>OX465267.1:13026056-13767171 GCA_949987775.1 Aproaerema taeniolella
GTTTGTTCTTAGGTCATAGGTGTTTGTGTCTGTCTTTAAGTGTGTTCCAAGGGACCCAGAACACAAGGGAAAACCTTAGTGTGGGCCTTTGAGTGTGAAGCGTTTATTTATTTATTTAGTGACCCGAGGAACAGGACCTAAACAATCTTGCTCAAAGTACACACGTTATCAACTCACCCAAAAAGTTCCCATGTACTCGTATCCGTCCGTCCCATTGTCCTGTGTTCTCATGCTCTGTTGTTAAAGTATACGATGAGTTCCAATACCCTGAGGCTATGTGGTCCTCTATAGTGCTGAGTATCATACGATCGCCGGATTTCACGTCTCCTGAAAAATATATTAAAATATTATGTTCTTCACAAATGATTTTAGGAAAAGAAAACTAATCGTGAATACTTGTTACTAAAAATGGTCTAGTCAACAAGTTCAAAATCGTTTAATGCTTGTTAAAGGTCCTAAAAATATGTGCGATAGCTCATTGGATTCGGAATGACGTCTAGAAAAAGTTATTCGAAGGATTACACAGACACAGATCTACACAGGACGTAGTAAGGAAATGAAAAATTTCACCGCTTGACTTAAAAGCACGATAGTTCATTTGGTTAAAGCACCAAGAGATCTAATCCTGGGGTCGTGGGTTCAAGTCCCATTCGCGCCGAATATTTTTCTTTCCCTAAAATTATTGTGGTATTCGTTTTTGTCTTTGTGTATTTCCCAAGAGACACAATGGAAAACCTAAATTGAGTGAATAGCGTTTATTTGTATTTGTTATTAAAGATTCAAAACGTACCTTTAACATTAACATCGACATATTTATTGTAGTCCATATTGAGTTCGACGTAGTCCGGCTGGAAGGACGCCGTCAGGTTGGGCAGCGCCTGGCAGAGGACCCACATGGGGCACAGGGCCAAGAGATATATGACGATGAGGTGCAGCGGCCATATCGGACACATTTTGCCCAGTTAGTCTGCAACAAGAATTTTAACAGTTATTTCAGGCTCGTGTTCGTGCATAGATTGGACTAGAGAGAATTTTAACAGTTATTTTAGCGTCGTGTTCGTGCATAGATTGGACTAGAGAGAATTGTAACAGTTATTTTAGCCTCTTGTTCGTGCATAGATTGGACTAGAGAGAATTTTAACAGTTATTTCAGGCTCGTGTTCATGCATAGATTGGACTAGAGAGAATTTTAACAGTTATTTTAGGCTCGTGTTCATGCATAGATTGGACTAGAGAGAATTTTAACAGTTATTTCAGGCTCGTGTTCATACATAGATTGGACTAGAGAGAATTTTAACAGTTATTTTAGGCTCGTGTTCATGCATAGATTGGACTAGAGAGAATTTTAACAGTTATTTTAGGCTCGTGTTCATACATAGATTTGACTAGAGAGAATTTTAACAGTTATTTTAGGCTCGTGTTCATGCATAGATTGGACTAGAGAGAATTTTAACAGTTATTTCAGGCTCGTGTTCATGCATAGATTGGACTAGAGAGAATTTTAACAGTTATTTCAGGCTCGTGTTCGTGCATAGATTGGACTAGCTTTTAACAGTTATTTCAGGCTCGTGTTCATGCATAGATTGGACTAGGGAGAATTTTAACAGTTATTTTAGGCTCGTGTTCGTGCATAGATTGGACTAGAGAGAATTTTAACAGTTATTTCAGGCTCGTGTTCATGCATAGATTGGACTAGAGAGAATTTTAACAGTTATTTTAGGCTCGTGTTCGTGCATAGATTGGACTAGAGAATTCTAACAGTTATTTTAGGCTTGTGTTTAGCCGTATATTGGACTAGAGGATGCCTGTGAGACTTCGTGTCCGTATGTATTTCGTAAAGTCCATCCTTGCTTCTTGCCTACGTTATAAAAGGGATTATGGGTTTGGGTGTGCGTTGATGATTCAGTGAATGAATTAGGACCCTGCATTTTTATTATTAAGATCTATCCATCCATACACTCACGACTATAATCCCTTTTGGGGTAGGCAGAACGTCATCTAGTTCGAGAACCACTTGATACCACATTAAGATGACTTTAATTTAAGGAAAATTAAGGATGTGAATCAACTCACCTAACAAAACAACTTTTCCTAAGGAATAAAGGGACATAGTCGAAATATATAAAAAAATGCTGGTTTCACTTCGTCATCAGCCCATATACGTCCCCACCGAGGGGCACGGGGGTCCCTTCGAAACACGAAGAGGTTTCAGGCCATGGTCCACCACGCTAGCCCAATGCGGGTTGGTGGACCGCTCGTCTTTCGAAAATGAATTTTCTTGGACAGGCAGGTTTCATCACGATGTTTTCCTTCACCGTTAAACAAGTGATAATTAGAAATCCGTACATAAATCCGAAAAGACGAATTTAGTGCTACAGGCCCGCACCAGGATTTCAACCCACGACCTTCCGATCACAAGTCTGGCTCATTACCTAGTGGGCTATTACTGCTTAAGTGGGCTATCACTGCTTGGGGGGGTTTCACTGGTTTATCTAAAAATATTTATAAATAGCGATGATGGGTTGTCATGTCTATCGTTTCTTAAAAAAATATTAAATTGATATTGTAAGGAACAATTACTGGCTTTATTATACAGGGCTTTAGGTAAATCTCTTTCAACCTCTCGGGTGATAAATCAGTCCATGAAACTGAAAAATTTTCCCAAGGAACATAGGTCGAAATACGAAAAAAAATTTTTAGTTCCCATACACACTGCACCAGCTGATAGCGCATTTTGTATGTGTACAGAACCATAGGTCGCTGATTCAAATCCGGCTCGAAGGACCAAATTTATGTACAGAACCCCACGTAGTTGACGGTGAAGGCTGGTACACAAATTAGTTGATAGTTTGTTTGATTAGTTCCAAGTTAAAGATTCACCCACAGTTAAACAGTTCATTAAAAGTTTCACAAAGTTCACACACAAGTTAAGTTAATATAAGTTGGTTTTGAGCCTTTTCGCGTGACGCCTAATTAGGTCAAAATTTAAATGTGTAAAAATAAGTTGAATCATCAAATAAATGCAAGTGCGCGAGTTATGATTAAAATGTACGGTTCCGTACAGTATGGGAGGTCAAAATTTTTTTTCATTCTTCGACCTTTGTTGCTTGGGAAAGTTGTTCAGTTTCATGGACTGATTTACCACCCGAGAGGTTGAAAGTGATTTACCTAAAGCCCTGTATATGTATACTGGTCGGCTGTTTAAAATAAAATTGTATTTATTTTCTAGAAAATATTAATAAAGGCTGACCGACCACCTCTAACCATTATAATATTCTTTATTGCACAAACATAGTTATTAAATCAATTGAAAAAACCAAGTGTACAAAGGCGAGCTTATCTCTAAAAGAGATCTCTTCCAGCCAACCTAACTAGTGAGAAATAGTATATAAGTAGAAGGGGTAGAGAGATTTGCGCACAGAGTTTACAGAAGAAAAAAATAAAAAATAATAATAATAACAAACAAATACAACAATAATAAAACGATACTTATTACAATAAAATAAATACATAAATATAGAATACATACATTATATAATACATATATTATATGCTCATTAGAGTCTCGAAAGAAAGTGTTCTTTCAAATTTTTTTAAACGTGTGAATAGAAGGGCTTTCTTGAATAGGTATCGGCAGTCTGTTCCACATTTGTGTTGCTCGAACAGTAAATGAATGAGGGATTTTCTTTGTATTTTTTTTAAATTTTTCCCTAGTCGACGGATAGATGGCGCTAAACTAGGTACGTTACTGCAAGGAACGGAACGTTACATTATTTTTGATTAATTCACTTGAACGTAATTTTGAGATCATAAAACAAAACGTTATTGTCATATCACATCAATATTACATCTATCACACGTAGTTAGCGATTTTACGAAAACAACGAACAAACAAAACTGAATTATAACAAAGCGCGAGAAAACTAGGATGATCGGAAAGCCAAAGCAAACGAACAGAATATTTGACGCAATGTTTTTCTCCAAGCCTTTTGGCTTTGGCACCTAGTAACGGAGTCAGTTCAGCGCCATCTAGAGAGCTCTGGGGAAATACTTTTTTTTTTTAATACCCAAAAAGAAAACCTCCCATTAAAAAAGAAGTTGGTGTTGGCCGAAGGACATTGTAAAGAGTTATACAACATGTTCCATCTAATAATCCTCACCATTTGTGTCAAACGTGGCATTAAGTGGTTTTCTAGAATCACTGATGCTCTGCCTACCCCGTTAGGGATTACAGGCGTGAGCGTATGTATGTATGTAAAATAGTAATAATTACAGATGTTTTGTCACTAGAATATAGTATAGTTATCAGTGTGCAAATGTTTTACAATAGTGGTTATATCTTCTATATATATAAATAAAAATTAATTGTTGTTCGTAATTGTTGTTCGTTAGTCTGATTAAAACTCGAGAACGGCTGGGCCGATTTGGCTAATTTTAGTCTTGAAATATTCGTGGAAGTCCAGGGAAGGTTTAAAAGGTGAGAAAATATGGAAAAAAGGCGTAACGAAGTTGGCCGGGACAGCTAGTAAATATATAAAAGGAGAAACTGACTGACTGACATACGGCTAAACGTAGGCACTTGAAATTTGGAAGGGACGTAGCTTAGGTACCGCAGAGGTGTACTAAGAAAGGAATTCCCGAAATTCCCACGGGAACGGGAATTAGCGGGAAAATCCTTTTGTATGAAAAATCTAAACCGCTTAAGTTAGACGCTTGAAATTTGGCATGCAGGTACCTTAATAAACTTAAAGCTTTGTTGCAACAGGATATTGCAAAATTCCCACGGAAACGGGAGTTAGCGGGAAAATACTTTTGTATGTAAAAATCTAAATCTTAACTAAATCAATATTTAATAAACTAAATGAAGGTCCATTAATGGACCGTCAATAAAGTGTAATCTGTTCAAAAGAAAAAAATAACACGCAAACGAAGTTGCGGGCATCAGCTAGTTATTTATAAGTTATGATTATTATACTAACTGATATAGAAAATGTTGTCTTTCTAAAATTAAATAAATTATCAATACCTACTCGAGTTAAAAAGTTAAGTTTAAATCAGTAAAAATAAAATATAGATAAAAAATACTCGCTATCTCTACCTACGCCTCATTGCATTGCGTATTTAATTGTTATGTCATATAAGATAATATTAAATATGATTTATGATTGTTTAGTGTAATTAATCGATGGTGTCAGATTTTTTAAATCAGCCTGTATACATTCCCACCGAGGGGCACGGGCCTCCCTTCCAAACCTTAAGGGGATTTAGGCCATAGTCCAATACGCTGGGCCAATGCGGGTTAGTGGACCGCGCGCTTTTCTAAAAATAATTTTCTTAGAGGTTTCATCACGATATTTTTCTTCACCGCTGAGCAAGCGATACCTAATAAAATACTCATAGATAAATCCAAAAAGACGAATTAAATTATTCGCCTTTTCGTTTCACGAATTCAAGTCCGCAGCATGACCTTTCGGTTATTAGTTTGGCTCATTACCAACTGAGCTATCACCCCTCATTATGACAACTCAGTTGGTAGAAAATATTTCTTTCGATGACATTTAATAATCTTATTATTTTAACCTTTATCTAATGATTTATAATAATTTGAGCAAGATTCGTTTTTTTTTAATTAAAAAACTAGCTTCGTTCCCGTGGGAATTTTCCCGTCAATTTTCCAATGTTTTTAATAGTTATTCTGCTATTCGGGACGGAGAGAAATACAACAAATCAAAAACCATGGAAATCAGTCCCGCCGATCTTGAGTTATAAGTGGTGTAACAGTACTATTATTTATTCTGTGGTGTAACTAACACGACTTTGTTTTATACTTATACAGGTTGAAAAAGAACCTCCTAGCTTTATTGAAAATCCTGAACCAGTATCACTTACTGAACACTTTTTTTTTATTTCTTTTTTTTTTGGGGGGGGGGGATTTTTTTTCCTAAACGTAGACACCACTCGGGCGCATCCCCCGAGCGCTACCCGCTACCCCTCGCGTGCCTGGTGTAGGAGTAATGTCTACGATTAGGCGAAAAATGAACTATTCCCATTGAAAAAATATTTAAAAAAATTTTTTCATAAATATGTTCTTTGAGTGATACTGGTCCAGGATTTTGAATATAGCTAGGAGGTTCTTTTTCACCCTGTATATTTAGATAGTAGAATAAACTGATTTCAAAAGGATTCAAAACTGTTAAATCATAAATTATTAACTCATGGTCACATTCTCTTGAAAAAATTGTTCAATTTTGGCCGTCAAAAAGATTACATTCATTTAATATAAAATTAAAAACCTGTTCCATTTTTGGTTCAAAACCGGCCAAGGTTATTCACAACACTCCAACAAATCTGAATTAAACACAAACATCTAACAACTTGAACACCAGAAAACTTCTTACCAACTCCAAAAAACTAACAAATTAGCACGAACTTTTGTTAAGTGTCAAAAACACTCGATCCTTTTACTAAATACTATCAAAACATGTTCCTAAACAGGTATAACTCGACCGAAGGCTACCGCCGAACTGATCAGCTGTTACTCAATAACTAGGTATTCTAACCACTATCGAAATATACTACGTCACTCGATTGAATCCAAGCACGTTTTGGGCAGACAGAGATAAGGATTTACTGAGCGATATTTGAATTGCTGAAGGTCAGACGTTTTCGCGTTTTGACGTGAACAACTGATGATAACGTCAGCGGCCCTAGCATAAGCCATTAGACTTCATTCTCATTTCACAGATTTCACATCCTGAAAGAACTATGGACAAAGAGTTGAGCATCTTTCTGTTAGGTTACGGCCAATATACGACCGAAATATATCCGTTACGGGCCCGTGGACCTACCGATTTGACCTACTGGTAGGACTACGGTACACCACTATGTACCCGTGGTCTTACTGGATTAGGGCTTACTAGAATATCGTAGTGTCCATATTATAGTAGGTAATAATAATAAAGAACAAACTCCGGGCTTCTTACTCCGGGCTTCTTACTCCGGACTTCTTGGAAATGTTATTAGAATATAATAGACTCTTGGTAATGTTATTGTTGTTTAATCAAACAAGGAAAAATTGTTTCATTGACATTGTCATAAGACATAATATATTTTCAAGGAAAAATGGATCACAATAAAATAATTTTTATTAACAGAAAAAATTCTTCTATTATATGGACATGCAGTCAGAAGAAAAAAATTAAATATACTGGCTCGTTTATGTTAAGTTATAAGTAAATTAAGAAAGAAATTTATGTTAAGTTAAAAGTTAATTAAAGTGCAAAAGATACTGTGAATTCTATTTTTTTTTAATTCAAAATAATAAAGTAGCGATAAGATTATCGATACTAATAATAAGCCCTAGTCCAGTAGGACCACGGGTACATAGTAGTGTACCGTAGGGCAAATCGGTAGGACCACGGGCCCTTAACGCTTATATCATATGTACACCGCAAGAAGATGTAATGGGGTGTTAGTGCTTCAAAATCGTCATCATCATCTGCTAGCGATTAATTTTGAATAAAATACTTAAATACCTACAACTTAAATAAACGTACAACCTTAAATAAATATTAGACAGGGGGTAGGGGGTCGGCCTATTCTTATAATAGGGAGTCAAAAACTAGCGAAAATAGTCTTACGTTATAAATGAATGACCCCTTACTGGACTCTCCCAAGAAAACTTCAATCTTTTTTGAACTCGACATTGGCCTAATCAACAAAGGAGAGCCATACACAAGACATTGAACAGACATGTACTGACATTTGACGCTTCGAAATTTCGGTCGTTTAACCAAGGGACACAGCTTGGTGTTGCAGCTACATTATATGGGATCTTACCCAAGAAACTGAATTACTTTTTATGAAATACTAAAAAAAATTCGCAGATTTCGTGCTTCACACGGCTATCGAGAACATTGGAAATGAATCTACGGAATTCGAAAAAATTTTCGTTCTGACTTTTTGACTTTTTTCAAAAAGGGCAAACCCTTAATCCGATCGTCTTTGTATTAGGCTCAAATTGCAGCTGACTAAATTGTCCAGAGAAGTTATTCTTTGATATCATTCTTCGTTTCCAAAATATCGAGTGCAAAAATCAAAAATTCGGAAAAAATGATTTTTTTTTCACTATTTGGCCATTATACATAACTTTTTTAGTTTTTTACTTTCTCGAATAATTCTTTTTGCACATTACAACTCAAGTGAATACGCGACTTTTGAGCCATTTTTGGATATCATATCTTTACAACTCTCCGAGATATAAGGGGATCGCACTTTTTCGTGAAATCGGAGCCTATACTGGAGCGAACGAAAAGACATTTCTAATGTCAAAAATGATCGACTTCCCACACAAAGGCAAATCAGCTAATGGCACAAGTTGCATGGAGACGTGAAATGTCATATTTCGCCCTATGTTTTGTGGGGAAAGTTATTTAGTTTCGTGGGCTGATTAAACATTCTTCATTTCGCTTTCCCACCGAGGGACACGGGCCTCCCTTCGAAACACGAAGGGGATTCAGGCCATAATCCACCACGCTGGCCCAATGCGGGTTGGTGGACCGCTCGTCTTTCGAAAATTAATTTTCTTAGACGGGCGGGTTTCGTCACGGTGTTCTCCTTCACCATTAAGCAAGTGATAATTAGAAATCCGTACAAAAATCCGAAAAGACGAATTTAGTGGTACAGGCCCGCACCAGGATTTTAAACCCGCGACCTTCGGATTACAAGTCTGGCTCATTACCAACTAGGCTATCAACGCTTAAATATTATTTGGAATTTGGAGTAGGAATCTACACACACACGACTACAAGAAAAACCATATCTAAAAACCCCAAATCCCCCGAATCCCAAAGCGATAAGGTCGACAATTGGATATATTATATTTTTATGACGGCAATAAAATTGTTAAATCATGATCATGTAATAACTATCTCGTGAACGGAGTCACGTACTGATAACAAGTGATAACGCGACGGTTTTAAAGTAATTAACGATTGATTGGTTTATACACAATTTAATCCATCTTTATTGAAATATTTTGACAAAATTGTAGGTTTTTAAAAAAATCTTTATTTATTATAGAGGGTTTCGAGACATGCCACCCTCATCATGGCACTCACAAATAGAAATCCAAAAAAAAAGACAAAAATACCATACATAACCAAAACAAAACCTTAATCCCTGTCCTTCACATATTTTTTATACAAACAAATAAGCATCTTGGCTTTAACAGACTCTGGGAAGGCCAAGATGCTGTTTACGATGCCAATTTTGGGGCAACGTAAGCCAAGCTGCACCCTCATTACTTCAATTAAGTTTACCCTCTTACTTACTTAGGTTTCAATTTTGAATATATTACAATTCGTGACAATACAGAAATATAGGGTGTCAAAGGAGTTTGAATATTTTTTTGACGGCCGGTTTGGTCAAGTGGTAGTGACGCTGCCTCTTGATCGGCGGGTCCTGGGTTCGATTCCCAGTCGGGGCAAATATTTGTGTAAAAAGCAGATGTTTGTTCTCGGGTCATGGGTGTTTGTGTCTGTCTTTGTGTGTTCCAAGGGACCCACGACACAAGGGAAAACCTTAATGTGGGCCTTTGAGTGTGAAGCGTTTATTTATTTATTTTATTATTTATTTAAAGGCTGGCATGGGTGCATCCCAGTAGTACCCCATACCTGTAGTTCTGTTGAACTGTTGAGGCCTCATATTAATGAATGACGAAAGATTAAAATGTATTTTCTAGAAATCTTTTGGCGAGATTACTAACAGCATTGCAAAGGAAGTCAAAGACCGATATGGATCATAAGTAAAGCAGTTCGATCGATGTGGAGGATTCGGATTTTTTTTTAAAGAATGAGTTTAGTTTAAAAATAACCTAACGGTAATGTTTTCTTAGACACGACTACTACTGGTTTTAACAACTTAGTTTTATTTGATTTCAGTTGTCACAAGGACATTTTTGTTAAACAAAACAAAATATAAATTAAAATAAAAAGTTTTTAATTTAAAAAATATGCAATAGGTAAAGTCAAGAGCAAAAACTATACTGCAGTACTATCTAGAACTATTAGGATAAAATTCTAAAGCAACAGTTCTATAGAACTACAGGTATGGGGTACTACTGGGATGCACCCGCTGGCATACCTACTGTTTCATTATTTTTTTTCAAAAATTGTTGCCACATTCGAAACTTGCATCAATCGAAAGCTCAAATTATCACAAACATGAGCTATTCTAACCGTGTGGTGTCCGGTTCAGAATACACCACCCTATCTCTTCTCGTGGGTGTCGTAAAAGTCGACTTAGGGAAAATTGGTGAGACCTGCCCCATAACAATACGCCATCTCGGACAGCGTCGTCTCAATTTGACTCATATTGAGATGACGGTCGAAGGTCCCATAAAGCGGTGGTAGGCTCTGCAAAGGGCTGTCTGGCTTCGCACCACCCTCCTACCGAAGCCCGGCGCCAAACAGCTAGCTGTTCCGTCGGTGAGTAGGATAACCAGTGCCTTTAAGGGCAGTTCTGGGTAAACTCGTTCCATCGTCGACCTCATCTTAGTCCTTTGGGCAGAAAGATTGTGGTCAAGAGTTTACCCATGTATTTGTAAAAAAATATATATATCAAAACTGTATATGCCTAGTTGGTAATGAAGGTCGCGGGTTCAAATCCTGGTGCGGGCCTGTACCACTAAATTCGTCTTTTCGGATTTATGTACGGACTTCTAATTATCACTTGCTCAACGGTGAAGGAAAACATCGTGACCAACCCGCATTGGGCCTGCGTGGTGGACTATGGCCTACATCCCCTTCGTGTTTCGAAGGGAGGCGCGTGCCCCTCGGTGGGGACGTATATGGGCTGGTAAGATATGCCTAAAGCAGGGGTGGCCAACTTGATTATACCCAAGATCTCCTGTTTACTAACGAAACCCTGTGCGATCTACCAGTTACATACTTCTTGAAATCTTAAATGAAACAGCATAGTTCAGTACACAATCATGTAGTATTTTTTTTAAATTATATTAAGAGAAAAAACTTAATTCTGAAATGTTTTTTTATTTTTTTGTCTTGTCACGATCGACTGGACTAACAGTCGCGATCGACCGGTCGATCGCGATTGACCGGTTGGCCACCCCTGGCCTAAAGTATCATGTTTCCGAGATAATATGAGCGTTAAAGTCATACCGAGTCGATACGCAGTACTAACCTTAACCTTAAAAAACAAAACCTGCTTAAAATTCTTCACTTACAAAGCATATTAATAATTCAGAGCGCAGTCGGGTCATGAATAAAAATACGGTGAGTTTATTATAATGTAGAAACCGAGGTTAACTTAACGAAAAATTAGAATATACATAGGGGTATTTTCGGATTCATCCAGGGGTGAGGAATCTAAAAAAAATTTTGGTCGTCACCTTTTCGACCGAATTTACTACCCTTATTTCGAATGTCGTTCAGTCGACGGCCAGTTCACCGAAGCCATTGACTCGAACATCCGTTTCATCGAAAAGCCGCTTACTAGTGACTTTACTCAATTATTCTGCTGTAGACATGCTGTAGAATGATAATATATATCACGTAATATTGATTAAACCCAACTGGTTTGTTTTATCTAATTTAGTAATCCTTGTTTTGTAGAATTGCAAAATAGAATAACTAAGTAGCTTTCGACTTCTAGGTACATCGTGCCAACAGACATTCGAGGCATAGGACTATCGTTTCAATGGCTTTTCGGTGAAATAAACAATAGAACAAATAGCTTATCGAAACTGTGATACATCGATGCTGTGGCTTTTCGATGAAACGGACGTTCGAGTCAATGGCTTCGGTGAACTGGCCGTCGACTGAACGACATTCGAAACAAGGTAGTAAATTCTTTTCGACCAGCCTGTACCTTTACATTTTTTATCAGCCCATAGACGTCCCCACCAAGGGGCATGGACCATACTTGGTGGAACGCGCGCCAAGCGAAAACGAATTTTTTCACCACGATGTTTTACTTCACCACTGAAGAAGAGATAATTAATGAAAATTCCGTACATAAATCTGAAAAGACAGGTCCGCACCAGGATTTGAACCTGCAACCTTCCGGTTACAAGTCTGGCTTATTACCAACTGGGCTATCATCCTGTATATATATTTTTATTATTAGTAAGATCGTTAGTATTGAATTGAACCGTAAGAAATACATATGGTACGTTTAATGTTAATTTAAGTTCTATTATGTAATTAACAGCCGTGAAAACTAATCGTTGTAGAATTTAGATAAATGCATTTTTTTTGTGCCGCGTTTACAAAGGAAGGCGGTTATTATATAGGTTAGTTAATACGACGTATTCTTTACTAACCATGTGAGGATTCCACTCACAAAACCGTATAACTCTAAAATTTAAAGTTTTGTACTACCCCCGGTAGTCGTGACTTATAATTGTTTAGAATGCAGTTGCTCGGAAATGGCCCCGTAACATGGCCACCACGAGGAGCACGTTTTCGTACCCCAAAAATCACGTGTGATGTAAGTAATTTTGAAAAGAAAACAAAATTTTGAAAAGAAAAAAAATTTGAACTAGGTATTGCAAATATCCCATTTTTCAAACATATTTCAAATTCCAAAATTATATTTTAGTGGCTATTCTGTGATTTAGTAATTTTATTTGTCAAATGATGCATAAAAAGGAAGAAAAAATTAATTAAAACACTGTATGAGGGACGTATGTGAAGCCCATATTCGAGTACGTCCCCACCGAGGGGGAACGAAGGGGATTAAGGACATAGTCCACCACGCTGGCCAAATGCGGATTGGTGGACCGCCCAATCCGTATTTGGCCAGCGTGGTGGTCTTTCGAAAAATAATTTTCTTAGACGATGTTTTCATCACGATGTTTTCCTTCACCGCTGAGCAAGTGGTCATTAATGCAAAAAACGTAAATATAAATCAGAAAAAAGACGAGTTTAGTGGTACAGACCCGCATCAGGATTTGAGCCCGCAACCCTCCGATTACAAGTCTGGCTCATTACCAACTGGGCTATCACTGCTATTACTTAACTGACCGTTACCAAATACCTCAACATAGAAATTATAGTGGGTTTTCAAAACATTTGCCCGTAAAACGCAGAGCGAATCAATCTGTGACAGTTCTTGAGACATTCAGTAACAGCGATTTGTGAATGCAATCTGTGACTGAGCTATTTTAACCGAAGGTCATTGCTTAACTAGATGATTTAACGCACACCTACGTATTTTTGCTTTTGTACGTAGTTGGTAATGAGCCAGACTTGTAACTGGAAGGTTGCTGTTCAAATCCTGGTGCAGGCATGTACCACTAAATTTATCTGGAATAACATCCCCCCACCGCTCCATACTCTTAATTTAAATGCAAACTTAAAGAAAATTTGATTTCTAAACAAAAACTTCTATAAAAAATGTACTATCCGGAAAAATTTTGGCCTTCTATTTTAAAATACACTGATTTATATAATTATTGTTTTAATTTATCATACCACTATCCAATTATATATTTATGTATCTGAGGTAATTTCTTGTATGTACCCCTTTTATTCTTATTATTATTATTATTATTATTTTTCTCTGTTAATATTTTATATTTTATACTTTACATTACATAATTTATCTATAGTAAAGCATATGTATATTCATCGTATCTATTCATTTATTGCAGTAGGTGCGTTTCGAATGCCCTGGGTATTGGCAGAATTATCAGCGTTGCAGCTATGCTGTAACATTAAGCTGAGCCAAAGCCCATTCACCGGCACAGTACACGACTCTCTTTCTCTAACCTGTCTGATTACCTAATTTTGTACTTGTTTGTGTTGTGTTATGGAACACAACACAAACAATATCAATTTATTTTTGTGAGTTGTAATGCTTTATGTTGATTGTTCGTGTGCTGTGATTATGTGAATAAATATTTTTATCTATCTGTAGAGATTTATGTATGGATTACTCGGTAATTATGACTTGCTCGGCGGTGAAGGAAAACATCGTGATGTAAGCCGCACGTCTAAGAAAATTCATTTTCGAAAAGCGCGCGGTACGCCATTCCGCATTGGGCCAACAGCGTGGTGGACTATGGCCTGAATCCCGTTCGTGTTTCGAAGTTAAAAGTCACAAATACTGACCTATAGTATAGGTTTAATTACCTAGTTTAGGCACCAGCCCCCACAAATAATGTTAAGTTTTTGTTAACTGCTAAATAAGGTTTAAGGAAACAATGTAACAGATATTAACTGATTTAATATCTCTTGTGTAACCTAATTTTCTATGTGGTGTGGAAATAAACATTTTTTCTATTTCTATTTCATAGAACAAACAAAGTGCTTCTTCAAAACGTCATAAAAATTTACATTAGCATTTTTGACTTTGCGCCTATTTCGGTAGGCCCGTGCCCTCTGATGGGAACGTAATATGCTGATAAAAACATCGCAGGACAGTTAATTAATTTCAAATCATATACCTATACCTAAGGAAGGATGGACACGAACAAACAAACTTCCTCAATTCCTACAGCTACTAGGGTTTCATAATTGATAAAGAGGTTGTTTGCGTGTCTTGTTGTCATTCCATTCATAGCAGGGAGTACTTCCAATGGATACTTTAAGTGTCCATTGTCTTTTGAAAACGTTTGCTGAGTCGTTATCGTATTAGGGTACTAACTGAAAGTATGAAGTACAAAGACTTCTTCTTATCGTGTAGGTATAGTCAAGTGTGTGGCGAACTTGGCTAACCCTGGTGTCAGAGTTTTCAAATCGCACAATGGCATCTGACTTGGTTTTAACGACTGTAGTCAATCGACAGCAGCCGGGACCGACAGCTTAACGTGCCCTCCGAAGCACGGAAACGCTCGTGATAAATTGCCACTTTGGTCACCCATCAGGTTCCCTGCCTCTGTGTACGTTGCTTAACCTCACTGACCGGTTGAGATCACAGAACAATTCGGGGCCGTCTATACAGGGTGTAAGCTTAATCTACCCGTAACTATGATCTATGACTACAAGAAGTCAGAGTTTTCGTTATTTACCTACTTTGGCGCTAGGCAATCTACCTACGGCGTTGATTTGTTGTATGTATTTGATGAGCTATATTTAGGTCTGGTCATCAGTTGAAAACCCGATGCAAAAATGTATTATAAACAAGCTTTCCGCCCGCGGCTCCGCCCGCGTCCTAATTTTTTTTTAATAAAAAGTATCCTATAAACCTCACGGAGCCCGAGACCTTTCCAACGAATGCAAAATCGTGGAAATCGGTTCGTGGAGTTATAGCTTCAGGAAGGAAAACCCGACTTATTTTTATATGGTAGAAGATTGAACTCAAAAATTGACCAGACTTAAAACCAAGTATTAAATCAAAAATAATTTTGGAAATAGCTCCAGAAGTCCAGAAACAAATGAAGAAAATTATAACTGAGAAAAAACAGCAATTTAGCAGGTAGGGAGGGACCCAATATTTACCACACTTTTGGTTTCTCAGAAAGTAAAGTAACATCAGGTGACCCTTGGTCAAAAAGAATATTCAATTAAATCATCAATATAAAGCATATTTAACGACTACACTTAAGGCGACTACAGCACCTAAATTACGATTTTATGATGCGTAGATAAGCATGACGCACTGCATTCAATCGAAGAAAAAAAATACTACGGTAATATTCAGGACATAAACTAGATAAGTAGTTTGCTGAAAACATGATTCAGCACTTTTGGTTCGATAGAAAAAGCTCACAAAGTCACCTCTAAATACCAATATTGTGTATCTTTTAAGCTGTAAAAACGATAGTAAAATGCACACAGGAACTTGAATTTGCTATCAAAATGTTCGTGATTGAACACTCTCGATAAGTAGTTAACGCATTTTTTGATTTAAGCTGTTACCTTTCCATAAATCTCATTTTTCTAACTTTCGAACTTGTTTTTACGCACGCACGCTTTCATAGTCCGTAAACTTCGTGTATCGACACTGTTCGCACTGCCGGCCCAGGCCTGTTGAGAGACGGAGATGGCACTATTCCTATGTGTGCTGCTTTTATCGGGTGCTGTAGTCGCCTTTATTACTAATAAAATAAAACAAACTATTCATACAGAACACACAAGTAATCTTACGTTTGAAGGTCAAATAGCCTATCAATTCAATTTCAGAGTCAGGTAAACACCGGATAGAGCTGTTATTTTTGACGTCTGCAATTAAATATAACTGGTCTAATTGATTTTAGCACGAAGGCAATTATGAATAGATAGAATTGACCGGTTTCAAATTAGTTTGGTCGATTCGTGGCCGCTGCTGATTGGATACAAGTCGATTGATGCATCCTCTCCTTGGATGAAAGAAATATCCTATTAAAATTATAAATTGTTATAGTTTTTATATATATATATATATATGTGGGATTGCACTAATGATTGAAATGCGATTTATCTTCAAAAAAAACTATTTTCTTCGTAAAAACAAAAACAATACATCTTCCATCTGTCCACAACTCAACTCTCAGTGTTGCCACTTTACAAACAAACGTTATTGATAACGAAAAATAAAAACTTCTAAAAACTAAATCGAAAACGTTACACACACGGCCGTCCTGATCAGTCATCTGTCCCAGATGAGTCTCCAGCTCCCGTGGTGACCCACGGCTTCATCATATCCGCCGAACTAGTAGTGTGTATAGGGCCTTCTGAGCTTCCCACCTTCTTCACCGCGTATCTGTCATTTTGCTTCTTATCAATTATCTTATAAGGGCCAAGATATTTAGGGTATAACTTGTTACCCTGAGAGAACTGGGTCTTTTTAATGGCGACCAAATCTCCTAGTTTATAGGATATCGCCTCTCTTCTTTTTTTGTTATAGGTTCTTTTGTTTTCCTCTTGAATTCTGTTTATAGCTTCTCTAGCTTTCTCTCTTAGTTCAAGTCTTTTTTCGTTTATTCTTTCAATATTTTCTTCTTCTATGATCTTCATAAGTTCATCATCTTTGTCTCTCATCTTCACTCCGAACATCAATTCAAACGGCGTCATACCGATGCTCCTCTGGTAAGTTCCGTTTAAGCAGCGTTGGACGTTAGGAACTTTGCGATACCATTTAGTGGGGTCATCAGCGCTAAGCTTGCTTAAAACACTAATTATAATCTGGTGAATACGCTCAACTTGTCCGTTTCCCCTAGGCTGTCCTGTGGTAATCAAGTAGTGTGAAATACCTTCATTCTGGCAGTAATCTTTGAAGTCATTGGATGTAAACGCAGCGTTTCGATCTGTGATTATTCTTTCTGGTGAGCCAAAAACTTGTTGTTGCAGTTCTAACTTATTTAATGTTTCTTCAGTCGTCAATGACTTTACGGGATAGATCCAAGTAAATTTTGTGAACGCATCTACGACGGTAAGGATGTATTTGTAGTTTTTATTCGTAGAGGTTAGTGGGCCTAAGTGATCTATGTGATATGTTGCTAAAGGCACATCTCCTTTTTGAATCGGGTTGAGTAGTCCTTCTTTCTTGCCTCTTTTGTGCGACACAAGTATGCATTCAACACAATTATCTATTACTTTTTTAATCTTAGTCTGTAAATTCTCAATAAAATATTCTCTATTGATCAGCTCCTCGGTTTTTGCTATTCCAAAATGTCCTCTTTCGTGGTTTTTCCGTATGATTTCATTCTGCATCTTCTTCGGCACAACAAATAATTTATTTCCATTTCTTTCTTTGTACAGTATATCATTTTGTAAAACGTAATTTTGGTAGGGTTCTTTAAGTAAAATTCTTTTCAGAAGCTGGACGTTTTCATCTTCATCTTGAGCCTTCTTCAAGCGTGCAGTAGTCTCGGTAAGAACAAAACATGTGGGATAGCGGCTTAAAGCGTCAGCATGTTTCATTCTAGATCCAGGGCGATGCTCAATTTGATAGTCGTACTCTTCAAGAAGCAGCGCCCATCTGGCAACTCTCGGAGGTAAGTCTTTCTTTTGCAGGGTCATGGTTAGTGCAGAGCAATCAGTAATAATTTTAAAGGGTATTCCTTGTAAGTAAACTCGAAACTTCTTTATCGCTTCCACAATAGCCAATATTTCCAAATAATAACTGTGATATTTTCTCTCAGATGGTGTGGTCTTTTTACTCATATAATGAATAGGATGCAGCTGATTGTCTTTTGGGCATCGTTGCAGTAAAACGGCTCCGTATCCATCTGCGCTTGCGTCGGTGTGTAATTCTGTATGCAGATCAGGGTTGTAAATTCGTAAAACAGGAGAACTGGTGAGTACATCTTTCAATCTCAGGAAGGCTTCTTCACATCTTTCGTCAAAGTTAAAAACAGCGTCCTTTTTCAACATGTCTGTCATCGGTTTAGCAATCAATGAGTAGTTGCGAATAAACTTTCTGAAATAACCAGTTAGTCCAAGGAACGACTGAACAGACTTAATATTGTTGGGCTTCTTAAAATTGGCGACGGCTTTGACCTTCTCCTTAGATGGACGAACCTCATTGTCTTGGATTATGTACCCCAGGTACTCTATCTCTTTCTTTAAAAAATGACATTTCTTCCAATTAAACTCTAGACCAAATTCTTCAGCTCTTTTCAACACTTTCTTTATTTTGCTCAGTGCTTCCTCTTCTGTTTTTGCTGGAAGAATTAAATCGTCAAGGTAGGCCAAAACCGTACCATCGCTGATGTAATCGTGAAAAATGTCATTAATAAAACGTTGGAAGACGGAAGGTGCGGTGCACAAACCGAAGGGCATCTTCGTGAACTCATATTGACCTTGTGGGGTCACAAAAGAAGTGTACTTCTGACTATCTTCGTGGACGTCAACGTGTAAAAATCCGTTCTTCAAGTCAAGTGATGTAAAAATCTGTGCTTCTTTCAACTTATCTATTTGGTCTTCAATCAACGGTAGCGGGAATCGTTCTTTAATTATTTTTTTATTTATGCGGCGGTAATCAACACAGACTCTATAGCTTCCATCTTTCTTATGTGCTAGGACAGTTGGGCAGGCGAAATCAGATTTACTAGGTTTAATTATTCCTTTTTTCAGCCAGTCTTCAATTTGTTTACCAAGAACATCAGTTTCCAGCGGAGATAAACGTCTCGGACTTTGATAAATCGGCGCCTCATCGGTAAGTAAAATTCTCAATTCTACATTACTCTTTTTCGTCTCCTCAGTAGGTTTGTAGTCTTGTATCATCTTTTTTATTTCAGCTGTATATTTGGAATTCGCTACATCGTATCCTTCAATGTCATTTTCTTTCTCAACCAGCAGCGTCAGGTGTTGCATTTTCTCCATGAATATTCCGTCGTTAGTAAACTTCACTTCAAATTCTTTCAGAATGGGGTTTCCAATTATTGATTCAACTGGAATGGCATCGTCATCTACTATATGAAATGTTACATCCAAATAGCAGTCATCAATCTGAACTTTGGCAGTAAAAAATCCATCTGTAAATATTTGTTTTCCAGCTATGCCAGTTAAACGAATCTTAGACTCTTTGTAAATCCTCACGTCGTCTTTTATCTTCTCAAATTCACTTTTAGTCATCAGATTAGCGTCACTTCCGGTATCAATCAGTGTTAGTACTTCTGTTCCTTCTATCTTTACTTTCTTGAATGGTACTCTTTCTTTCTCGTCTTTCAGAATGTTCAGCGTCTTCTTTGGTTTATTTGGACAGTCAGGTCCTTTGTGCCCAAATTCATTACATTTGAAGCACTTGATACCTTTGGAGCATGTAGACGATTGATGGTCCAAATCACCGCAGTTGTAGCATCTCTTCTTTGGTGCTTCATTACTAGGTGCTTTTCGATTTCCTTGCTGTGATGTTGAAGGAGTTGGTTTTGCTGGCATCTTTTTTCTGAACTCACTATAGGTGTCTAACTTCTTTCTAAATTCTTTAATATCAGCAGCGCCGTAAAGCATGACTTTATTTGTCTCGAGGTCTTTAATTCCATCGATAACGTATTCCATTAGTGCTGCGTCTTCAACTTTTCCGTGTAAAGCGATTTCTTTCATTGCCAAAAAGTATTGTTGATATGTTTCATCATTCTTCATTTTTCTGGTCGATAATTTCTTGTGAACCATAGCGCTGTTCAGTTTTGGACCGAATTCTTCTTTGAGAGCCTCCTTTAAGTTGGTATAGTCCTTAACTCTTCCAATGGATCTTAAAAATAACTTGGCCGTACCTCCCAATAATCTTTTGGCGTAAACTAATTTTTCGACAGCGGTCCATTTCATTAAATCGGCAACATCTTCAAATTCTTCCAAAAATTCAGTGATAGGGTAAGTGTCATCTCCGGTAAAAATATTCATAGACTTCTCCAAATCTCGAAACGAAATCTGAACGTCATAATTCTCTGGCCCTTCCTCTTCTTCTTTTTCCTCTTCCTTCTTCTTAGGTGGCATCTTTCTCTTAGTCTTTAATCTTTAAAAAAAAAGTCGTCGTTTCGGACAGTAAAAAGTTCCTCTTAAAGATCTTGTACGCATTCAGAATAATATTCGTTACGTTATTCTTCCACCGTTATCGCCGATAACGTTATAACGTTTTTCTGCGATACTGTAGCAACACTGCCAATCGTCGGTAGGTCTTCCGTAGCGACATCTAGCGACAAGCGGACGAAGCAGTTCCGTCGTCGATAAAACAGTACGCTGACGTAGATGACTTGCTTTTTGTCGTATCTTACGTCTTGATTAATCGGTTTCTTTCGTCTTGATTCACTACAATCCAATACCTAGCACCATCCCGGACGAGCCCCCAAAAGATGTGGGATTGCACTAATGATTGAAATGCGATTTATCTTCAAAAAAAACTATTTTCTTCGTAAAAACAAAAACAATACATCTTCCATCTGTCCACAACTCAACTCTCAGTGTTGCCACTTTACAAACAAACGTTATTGATAACGAAAAATAAAAACTTCTAAAAACTAAATCGAAAACGTTACACCCACATATATATTATATTAATAAATAATTAAATATAATTATATTTGTGATATATTTTTAGTGCTTAAATAGTCAACTATTTATAATTATTATTTAATTAATATTTGCGCCTTTCCCGCATTTCAATCTATAACTCCTATACCATAAGGTTGCCTGGAAGAAATTGCTGTTAAGCAATAAGGCCGCCTATTTGTATACTTTATTTCAAATTCGCTGTATAAACATATTCTGTAATCCTATGTGTGCAATAAAGAATATTGTATTGTATTGTATTGTAAATTTTGAAAGTTTGTGAGGATGTATGGATGTTTGTAACCCTTTCACGCTCAAACAGCTGAACCAATTTTGATAAAATTTGGTATGGAGGTAGCTGAAACTCACATAGACTACATAATTTTCCTAAGTTCCCACGGGAACGAAGTCACGGCCGGAAAGCTAAATTGACATAAATTCAGAGGGTTATTATATGAAACGCTAGCATTCCGCTCGGGACTTCGTTCCCGTGGGAATTCGAGAAAATTATGTAGCCTATGTTACTCAGGGATTATGTAGCATCCTAATGGTAAAAGAATTTTTGGAATTGGTCCTGTAGTTTTTAAGTTTATTCGTTACATACAAAAATAAAAATATATAAATATTTCCTCTTTATAATATTACAAGCATACCGCCCGGGACTTTGTTCCCGTGGAAATTTGGGAAAATTATATAGCCTATGTCCATCGGGATAGTATAGCTTTCTAATGGTGAACGAATTTTTCAAATCCGTCCAGTAGTTTTGGAGCCTATTCAATGCAAACAACAAACGATTTTTTTTTTTTCAGAAGTTTATCTCTTTTTGTTTTGTTTATTTTATTTTATTATTTTTTATATATATATTCTTTATTGCACAAACACAGTAGAAAAATTTCACAAAAAAAATAGTGTACAAAGGCGAGCTTATCTCTAGAAGAGATCTCTTCCAGCCAACCTAATTGGTGAGAAATAGTGTACGAGACGGGAAGAGAGAATTGCGCACAACGTAAGAAAATACCAAATAAGAGAAGGGCTTATATTATTAATACTTAAATATAATGAAATAAAAATAATATATATACTAACATATATAATACATATAAACGAATATAATAAATCATACATATTTCTGGTACTGGCAGAATATCAGCGCTACAGCCTCGCCGCTGTAGCGAATGCTGAGCCAGCGCCTTTTTGGGTGGCACTGTTACGATTGTTGGGTTTAATTGTAAGTTAGATTTAAGAAAAACTCCTGTCTCCCAAATAAAGTTTCATTCATTCATTCAAACAATCAAATCTTTCCTCTTTGTAATATGTATAGAATAGATAGATAGATACATATTATAAATATTTGCATGCCTATTAGGTTAGGTAGAATATGTCAAAATCAAAATAAAGAAAAAAAATATATATTTCTGTCTCACATATTCTTCGTATAAATAGGCAGAGGTCTCCTTTTAGGCATGAGAATGCCTGTGCCAGGGGGCCCCGCTCTTCTCTTAGATACAATTCTTATGCATATGTAACTTCGATCAACTATAAAGAACCAGATACACAATCCACAACAAAAAAGTTCCCTCACTAAATGATCACCCACTTGACGTTTTGGGTTGTCTTTTCGTTTAGTAGCATTCGTTCGTTCCGAAAGTAACCATGCCGCAGTGCGCAGTGAAAAATTGTAAAAATCACACCTCCAGAACATTAAAGGAATATGGAATTACATTTTTTAAATAAGTAGTTTTGTAATTATTATATGTGAATTGAAATTATCTTGGTATTTGGCCAAGAAAAGGTTATAAAACATTTTTTTAGTTTAATTTAATAACATTCGGCGAGAGTATAACCCTTTAAATTGAATAGACACTAGCCGAACTTACAAATCCATACCGTTGTATTTCAACATCATTTGTTCGGGTTATGCAGTGACTCTGTTCTAAAACAAATAGAGACGCTGTTTTTTTTTCTATTGTTTTTTTTTTCATTTTCATCTGTGTTATAAAATTTAAGTGTAAAGAGTATATATATTAATTCTGTTTTCTATACTTACATTAAAGGTATTATGGCAAAACATGTAATCATATAAAATTGAATTAATAAAAAATGTAACGTGCGTGACGTTTACAAACATAAAGTTTTATTGGATTTTTAGTTTTCCTAGAGATCCTGTGCGATGTGGACAGTGGACATCCGTGATCGCACGTCAAAGATGTGAAGATTTTTTTAGCCGTCGCAAAGTAGTGTCGTTTGCTCCAAGCAATTTTTAGAAAGTGACTCGTATGTCATTACAAAAGGAGTCAAAAGGTTACACAAAACAGCTGCACCTCAAATAGTATGTACCTTTTTATCACTTTTGATTTGGAGTTTCTTGTATTGAATAAAATAAAAAAAATATGTTTCATCTTCAGGACAAAGATGATGACAGCGAAGAAGACAAATGTTTTTTTTTGAGTTGGTTGCTTTTTTTTTAAATATATTATTTCTTGTACTTAAATATCTATTTAGTTTCATAGCTAATTTCCACTCTTAAATCTCAATAGGTCATTTCTGTTCAAAAAATTATACTAAGTTTTAAATAAGCAAAACATAATATATGTGTAATCGGGAAAGACACAGTTCTTTTCTTTTTGTATAAGTTATTTCATATTTCATAAAAAAATAAGCATAGAATATTATGTTTATAAGCAATAATTGAGAAGAATGGCGGCGGCTGTGATTATCAATTGTAATGTATATTAATCGTCGGTTAATTTGAAATGAATGTGATTTTTTAAATAATAAAAAACCATAAAAACTAACATTAAAGTAAACGGCTGAACCAATTTTGATAAATCATATTTGAAATCCAGCGCAAGAAGAAGCTTTCGAATAAAATAAACTGCACCATTAACATCATCAGTTTAAGAGCTATGGTGCTCCTATACATACACAACACAATCAGGGGTTAAAAAGAAAACCACACCATTTCGTAGCATTTTGAATTTGTTAAAAAGTTTGTACGAAGATTTTTTTATGTGAAATCGACCCAACTAATATATTTTTAAAATTAACAAAGGCAACTCCACTCCTCCCATGTTCTACGTGACAGCCAGTGTCATCAAATTGTCTTACGTTATCCTTTGTTCAAAACCAAAAGTGGTATTTTACAAATTAAACAGATTTTATTTTCGACCTTTTAAAATTACGTTAAGGTTTAAATTAGGTTAAAATGTTTGACACTTTAGAACTTTTTCATAATACATGAAGTGGTATACAACTATCTAAGTACGTATTGTAGTTAGGACACTTTTAAATTTCATTTTGTATGGGACTGTGCATCTAGTTTTCTATAGTTGATCGAAGATATGTAAGGACAATTTAAGCATTTATTTAGGCATATGTGACTCACTGTAAACATTTTAATTGACATCTAATGTAAATAGTATTCTTGCAAATAAAATAATTTGAATTTTAGAATATTTTTTTTGAAGATTTTATATAGAAGATTATTGTAGATTATGTATAGTGGTGAGAGGTTGTCAGCTCACAATACAGACAAACCCTCGCCTCCCACTTACTGACTTTTACAGTATAACTTGGCAGAGTAGGTACAGTAGCCGGCAAACTTCTTGGCCATGTGAGGTGGTGGGGGAAAGTTCTTTTCTCTTCGCACCCCCGAAGAGACCTATTTTTCGTTTCTGCGCATTCAAGGTCGTTTGTCCAAGAAGTTTGCCGGCTATTATAGCTGGCACATCTAAAGTTTATCATTCACTCTCAGTTCAGTTTGGAAGAGCTTTGCTTACCACGCTAGGAAACTAAGGAGTAATGACCCATGTTTGTATAATTAATCTAAATATATATATAAAAGGAGAAACTGACTGACTGACTGACATATCAACGCACAGCCTAAACGGCTAAACGTACGCACTTGAAATTTGGAAGGGACGTAGCTTAGATACCGTAGAAGTGCACTAAAAAAGGAATTCCCGAAATTCCTACGGGACCGGGAATTAGCGGGAAAATCCTTTTGTATGAAAAATCTAAACCGCTTAAGTTAGACGCTTGAAATTTGGCATGCAGGTACCTTAGTAAACTTAAAGCTTAGTTGCAACAGGATATTGCAAAATTCCCACGGGAACGGGAGTTAGCGGGAAAAAACTTTTGTATGTAAAAATCTAAATTAACACGCAAACGAAGTTGCGGGCATCAGCTAGTGTGTTTATAAAGTAAGTAAACAAATAAACCTACTGACTTACAATCGCGGCCATTATGCAAACAGTGTATTAGTATTAACAATGACAATTAGAATGCAGTCACTTACTTTTAACGGTCAAGGTTTATTGCAACGTCATCATTACAGTCATTTAAGTCAAAATAAACACAACATTTTTGTCAATATTTACGTTATTTTACTATACAGTATTATGATAAATAAATAAAATAAAAATAATAATAAATAATCTTTATTTTCACCAAAAACAGTTTACATTATTGATACGGGGCTGGTGTCTCCTTTTAAGTTTTTTTAAAACTTGTGTTAGGAGGCACAGCTCTTCCTTTAGGTGTCACATACATCAGGTGAGTCAACTAGACTAGGAAGTGTACAACTACTGATGTTATGAAATATACATCAACAGCTATTATTTTGAAAACAGGTCTAATTAATTTACTAGCGTTTCAAAAATCTTAGAGAAAAAATTTATAGCGATTTATCATTTTTGTCAAGTTTAATCAATTCTTTGAAAAATGGCGTCCACTATACCGTGATTTTGCCAACGTCTGAGTTGTTGTTTACCAGCCCATATACGTTTCCACCGAGGGGCACGGGCTTCCCTTCGAAACACGAAGGGGATTTTGGCCATAGTCCACCACGCTGGCCCAATGCGGGTTGGTGGACCGCTCGTCTTTCGAAAATTAATTTTGTTGGGTTACGTCACGATGTTTTCCTTCACCGTTGAGCAAGTGATAATTAGAAATCCGTACATAAATCCGAAAAGACCAATTAAGTGGTACAGGCCCGCACCAGGACTTGAACCCGCAACCTACCGATTACAAGGCTGGCTCATTTCCAACTGGGCTATCACCGCTGCCTGAGTCTTTATGGCATGTCTGAGTATTTTAATCAAAATTAAAATATAGAATGGCGAAGTCGCCAATATCAAGTAGAGAAACCCTTTACGGGTTGTAGTACGTCAGAGCCTCATCCGTTGATCAGCAGGTTGACGCGTTTATTATTGTTTATTTATTACCTCTTATTTATAAGCCAATATCCATGACGTCTTAGGTATTATTGAGCTTTAATTTAAACCAGTTAAAGAGCGTCGCAAAATCGGTTTCAACGAACTGCTGAGTCATCTTTTCGTGGCAATTTTAAAGCACGAAACTAAGTTGTTTTAAAATAGAAATAATCACAGTCATGTAAATAAGATGGGGAAATATGATATAAATATTTGCATGATATCAATGACAATGCAAAAAAAATGGAATACTCCAATATACAGCTAACAGCGGTCAAGATTGAGGTCAAGAGTTAACCCATCTTATAATAAAAAAAATAGGAGCTACGATGCCAGCCAGAGATAACACCCCCATTTTTGTGGTTAGTAAAAAAGAAGTATGTATTCACGTCAAAAGTAAAGCGTAAAACATGCGTTTTCCGTTAATAAAAATACATAAGTAATGCTACATAATAGGTGATAATAGCAACTACTATTACGTTAGCAATGTCATATATTTTGCAAACGATTTCCAATCTTCATCTGATATTAATAAAGTAAAGTTTTGTGTACAATAAAAGTAATTGTATTGTAGTACTTGATTCTTGACCTGGCCTTGATTGTTGGCCGAGTAAATTGTTAGGCTGTAACCAGTTCTCTGTTTTGCCTGCTGTGTCCAGTAACCTTAGTAAACTACAGAGTATTATTATTTTTTATTCTACTTTCCGCAAAGGATGTCCTTCTTTATAGATATAACCAAGTAAATGATTAAGTCTGGTATCAAAGTTTTCAAACTTTGATGAGTTTTTTTTTATTAGAAAGCTGGTCGAGTTCGTTCTTATCTACGAGTATATTAGCTCAGTCTGTAGGTAGTTCTGCATTGCAAAAGGTGGCGTAGAAAATGTTTTGACACAATATTGTTTAGGTATGGTAGGTTACTAAAAATCCAAGTTCTCGACCTTGGAGGACCCAGGCGTTGGCGTTGTGTATCCCCCAGTCAGTTTATCATTTTATATATTAGATTTTTGTAAATATTATTATTTCCGTCGCTTGTAACTTTTTACCTATAAGACTCACAGAATAATCATGTATGCAAAAAATGTAGGCAATTTTGTCTTCTTTGAACCCTTTATAGACACTTTTGTGATTTAGTAAACAATTGAGAAGTTATTTAAAATATACCTAATTTTGGCACCTTTAATTCACGATGGCGGCTAACGCCTGGGTCCTTCAAGGTCGAGAACTTGGATTTTTATTAACCTGCCATACCTAAACAATATTGTGTCAAAACATTTTCTACGCCACCTTTTGCAATGCAAAGGCCTTTGCATTTCCCCACAGACTGAGCTATATTTGTGATTTTGAATTTAAGAGTTATACACACACCGGCACATTTAGCGGAACAACTTCTGTTTTTCATACAATCGACTAGACTTGGGAGTTCTAAGAATAGGGTAAACATACCGGTTACCGGCCGTTTAAGCGGCTTGTTGAATTTGGAGTTGATTTCTATCATAATGCTGTACTCCAAGATTTTTAAAAAATATATCATTTCATCCCACAATAGTGTAGTTTCATAAAACCTCACGTTTAAAGACGTATCAGTGATACAGAATTTAAAAAAAATATATATTCGTAAAAATAGCAAATATACCGGTTATCGGCCTTTTCACTCAGTTATCGTCCACCAGTGCACTGGTTTTCGGCCACCTAATTCATTGTAGAAAAACGACTCTTATTCAGTAGATCATAGGGTTTATAATAGTATGAAACAAATAATGAAAACATAAAAGTTTTATTATTTAAGTTTACTAACAATATGAGAATAAAATATTCAAAATTAATGTTTAATGATTAATGAGGTAACTTTAATCAGTCTAAGGCACATACTATCGTCTTCCCCTGTATTGTGGGTCCCTCAAAACACACATAAAGACAGACACAAACTAAAAAAAAAGAACAAAGTCAGTCAGTATTGTCAGTCAGTCAGTCAGTTATTGAAAGTCTTTGAAACTACATTTTCAGCAGTTTCGTACAACATACATTGGTATGGTGCAGTAGCTGCTTGATCATACGATAAATTATTTAGTTTTGTGCACTTTAGATGGTACCAGCGAATGAACCGATCACAGCCAATATTCCTTTCGCCTTCTTCTTCGGTGTCACTTATTAGGTCGCCATCACAAGACCCACATTTAATACGGGATTGAGTTTCTTCCACTTTATGTTTCTTCATCCTCTTCTTTTTTGGTGGTTGATTTTTTTTTAATCTCTCTTTCTAGCTTTCTTTTCTTTATTTCGTTTTCTTTGTTCTGTTTCGCTATTTCTTTCTTTTGGTAATATTGCTGCCAAGCTTTTGACGTTATGGCACTAGGAAACTGGATAGATGAAAGAGTTCCTTTGTTTTTTGTGACTACATCAGGAAATTTTAAATGTTTTTTTAAATAGGTCCTCATCTGTAAGAGATGCTGGTGTTTCCGAAGCGGATATTAGTAATATGTTTTCTGTGACTTTAATTTTAGAGGGATGTCCAATTTCATTAACATTCAAAGCAGAAGAAGCCAGTTTCATGTCAGAAATCGTCCTGGAAAGCGATGGTCTATGCCCAGTTTGCAAGCTCAGCCACTGTATCTAGAAGGTCATATTTGTTGATTGGAATTCCGGCTTTCGCCAACTGAATTATCCGATCAACGATTTTCTTTTCTCCATCAAAACCAAATATTGGGTCCGGGCCAACTTTTCTCCTTTGACCAGCAACACGACCGGACAGCCTGTCCTGTATAGTGGATCTTGGAACTCCGTACTGCCGGCATGCTTCTCTGATGCCGCGAATATTGCCGCGTATATCTGAAAGAGCGCTTGTTAATGCTTCTTCACTATAAGCAAACATTCGGGTAGGCTCTTCTTTTTTTTTCTTTTTCTTCTCTTTACTGACAGATACCATCTGAAAAAAAAACAAGCACAATTGCAACACCAAGCACATCAACCAAAATGTTTCCATTATCACATACAACACAAGCATCATCACTCCCATGGTTAAAAAGTAGCCTATGCATTAGTTCAGAGTAAGGCTTTGCCAAATTTCATCAAAACCCATGTAGCCGTTTCAGCATAAAGGGGCAACAAATATAAAGTCACTAACGGACAGAAAAAGAATACATTTTTACTATTTATCGGCCGCCCTTACTTTCCTAGGTTGAAAACAGGTGTAATTTTTACCAATTTTCGGCCGCTCTTTATTTTAAACGGCCGGAAACAGGACTGATTTTCACTAGTTTTCGGCCGTCCTTTATTTTAAACGGCCGGAGACCGGTTTTATTTTTACTAGCTATCGGCCGCTAAACGTTCGGTACTTTTAAAGGCCATATCTTTGAAAATATGAGGTATACTGGCGGCCGGAATCTAGTTGTAAATTTACCAAATTCTAGCTGTTTCCAAATATAATGGAATCTGTGTTGATGAATTTAAGGTTTCTCAAATAAAGGCAAAGTTAAATGATGTGAATAAACCGGTTATGCGACCACCCGGTCGGAAAGTAGATTTTGAAATTAATCGTTAACGTATTAACCGACCACCAAAAATATCACAAATTATGAAAAGTTTGATGAGTTTGGGCACTTGAATATTGAAATCAAACATGCTAAATACACACAAACCAAATCAATGAACAATAAACCAACAATAACACTTAAAATCTTACCTTTAAAAATCAATCCACCGCTATTTTTTCTGCTAAATTTAACACGCGTCCACACATCAAATTTTGAAATGACGACAGAGGGCTCAGTTTACTTATTTCGAGGTCATGCCGTTGGATTTTAAACCGTGAAATTCGTCCAGATCGAATGGCGGGAAATTAGAAAGAAGCTGTCTTTAATACTGTCTATTAGTTGAAATAACGTGCGAAGTGGTCGAAAAGGGGTAGTGGCCGGTTAACTGGTATGTTTACCCTATACGTTTTACGTGCATAACTGCACTGTTTTTTATGCAAATAATTTTAAAATGGTCTTCTCTGTTTTTTTTTACAAAAACTGACAAAAAACCTAAAATCTCTCATGTAGTCAATAGAAAAAAAATATCTTTAAACTTTTCATATGAAGTTGTATGAAGAGGTATTTGCATTGTTATCTTTTGGCCATGCGGCACATTCTTGAAAACTTCTTGTACCTATGTTTTATATTTGATTTTAACAGACAAACATTTTGGCCTAAAAAAAGCGTAAAATTTTAACAACATCATCAATTAAAAATCTCAATTTATAAACTCTAAAGTTGACTTAATTGTATGGAAAACATAAGTTGTTCCGCTAAATTTGCCGGTGTGTGTAGTTATTATAATTTCTGAAACACGAAGTTTGCCTTGTTCGAATTTTATTACAGTCGGTTTCCGAAAGAAGGTTGCACCTACTATACCCAATCGTTTGTAGAAAACAACATCTAGAATCTAGACCAATTTAAACAGTACAAAAATAAAGGATATAGCGGCAGTTCCTTATCAGTGGCTAAAGCCAATATCGGTAAAACACTTGCGAAAATAATACCACATTTAGAGGTTAAATTTGCATTAATTAAAATAAATTATACTCAGGTGCTAGGTCGAGGTATCGACGTGGACATTTCTGCGAAGTTTTAATTATTTGCGTATTATTTATCTTAGTAAACACAACAGCACACCAATTCAATTCTATAAAAAAAATATCTTTATTTAAATGAACATTAAACGTTGCTTAAAATGCGTCAATAACATTTGTTTTGATAATAAACGCTACACACTTAAAGGCCCACACTAAGGTTTTCCCTTGTGTCGTGGTTCACAAAGACAGAAACGAACATCTATGCGTCCATGACCCAAGAACAAACATCTGCTTTTTACACAACATTTCTGCCCCGACCGGGATGTGAGGCACAGAATCGCTCGTAAGGGGACGTCCATTAATTACGTGAGGTGTTTTTGGCGATTTTTCGACCCCCCACCCCCTCTGGTGAGATGTCGTGAGATTTGGCTCGACATCCCCCCTCCCCCCTTTATCTCACGTGAGTTTTATGAAAATGCTTATTGGTAATTTATTTAGAAAAATTACATAATTTGCCTCATTCTTTTTAAACTTTTAATAATCGAACAATAAAAAACAGCTATGATTTACCATCTTAAATTTGAAAAAAAAAGATTGTTCTAATTTAGCCCACGGGAACTCATGAGTAGTCTTAAGAGTGTCGACCAGAAAAACATGGTTTAGTTGGTTTAACTTAGTTTTCCCGCAATTTAACACTATTTTTTTTGGGGGAAAATATTACGTGATATTTGTAGAGACCCCCCCTCTCCCCCACGTGAGATTGTGTGAGATCCGGCCCGACCCCCTCCCCCCTCCAAAACTTTTCACGTAAATAATGGACGCCCTCTAATATGGTCCTTCTGTTCTTATTGTATTACGAACATGACTAACCCTGGTGTCACAGGTTTCAAACTTTTAAATGCCCTCTGATTTGTTTTAACGACTGTTGTCAACCGACAACAGCCGGGACCGTCGGAGTAACGTGCTTTCTGAGGCACGGTAACGCTCGTGATACGGTGATAAAGTAATAAATTGTCAATTAATGGTCACCACCTGCATCTCCTTACATGTAGTTTGACAAAGTAAAGGCAATAGCCGGCATATCAGGTTACCTTTTGCACTGTGAAAGCCGACGCTATTGCAAACGACATAAGAGCGACTCAAAGTCAATGTATTTAGCCTGTTGTGTTGCCATGTGTACCTAACTACAACAAAATATGATTAAGTTAGTTCTACAAGCGTTCAAAACAAAACAAAAAAAAACTTTTAGACAGAAATATAAAAAAAATACCTTAGTGTTGTCAAAAGGAGGTACGCTTTCAACACATTGGCGCTCATGAATTTTAATCAATGAATTTTGAACTTAAAACATATGCCATTTTATATACCGTAAACAATGCTATGTCATTGCAAAAACCGCCTTAGTGCAACTGTGTTAAAATACAATTTTGAACAGACTACGTTTTTATTGATATTATTTTATAATCAATACATGTTACCGTTGGGTTTTTCTAAGGGGCCGTCCATTAATCACGTGAGGCTCGAAAGGGGGGGGGGGAGAGGGTTTAGCAAAAATTACGAAATATCACAAGGGAGAGAGGTATCACGTGTATTTATTTTTTCGTCAAACACGCTATTTCTAAACCGAAAAGCGGCGTGTAGTATGGCTTGATGAAACCGACGTTGATCTTCAACAAAGCACAGTGCCAACTACTGACTTGCAAGATGCTTATCCAGTTTTAGTGTTTAAGAAAGTCTTGCTAATCCGTGGTCCGAGGACAATGTACATAAAATATGTTCATGTACTAGTACAATATATGTTTTTCGCATGATTACACCATTCCTTTAATATTATTTTTATTCCAGTCAAAAACAACCTGCAACATTTTTGTCTAGACATTTTTATCATGCTCCTTTTCTTAAGAATAAAATTAGATTATATTTTGTACCTATATTTAAAGATAATATTCTAAAAATTTCAAGATTATTTGTAGGTACTAAAACATAAACATGATTTTGGGTGGAGGAGGGGGGGTTAGTCTTAACCTTCACCACGTATCACCGAGGGGGAGGGGGGTGTTGAAAAATGCTAAAAAAACATCAAGTGGACGGCCCCTAAGTGTCGGTGTAGTTTGATTTTAGGAGTGACTAAATGGGTTTTGATACAATTTTACCATTTGTTATCTTATCTCATTTGAAATACATTTAAAATGTTAACTTTTAGTGTACAAATTCCAGCGTATCAAGTAATTTTCATTGCAAAATCGTTATTATCGTAAGAGCACAGAGTGCATGCATGCATGCATTTATTTTCCGCTCAATTGCAGAAATGTTCATTAAAGTTAAAGCTCCTTTAAATGTAACGACCGTATATAATCCATACTAATATTATAAATGCGAAAGTAACTCTGTCTGTCTGTCTGTCTATCCGTCTTTCACGCCTAAACTACTAAAACGATTTTGATGAAATTTGGTACAGAGATAGATTAGAGCCTGGGAAAGGACACAGGATACATTGTATCCCACAGTTGGGCACGATATAACCTGTAGTCCACGCGGGCGGAAAGCTAGTTAAAGATATTTTTTAAAAGCATGGTTGGATTCAATAACTAGGTATGAATTTAAAAATCATATTATATCATAAAACTAAGTCCCTTGCCGCTTCTGTCTGTCTGTCTGAACGCGATAAACACAAAAACTACTGAAGGGAATTTGATACGGTTTTTACCAATGGACGAAGTGATTCCAGAGGAAGGTTTATGTGTATTACTCATTCCCAAAATTCCCACAGGAACGAAGTACCGGGCGGGAAGCTAGTAAATTAGTAAACGAGTTAAGAAAACGTATTTGCACACCTGTGACTTTAAAACACTCAGATCAGTCTCTAATCTAAACATATTATAAAGAGGAAAGATTTGATTGTTTGTTTGTTTGCATTGAATAGGCTCCGAAACTACTGGACCGATTTGAAATAGTAGATTGTTAGCCGAGGGTGGAAAGAATCAATTCCCGAGGTATTTAGACTATAAGTTCGAGTAGGAATTGATTCTTTTACCCGTGTTAAACACTCTACTTTTCATTTCGAATATGAGGAAAATAAAACTAGTTGTTTATCTAAACTATTTATTGATAATATATAATAATATTAGTAGTACCTATTTAAAATTAATTGTCAAATTAGGACAATTCGTGAAATTAAAAGTTACATTTTAAATATGGAACTCACCGCGTAATTGTTGCGGCTTATTCCGCTCAAAGAAGTTTGCGCTAAGTTCACACTGGCTGTTTAGAAACTCACATGGCCGCAGCATTTTTTTAAATTAGTTTTTTTTTTACATAAAACTCTTGACAGCTGACAGCAACTCTATTTTTAAAATTCATTCCGGCCCTTAGGTGGGAAGTAATTTGTATGAGTTTTTCCCTCCCTATGGATTTTCCACCAATAATCAGATCAAAATAACACTACTTTCCGAGTATGAGAAATGAAAAATCCTTTCACCATTGGCTACGTAATTTTCCAGAATTCCCACGAGAACGAAGTCCCGAGCGGAATGCTAGTACATTATAAACAAAAGTGTACCTATCTTCTTAAAATACATAGACCAAGATACTATCTGTGTGCATCAAGACAACAAGTTTACCTCTTAATCCAGTGTCGATGTTGTAATAGTGAAAGTACTATTGAACTGGGTACACTTAACTCGCGTCGCGCGCGTTTCAACCGCGCTGGGTATTGCTACTAAAGCCATTCAGAGTTTGTTTGGTCGGCTGTAGTTCGAGGTAGTGGTATGGTGAGAGCGGATAGCGGAAGAGTTTAATCGCCACTTTTCTGCCGATGTTTGACGATATGTATTTTAAATTTTGCTAGCTTAGTTAAATAGATTAGATTAAATATATTTTATTCTCATTTAAGACACTCCGCTGTCCGTCCGTCCGTCTGTCTTTCCGTCTGTCACCAGGCTGTATTAGTAAAGTCAGTAAGCGGGAAAAAATGAGTTGGGTTTCGGAAATTGGATTAAAGCAAGCCACTTCATAATAATTGTTCCTTAGGTTAAAATAAGCCGATAAAGATCGGTAGCCCTCGAAAATATCCCTTCTGAACCGGGAGGGGGGAGGGGTTAAAGATGTGCTCCGCCCGGCGTTACTTCAATAGTACATTATGATGCAAGTGTGCTAAGTTGGATATTACATTAGAGGTGAGTTTAGAGCCCGAAAGATCAAACAGGCTAAATTTGGGTATTTTTTTAACACTTATATGTCTCTTAAATAAAAAAATATAGGCTGCGAAAAGTTTTTTTTGTGATTACAATTTTATATTTTTGCGATTATTTAAAAAACCACTGCACATATATGTAAAATAAATACCAGAAATGAATCCCTCGTTATTGATTTATACGAAAACCATACCAAACTCAACCTGGTAGCTACAAATTAGTGGTAATATTTTTTTGAAGTAACGCCGGGCGGAGCACCTCTTTGACCCTCCCCCTCACGGTTCACAGGGGATATTTTCGAAGGCCACCGATCTTTATCGGCTTATTTTAACCTAAGGAACAATCATACCAAGTGGCTTGCTTTAATCCAGTAGAAAAATGTGAATCTGCTTAATGACTCTACTAGTATCTCATGAACCGTGTCATAGTTAAACAGTTGAAATTTTCACAGATTTCAGACATGATTTCACAGATGAACCCCCCCTAATATACCCACGGGCATCTAAGTCGGGCATGATAGTTTAGACCTCTTAACTCTCAAATATGAAACGAGAAATTCAGTAAAATGTATAGTATTCCAGTGAAAAGAGGGTCTACTCCCCACTGAGGGGCACGAGCCTCCCTTCGAAACGTTTTTTAGACCATGGAGCGTGGTGGACCACGCTGGCCAAAAAGGGGTACGCCGAATTTTACAGCTGACGGGTGTAGCTCGATGAAACTAAACACCTCTCTAACCGCTCAGCTCATGACAGAGTTCAGTGCCTAACTATGTTCATGGGAATATTATACATCGTATTATCGAGACATGGAATCAATGGTCTCTTCCCTTGGTCCTAGCTGAAAATTAAACAACTTGCTAATCGCTAAGACTATGACAAAGATTTGTTCTTGCTACGCTCTGTCCTTTAGTACAGCTACTGCTTCTATTTTTGAAGTAAAAACTTCTTTAGCGGCGTTGTGCACTTTTTGGATGGGTAAAAAATGTTAAACTCACGTCAGGGTCACGTGACCCTGATCGAAAGTTCGGTGAAGGGACTGACTCGGCAAACGCTGCAAGCGCATATGCCCTGAGCACTGCCCCCCGATTGCGGTAAGTTTGAACGTATTTACCAAAGCTAATCCGCTGACGTTTCTATTGTATTCAACGTTTCTACTGGGCTGAATACAAAGGACACGTGAGCGGTTTAGCTTTGGTAAACAAGTTCAAACTTACCGCGATCGGGGGGCTGATATTCTACCAGTATCGCAAAATGTGAGTGCAGTTTGTTAAATAAAATTACTAATATTATAAATGCGAAAGTAACTCTGTCTGTCTGTCCGTCTTTCACGCCTAAACTACTGAACCGATTTTGATGAAATTTGGTACAGAGGTAGATTGGACCTTGGAAAAGGATATAGGCTACATTTTATCCCACCAGTTTGGCACGATATAACCTATTATAGTCCACGCGGGCGGAGCCGCGAGCGGAAAGCTAATCCCTACTATCCCTACTAATATTATAAATGCGAAAGTAACTCTGTCTGTCTGTCTGTCTGTCTGTCTGTCTGTTACCTTTTCACGCCTAAACCGCTGAACCGATTTTGATGAATTTTGGTACAGAGATAGATTAGAGCCTGGGAAAGGACATAGGCTACATTTTATCCCACAGTTGGGCACGATATAACCTGTAGTCCACGCGGGCGGAGCCGCGGGCGGAAAGCTAGTAAAATTATAAAGAAGAACTAGCTTTCCGCCTGCGGCTCCTCCCGCATGGACTACAGGTTATATCGTGCCCAGCTGTGGGATAAAATGTAGCCTATGTCCTTTTCCAAGGTCCAATCTATCTCTGTACCAAATTTCATCAAAATCTATTCAGTAGTTTAGACGTGAAAGCGTAACAGACAGACAGACAGAGTTACTTTCGTATTTATAATTTACTAGCATTCCGCTCGGGACTTCGTTAAAATTATGTAGCCTATGTTACTCAGGGATAATGTAGCATCCTAATGGTGAAAGAATTTTTGAAATGGGTCCAGTAGTTTTTAAGTTTATTTGTTACATACAAAAATACAAATCTTTCCTCTTTATAATATACACATTAACACGGTCTAGGGATATTGCACGATTTTTCATACAAAAGAGGTCTGTTTGAGAAGCTACAAAAGCATACTGGAGATACATGGAGCGCTATAATTTTGAGACGAGCAAGTGCTAAACCTGAATTTTCAATTCTAATCAATAAATTTTGTTTTACTTACTTGAAATTTGTTGAAATTTATTGACTAGAATTGAAAATTCAGGTTTAGCACTTGCTCGTCTGAAAATTATAGCCCTCCATGTATTTCGAGTATGCTTTCGTAGCTTCTTAAAGAGACCTCTTTTGTATGAAAAATCGTGCAATGTCCCTAGACCGTGTTGATGTGTGTATGTATTTAGTAGGAATGGTCTCGCTAACCGCTCAGCTCATGACACAGCCCAGTAGCGCCGAGTCCCCTCCTACCTACAAGGCTAACTACTTGCGGATCTCACGTCGCCTGCGCCGGCGCAGCGTCGAGGTCACCCCAACGTGATTTAACACATGCAGGGATTACTCCGCAAGTCTCATTTCGGGACCTTGATTTTGATTGTTTTGTAAACCATTGCTTGCACAAAACTGATTTTAGAATAAGATATGCTCTTTCTCCCACAACTACACACGCACGCACACACACACTGGTACTATTAACAATATCAGCTTTGTTAATTTAATTTAGGTTTAGCTAAGTAAGCCGTGTGAGTCCCCGGCAGAGTAGAATAGGACCACCCTCTTTCTTACCGAGGTGTCGTACAAGGCGACTAAGGTAAATATGCAAGCAAGTTCATCTGCGCACAGAGAAGGAAAACTCTGCATTTATATCAAAACCCTCGCCAACCCGTCTGCCAAGCGTGGTGAGTATGGCATTTACCCCTCATGTTATTGAGGGAGGCCCGTGCGTGCCCCAGCAGTGGGGACGTATTATGGGCTGATGGAGGAGAAATCATATAATTTTTAGGTCAGGGACCAGCTGAAAATCAGCGCCGAGACGACTATTAAGTCGTCTTTGCATTACGCTGAGCTGGACACCCTTTTTGGTGCATTACACCTACATAGAAATAAGGCACAATAGGCATAAGTTCAATTTGTATATTGGGTGTATGTTACTGAATAAAAATTTATTCTATTCTATTCTAATATTATAAACGCGACAGTTTGTATTTATGGATGTTTGTTCATCTTTTACGTTCGAACGGTTGGACCAATTTCGATAAAATTTGGTATGGAGGTAGCTGACACCCTGGATTAACACATAATTTTCCCAAATTCCCACAGGAACGAAGTCCCGGGCGGAAAGCTAGTTGTATTATAATATCCATTCCAAACCAGCTGTCGTAGCCCAGTGGCTCTCGCTGATCTCAACCGATCAGTGAGGTTAAGCAACGTACACAGAGGCAGGGAACCTGATGGGTGACCAAAGTGGCAATTTATCACAAGCGTTTCCGTGCTTCGGAGGGCACGTTAAGCTGTCGGTCACGGCTGTTGTCGATTGACTGCAGTAGTTAAAAACAAGTCGGAGGTCATTGTGCGGTTTGAAAACTGACACCAGGGTTAGTCAAGTTCGCCACACACTTGACTACACCTACACGATAAGAAGAAGAACTGTCTAAGGAATACAAGGCTGTTTTGCAGATTCGAAACTAGTTCTATTTACATTTTTACATTGATTTTACAAACTTACAACTGCAGTAATAAGTCACGCACCAGCTTACGCGCAGTGAGATACAAATCTTGTATCTAATGTAATACTTTTTGGTGTGAAAATAATATGGTAAGCAAATTTAACGATATGAGCTGAATAAATGAAATATTAATTTAGAATGCTATATCTTACATTTTTAATTACTAATAATTTTTAGGGAAAGAAAAATATTCGGCGCGAATGGGACTTGAACCCACGACCCCAGGATCAGATCTCCTGGTGCTCTAACCAACTGAGCTATCGTGCCTTCAAGTCAAGCAGCGAAATTTCTCATTTCCTTACTAAGCACATACGTCGTGCTTATAGGTTTTTAATTACTTTCAATTCAATTGCAACCGTGTTCGCGTATACCTCGCGGCAATCTTTTTGCCGACCGATTTGGTCGAGTGGTAGTGACGCGCCTCTTGATCGGCGGGTCCTGGGTTTGATCCCCAGTCGGGGCAAACATTTGTGTAAAAAGCAGATGTTTGTTCTCGGGTCATGGGTGTTTGTGTTTGTCTTAAACAAACACCGATCACCCGAGATGTGAAAAAATATATTTTTAAATTTTTTCAATTAGACCTAAGCTAGGTATTAATTTTACATGTCTTGTAATTAAGCTGTTGGTTTTGTACAGTAAATAAATAAATGTTTTCTTTGAGTGATACATACTGGTTCAAGATTTTTAATATAGCTAGGAGGTTTTTTATCACCGTGTATTTTCACTATTTTCCATTATTTTTCCTACAACACTAGCAGATAGAAACACTGGTTGCATACTAAATTCAGGGTGACTTAATATTAGAACATCATCTTAGTTATTCTTTATTCTTTATTGTACACACATATACATACAGATTACAGAAGAGAAAGGACATATACAACGGCGAGCTTAACTCAAGAAATGAGTTTTCTTCCAGCTAACCTATGTGAGAGGGAGAGGCAGTCGAAGTGGGCAAGGGTGTACCAAGAGAAACACATGCAATTTGCTACATAGATAATAAATACCTACATATATAATATATACAAAATATGATATAATATATATAAAATAGTTATAGATGTCATTGCAACATTTTTATGTGGATTAGATCTGGTGCTCTCTGTGCCTTCTAGTCAAGCGGCTGAAGATACTAAGATTTTAAATTAAAAGTTGTTTTGAACAAAAAATATTTACTTATTTTTATCTAAAAAAAAATGAAAAACCTATTGAGTTTTTGATTACTAAGCATTGACTTACAACAAACAACTAGACTTCCAATTGCGCTCAAAAAGTGTTCGCAGCAAATGAATGCCCATCATCATTGGCGATTGGGCATTCTCATTACCTACCATAAAGAACTTTTTTTAATAAATTTCGAAAAATTCATGAAATGTGTTATAACTTCTAAACTACAAAAAATCGCGGAACATACATGGGGGTCCAAATCGATAGGTATTGGTATCTCCAAACCACAGACCTTCGCTGGTACAGGTTTCCTGGGACACCCTGTATAAAATTTAAGGTACTGATTCATCACCCAACCCAAACCCTTCGACCTAGAAATTTAGCTGAAATTTAGTCCATAGGTTTCTTTTAAAACATAGACAAGAATTAAGGGAGGATTTTACAAAATTCCCATGGGAACTAATTCCCAAGCATCCTCTAGTCTAGGGAGATATAATTTTGGCATATCAATAACATTCTAACTGTTCTGTTCTGACACTATGTGATAAAATGAGAGGGTAGAACAAGGTAGGACAAACCTAACATGACCCAGCGACCCAAAATTATGTCACATACTTATGCTGGCTCAGCAGGAAGAAGATTATAATAAATAAACTTATAAAAAACTAGCTTTCCGTTCAGGACTTCGTTCCCCTGGGATTTCGGGAAAATCATGTACCCTATGTCTATCACGGATAATGTAGGATTCTAATGGTGAAATAATTTTTCAAATCGGTCCAGTAGTTTCGGAGCCTATTCAATGCAAACAAACAAACAATCAAATCTTTCCTCTTTATGATATGTATAGATATACAAAAAGTTAAAAAAAAAAAACAATAAAGCTAATAAAGTTTATTATAATTGAGTTTTAAAAAAAAATAGTGTTAAGTAATCCTATAGACTTCTTAAATTTCTTTAGATATATGACGAAATGCATTAAATAACAAGTTACGAAATATCCTGAAATTAGTCGTTTATAACAAGTAACTTGAGCAATAACAGCTTTCTCTTACCACTCAAATGACTGTACAATCTCGATATAATTATGTAATAACCAAATACTTTGAGTACATACGGAGAGATGCACATATATGACCTACAAGTATAGTTACATAAAACGTGGAAATTTGGATATAGCCCTTGTGAAATTTCTACAAATCTTTATATTTTTGACTGAAACTTAAAAACCATGAATCGTGACTGTTTCCTAATACTTCTCTAATGCTTTAGGATATAAAATTACACACCCAACATTACAGAAACTTATAAGATTTCTTACGTAAAATAAACACAATTTATACTTACTTTTTGAGACACGTTCCTCGTTTCCTACAACTTGTCTAGCACAATTTTCTGTAAGGAATACACAAACAAACACTAAACTCTGCAACAAGCCACTAAAATCGAATAGAACAAGTGATAAAATTAATATTTTTTGATATTATCCTCAAGTCCAGTAACCTAACCTCACTCAAATGTCAACTCTACAAAATTGACATTGACAGAAACCATAGAGTACAAGAAGAATGTGGAAGTAATGATAAAGATGTTGTATCTTTGTTGCACTCGTGAAACAGCCGTGTGTTAGAAAGAGAAAGAAATGACCGAACCATAAACGAAATGTGGTACTACAAAAACTCATCGCCACTAAGTATGTAGATAATAATTTTTTTATAAATTTTAGTTGCTCTCAATTGCGATAGATGGCAGAATTCAGTGTAATTAATTTCTAAGTTTAATTTAAAAAGATAATTTTGTCGTAATCAGGAAATTATTGTCATTCGTTGGTATTAGGGTATATTGTTAAGTTATTTGTTCCTTAATGAATATAAAATATATTTTAATTATTCTAAGATTTGTCCCAATGCTGGCGCCTCTAACCCACACTGGGCACTGTGGGCAAATACCCAGGGCCCCGCTACCTATCAATGAGGCCCCCGTCCTCAGTAGATAATTACAATAACTGCTTATAAGCTTTTGCAAGCGTTATACACGCGAAATCAGCCCGAAAATAAGGCTTTTGTATAGGTATGTTTAAATTGTCCTACACTGATTTAAAAAATAATCTTCAATGTACGGGGACAACGGCACACCAGCTATCCAAAACTGTCAAATTTCTTCAATCAATTTTCATTTTTATCTCCAATCATTCTCACCGATTAGGTTGTCTGGAAGAGATCTCTTCTAGAGATAAGATCGCCTTTGTACACTATTTTTTATGTGAAATATTTCCTACTGTGTTTGTGCAACAAAGAATATATAATCACTAGCTTTCCGCCCGCGGCTTTGCCCGCGTGAACTTCGGGAAGTGCGTGAAGTTTTTTCCCGCTAACTCCCGTTCCCGTGGGAATTTTGCAATATCTTGCAACTAAGCTTTAAGTTTACTAAGGTACCTGCATGACAAATTTCAAGCGTTTAACTTAAGCGGTTTAGATTTTTCATACAAAAGGATTTTCCCGTTAATTCCCGTTCCCGTGGGAATTTCGGGAATTCCTTTCTTAGTGCACCTCTACGGTACCTAAGCTACGTCCCTTCCAAATTTCAAGTGCCTACGTTTAGCCGTTTAGGCTGTGCGTTGATATGTCAGTCAGTCAGTTTCTCCTTTTATATATTTACTTAGATTAGTTTACTATCCATTGGGGAAATTTGACAGTTTGTGGTAACCTGATGTGCTGATATTTTGTGTCACACTCACATTATCGCAATGTGCCCATGGCTTCCTATAGGTTAAAAACGGCCCTGACGATATTATAAAAATCTAGTTAAAACTGTTGGTGGACTTTTGAAAATCACCTTCATCAGATCAGCCCTAAATGTCCCCAGTAAAGGGGGTAGGCCATAGTACAGTCTACCACGCTGGCCCAATACATATATATAAAATATGGAATACTTGTTACAGCTGGCATTGGCAGTGCATTTGAACGGGAGTTAATGGGAATGTCTAATAATAACTGTAATCATATTTAGTTCACGTGTGAGTGGCACGAGTTCGCAATAGAATCGAATCGAGTTCCTTTCGAGATAATGTGGTAACGGTTTACATTGCACCACCACTCACCACTCGCTCAATTTTTTTTCATTCATTCATTCACCGACATGTCATAGGACGAAAACAGCTGTGTTTGAGGACAAACCATTTTTACGAAAGCATTTTATCGTTTATCGGCTACAGAATTGTAAATAGTTTTGTTTATTTTATAATTGCGCGTTACGAAATCGTTTGGGAGTTAGTTTTGGAAGCTGTTTCTTTGTATAACCTTGTAGTGTAGACCAGTTGAAATGATGAGTGTGAAATCTTCTACGAACCTTCCTAGTGCTACACCTAGTGCTGCTCCTAGTGCTGCACCTATTGCTCCTAGTGGTAGTTCTCAGGCCCTACAACCTAATGACGACGAAAATGTGAAATCATGCTGGGTCTGCTTTGCTACGGAAGCCGACGATCGCCTCGCTGCGTGGGTGCAACCTTGTAAATGCATTGGAACTACAAAATGGGTAAGTGATTTGTAATTGTAATAAATACGAAATACCTACCACAGATAATGAATCACATTGGCAAAATAATTGAATAACCAATTGTGTTTTAACACAGTAAAAAGTAATGTGATTGAGTGTGAATGAAGCAAAAAAGACAAAAAAAAGTACATGATGATGTGCACTTACCTGCATTCAAAATTTTTATTGAAAATAAACATCGCTTTTATTTTAGTTAACTTTTTTTGCCAATTTAACAGTTTGATTCACAAATTCTGGTTGTGTTTGTTGCAAATGTTTGTTTTCCATTTTATATGACTCAGTGCTGTTATGAATCCTAATGATATGAATTTAATACATACCAGGGAAACCTTAATCAAATCTTTTTTAAATTAACCTGTTGTACGCTTGTTTACGCGCCGTGTGATACAAATCCTGCACACACGGGTGTGCATAAATCGCACGAGGGTCTAAGAATGGGTCTTTTGTTGACCTTAACATTAACTTTAAAACAGCCTTACTAATAATACTTACAGATTACATAGTATAAGCTTATAATGACCAAAAACATGAAAAATCATGTTTTAGTAAGACCGAAATATTTTTTGTTCTAAAGTGATATTGTTACTAGTGGTTCAGATTTAACCCTTCTTTTTTTATTGCTTGCATTTTATTATGCCAAGCTTCACGCTCCATTCACTTTATTCTAGGCATTTTTAATGTTGAAAAGAGTTTTTGGCTTCAAAAAGTTCTTATTTTGTTGTATTGTAACAAACATTCTCTAGGCATTCTCTAAACATTAGCTAGGGTTTACTTTATTTTGTCTCTACATCAAATTGCCACAGAGATTCAATAAGGTTAATTAAATTTAAATAACATCTACCTTTTTAACCCCAGACAAAAAAGAGCGGTGTTATAGTTCATAGTTAATTTATTTGCAATGAACATGGTATAAATATGTGTTATAATTTGTATAAACTGAGGACAACATGCTTAGCCGATAAATATTCAGCATCAGGGCTTGAAAACGGTTAAGGTACCTATAATGTTATGGTGCAGGTATAAAATTTCAATACCATATCAATTTAAAGAAAGAGTCAAAACGGTTAAGAATTACGGTTACACTACCGGTATAAAAAAAACCCTAAAACGATACCGATTTTGCCACACGTCAAATCATACACGAATGGACCAATCGCTGCTCAGTGTACATTTTTATGTTAAACTGACATCCGTGATATAATACACTGTTCTCTGATTGGTCGATGCGACAACCTCTTAAGGCAACCACAGTCGAGTCGTTTCTGGCACTTCGCCGGAAACATTTTGCAATAATATTATACCTATATTTTTATCGCTACCATAACCGAAATTATTTCGGTACCGAAAAAACGCCAGCGAGACGCTGCCGGTAGCGGTGGGGTGAAAGAAAACCTTTATTTAACAATTTTTGTACCACAAAAAATAACGATACCGTTCCTTAAAGCTACCAAATAATTTCACTACTTACCGAAATTTTTAGCTACTGGAAAATAACAGTACCGCCATAAATAACAGGACGTCATACCGCTAACCGTTTTTACCAATATTTTTTCGGTTATTCGAGCCCTGTTCAGCATGCAATTATTACAAAATATAAATAAATTAAACATTAATTATGGCACAATTATAAGAATACATTAACTGAATTGAACACTAAAAATTTGTCAAAGCAAAATAAGTCAAATACAGAATATCAAAACAATTTACGCATGTCAAAAATTAATTACTAAAGTCAAATCAAAATCCAAATAATTAAAAATACAATGTCAAAAGTGAGGAGCTGGGGAACAAAAGCGGACTTGTCCACTGTACCCAATTTTGTTTTTTTTGCACTCTTTAAGCTCATATCTAAAGACCCCCGGAGTATTTTGTATCAAAAGTGGTCCGATCTAATAGAAAAAAATGGTTAAAAATCTTCTTTCAAAAGCGGACTAATTTCAGCCCATATGCATATACCTAATTCAGTTTTTTTGCTCTAGTGTAAAATGTAATTAATTGGACAAGTCCGCTTTTGTTCCCCAGCTTCTCAAGTTACCCTTTATAAGTTTGACGTGTGTATCTTAAGGAATCGAATGTCAGGGGTAATCCTTACTAATATTATAAATGCTAAAGTAACTCTGTCTATCTGCCTGTCTCTCTGTCCGTCTTTCACGCCTAAACTACTAAACCGATTTTAATGAAACTTAGTACAGGGATAGATTAGAACTTGGGAACGGACATACGTTACATTTTATCTCACAATATAACCTGTAGTCCACACGGGTGGAAAGTTAGTTTATTATAATTAAGATATGAGTAGTCTTGGCTGGTTCCAAGCCTAGTAAAATAAGTAATTTTTGGCTCTAGTAAGGTTAGGTACTTTAAAACAGTGAAAATTAAGGCTGTGAATCAGTCCACACTAAACTAAAAAACTTTCCCCGAGAAATATAGGTAGAATATTGAAAAAAATAATGACCTCTGTATAACTTGAGTGACTCGTATGTGAAGTATTTTTTTTTTGAAAATTTCATAAGGGTTCCCTGGGAAAGTTATTCAGTGCCATTTTTTTTATTAAGGTTCACAAATGGGATATCATTCAAATATACAGGGTTACCGGAAATTCGATACATTCCCATCAAGGGGTTAAAGTAGAGCTCATTTGCGACATTTTTTTTAAATTCTTTCCCTAGCCGATAGTTATTCGTTTTTGAGATAAACGCGTTTTTGTGTTTTTTTTGCTAAATGCCGATTTTTGATAAAAAAGCTGTGTAACTTAAAGTATGGTAATCCATATTCTGAAAGCTGACATTTCAACGGTTCCTAGAAATTATAATAAGCTGAAGTAATACCAATAACCATCATGTTGTGGACTTGGAATCGCGAGAGATTTGGAGGAAAAATCTTTGTACTTAGTGGTACTTTGTCGTGAATTTGTGCAAAATAAATGAATGGAATGTGTCGTGCAGATTACTTAAATAAATGCCTTATTTCACTAGCTTTCGAAAGTGGTATAAATCTTTACAAAAAACTTTATAAAAAAAAAAGTTATAACTTGAAAAGGATCTTTCAGAAAAGCAGTACTAATTGGACATGTTGACTTTTCCAATTGGAGAGAAATGAAAATGGGCTAAAACTACACACTACTTATTAACAAACATAAAATTTAAAATTCTGCTTAAAATGCGAGCTGACGGCTGCCCAGCCCATTTCCGCCGGGGAGTGCGAGAGTGGCTCAACCAAAACTTCCCATAACGTTAGTTTGACCGAGAAGGGCCAATTCCTTGGCCAGCAATATGTCTTGATTTGACACCTTGCGACTTTTACCTTTGGAGTCATATGGAGCAGCTCGTTACTCAGCTAACAGCACAAAAAGTAACGTTAAAATGCTAAGGTGGAGGATATTAAGCGCAGCGCAACAAATAAAAGAAACTTTAAACTCTCGAGTTACTAAAACCGAAATAGCGAAGAGATTACGGGCATGCATCAGGAACTTCAGCTCGCATTTTAAGCAGGATTTTAAATTTTATGTTTGTTAATAAGTAGTGTGTAGTTTTAGCCCATTTTCATTTCTCCCCAATTAGAAAAGTCAACATGTACAAAAAACCACTGCTGTTCTGAAAGTTCCTTTTCAAGTTATAACTTTTTTTATAAAGTTTTTTCTAAAGATTTATACCACTTTCGAAACCTAGTGAAATAAAACATTTATTTAGGTAATCTGCACGACACATTCCATACATTTATTTTGCACTAATTCACGACAAAGTGCCACTACAAAGATTTTTCCTCCAAATCTCTCGCGATTCCAAGTCCACAACATGATGGTTATTGGTATTACTTCAGCTTATTATAATCTCTAGAAACCGTTAAAATGACAGCTTTTAGAATATGCATAAAATAAAGATTACCATAGGAAATTCTTTAAGTTACACAGCTTTTTTGTCAAAAGTCGGCATTTAGCAAAAAAACACAAAAACGCGATTATCTCAAAAAACGAATAACTATCGGCTAGGGAAGGAATTAAAAAAAATGTCGTAAATGAGCTCTACTTTAACCCCTTGAAGGGAATGTATCGAATTTCCGGTAACCCTTTATAATACACATAAAAACTTGACTAAAGTACATACATGCGATAAGAATGTATCCTAAAGAAGTGAACACAGAAAAAATAAAATAAAGAATAAACATTTAAAAGTAATTATGGGAAGAATCACCCCTTTGCCAGATAATTTAAAATCATATAATAGTTTAACAATAAAATAATACGTAATTTAAAACTGCACAGGTATGATAACACAGATAACATACATGTTATGCTCCAGTTTCATATATAAACAATTAGTCATTTATTGTTTAATTATCAGTAATTGTGTATCAATAATTGAGACTTCCTACATACCTAGCTACGAGTACATAGTATTATTTAAAGAGTTCGAAGGGTTGGGGTCAAGCTTGTACGCAGGCCCCCGTGTCACTGCGACCTTGACAAATCTATTGTAACAGTACCCTTCTATATCGTAGTACATCCTGGAGTCCTATGCCAACCGCCAATCTGGCTATGTCCTTAGCGGGCACATCCTTAATGTCTTGGTAGGACAAGTTGTGGCCTCCAAGGTGCCGATTCCTGTTGCAGTGCAGTGCACTGCAGTCACAGGTTACATGAAGAGACGTTTCGTCAGCTTCTAGACAGAATCTACATAACTTGGTCTCGGTGAAGTTAGGTTAGCACTGTATTCATCTTCTTAACTGACTTCAAACAAGCTGAAACCAGCGCTGTACAGTTCTTTTTTGTAAAGCACAATGCTGAGCTTGGCTCCTTTTGCTTAGGTTAATCTAGTTCTTACTTTTTACTGTTAACTTCGTCATTGTATCATAGATTTAACTTTAGCAATAAAATTATTTCATTTCAATTTAAACTCCTCGTTACATTCGCTGTTTCTTAATTTATATCGACGTGACACCAGCCCCGGATCTTGAATTGTTTCGAGGTTGGGCAAAAACTGAAAAATGTCACCCACCCCCACAGGCCAATGTCTATTTACCTTATCATCATATCTTTTTAACCATCTGACGCTCACTGATGAAGATAAGCCTCCAGGAAAGAACGCCACAACGACTGGTCCCAGCGCTGCTCTTTCTGTGTTAAGTCTATTTTTCTCAGTGGTAACTAGGGAATCCAATCCCGCAAACGCGGGATCCCGCAAATGCGGGATCCCGCACCTTTTCTGCGGGATCGAAAATGCGGGATTAGTCGTGCGGGATCCCGCGTTGGATGTTTTTTTTTTATTAAGAACTAAAAGTTTGTAAAATGGGCTCAGACGATGCTCTAGACAGTAAAGCCCCATTAATAAGTATTTTAAGACTTTTCCTATGGAATACGTGACTTTTCTATGAAGTTTTTAAAGAAAATAATGTTGTTTTCAGTCTTTATTTTATAGCTAAATATAGTTTGAATTTGAATTTCTATTTTGTGTTATTTGAATCTTGTATTAAAACATTAAAAGGTACAATCGAACAATATACATGTAATTCAGATATGAGTCATTTTTTAAAAATAACTTCACAATATTTTCTATTTGAATATTTTTGATTATAATTTATTTTTGAGTCTGAAATGAATTTTTCAAAGCTGCGGAAAATTTAAATATCCGAAACGCGTTGCTATTGGTAAGAGTCAATATGACGTCAAAGTTCATGACAACAAATTACTCAAATAAATTAATACTTGTATATTGGTTGGAGAATGTTGTTCCATGGTGAATTAGTTTTTAGTCAAAATATAATCAAAATATGGTGGCCGTTTAAAGTACCCATTTCAGTTAGCTACTTTTAACTTTCGAAAAAAAAAACTTATAATTACTTTTCAAAACAGATATTTTTTAATGATTATTTAGCGATATAAGTTTCTTTTTTATTCTTTATTGTACATGATTATAAGTTATACAAGTCACAGTATAAGAAAAACAGCACAAAGGCGGACTCATCCCACAAGGGTATTTCTTGCAGTCAACCAAATAAAAATAAAATATTAATAAAAAAATGAAAAAAACATTCACGCATATTCCGTCGATTAATTATTGTTAGATAAAGTTATTGTGTCATTTTTGTCTTAATTGTTATGTGAAAAGGTACGATACAAAGGTACAATTATTTTTGTTGCAAAAGTTTTCATACTAAGTTAAACGAGTGAAAAATTCCTTTGGTTATTATGAAAAACGAGCGTGAGTTTAGTTTATAACGAGTTTAAAAGTTCAAGTGAAGTATGGAAACATTTTTTAAGACTAATAAATGGGCTTAAAACAAATAAAATATTAAAAAATCTTAATCCCGCAAATCCCGCGGGATCCGCGGGATTGAAGACCTCAATCCCGCAGGCGTGCGGGATCACGATTTTGATGCGGGATTGGATTCCCTAGTGGTAACCCACAACGACTGGTCTAGCGCTGCTCTTTCTGTGTTAAGTCTATTTTTCTCAGTGGTAACCCACAACGACTGGTCTAGCGCTGCTCTTTCTGTGTTAAGTCTATTTTTCTCAGTGGTAACCCACAACGACTGGTCTAGCGCTGCTCTTTCTGTGTTAAGTCTATTTTTCTCAGTGGTAACCCACAACGACTGGTCTAGCGCTGCTCTTTCTGTGTTAAGTCTATTTTTCTCAGTGGTAACCCACAACGACTGGTCTAGCGCTGCTCTTTCTGTGTTAAGTCTATTTTTCTCAGTGGTAACCCACAACGACTGGTCTAGCGCTGCTCTTTCTGTATTAACCCGTCGCGCGCTTTACGTGTGTGAAAGAATCGTTTCTCAGTGGTAAAAGTTGTGTTAACGATGAATTGTGTATTCGTCTGCCAAAGAGTTTGCCGCCTGACGCGTGGGCCCCGGCTCGAAACTTTAAATAATTTAAGACAAAGAATTTTGTCTAACCTAAAGTTTTATATTCTGTATACTACCAGACACCGGTTTTTGCAAAAAAATGTGATAGTCAGGTGTGTTAGCGTCTGTACAATTCTACATCGTCCACAAAAGATGTTCTCGATCCCTTGTTTAAACAAACCGTTCTATCTATCTATCTATGGAGGGGACGCCCGTCAGGCACAGGCGGGTGATCAGTCCACTCATTTGGGACCATTTCACCCAGTTCCCCACAACAGCGCATGAGTTTTACCTCTGCACTGACAGTTCCACCTCTTTGAACCTACCCGAAGCTTTAGCAAACCCGATTATATCCTTTATGTTAAGCTCTTGTATTTGTTCTTCTTTTACCTCATCCATGCCTATTGTCTCCCATCTTACCAGCGCGTACATTGGACACTCAGTCAGGAAATGGAGACTTGTTTTTGCAAAAAAATGTGATAGTCAGGTGTGTTAGCGTCTGTACAATTCTACATCGTCCACAAAAGATGTTCTCGATCCCTTGTTTAAACAAACCGTTATTCGAGACATTGACTTTGATATGTTTGGTTTATTTTCAGAATATTTTTATTTTTCTTGATACTTATCTCTCTTTCATCAATTTTATCAACGTTGATAAAATTATCATTCAACTTCCATGAGGTCTTTGTCTTTTACAAGATGTACTTCGGGAAGTATAACCCGTACGATTTCACTTGAGACTCCGGGAATGCGACCCATCCCCGACTCCCCGCCGCGTCCCGCGCTGGCCTTGCTCGCTCAGTACAGATAGCATCTTTGTTACGGATACATGTCTTTTTTCACACCGTTTATTGAAAATGAACAAAAACTGCAGAAGGCGCAGCGTAGGAAGGCCTCCCACAAGGCGGACCGACGATCTGGTAAAGATTGCGGTTTGCCGCTGGATGCGGGTGGCGCAGGACCGATCGAGGTGGAGATCCCTAAGGGAGGCCTATGTCCAGCAGTGGACGTCTTGCGGCTGACATGATGATGATGATGATGACATTGAAAATGACGTCATCGGCTCAGGTCTCAAGTTAATTCGTACGGGCTATACACTAAGTTAAATATTTGAAAGGCGCGCGATCCAACAAACCGCATTGGGCTAGCGTGGTGGACGAAGGCCTATAATGTATCGAAGGGAGGCCCGTGCCTCCGGTGGGGACGTATATGGGCTGTGACGATTTTCACTTCGAGAAGTGACGTGTTCAGGAGCTGCATAAACTCATTCCGCCTGCCCCTTTCTTTCATCTGACGTCCAGACGCACTGGGGTACCATCCTTACCTTGTCGACATCTCGTGGATTCGTACCGAGCGCTTTTCGGCATCCTTCATAACGCGCAAAGCTAAGAAATGGAATTCTCTGCCTGTGTCTGTGTTTCCGAAGGTATACGAACCCCGAACCTTTTTTAAGTTAGATTGTTCCATTGTGTTATTAATATGTAGTCCACGACGACTTCATTCGCTTGATGCTGGAGTTTTATCTAAACTGCACTTTTAGGAGAAACACGTTTCCTTAGTGATTGCATGTGAGGCAAGACTAATAATTCCGTCTAATTTGAATCGAGACCCTGAAAAATCGGTACAGTCGTGACATGGTCGAAGCCTCAGCAAAAATTAGAAAAATACAAATAGAATCGAGTAAATAGGCTTCTTCAAGATGAGCTTTTTACATTCACGACCACGTCTTTGCCCTAGCGTTAGCTTGTGGTCAAGAGTGAATCCATTTTTAAACGGTTTTATTTAGCTCACCCCGTTTGTTTTATTTATTACTAGCTGACCCGGCCAACTTCGTAACGCCTTTTTTTCCATATTTTCTCACCTTTTAAACCTTCCCTGGACTTCCACGAATATTTCAAGACTAAAATTATCCAAATCGGTTCAGCCGTTCTCGAGTTTTAATCAGACTAACGAACAACAATTCATTTTTATTTATTTTTATTTATATAGATTCTTGGGTCAAATTTAGTAATTCAAATTTCACCCTCTTCCTGTCAACCGATTAATCTGAAATTTTGTATACACTTTGGATTTTGGTGACAATACAATTATGTTTATTCATTATCATTATAAATTCAAGATGGCCGCCGCTACAAAATGGCGGATAATTTATGTTTTATTAATCCCATCAATATGGGTATCAAATGAAAGGGCTCAACAAGCAGAATACAATATACTATAAAAAATTGAAATCCAAGATGGCGGCCGCTACAAAATGGCGGATAACGTAGGTTTTATCAATCCCATCAATATGGGTATCAAATGAAAGGGCTCAACAAGCAGAATACAATATACTATAAAAAATTGAAATACAAGATGGCCTCCGCTACCAAATGTATGTTTTTAATAAAAACTTAAAACTAGAAAATAAAAATAGGTAAACAAACTTTTTAAGTTAAACGGTTTTATGTTAAACATACATTGCAATGTTTAAGATAAATGTACTAAAAACCAAAAAATAATAAAATAGATACAGTCGTGGGAATTATAAACATATGCATAGACTAGACTAAAATAAAACCGTGGGGCACATTAAGTCGATAATTTGTAGACAATTGACGTGCCCCACGGTTTTATTTTAGTCTTGTCTATGCATATGTTTATAATTCCCACGACTGTATCTATTTTATTATTTTTTGGTTTTTAGTACATTTATCTTAAACATTGCAATGTATGTTTAACATAAAACCGTTTAACTTAAAAAGTTTTTTTACCTATTTTTATTCACAAAAAAAAACAACGGGTTGCACTCCGGGAGTGCCGACAGAAGTGAAAACTCCCTCCGTCTTACGAATTTTCGATCAGGTCACGTGTCCTGACGCGAGTTTAACATTTTTTACCCATACCAAAAAGTGCACAACAAAGAAATTTTCACTCTCCCTCCGTCTTACGAATTTTCGATCAGGCTCACGTGTCCTGACGCGAGTTTAACATTTTTTACCCATACTTCAAAGTACACAACGCCGCTAAAGAAGTTTTCACTTCAAAAATCTGTAATATTCGTATGTTTAAATATTACTTCTCCATTCCCTGTAAGTACACGTTGATTGTTTGAAATTCCATTTCAAATTGCAATATGAAGTCTGATTGTTTTTTAAAACGTAAATAAAGCAGTTACTATGTTCGACGTCACGTTAACATGTTTTCGTTTAGCACTAGACTTCTAAACAGGTACCTATACAGAGGTGATTCATTCACTAAATATGTATATCTCTGAAACGGAAAAAAAATAGGTTAAACAAGCGCTGCCGCTGATAGACCAGTTGGTAATGAGCCAGACTTGTAATCGGAAGGTTGCGGGTTCAAATCCTGGTGCGGTCTGTACCACTAAGTTCGTCTTTTCGGATTTATGTACAGATTTATAATTGTCACTTGCTCAACGGTAAAGGAAAACATCGTGATGAAACCCGCCCGTCCAAGAAAATTTATTTTCGAAAGACGAGCGGTCCACCAACCCGCATTTGGCCAGTGTGGTGGACTATGGCCTAATCCCCTTCGTGTTTCGACCGTGCTCCTCGGTGGGGACGTATATGGGCTGGTAAAAAAAAATCAAATGATGAACACTAGACGAAAAGGTGATACTTATGACTTTGTATGTAAGACAAGTAAGTGCCTATTAAATTCGAGGCTTTTCCTCGATTTTCCTGGGATTTTCTTGTGCAGAGAGTAACTTAGACTTAGGTCACCATGTGTATTTGCCCCTAATTCATCTCACTGTACCGGTCGCTGTGATTGTAATCACTTAATCTATATACGTGCATCTACAATTAATTACCTTGTTGGAGGAATAATAAATTGCTTGTTATTTTTCTTCAAGGTCATTTTTTTTAACCTTAAAGCTATGTTATTGTGTCTGCATATTTTATTTGCATTTTAAGTGTGTAGGTTTTTTCTTTCTCTAATCTAAAAATAGTAAAGGATCCGAACGACCTTCACCCATCATGAAAAGCATTTTGTATCAAACTAGCTTTCAAACGCGCAAAGAACTCTTTTAGTTAACAATACAATACAATATAATACAAATATACTTTATTGCACACTAACATTACAGAACATGAGACAGAGTAAAAGTTACATTATGAACAGTAATAAAGTTAGGGTACAAAAGGCGGCCCCATTGCTAAGAAGCAATATCTTATCGGCAACCTTTGGATATGGAGAAGATGAAATTACACCATATAAGTGTGGGTGCAAAAATACATACAATGTGCTAAATATATAAGTGTGGGTGCAAAAATACAATACATACATACAAATACATACAATGTTAAAAACTCATGGTAACCGTTTTAATCCGGCCGCCGCGATACAAGCTACACTTAGTGCGGCGACCACTGTTTCTCATGTACCCTCTTTTCAATTGATAAAAATAAATTATTCTTCTTATTCTTAGTCACCCAAAATCGCGAAACACGTTTATTTGCTATAAGGTCGAAGCTCGGGGCTTGACGAAGTTTCGAGCCAAAATGTCCAAAAAATCGGTTTCCTCGTATAAACTTCGAACCCCCATTTCACCCCCCTAGGGGTTGAATTTTGAAAAATCCTTTCTTAGTGCTTGCCTACTTCATAAAATACACCTTTTTGCCTTTCAGCTTTCAAAATCTAGGGGTGGGCGTTGATGAGTAAGTGAATCAGGACCTCCAATTTTATATAAGAAAGAAAAAAAAAGATTTAGTATGTTACAAAACATATCGCCGGTTGCTTAAAAAATTCCTGGCCCGACTATGAAAAATGACATTTTGAATATTAGATCTTATCACTGTACACCAAAGTACATTTTGCATTGTATGTAGCAACAACTCAGAAGGAATTAAAATATCCTACCAAAGGGTAAAACGGGACCCTATTACTAAGACTCCGCTGTCCATTCGTCCGTCTATCTGTCCTTCTGTCACCAAGCTGTATCTCATGAACTGTGATAGTTAGACAGTTTAAATTTTTACAGATGATGTACTTCTGTTGCCGCTACAAATACGTTACAAATACTATAAAACAGAACAAAATAAATATTTAAGGGGGCTCCCATACAACAAACGTGATTTTTTTGCTCGTTTTTATAGATGTTACGAAACCCTGTGCGCGGGTCCGACTCGCACTTGGCCGGTTTTTCTTATTCAATATCACGCTTAAATTACGATTTTATGATGAGTAGATAAGCATGACGCCTGCATTAAATCGAAGAAAAATTCTTGATATTCTTGTTTCGGAGAGCATGATAAGAATCTAGAAAAATATAAATATATACACTTACACACACACTTAGACATACGTACATTCGTAAAATATTACCCTTTTTCTAAAACTATTAACGCGACTACAGCACCTAAATTACAATTTTATGATGCGTAGATAAGCATGACGCACTGCATCAAATCGAAGAAAAAAATACTACGGTAATATTCAGGACATAAACTAGATAAGTAGTTTGCTGAAAACATGTTTCAGCACTTTTGGTTCGATAGAAAAAGCTCACAAAGTCACCTCTAAATACCCAAAATTGTGTATCATTTAAGCTGTAAAAACGATAGTAAAATGCACACAGGAACTTGAATTTGCTATCAAAATGTTCGTGATTGAACACTCTCGAAAAGTAGTTAACGCATTTTTCGATTTAAGCTGTTAAAACCTTCCCATAAATCTAATTTTTCTAACTTTCGAACATGTTTTTACGCACGCACGCTTTCATAGTCCGTAAACTTCGTGTATCGACACTGTTCGCACTGCCGGCCCAGGCCTGTTGAGAGACGGAGATGGCACTATTCCTATGTGTGCTGCCTTTATCGGGTGCTGTAGTCGCCTTAAATATTCAAATTTTAAGAAAAAAACATTAAAAAATTATTCCTTCTTTTCCAGGTCCACCAGACATGCCTACAAAGATGGGTCGACGAGAAACAACGAGGAAACATAACTCGTAAGGTCCTTTGCCCTCAGTGCAAAGCAGAATATATCGTAGTATTCCCTTCTATGGGTGCTTTCGTCGCGTTGTTAGACGCTATGGAGGAGATCACCCATAAAATCTGCCCTTTCATTGCTGGAGGGGTCCTCCTTGGGTCTATCTATTGGATTGCCATCACGTATGGAGCCGTCACTGTTATGCAGGTTGGTTAATTCTATTTTTTTTACCCGCCCATGTCGTAGGCCTCCTCCCTTCGAAACACGAAGCGGATTTAGGCCATAGTCCATCAAGCAGGCTCAATGCGGGTTAGTGGACGCGCCTTTCGAAAATTGTTTTAGTCGTACGGGTTTCATCACGATGTTTTCCTTCACCGCTGAGCAAGTGAAAATGAAAAATCTGTACATAAATCCGAACAGACGAATTTAGTGGTACAGGCCCGCGCCAGGATTTGAACCCACAACCGTCCGATTACAAGTCTGGCTTATTACCAACTGGGCTATCACCGTTATTTTAACTTACCTACTTGCTACTGCAGGCCGACTCTTATAAAAATACTGCAGCTGCATGAAATGTGTCAATTCAATTAAATTCTTTGAAAATTTGCGTCCAGAACCATGATTTTGCTAATCTCTATGAGTATTTTAATCAAAATAGGGATGTTGACAATTTTTTTTTTATTGTTTATCTTAAAAGGGAACTGAATCCAAAACCCAAAACCGAAATCATTTTTGAAAACTATTGAGAAATAAAAAAGTTACAAGCTATTAAATTTCAATAGAGGGGGAAACTGTCAAACAACGAAAAAGAGATGCACTTACAGGCATGTGACGTCACCGCCATTTGTTAGCGGAAGTAAAAACGAAATAGTTAGCTCACCCCACAAAACGAGATAGCTAGTCCTTACGGTAATATAAATGCCAATAACTTGTTCATTTATAAACCAATTTTAATGCTGTTTTCGGATATTATTATATTTCTAGCAGTATTTTTTGTTTCACATACAATAATTCATAAAATCAAACACTGTCAACATCCCTATTAGAATGGCGAAGTCGCCAATATCAAGTGAAGAAACCCTTAATGGGTTGTGGTACATCAGAGCTTCGTCTGTTGACCCGTAGAGGGCACCACTAGCAAGTGACGATGACAATTTTGGAGCACCAAGGTCCGTATTACAGAACGCGACTCAGACTGGTCTATACTTAAGTTGCAGTCGTAGAATAGAATAGAAAAACATTTATTTGGTACTTTTACATTAAAGAAAACTAAGACTAAACTAATAATAAACTAAAAACTAAGTAAAAGAGTACCAAAAAGGCTTTCACTCAGCAAAATGCCGCGGCTCCGAAGAGCCATCGACGCTGGTTTTCAGTGAACGCCTGAGAGAGGGGAACGCTGCCGTATCAGAATATAAATTACACTGAAGGGACATATATACGAGGAGTGATCAAAAAGTAGTGATAATGACCCACTTGTATAATTCATAATATACTCATTCATACCAATAATTAAAGATCATTTCATTACGAGGGTAAATACAAAAAATTAAGTCTTAATTTTAAGAAACATAGAAACTGTGTCTAGTTGTTTGACGAATTCCGGCGTAAAATATCATTATGGAGAAAAACGAAGTGCGAGCCTTTATTAAATACCTCAGTTTAAAAAAGTTAACGACGCAAGAGATCCATCGTGATTTGGTGGAGACTTTAGGTGAGTTTGCTCCGCCATATTCTACTGTGGCAAGATGGTCAGCTCAATTCAAGACTGGAAGAACATCGACAGAAGATGAGCACTGCTTGGGCCGGCCATTGACGTCAGTTACGCAGGAAAACATCGAAAAAGTCGAAAAAATTGTTTTAGACGATCTTCGGGTTACAGTGCGTTCTTTAGTCCAGAAAACTGGCATTTCATATGGCGGTGTCCAATCAATATTAAAATATTACCTAAATATGAGAAAAGTCTCGGCGCGTTGGGTACCCAGAATGTTAACAGAAGATCAGAAGAAAATTAGACTCAATCTTTCAAGGCGCTGGTTGGACAGATTTCATGTGAATCCTGACAATTTTTTGGCTCGATTTGTCACTGTGGATGAAACTTGGGTTCACCATTTTGATCCAGAGACAAAACAACAATCTTTACAGTGGAAAAGACCGCCGTCACCAACTCCAAGGAAATTTCGAACCACAGCATCGGCAGGCAAAGTCATGGCCTCAATTTTTTGGGATTCCAAAGGAATATTATTGATTGATTATCTTGAGAAGGGACACACAATAACAGGCGTTTACTATGCAGCTTTAATAACTAAATTGAGAGAGTCTATAAAAGAGAAAAGACGAGGCGAACTCAGAAAAGGCATTTTGTTTCATCAGGACAACGCGCCGGCTCACACTTCTGCTGTTGCACGGGATGCCATTCAACAAGCTGGGTTCGAATTAGTGGATCACCCACTTTTTTCGCCGGACCTGGCTCCCAGTGATTTTTATCTCTTTCCAAAACTAAAAGAATACTTGCGTGGTAATAGATATTCCGATGATAATGAAGTGATTGAGGCCGTGGAAGGGTTTTTGGAATGCCAAGAGAAATCATTTTTTTTGAAAGGGTTAGAAATGTTGGAGAAACGCTGGACTCGGTGTGTAGATAGAGAAAGATACTATGTTGAAAAATATTTTTTTGTTATTTAGAAAATATATTTTTTTCTGTTTCATTATCACTACTTGTTGATCACTCCTCGTACTATTTAATCCTTTATTGGTAATATGATTATATTTAACTAAGTACAATAATACAATTAAATACAATAATAATACTATTCATACAATCAAATACAATCATAAAGAAAAATAAGAATACTATAAAATGAGGGAAGATTAAATGGAAACGAAAGCAAACCCAGTCACTTAAAAATGTATACTTTCTTGTTTTTTTTGAAGATCCAAAGTGTTTCTTCAATTTAATCTTGAATGTTCTAATTGTTTGTCATTTTGATAGTAAGAGAAAAGGAAAAACAATATTTAAGTATAGATCAAGACTTGGGTCTCCTTCTGTAATATGGGCCTAAGATGCTATGACTAGAGATGAAAGAGATTTAGTCTTTTAATGCTTATTAAAAAGACTCTCCTTCATCTTACAGGACTCGACTCTAAAATTAAGACTGAAGGTTCGAGTTTTTATTAAGGTTTTCCCTTGTGTCGTGGGTCCCTCGGAACACACATAAAGACAAACACAAACACCCATGACCCGAGAACAAACATCTGCTTTTTACACAAATGTTTGCCCCGACTGGGGATCGAACCCAGGACCCGCCGATCAAGAGGCAGCGTCACTACCACTCGACTAAACCGGCCGTCAGTGATCTATACTTATAATAAGACTTAGTCGTTTTATTAAAAGACTAAAAACTGAAACGACTCGAGTTGTTTTCAAAAGACTGAAAGACTTAACCGACTCCAGCTAATTTTAAAAGACTTAAAACGACTCAAGTTCTTATATGTAAAAGGGCTCGCACCGCAGTTTGTGTGTGATATTCAATTTTGTAAACTATCAACCAAAAGTAATAATTCACGCCTAAAACACTTAATACATTTTGATAAAATTTGTCAAGAGGATAAAATTAGATATTTACATTCTATCAACACATGCCTTACGACTGTCGACTTCCCAGACAGTGAGTCGCCAGTCTTTTAAGTCCTTTAAGCTCTTTAAGTAACAGCTCAGTTTAAGCTAAATAAGCTAGTCTTATGACTAAAGGTTGGGAACTAAAAGACTGAGTCAGTCGTGAGTCGTGAGGCGTCAAAAATGAGGCGAGTCTTTATTTAAAGCCTTAAAAGACTGAGTCTCTTTCATCATTAGCTATGACCCCACGCACACGTTTTTTCGTCAATGTAAGCAGGCTTGAGGATTTACAGTTATGTACTTACCTACCTACATTTTTAAGTTTTCATTGACCCCAGTCCATGTATGACAGTTTACCGATGTCACATTTGTTCGAACACACAAAGGCTTTGACCGTTACATACCTACTTTCATATAAACACTTTAAGTAGGTACAGAGGCCAGCGCATCAGGTTATTCCATTTTCATTACAAAACCGCTCTTATCACAACAGCACAGAGTGCACGCGTGTGGTAACCTGAGTTGCGGCCGTCCGTACCTACTAAAAAGATATGTGAACATAAATCCGTTATATTTCACGTGTGCACGCGAAACGAGGGAAATGGACATACATACACTCCCCGACAAGGATATAAGGCAGTGGTTCTTAACCTTTTAGTTATGGGAGACCATTTTAAGAAAGAAAGAAAATACATTTATTGCACTACTCTGTCTAACATACGCACTAAGTATGCCACTAACGCCAAGTAACCTGAGTCTAATAGAGTTTGTACTATGAAATAAATAGTATAGGACCGTTAAAAGTAGCTCATACTCTCAGTTTTCCTATTAAATACGCGTTATACCTAGATAATGGCGTATAACTCGAGACGGATGTACTTTAGAGCTGAGCTTCAATAGCACAGAGCACATAACCTTATGTGCTCTGTGTTCAATAGTAACTATTGTTTGTATGGAAGTACTCTACACGTCTAACAAGGTGGCGTTAGTGTGCAATCAAAAAAAAGGCATCAAAACTAGGCATTGCCCTTTAAACATTCATAAGTGTTAAAAGGATACAGCGCAGTGACGTAGGGTCCAACTCAGCATGGTGCCTGCGCTAAAATAGCGCAGACGCTGGTATTCTGCTGCTCCCTTCGTCGTCTAGATCTTTATAATTAGGTATCTAATTTGCCACGGACCACCAACTGTTTGGAGGTCCTAGGTACAATAATTAAATGTTTTTTCTAAAGTTTTATACCTTCATGCACTGTTTTTCAACAGTATTTTATTTTTTTACGAAAATTTTATTTTTCTTTATTTATTAACTGCTGAACCCTGGATTCAGTACTAGCAAAAATCAAACCTCTGGCATCCAGTCGATTTCAGTGATTGACTCGACTCGTCACATTTCATACTATATTTTTGGGATGGCTTCGTGGTCCACTTCAGATGCTTCCAGAGACCACCACCGGTTAAGAACCACTGATATAACGCATGAGTGTATGCATGTTCGTTGTGCAGTTCAAGACTGAATTGCACAGTGAAACAGCAGGGCAATCGCGCTAATAAAAGTGGTTTGAGTCGCAATTGAAACGCAGCTGGGGAGCTACCACCTAAGCAAAGCTGATGCTGATTGAACGGATGGAATGATTTACATTTCTGTGTTTGGTTCATGTCGTTAATCAAGGTCTCCTTATAAAGAAGCAATCGACAACGTTCCATTCGTTTACCCAGCATCAGCTTCGCTTAGGTGGTAGCCCCCCAGCTACGTTTCAATTGCGATTCAATCCACTTTTTTTAGCGCGATTGTGTTTGAATAAAGAATTAATAGTAGGCAGACATTTTCTCTAAAATTTTTATTTATTGTCAATGTAATTAATCACATAGTAGGATTTAAACAGTATGAGGGTTTTTTTTTGTTTTTTTTTAAAGTCGCCGGATAGATGGCGCTAAACTATGTACGTTACTGCAAGGAACGGAACGTTAAATTATTTTTGAATAATTCACTTGAACGTAATTTTGAGATCATAAAACGAAACGTTATTGTCATATCACATCAATAAATCACGTCTACCATACGTAGTTAGGCGATTTTACGAAAACAACGAAAAAACAAAACTGAATTATAACAAAGCGCGAGAAAACTAGGATGATTGGAAAGCCAAAACAAACTCAGAATATTTGATGCAATGTTTTTCTCCAAAGCCTTTTGGCTTTGGCACCTGGTAACGGAGTCAGTTCAGCGCCATCTAGAGAGCTCTGGGGAACTACTTTTTTTTTTAATACCCAAAAGGAAAACCTCCCATTTACAACACGTTGATCAGCAGGGTGCACTGTTATCATGCGAGGATTTTGGAGCACTTTGTTATAATCCCTTACACACCCCTAAATGTTTCTCGTTCTGCAATCTCGTTATATCGAAAAGCGTCAGTGGCAATTTATCACAAGCGTTTCTGTGCTTCGGAGGACACGTTAAGCCGTCGGTCCCGGCTGTTGTCGATTGACTACAGTCGGATGGTTTGAAAACTCTACCTACTTGACTTCGCCTACACGATAAGAAGAAGAAGTACGGAACAGGCGCATAAGAAAAAGAAGTAAAGACAGAATTATGTCACGCGTCCATTTAGCTATGCTGGTCGCAATTTGTGTACTATACTACCCACCCTAACAGAACAAAGGCTTGAAGTTTTGTGATCATGTATCTGTTTTAGGTAGTCAATTATTTCCTTAAATATTTTATCGTCCATTTTATCGGATTAATCACGTCTGCTCCAAATTAAGTGCTAACAAAACTCGACCATCTGTGAAATCAGTTATTGACCGTTTATCTTAACAGAAAATTATGCGTCATGCGTTTTTTTTAGCCTGGTTATTGTCCCACTGTTGAGCAAAGACCTCTCGCAATACAGGTGTTTTCTTTTCCATGATGCGACTGGGTATCGAACTCCGTACCTACCTTTTACAATGAAGGTCTATTGTGGGTGACTTTAAATGACGTACGCTCACGCCTATAATCCGTAAGAGGGTAGGCAGAGCATCAGTGGTTCTAAAACCACTAGATGCCACGTTTGACACAAATTGTGAGGGTTATCAGATGGAACAAGTTGCATAATGGTGAGAGGTCGACAGCATTTCGTCCATTATACAGCAAAACCCTCGCATCCCTCTTACAGATTTTTACTGTATACCTGGGGAGAGTAGGTAACTGGCATATTCTAAGTGTTCTTTCACTCCCAGTCAAGCAGGGAAGACTATTCAGCATGTGTAACAGCAACTATCCCCAAGAAACATACGTCGAATTTCCGTATTTCCGAGCTCATACAACCCGAATATCTTTAAGGCGACTACAGCACCCGATAAAGGCAGCACCCATAGGAATAGTGCCATCTCCGTCTTTCAACAGGCCTGGGCCGGCAGTGCAATCAGTGTCGATACACGATGTTTACGGACTATGAAAGCGTGCGTGCGTAAAGACATGTTCGAAAGTTAGAAAAATGAGATTTATGGAAAGGTAACAGCCTAAATCGAAAAATGCGTTAACTACTTATCAAGAGTGTTCAATCACGAACATTTTAATAGCAAATTCAAGTTAATGTGTGCATTTTACTATCGTTTTTACAGCTTAAAAGATACACAATATTAGTATATAGAGGTGACTTTGTGAGCTTTTTCTATCGAACCAAAAGTGCTGAATCATGTTTTCAGCAAACTACTTATCTAGTTTATGTCCTGAATATTACCGTAGTATTTTTTTCTTCGATTTAATGCAGTGCGTCATGCTTATCTACGCATCATAAAATCGTAATTTAGGTGCTGTAGTCGCCTTAAAGTACGAGTGAATAGGCTTCTTCTGGATGAGCTCGCTACATCCTCGACCGTATCTTTGCCCTGAGCTAGATTGTGGTCAAGAGCAAACCCATTATTAATAAAAAAAATATAAGCAATTGGGTGTCCATTTTTTAAAGTGTAAAACTTCTTTAGCGGCGTTGTGCACTTTGAAGTATAGGTAAAAATTGTTAAACTCGCGTCAGGACACGTGACCTGATCGAAAATTTGTAAGACGGAGGGAGAGTAGACCGCAAGGAAGTAATATATGTTAAATTTTTCACTTCTGCCGGCACTCCCGGAGTGCAAACCTTTGTTTTTTATTTTATTTTAAAATGATTCACATATTCCAGGTGGTAGGCCACCGCGAGGGTCTGGAGATGATGGAGTCAGCAGATCCCCTAGTCTTGCTGGTGCTGCTGCCTACAATCCCGGTGACACTCATCAGCGCTAAGATGTACAACTGGGAAGATTCAGTGCTTCTCTTCTTGAGGAAGTATTGCACTAAGATTCCAGCGCTTACTTACATACTGCCGTTTGGGAAGTGAGTATTAGTTTAATAATTTCTGAAGGAAATAATCAGAACAAAAAAAAAACAATTCTAAAGTACTGTAGCTTCTGTTCTGGGGGCAAGAAATGAAACACGTAGCTCTTCTAACTGCTATACTTCTAAATAATTACTGGCACTTTTATTACACTTGTTGTTTATTGTAAACGTATACACAGTTATTTATAATTATATAACGCTTAGGAAAGTGCTATTTGCACGCCTATGATCGCATACAAGAACTTATTCCGCGAGCTCTCTACAATGAATGGCGCAAGACCAGATCTTCAATCATTTCGGATGTTAACATCGAATACCATTTCAAACCTTTTAAAGTGATATTAGATTTATTTTCTTCGAAATGACCGAATGAGAAAGAAGTTGCGTTATGCCAGATCCTCCATGAAAGTCTGCGCACCACAATACTATAATAGCGTTGCTCGGAAGGAGCTGGTATCGGGGAAGGCTGATGGAGACCAGGAAAAGGAAGACAATCACTTTTATGGCATTTATTGAATTATAGAGACACTTACTTGCGCAGCCGATACCACGGAAGGCAATGTACAAAAAAGCGCGAAATGTCCCGAATCAGTTTGAAGATCGAACCTTTTGCGAAAGTTTTTATGTATGGATGTTTGTTCCTCTTTCACGCTCAAACGGCTGGACCAATTTTGATAAAATTTGGTATTGAGGTAGCTGACACCTTGGATACATAATTTTCCCAAATGATCCTCACGAGACAGACAGTTATTTTGATCTATTTCATAAATATTTTTTTAATTTTCCAGCGTGGAGAACGACAGAGGCGCAGTGGTGACAAACCAATCAAACCAGATACCAAACAACAACCACTTATCTCCCACTCGGATCTTTTGCTCCGCCTTACTACTGCCCACCATATCCACCATTATCGGCAAAATATTCTTCCGCTCCATACAAAATAACTTACACAGAACTATACTTGGAGGTTTAACCTATATAACGATCAAAGGCGCTTTGAAAATTTATCACAAACAAATGTTGTACATTCGGCATTCGAGCAGAAAGATTTTAGATTACACCGAGTCGAACTTGAAGCTTTATAGAGACCATACGGCGTCGACGAATACTACAGACGCTGTCTCAACTAACAGAGAAGATTCCGATCATGTTCTATAAAGAATCGTATTTTTTTTAAGTATTGGATATGATATGTACATAATAAAGTCTTCAGCAATACGCTGTGTAAGCATTTGTAAAGTTAAACATTGGATTTAGATTGTAGAACCCTTTTGACTTAAATGGGGTTTTATTGAGGGATTTTGAGCAGAGGTGGTCCCTGAGGGATCTTTAAAACTGACGATATAGGCATTTTCTGGGTTAACTCGCTCCATCGTCGACCTCATCTATGACCTTGGTCAAGATTGAGGTCAATAGTTAACCAATCTTATAATTTAAAAAAAAGATATACTGCCGTACTCAGAGACGTCAATTAAAGTTAAGTACTGTTAATTTCTGATGTTGTCTCTTTCACTCTTTTTGATATAAACAAGGATAGCATGACATTTAATTACTTCTTAACTTCAATTGACGTCTCTGAGTACGGCAGATAGTTTTCAATAAATCATGACTTATCTGTTATATTGCACGCCACTAAGGAATGGAATTCTCTGCCTGCGTCTGTATTTCCGAGCTCATATAACCCGAGTCTCTTTAAAGTTCGAGTGAATAGGCATCTTCTGGGTGAGCTTGCTACATCCTCGACCACATCTTCGCCCCTGGGCTAGATTGTAGTCAAGAGCGAACCCATTCGTTATAAATAATTAATACAGCCTGGTGATAGATGGACGGACGGACAGCGGAGCCTTAGTAATAGGGTCCCATTTTTACCCTTTGGGTACGGAACCCTAAAAAAGACTAGGACTACCTACCCTGGACAAAATACCACTGTCCAAGTTTATTAATATGATAATTGAGGATAATATAATAATTCTTAATAATTTTCTGTTGACATACCCCCCCAACCTCGGCCTGCGACCCCCCCTGATTTGGGTACCTTATAACTTGGCCTAATCTAATTTTTATATAGATTTGAGTGATTATGCATCACAGGATTATTATTTGATCTTGATCGCTAGACCAACGCGCAGTCTAGAAAAAATCTGTCTAAATCTATGTTTTTTTTTAACCAGCGCTTTGATTTTATAATCGCCTTTAGTTTTAATCTAACCTAACCTAACCAAAGTTTAGGCAAAAAAAACTTTATCAAAAATAACTGTTTTAAACTATTTTTAAGCCCCGGCAAAAAAAGAGGGGTGTTATAAGTTTCACGTGGGTATCTGTGTCTGTCTGTCGCTTTGTAGCTCCTAAACGAATGGACCGATTTTGATGCGGTTTTTTTGTTGGAAATCTGATCTGGTCGAGATGGTTTTTAGCTATATTTGATCAAAATCGGTTCAGTCGTTTAAGAGTAATAAGTTATAAGCGACCGAATGTCGGGGGTGATAAATTTTTTTAAATTTTAGAGTTATATAATATACAGGTTGAAAAAGAACCTCCTAGCTTTATTGAAAATCCTGAACCAGTATCACTTACTGAACACTTTTCATTTTTTCTTCCTAAACGTAGACACCACTCGGGCGCACCCCCCTCGCGCTACCCGCACCCCTCGCGTGCCTGGTGTAGGAGTAATGTCTACGTTTAGGCAAAAAATGAACTTTTCCCATTGAAAAAATATTAAAAAAAAATTTTTTTTCAAAAACGTGTTCTTTGAGTGATACTGGTTCAGGATTTTGAATATAGCTAGGAGGTTCTTTTTCACCCAGTATAACTAATATGTTAATATGGTTTACAAGCAACATCAAAATTAAAAGAAACCACACTAAGGCCTACGCTTTTGTAGTAGGTATTAATGGTCACCATTCGCCTTATCTTGCACAGAGCAGCAGGGCAATCGCGCTAAAAAAAGTGGATTGAATCGCAATTGAAACGTAGCTGTTTGGCTACCACCTCGAAGCTGAAGCTGGGTAAACGAATGGAACGTTGTCGATTGCTTCTTTATAAGGAGACCTTGATTAACGATATGAACCAAACACAGCAATGTACATAGTTCCATTCGTTCAATCAGCATCAGCTTCGTTTAGGTGGTAGCCCCCCAGCTGCGTTTCCACTTTTTTTAGCGCGATTGCCCTGCAGACAAGTTCACACAGGATGTAACGAAAAGCTTAGCAAAGACTCAAACCATAAATTTAGACCATCATTCTGATTAGGGTTGCCAGGTGAGTCGCGAAAAAATACCGGACAACCCCAACGGGTACATAAATCAAAATAACATTGTTCTGTCCGGTATGACCATTTATTTTATACCGGACAGGCCTCGAAAATACCGGACTGTACGCTTAAATACCGGACATCTGGCAACCCTAATTCTGATTGACATTCGGCATTTTCCTCACGAAAATTGTAATTATTTTTCATGTTTTTTAATAAAAAAACGTGATTTAAAATATGCAAAAAAAAATAATAATAACAGCAATATACATCGCATTCTGATAGCGGTTTTGCGGTACATTGCGTAGTGACAAAGTATATATAAACGAAAACTCAACTTGATGTTTTCGTGGAAAAAAATACTTGTAGGCAATCTTATGGGTAGGTTTCATCATTTAAGTATTTGCTTTACACCCTATACTGGGTGAAAAAAAACCTCCTAGCTACATTCAAAATCCTGAACCAGTATCACTCAAAGAACAACACATTTATGAATTTTTTTATATATTTTTTTTATTTTTTCAATGGGAATAGTTCATTTTTTGCCTAAACGTAGGCAACTCCTACACCAGGCACGCGAGGGGTGCGGGTAGCGCTCGGGGGGTGCGCCCGAGTGGTGTCTACGTTTAGGAAAAATAAATCCCCCCCCCCCCAAAAAAAAGGTGTTCTGTAAGTGATACTGGTTCAGGATTTTCGATAAAGCTAGGAGGTTCTTTTTCAACCTGTATAACGTGTCAATATATTATATACCTTCCTAGTTCGTGCCAAAGGTGCACTATCCTAACTTTAGACTGTAGCTGTAAAGGTATAGGGTTGAAAATCATATGTCATCATTAATTTTAGTTCATGTACTTATTACAGTTTTCATTTGATTTTGTAAATAGTTTAGGGTGTAGTTATATTCTAGTGTGGTAACGATTGTGATGCATTAAGGTAATAAAAAATAAAAATTTCAAAACTAAAAATTTTGGCGCGGTAGGGATTTGAACACCGTATCTCACTAATTGTTATTACTGAAGTAACTTTAAGGCCTGTATTACAGAAAGACACTTAAGTCTTGATCTATACTTAAGTATTGATTGTCTCTTTCTCTCACTACCAAAATGACTAAAGATGACTGCTACTTTAGTATACAAGGTGTTTCAAAAAAAACCAAAAAATAAATAAATTCCAAAATTTAATTTTAAAAGAAATAGTCGCAACTCTTGTAATCAGTTGCACGGTTTGACGTATACAAAATGAAAGTTTCATATACTTAATATGACATACTTGTCATATTTGTAATAGAGTGCACAGCTAAATTTTAATTAATTTTGAATTATTTATTTTTTTGGTTTTTTGAAACACCTTGTAGATCAGAGTCTGAGTCGCGTTCTGTAATACGGATCTAAATTAGTTAGCGAAACTAGGGGGTGGTTCCCCCCATGAAAGTGAACAGATTTCCCTAAGGAACCTATACGAAATTATATTTAAAAAAAAAATGACTGCTCAATGCCCTTTTACAAGCTTTTATTTAACTGTGGTTACGAAATAAATTCTTTGGTAACTGGTTACCAAACAGTGAAAAAAAATTCTTCTTTCGTAACTGGTTACCAAAGTCTAGCTACGAATATGGACGAAAAGTAACTATGTATGTTCAGGTGGAATCTTGCAACTCAATTTTGAAGCAGATATCTTCAACCGATTGAGCTGAAGTTTTGTATACACGTTTAGTTTAGATGACAATGCATGGTTAGCTCTGTGACGTCACTCTAAATCCAACATGGCGGACTAGTTATTTTTAATGCACTCCTACAATATGGGTATCAAATGAAAGGGTTTGCTGAGAACAATAAGAAAAAAATAAAAGCTTGTTTAAAAAATGTGTATTCAACAATTAACTTATTTCATATTCGACCCGGGGCTTGAATAACCGAAAAAATATCGGTTAAAATGGTTGGCGGTATGACGTCATACCTTTAAATTTTAGGTACCCGTAAATAACGGTGCCGTTGTTTTCCGGTAGCTAAAAATTTCGGTAGCGAAATTATTTGGTAGCGCTAAGTAACGGTATCGTTATTTTTTGTGGTAAATAAATTACTAAATAAAGGTTTTCTTTACACCCCACCGCTGCCAGCAACGTCGCACTAGTGTTTTTTCGGTATACCGAAATAATTTCGGTCACGGTAGCGATAAAAATAAAGGTATAATATTATTGTAAAATGATAAAGATATCGGTTAAGGTATCGGTATAAAACGGTAGCGTAACCGTAATTCCTAACCGTTTTGACTCTACCTTTAAATTGATACGGTATTGAAATTTTATACCTGTACCATACCGTTATACCTTAACCGTTTTCAAGCCCTGATTCGACCTATGTCTCTTGGAGAAATCTGTTCAGTTTCATGGGCTGATTCAGATCCCTAGTTTTCGCTACTCAATTTTAAGTCACCCAATATACACTCACGCCTATAATCCCTTTCGAGGTAGGCAGAACGACATGGTTCTGAAACCACTTGATGCCACATTTGACATAAATTCTGAGGGTTAGGTTAGGTTAGGGGGCGTCCATTAATTACGTGAGGTGTTTTTGGCGATTTTTCGACCCCCCCACCCCCTCTGGTGAGATGTCGTGAGATTTGGGTAGATATCCCCCCTCCCCCTTTTATCTCACGTGAGTTTTATGAAAATGCTTAGTTTTAGTGTAATACGTTAATTGGTATTATATTTAAAAAACTTACATAATTTGCCTAATTATTTTTAAACTTTTAATAATCGAACAATAAAAAACAGGTATTCTTTACCAACTTTTTGAAGAAAAAAAAGATTCTTCTAATTCAATCCACGGGAACTCAGAGTGGCTACTGGAACAACATGGTTTAGTTGGTTTAACTTAGCTTTCCCACAATTTAACACTATTTCTTTTGGGGGAAATATTACGTGATATTTGTAGAGACCCCCCTCTCCCCCACGTGAGATTGAGTGAGATCCGGCCCGACCCCCTCCCCCCCCAAAACGCCTCACGTAATTAATGGACGCCCCCTTATCAGAGAGATTGTCAGCCTTTCGCCTACGATATACAAGCCAATATATAGGCCCAGTTATACTGACTTCTATAATATGATTGGATAGAGTTGGCAGCTGGCTCATTCTCCAGCATGGACTTTAACAATGGGAGGTTTTCTTTTTGGGTATTAAAAAAAAAGTTGTTCCCCAGAGCTCTCTAGATGGCGCTGAACTGACTCCGTTACTAAGTCCAAAGCCAAAAGGTTTGGAAAAAAACATTGGATCAAATATTCTGTTCGTTTGCTTTGGCTTCCGATCATCATAGTTTTCTCGCGCTTTGTTATAATTCAGTTTTGTTTGTTCGTTGTTTTCGTAAAATCGCCTAACTACTTGTGGTAGATGTGATATTGATGCGATATGACAATAACGTTTCGTTTTATGATCTCAAAATTACGTTCAAGTGAATTAATCAAAAATAATGTAATGTTCCGTTCCTTGCAGTAACGTACCTAGTTTAGCGCCATCTATCCGGCGAGTAGGGAAAAATTAAAAAAATAAAATAAAAAGAAAATCCCTCATTAAATTTGTATTTTTTTGTGTGTGTATCAAATCAAGACCGCGTCAATTTTTTAACTATTCCAAAATCATATTTGTGTAATAATTAGCACAGGGTAGTGCAAAATATTGATTAAACTAATAAATTAGAAACTCTAGATATTTTAAATTTAAGGTTTGTGTGAATCTGTCCCCAGTTAATATACTACTCAAAACAAAATGGGCCAACTGCGATTAATTTACAAAAAAATGTTTCATATCTTTTGTTTTTGTGGGTATTTGAAACTGAGGTGTCGTCCTATGGTCTAATGCGGTGTGGTAGGCTCTGTAAAGGGCCGTCTGGTTCGCGACCACCCTCCTACCGAAGTCCGACGCCAAACAGCTTGCTGTGTTTCGTCGGTGCGTGGGAGTACCAATGCCTTAATTGGCATTTTCTGGGTTAACTCGCTCCATTATCGATCTCATCTATGACTGGTCAAGATTGAGGTCAAGAGTTAACCCTGTACTTGTTTAAAATCAATGAAACTTAACTTTAAACATATTTATGCGCAAAAAATACTTGAAATTATCAATTTTAATTTTACGAAACAAATAAAAGGTGAGCCCTATTTTGTTTTGAGTAATTTATAGGTATATGAGTGCCTTTGGAAAGAAGATAGAACTAATGATAGTTAATTTAGCACGAATTAAAGTAGTTTTGTAAATGTACAGAAAGCAGCACGTCAGGTTACACAATTACACTATGAAAGCCCGGCGCTATCTCAAACGACAAGGGCGAAGTCCACATGTATAGCCTAGGGGGGCGTCCATTAATTACGTGAGGTGTTTTTGGCGATTTTTCGACCCACCCACCCCCTCTGGCGAGATGTTGTGAGATTTGGCTCGACACTCCCCCTCCCACTTTTATCTCACGTGAGTTTTATGAAAATGCTTAGTTTTAGTGTAAATACGTTAATTGGTAATTTATTTAGAAAACTTACATAGGTAATTTGCCTAATTATTTTTTAACTTTTAATAATCGAACAATAAAAAACAGCTATGATTTACCAATTTAAATTCGAAAAAAAAAAGATTGTTCTAATTCAGTCCACGGGAACTCAGAGTGGCTACTGGAAGAACATGGTTTAGTTGGTTTAACTTAGCTTTCCCACAATTTAACACTATTTCTTTTGGGGAAAATATTACGTGATATTTGTAGAGACCCCCCCTCTCCCCCACGTGAGATTAAGTGAGATCCGGCCCGACCCCCTTCCCCCCCCCCAAAACGCCTCGTAATTAATGGACGCCCCCTAGCGAAAATTAAGGAACAATCATCCCACTAAACTGAAAAACTTTCTCCAAGAAATGGTCAAAATGGACAAAATGTTGCCTTACTAACCTGAAAGTCGTTTTTTTTGGGTATTTCACATGGGTTCCTTGGGGAAAGTAGTTCAGTTCAGGGAGAATCAACTCCTAAGTTTCGCTAACTTGCGGTCGGCTGTGTACATATACAGGGCTTTAGGTAAATCTCTTTCAACCTCTCGGGTGGTTAATCACCTTTCAGTCCATGAAATTGAACAACTTCCCCAAGGAACGTAGGTCAAAATACGAAAACAGAATTTTGATCTACCATACAAAATGCGCTATATGCTGATGAAGTTTGTATGGGAACTATGTGGGAACCCTAGAGGTTGAAAGAGAGATACCTAAAGCCCTGTATATTTTTTTGTGAATTGGTTATAATTGAATTGAAGAATTATTTACTATTTATGATTATATTACATTTAAATATTGTAAAAATGTATAATTTCTTATAAAACGTATGTATAAAAAACGTTGATCATTTGAGTGCCAAGCTTTTTAATTAAATATATTGTTAATATATTTTCTGTTGTGGGAACGGGATGGCATGTTATTAGCGCGCGCTTTAAGCAATTGGGTATTCGACAATTTTTGTTTCTATTATTGACATTGGAGCTTTCTTATAAATAGCCTGGTATAAATTGTTTTTTAACATCCTTAGGGGCGACTTGCACCAAAACCTTAAATACATTTAATAACTTAAAACACATTTAACTTGGTTGTCAAGGCAACAAAATCTGACAAATTAATAATAATTAGTCTCGCTAAATATGTTAAGCACTTTGGTGCAAGTAGCCCTAAAACTAATGTTTAAACTCTTAATGAGACAGAGAGGGAAAAATACTAAAATATGACCTCACGGTTCAGTACCGATATATAAATTATATACTAAATTTCTTTTTGTAAAAAAGTGACATACAAAAACGTTTCAAAGGCTGTAAGTTTTTTATTTTGGATTCTGTTATCATAAATATAAATATACAATATCAGTCAACCGCTCAATTGTATGATTTCGACTTGCTCTCAAACTTTGTACCTAATGTATATGTATATTTAATAAAGTTCAATTTGCAGTGTAGAAATTTATGAGATCAATACGCGTTTTCGTTCCTATAAGCCTTGTTTTAATTTAAAAAAATCGTTGATAAAAATAAAACGCGTTCAAGTGGTCAAAACGTTTAGTTTTCCTAGTCTTTTGTACTGTGTAACGTAGCTTAGTGACGACAAAACTTACAAACATGCTGTTTTGTTTTGTCTGTTTGTGTACAATTTGAAAATAAATATTTTTATCGACTCTCAAGGATTGTCTTTTATTTATAGTTATTAATTATACAAGTGTGTAAGCTGAGCTCTCGTGAAACACGAGCGAAGCGAGCATCACTCAAAGCAAGAATATCGTTTTTAACGTTTTAGAACACTGTAGCCAAAAAAAAAGTATTAAAAAATTATTTACATTGTATGAAACACCATATTTCTAACTTTCTATGCAAACCAGCTACTCTTTTATAGCTGAATATTTTTGTTTTCCTAAAATTATTTGTGAATGATTTGATTTTAAAGCAGAAAACATTTAAAAAACTTAAGTTTTTACTAAACCTTTACACCCATTGTTATTCGTGTTAATCATCCATCCATCCTCAAAAACTTATACGTTTACGATAATAATAGGATGTGGTGTGAAATAGTTCTAGAACCACAAGCTCTGCCTACCCTGGCAGGGATCATGGGCGTGTGTATATTTTGTGATACGTCGTCACCAATTAACTTCGCAACAATTGGCAAAATATCTCTGAAATCAAAACTACAATACCGATTACATTTCTAATTTCTTATCAATAGGTATCATTGATAATGATAAACTTTATCATCCATTATCTTATCCTTGAGACTGAGAAATAGGAAATCGGCATTTAGAACTACCATCGGATTTTTAATATGTACTTACGTACGAATCAGTATTTAAAAAAGGCCGGTCCGGTCGAGAGTGGTATTGAGGTTGCTTTTTTTTATTATAAGATGGGTTAGCTCTTGACCTCAATCTTGACCATAAAGTTCAAAGATGAGGTCGACGATGGAGCGAGTTAACCCACGCACCGACGGAACACAGCAAGCTGTTTGGCGTCGGACTTCGGCAAGAGAGTGGTCGCGAACCAGACGGCCTTTTACATAGCCTACCACACCGCATGAGACTATAGGACGACACGTCAGATTCAGAAAAAAATGAAGTGTCGTCACAGAATAAATAATAGTACTGTGTCGTTGCCTGTGGATGGATTACTAGGAGGCAGGTCTCATTTGAGTTTCCTTAGTCGCCTCTTACGACACCCACGGAAAGAGATGGGGTACTGGCAGGATATCAGCGCTACAGTCCCGCCGCTGTAGCAAATGCTGAGCCAGCGCCTTTTTGAATGGCACTGCTATAATTGTTGTGCTTAATTTTAAGCTAGATTTATTTAAAGTTGATTTGGTAGATTTTAGGTAGACAAACCATTGACACGTTCCAAAGACACTTCTAAAAACAATCGCTCGTTTTTCCTCCTATCTTATCAATCTTGAATTATGGTAAATAGTAAGCAGGTAGGTAAGTCGCGCATGCAGTCTTAATCGGCGTTCTACCGCGTTATCGGTGCAAAAAGTTTACAACAGTATCCCAAACATCAGTTAACGGACTCAAAACATCGTGATGTGGTGGTAAGTAGGCATTGACGTCTTTTGTACTGCATCGGAAATTTAATTTAGTTTATTTTTTGGGTGATTTAAGATTTTAAATTGGCTTTTTGAAAAGAAGGTGTATCATTAGAAAATTGTTTTAAGTCAGTTTTTTTAATGAAAAAAACAAAGAAGAAGTGAATGAAGATAAATATATAGGCTGTTTTTCAGTGTAGAAATTTCGTAAATAATTTAATTAAGATTTGTGAATATCCCTCATGCGGGTAAGCGTTTTAAAAATACTAGACATTCCGTGTTAAGTTGTCAATAAAAGTGAAATGCGGAAATAATTTTGCGAACTAATTTAGGTCTCGAATAACATCACCCTAGTTTCTGCATGACGATTACTGTGTTTAAAATGGAATAGAAAGATCTTTATTAAGTTAATTTGTTTATGTACGTTCTTTAATGTTGTAAAATGACTCCATTGTTGGAGATCCTAAACTAAATAAATAAAATATTCGTGGCAGTTTTTTTGTGGGGAGATTGAAATCCTACTTTCTAAAAACAAATTATAATATTCTTCTTCTTATCGTGTATAATATAATCAAGAGTGCTGCGAATATTATAATATTTAGTCACCACATTTACAAGTCAGGGGCCATTCAAGTATTACAAAAGTACCGAAGAGGGGCAAGGGTGTTAGATTATTTGTTTATTATTATGACAAGGGAGTCGGAACACAGATTACGTTAGTAGTATTTATTTTTTGTGCTATATTTAGTAGATTGTAATTGTTATAGAAACCCCCCATTTCTTTGCAATTTAATTTCTCGCTTTATACTCAGTGTTTATTTAATTATTGACAAGTTTTTCTTTAAAAACTTAATTGAATATTAATAATCTTACACTCAATTGCCGAGACGTACATTAAAGTTAATGCCACTTTAAATATCATACTGTCGCTTGTTGACGTAAACAACAACGGCATTACATTTAAAAAAGCTAACTTAAATGAACCATTCTGTAACTAAACGTTAATATCTGTAACAACGAACACAGATCTAAAGATACGCAACCACTTCGACTATTTCAGACAAACGCCGACGATGTGCAAAACATAACCTTACTGCTTTAAAAATACGTCTCAAAACAAAATGGCAAGGTTCCTCAAGTCCTTTTTCACTCCGGAAAAGAGGAAGAACTCCCGTTTGGAAGGAGATTCGGAGGAGGACCGCAGTGATTTCACTCCTCCGTTGGATGGGAGGAGGAAGCTGTCCATTTCAAGATCTGGACGGATGAGACAGGCTCAGAAAAAACGACATTCCTTGTCTCTGGATCTTTATGGAGAGGTGAGACTAGCGCTGTATTACTAAGGTTCCGCTGTCAGTCCGTCTGTCACCAGGCTGTATCTCATAAACCGTGATGGTTAAACAGTTGAAATTTTCGCAGATGATGTATTTCTATGTGCCCTATAACAAAAAATACTTAAAACCAGCATAAAATAAATATGGGCTCCCATACAAAAAACGTGATTTTTTTGCTCGTTTTTATAGAAAGTCTGTCCGAGGCTGTATCTCATGAACCGTGATAGTTAGACAATTGAAATTTTCGCAGATGCTGTATTTCTATGTGCCCTATAACAACAAATACTTAAAACCAGAATAAAATAAATATTTAAGGGGGTTCCCATACAAAATACGTGATTTTTTTGCTCGTTATTATAGATAAGTCTGTCTGAGGCTGTATCTCATGAACCGTGATAGTTAGACAGTTGAAATTTTCACAGATGATGTATTTCGGTTGCTGCTATAACTTCATCAACATATAGCGCATTTTGTATGAAGATCAAAAATTTTTTTTCGTATTTTGACCTATGTTCCTTGGGGAAGTTGTTCAGTGTCATGGACTGATTAACCACCCGAGAGGTTGTAAGAGATTTACCTAAAGCCCTGTATATGTATACAGCCGACCGCAAGTAAGCGAAACTTAGGAGTTGATTCTCCCTGAACTGAACCTAAAGCCTTGTATAAGTTACTCTATGAAAAAAATGTTTGCTCCGTAGCTGTTAAGATTAATTTTTAATCCCCGACAAAATAAGGAGTGTTATATAAGTCTAAGTCTGTATAAGTCTGTGTGGCGGTGCATCTATTAGTCTGTCTGTGGATTGTAGCTCCTAAACGAATAGTCCGATTTCAAATTTTTTTTTCGTACCAGCCAATATACGTTCCCACCTCAGGGCACGGGCCAGGCGCGGTCGCAGCCAGAAATTTTGGAGGGGGTCACTCACCCAATTCACAACTAAGGCTACGGTCCGAATGACGATTTTGGCGATAACAGCGCGCCAACGCTAACAGCCTGGTCCGAATGGATGACAACGCTAAAATCGACAAATGACAGTTATCGAATCGGACCAGAACGTTAGCGCGCTTACGGTATTTCTAACCTCAAAATCTTTGTATACCTTCTGAAGATGCTTTTTTTCTGCTCAAGGAGTTTAATTAGTCATCACCCACGCCAATAACAAAGAAAGAAGAACTTTAAAGGAAAACCTTAAAAAAACACAAGAAAAACACTTTCAATTTGTTTATTTTGACGTACGTTTGACAGATGTTTGACAGATCGCTCACAGTGATTACGCGTCGAGGCATGGTCGTTGTTAGCGCAAGATGGCGTCGGTAATGACGTCATGAGTGACGTCACTGTCAGCGCTGTGAGCGCGCTAACAGGTCAATCGGACCAATGTTTGAGCGATAATATCGATATTATTGTCATTCGGACCGTAGCCTAAGTAGACAGCCTTTATCTTGAATCTTTACAATAAACCGACAAATTACATTATTAGAATATTGTTATACAATCTTTATCATAACGACGCATATCGATTTTGCTAGGATTACCAAAACTACGTAGTTCGGTTCCTTGTTTCTAAACTAGATGTCATTTCCAAGTTATTTTGGCCATCGTACGTAGTTCATAAAAACACCACTAGATGTCAGCAAAATATAAATTTATCGCGGTTAGGGGATAGCTAGCCTTTTATTATTTGGCAAATTTTTGAGATTTTTCAATTTGACCTTAGATTTTGGGGGGGGTCATGTCCCCTGTGACCCCCCCCTTCGGACCGCGCCTGGCACGGGCCTCCCTTCGAAACACGAGGGGGAGTTAGGCCATAGTCCACCACGCTGGCACAATGCGGGTTGGTGGACCGCAAGTTTTTCGAAAATGAATTTTCTTGGACGGGCGGGTTTCATCACGATGTTTTCCTTCACTGTTGAGCTAGTGATAATTAGAAATCCGTACATAAATTCGAAAAGACGAATTTAGTGGTACAGGCCCGTGACCTTCGGATTACAAGTCTGGCTCATTACCAACTGGGCTATCACTCACATTTCAATGTGGTTTTTCATATAAGTTCCTTGGGGAAAGTCGGTCAGTTGCAGGGAGAGAATCACCCCCTATAGTTTCACTAATGTAACGTCACATAAAATGTTGACTCAACTGGAGACATTTTTTTTTTAATTTCAGAACTACACACAACACGAGAAGCCAAGAAACCTAGAATACCACGTAAATATCCCAGTAAACACAAAAGAAAATGAAAAAACACGCAGCAAAGATAACACAGGAGAACCGAAAGCAAAAGATAATAGAAGAAAAGATACGAATGATGTTAAAACCCCTGAAGAAGAAATTGAAATAGCTTTTGAGGTTATTGACAAGGTTTCATAGCAATAGGTCTTGTATTATTTTAAGTAAGTAACCAAACCTGCAGCTCGAGCACGATGGCGACAAACTCCAGCGCGCCACTCGACTGACGGTGAAAATTCACTTTGATTGCGCGAGGGCCCCGCAAAGGCTTGCTCGCCCTCTGGCGTTGTCAATGTTGACATTTTGACATAGGATCGCGGCGCATTACGCGCGCTATCACCATCGTCCTCGAGCTGCTACACGCACGATGTAATGTGCTTAGTAAGGGAGCTGGAGTGAAAAATGTCGCCACTTGACTTGAATGCACGATAGCTCAGTTGGTAAGAGCACCGGGAGATCTAATCGTGGGGTCGTGGGTTCAATTTTTCTTTCCCTAAAATTATTTGTATATGTTATGGAAAAAGTTGTTTAGTTTTGTGGGCAGATGCATATTCTTACATTTCGCTAACTCAAGGGTTCCTAATCTTTTTCAGTCCGCGCTTAGGGGCCATCCATAAATTACGTCACACGAATTTCATGTTTTTTTGACCCACTCCCCCTCCTTGTCACAGCTGGTCACATTTGTAAGACTCCCCCCTCCCTAGCGTGACATCACATATTTTGCATATTTTCCATTTTTTGTTTTTTTCTAATAAAGTCGTTATTTTTTTCGGGAACCTCAACCAAAGAAAAAACGTAAAAAGAGTGCTTGGGACTGAGGTTAAGTTTGTCTTTAATAGTTAACACGTTTTCATACTCATAACACATTTTGAAATGTGACGTCACGAAACTTATGACCCCTCCCACCCCCTTGTCACACAATGTCACACTTTGACGACCCCCTCCCCTCCCCTTAACGTGTGACGTAATTTATGGATGGTCCTTTACAAGTTCAGAATTTGTTTCGACGCCCTAACTTAGCTAACTAGTCGAAATAGGTTCTGTTGAAAAAAATAGCTACAATAATGCCAGTTATCATTGTAATAGTTAAAACATCCACATATGAAGCAGAGTTTTTTTTATTTATTCATAAAATACTGAATTAAAATCATTTAAGACTTTAAAAAAAAACTAAAATAAAAACAATAGCTATTTAATGTGATGGGTTGGCTTGGCGGTCTCCACACATTTTATCAAAGCGTGATATTGATTATTTTGTACCCACCACTGCTTAAGGCGACTACAGCACCTAAATTACGATTTTATGATGCGTAGATAAGCATGACGCACTGCATTAAATCGAAGAAAAAAATACTACGGTAATATTCAGGACATAAACTAGATAAGTAGTTTCCTGAAAACATGATTCAGCACTTTTGGTTCGATAGAAAAAGCTCACAAAGTCACCTCTAAATACGAATATTGTGTATCTTATAAGCTGTAAAAACGATAGTAAAATGCAAACAGGAACTTGAATTTGCTATCGAAATGATCGTAATTGAACACTCTCGATAAGTAGTTAACGCATTTTTCGATTTTAGCTGTTACCTTTCCATAAATCTCATTTTTCTAACTTTCGAACATGTTTTTACGCACGCACGCTTTCATAGTCCGTAAACTTCGTGTATCGACAATGTTCGCACTGCCGGCCCAGGCCTGTTGAGAGACGGAGATGGCACTATTCCTATGTGTGCTGCCTTTATCGGGTGCTGTAGTCGCCTTAAGTTAAGGTTTCGGATTACGTGATAACTGATAACGCTTTGGCCGATCGTGCTTCTCTATCTCTTGTTCCGCGCTTTGGTAAAGAAGATCGTCTCACGGCGCCCCCCTCTGTTTCTACGGCGCATTATTGTACCCCCTATTTTTTATTAATTGATGTTTCTTAGTTCAAGTTGTTCAGTTCAGTGGAATTTACAATTATTATTTTGTTAGCTGGTTACATGCGCCCAATATCTGTACGTAAACGAGTTGAACAGATAATATCACACTCGAATAATAATATTTTGATAAGAAATAATCATAATTATTTTCTACGATAGTAGATTCATGTCGTTTATAACAACACATGCTTATAAACAAATTGCAAAATTAATGTATTGGTAAATTTAAATCAAGATCGTAACCTTGGACTTTGTAACGTTCTTTTAGGGATCGTTCAACAATTACGTGACCATTTTGGCCCCCCCATGTGATCACAGCGTAATCTTTTGTTTTTAATCCCCCCCCCCACTCGCCTTGATTACGTAATCTTCGTCCGTGCTTAAAATGTTTACTGTTTATTAGCACTGACACACATGTCATGTTTCTATGGGTCTTATTAAATGACCTAGGAATAAACTTGTGGCGAGACACAACCCAGTCGTGGTGGGAAGCTGTATTCGGTACTCCATGCTCAACAGTAGCGGCGCCTGTTTGTTTATATTGGCTTTACAATAATGTTCTCAGGTGGATGACTAAAGTAATTTTATTACTTTTCTAATTTAAAGTATTTCTAGCTTTCACAACACCCTTTTCATTTTTTAGAAAATTTCTTTAGCTATCAAGTTATAAAATGATGACGTAAATAATCCAGATGTATATACGAGCACCCGACCCCCCCCCCCCGCCCTTCCGGTGATCACGTAATTTTTGAATGATCCCTTATTTTAACCCCCGACAAAAATAGGGGTGTTATGAGTTTGACGTGTCTATCTGTATGTCTGTTTGTTTGTGGCATCGTAGCTTCCAAACGAATTGACCGATTTCGATGTCGTTTTTTTGTTTGAAAGATGACGTAACAGAGATGGTTCTTAGCTTTATTTGATCAAAATTGGTTTACTCGTTTCAAAGCAATTGAAATGGGTTAACTATTGACCTCAATATTGACCATAAAGGTCAAAGATGAGGTCGACGATGGAGCGAGTTAACCCAGAAAATGCCTATAAAGGCACTGGTACTCCCATGCACCGACAGAACACAGCAAGCTGTTTGGCGTCGGACTTCGGTAGGAGGGTGGTCGCGAACCAGACGGCCCTTTACAGAGCCTACCACACCGCATGAGACCATAGGACGACACGTCAGATTCAGAAAAAAATGAAGTGTCGTTGCCTGGGATGGATTACTAGGAGGGAGGTCTCATTTGTGTTTCCTTAGTCGCCTCTTAAGACACCCACGGAAAGAGATGTAGTTGTGTTATTCTCAACCGATCACCACACAGCAAAAAACGTGATGACGTCTTATAAATCGATGATGAACACCGTCTGCACGCACGAAAAAGTGTCACGTTCCGCCCGAGCCGAGCGTGCAAGCGAGAGCGCGGAACAAGAGATAGAGAGGCACGATCGGCCCAAGCGTTAAGGTGGCACTTCACTTGGCGTTGCGTGTTTGCGCATTTGCTGTATTTGGCCAAATACTACCATGTGTGGAGGATTTATTTGTCTATATTTGCCATATTTGCACAAATACGACAAACACTAGGCAAATACGCCGATCCGTTCGCTTGTCGGTCTTTGGTCACACATCAAAGGACGCAATATGATTATTAGACAATTTTAGACCTTATTTGCCTGTGTTATTTGCTGTTGGCATCTCAAGTGAGGACGTCACGTTTGTGCTGTTTGGACTACGTACAAATATTTTGACAAATACGTCGAATACGCTACGCAAACACGCAACGCCAAGTGAAGTGCCACCTTTATCAGTAATCACGTAAAACTATCGTCCGTAAACAGACTTTATAGACAACCAATTTTTAAAATTATATTGTAAATTGTCATATTGTTTTTATATAACATAATGCATCAACTATAAATGATAATGCACTTTAATATCTTATCAATAAAGTATCAAGTAATTACTTCTAGGAAGAGTTTCGCGTCGTTTAGTTCAAGGATAAGTTTTTGATAAGATTTGTTATTATTATTTAAGAATTATTATTGAGAAAAAACGAGCAAGTAACCAGTAATGGAGCATTGAACGTAAAGTTAGAAATAAATGTGACTGTGTCTGGTAAAAGGGACCGCTTTGAGGGTAGTGATTAAGGGCGAAAATGTAATATAATAAGCTATGTTAATCACTCTTATTGACTACCCTCAAAGTGGTCCCTTTTAAGGTGGCACTTCACATGGCGTTGCGTGTCCGCGTTGCGTATTCGCCGCATTTGTCCAAATATTCGTACGTAGTCCAAACAGCACACACACGACGTCCTCACTTGGGATCCCAACAGCAAATAAGGTCTAATAATCATATTACGTCCTTTGATGTGTGACCAAAGACCGACAAGTTAAATGGCGTTGCGTGTTTGCGTATTTGCTGTATTTGGCCAAATACTGCCATGTGTGGAGGATTTATTTGTCTATATTTTCCATATTTGCACAAATATGACAAACACACAAATAAACAAATACGCCGATCCGTTCGCTTGTCGGTCTTTGGTCACACATCAAAGGACGCAATGTGATTATTAGACCATTTTAGACCTTATTTGCCTGTGTTATTTGCTGTTGGCATCCCAAGTGAAGACGTCGTGTTTGTGCTGTTTGGACTACGTACGAATATTTGGACAAATACAGCGAATACACGCAACGCCAAGTGAAGTGCCACCTTAACGGATCGGCGTATTTGCCTATTTGTGTGTTTGTTATATTTGTGCAAATATGGCAAATATAGACAAATAAATCCTCCACACATGGTAGTATTTAGCCAAATACAGCAAATACGCTAACACGCAACGCCAAGTGTAGTGCCACCTTTACTAGACACAGTCACAAATTCTCACCAATAATTGAGTTAAGGGGGGCGGGCGGACATGTGTCCTATCTTGCTTGTGAGAGAGAGAGATGGAACTAGTGGCGTGATCGCACACCGCCTTAAACGTGAAGGAAGGCTCATTAAGACCAGACCACTTACCAATATTACTATAAGATGGGTGTAAAAGACAGCTTAGCAAAAACTCAAAGCAACCCTTAATTTATAACATCATTCTGACCGATTTTCCAGTGGATTTTTCTCAGGGAAATTTTACATTTTTTTCATGTATTTTTTATATTTTCTGCTTTAAAATTAAATTATTTATTCGAATACAGTCGAGGGTACAATAAAAAACGGTTTCCCCGTTCATTGGTACTAAACGCTTAAGTAGGTAAATAACGAAAATTCCTTAACTTGACTTTTTCGGGAAAACAAAATTACTTACTTATAGACGATCATAGGTTATGGGTAGATTCCACCATTTAAGTATTCGCTAACCTGTCCCTTACCCTGTATGACAAAATGTGACTGTGTTTAGTAAAAGGTACAACTATCGGGGTAGTCAATAAGAGCTATTTGCAATAGCTCATCACACTAATTGTGAACCTTAAGGCGACTACAGCACCTAAATTACGATTTTATGATGCGTAGATAAGCATGACGCACTGCACTTAATCGAAGAAAAAAAATACTACGGTAATATTCAGGACATTAAATAAGTAGTTTGCTGAAAACATGATTCAGCACTTTTGGTTCGATAGAAAAAGCTCACAAAGTCACCTCTAAATAACAATATTGTGTATCTTTTAAGCTGTAAAAACCATAGTAAAATGCACACAGGAACTTGAATTTGCTATCAAAATGTTCGTGATTGAACACTCTCGATAAGTAGATAACGCATTTTTCGATTTAAGTTGTTACCTTTCCATAAATCTCATTTTTCTAACTTTCGAACATGTTTTTACGCACGCACACTTTCATAGTCCGTAAACTTCGTGTATCGACACTGTTCGCACTGCCGGCCCAGGCCTGTTGAGAGACGGAGATGGCACTATTCTTATGTGTGCTGCCTTTATCGGGTGCTGTAGTCGCCTTAAGTTCTATGTTGATTATAACAAATGATAATTTTGGCTAAAATAAAGACTGATTTCTAAAAAACCTTGTTTCATTACTTTTTGATTTATTCCCGGACTTTGTTCCCGTGGGAATTTGGGGAAATTATGTAGCCTATGTGTTACCGTTTACGTAAAAACTACTGGACAGATTTTAATGAAACTTTGCAGTAATATAGCTTTGACATCGGAAAACTATATTACTGCAAAGTTTCATTAAAATCTGTCCAGTAGTTTTTACGTAAACGAGTAACTAACATCAACCCATCCTCACAAACTTTCGCATTTATAATATTAGGTCCTCACCTACGAAAAGCGCTCATAGCCCAGTGGCTCTCGCTGATCTCAACCGATCAGTGAGGTTAAGCAACATACACAGAGGCAGGGAACCTGATGGGTGACCAAAGTAGCAATTTATCACGACCGTTTCCGTGTTTCGGAGGGCACGTTAAGCTGACGGTCCCGGCTGTTGTCGATTGACTACAGTCGTTAAAATAAACTCTGACAGGTTTTGTAAATCAAGACTCTGACCCTGTATATCCTGATCCACTCAGTTTATTGGGCCGGCCGGTGAGGTGAGGTTGTTGAGAGAAACACTCTGGTAGTATTACTTTGTGTAATATGTGAATGGGTTTACGAAATAGTGGCACAGTGAGTTGGCAACTACAAAGCGTTACGCCTGCTGTAAAGTTAACTTAAGAAAAATTCTCTCAGATAATAACTACAACATCAGTGGAAAAAAAATTCTAGGTTGTGAAAATAGTGCTGCCAACTTGACAGGGTTAAAATCTGACAACATAAGAATATTAAACAAAATAAAGCTTGCTCTACATTATACAGCTTATTACACTATCACTGTTACATATAGAAATAAAGACATAATAATTTTCCACGTTAAAAACGTAAGAGTCACCGACTTCAATCCCAAATAATTTTGTTACAGAGATCCCATACTCCTAAACCATTCATCATCAGCTTCATCATCAGCTCAGCAACATCAGATGGTGACCATTAGATGCAAAAATCTACATAGATTAAGATAATTTCTGATAAACAGTGTATATGCCTACAAAATTTGAGGGTTTCCCTCGATTTCCCCAGGGTCCCATCATCAGATCCTGACCTGGTGACAATGGGACCACCTCTGACGTATGACCTACCAAATCAAAAAAGAATTATTCAAATCAGTTTATGATTGCCAGAGTAATATACAGTCGAATTGAGAACCTCCTCCTTTTTTGAAATCGGTTAAAAACATATCCGCTACACTGGTTTGAAAACTCTGTCACCAGGGTTAGCCAAGCTAGCCACACACTTGACTATACCCACACGATAAGATAAGAAGAAGACCTATGAAATTGCTATTTTCCATACAAAATTTTCGAAAAACTATTTTTGTTACATAAGTACATATTTTTACTTCCATGCTGGACTGAGAAAAAGAAAAACATATAATGTGCCAGCCAACAGTGCCTACTCTTCCAAGGCATACCGTAAAAGTCAGTAAGTGGGACGTGAGGGTCTTGTTGTAGCGTGGGTGCAGGGCAACCTCTCACCACTTACATCGTATTTCATCTTATTGTATATTGTAATCTGTGGATAACGGTGTTGATTGTACAATTATCCAAATTTGTTGTATACCTACTGTTATAACCTCCTGTACAATTGTTTGTTTTCCCAAATAAAATAAAATCCCTACTAATATTATAAATGCGAAAGTAACTCTGTCTGTCTGTCTGTCTGTCTGTTACCTTTTCACGCCTAAACCGCTGAACCGATTTTGATGAATTTTGGTACAGAGATAGATTAGAGCCTGGGAAAGGACATAGGCTACATTTTATCCCACAGTTGAGCACGATATAACCTGTAGTCCACGCGGGCGGAGCCGCGGGCGGAAAGCTAGTAAATAATAAATAACCCTCTGAGTTTATGTCAAACGTAGCTTGAAGTGGTTTTAAAACCACTGATGCTCTGCCTACCCTGATAGGGATCACAGGCGTGAGCGTATGTGTACAGGGCTTTAGGTAAATCTCTTTCAACCTCTCGGGTGGTTAATCAGTCCATGAAACTGAACAACTTTCCCAAGGAACATAGGTCATAATACGAAAAAAAGTTTTGAACTCCTATACAAAATGCCATATATGCTGATGAAGTTTGTATGGGAACTCAAATTTGTTCAGTTTCATGGACTGATTAACCACCCGAGAGGTTGAAAGAGATTTACCTAAAGCCCTGTACATATATGTATTTTTGATTATTTTTCGGGAATATGAAGGTTGGGACAACATTTAAAACTTTATGATACTTATTAAAATGTCGCTTTAACTTAAATATCGTGATAACAATCAATTGATCATAAACTGCATTTATACATATACAAATAGATAATTTAAACACTGCAGTCTTTTATTTACTAAAGCGATTATATCGCATCTTTTTGTCGGCACTTTTAAAGGGAATAAAAATTATTTATCTGCATTATTTAATCTAGCCTCAATAACATAATTAAATTATATTATCTTAGTATTTGAATTTAGGTATTAACATTATGTAGGTGTATGTTTCATGCGTTTCATAAGTTACGGCTAAAAACCAAAAAAGTGGTTATAGTCATTACATTAAGGCGACTACAGCACCTAAATTACGATTTTATGATGCGTAGACAAGTCATGCTTGTCAAAGATGCAAAGATGCGGTCGAGGATGTAGCGAGCTCACCCAGAAGAAGCCTATTCACTCGTACTTTAAGGCGACTACAGCACCTAAATTACGATTTTATGATGCGTAGATAAGCATGACGCACTGCATTAAATCGAAGAAAAAAATACTACGGTAATATTCAGGACAAAAACTAGATAAGTAGTTTGCTGAAAACATGATTCAGCACTTTTGGTTCGATAGAAAAAGCTCACAAAGTCACCTCTAAATACCCAATATTTGTATCTTTTAAGCTGTAAAAATCATAGTAAAATGCATAAAGGAACTTGAATTTGCTATCAAAATGTTCGTGATTGAATACTCTCGATAAGTAGTAAACGCATTTTTCGATTTAAGCAGTAAACGCATTTTTCCATAAATCTCATTTTTCTAACTTTCGAACATGTTTTTACGCACGCTCGCTTTCATAGTCCGTAAACTTCGTGTATCGACACTGTTCGCACTGCCGGCCCAGGCCTGTTGAGAGACGGAGATGGCACTATTCTTATGTGTGCTGCCTTTATCGGGTGCTGTAGTCGCCTTAAGCCCAATAATTGAGCACATAATTAATATGGGTGCATTGAACGTATATTTATTAATTTAAATAAATTAAATACGTGAATAAATGTGATATCTATATATCTAATTCCTACTAATATTATAAATGCGAAAGTAACTCTGTATGTCTGTCTGCTACGCTTTCACGCCAAAACTACTGAACCGATTTTGATAAAATTTGGTACAGAGATAGATTAGACCTTGGGAAACGATATAGGCAAAATTTTATCCCATAGCTGGGCATGATCCTGGAGCGGAAACCTAGTTAGAAATAAATTCTCTTGATCGTCTAGCTCTCATAAAGTGCTCTGTAGTAGTGTATTTTTTATTGTCTTTCGGCAAAAACTTCGTATTTTCGAAATTATAATAAAACAACAATAAAATACGTAACTCTAATTTTTTTCTTTTATAATACTATTGTATCGCCATTTTTCAGTCATTGAATTGAACATTTTGCTTTACAAGATTTTTTCCCCGACAGGGAATCGAGCCTAGGACCTTCAATTAAGAAGCATGCTACCACCACAAGATGAATGGCATGAATCAAACAACAAATAATTTATAACTAATTATATTAATAAGTGGGTATATTTACAAGCTTTATTTAATTATCTATGTCAGTGTTTTTCGATCTTTTTGAATTCGCGACCCCTTTTGTTCATATAAAGTTCTGGCGACCCCCTAAGGTTGCTAAGACTCTTTTAAGCTAAATCTATGTACTACTTCGGAAATTTTAAAAGACATAATAAAAGAGTTTGCCGCGGGGTAGACGCGGAAGGCGGCGGGAGGCATCATTATACAGACACAGCCTTTTCACTGAAAGTGTCTTAGTTTAGTGTAAGATTTACAAATTTTTGTCTTTTTATTTTACCTGCGACCCCCGAGTAAGGCTTCACGACCCCCCTGGGCTAGATTGTGGTCAAGAGCGAACCCTTCATTAATAAAAAATAAAAAGTTTGAAAAACACTGATCTATGTAATAAATTAAAATTAGATCTTACTCTGGAATAAAGAATCCCGGATTCGGGATTGTTCCTATGTTATACTTTCATCTTCTTCTTCTTCGGTTTTAGGGGAAGGGGACCGCCGATCTTGAAAACAGTGCTGAAACAACGAACCAATATGAAATTTTCAAAAAAAATGTTCGACATGACTTTTAATAGGAAATTTAAAAAAAAAACATGTTCGACATGACTTTAAATATGAAATTTTCAAAAAATATCATGTTCGACATTACTTTAAATATGAATTTTTCAAAAAAAAAAAATGTTCGACGTGACTTAAAATATAAATTTAAAAAAAGTGCCTTAAATTACTAAAAAAATAAGGATGAATCAGTCCACGAAACTGAAAACCTTTCCCTAGATAGATAGATAACAGCTTTATTCACTTCTTCTTCTTATCATGTAGGTATAGTCAAGTATGTAGCGAACTTGGCTAACCCTGGTGTCAGAGTTTTCAAACCGCACAATGGCCTCTGAATTGGTTTTAATTTAACGACTGTAGTCAATCGACAACAGCTCCCCGAAGCACGGAAACGCTCGTGATAAATTGCCACTTTGGTCACCCATCAGGTTCCCTGCCTCTGTGTACGTTGCTTAACCTCACTGATCGGTTGAGATCAGCGAGAGCCAGTGGGCTACGAGCGCTTCATTCCAATGACATGATATAACTATCACTCAGCAAAACACATATACAAAGTGACACAATTAAACAAACATTAACAAACAGTGAACAGGAGAGGGCGCTGACTTAGCATTATGCCAAAATATGTCAAAAATATAAAAAGGTTAAAATATGAAAAAAAAATTCGCCTCCATACGACTTGTGCAATCAGTTGAGTGGAGGAAAGTAATTAGGTTATAAAAAAAATACTCACTGACAAGTTGTGCAGATTGGACTGAATTTGCAGAACACTGAAAGCAGAAGAAAATTAGAGTACTTATACAAATCAGAGTGTCAGAGTACAGACATCAGAATATAGAAAAACAGAGTATAGAAATCGGAATATATAAAACAGAAAGTCATAGAAAGTCAGAGTACAGAAATCAGAATATATATATTTTTTTTATTTATTATAAGATGGGTTAACTCTTGACCTCAATCTTGACCGTAAAGTCAAAGATGAGGTCGACGATAGAGCGAGTTAACCCAGAAAATGCCTATAAAGGCACCGGTACTCCCACGCACCGACGGAACACAGCAAGCTGTTTGGCGTCGGACTTCGGTAGGAGGGTGGTCGCGAACCAGATGGCCAAAGGGCCATCACAGAGCCTACCACACCGCATGAGACCATAGGACGACACCTCAGATTCAGAAAAAAAAGAAAAAAAAAAGTCGTTGCCTGGGATGGATTACTAGGAGGCAGGTCTCATTTGTGTTTCCTTAGTCGCCTCTTACGACACCCACGGAAAGAGATGGGGTGGTGTTATTCTCAATCGATCACCACACGGGTAAATAATCAGAGTATATAAATCAGAATATAGAAAATCAGAGAATAGAAATTAGAATATAGAAATCAGAGTATAGAAAATCAGAGTAGTCAGAGTCAAAATCAGAGTATGGAATCATTCATTAACTGATTAAAATATCTCATAAATTAAAAAAAAATTGCATCACCTCCGACATTCATCTATACTAATATTATAAAGAGGAATGATTTGATTGTGTTTGTTTATTTGCATTGAATAGACTCCGAAACTACTGGACCGATTCGAAAAATCCTTTCACCGTTAGAATCCTACATTATCCGTGATGAACACAGGGATTAGAAACAGTTATACAATGAAGCTTATGTACTAAACTTATATAGAAACAACGGGTTTGGTAATCGTATAACCAGCTACGTAATCCTCGTGGTAATTATATAAAAAAGAGGTAGAACAGATCATGTGCATCAACACATTATCAGGTTATAAACAAACATACTTTAAGGAGAATTTATGGTAACAAGTTGTAAACTAGAATGATAGAAGTTACGTATTTTGATGACAATATTATAACAAAACATTCATATGAGCAATAAAAACAAAAATAAGCAATGAGTTTGAGAGGGAGCAATGAAGTGTATGTATATATATGTATATGTGTGTGCGTGTGTGTGTATATTTATACTTGTATTACACACACACACACACACACACAAATTTATCATACCAAATAAATGGGCACAAAGTCTTATTATAATATAGCTATTATTTTATTTCTTATGTTTATAGTTTTCGATTAATCTTTTGTTCTTGATTTTTGTTTTTGTTTTTAATTTTGTTTTTAATTTTAATAACTTATGTCATATAATGATATGGAAGAGCGGATTCTCCTATCACAAGTAATTTATATTGCTTAAAAGGAGACTCCAACACCTTACACTATAAACATTGTAAGTTATTGAAATAAAATTTTATTATTATTATTATTATTTATTATTATTATCTCAGTTTATTTGATACCTTGCCCAGCCCTGCGACACATTATAGTAATCTTGGGATCGAAATTAATTCACTGGGCAAGGCATCAACTTAAAAATTAGGTATCAGTTTTGTTTGAGCAAACAATATACATACCACTAAGACAGAGCGAGCACACGTATCCAATAGTGAGTAGCTCTCGATGACAGAAGCAGGCGGCGCGGTAGTCGACCCGCCCGCGCCCCGGCAGCACCAGAGCATTGCGCTCGCTGCCCTCGGGGAGAAATACCCACTGGTGGGGACAAACAGACAGATGTCGTAAGTAATATGTTTGTTGTAGCCGCAATAATAAGTTGTGGACCTCGATAATAAGTAGCACTCCCCAATACTAAATCGTACTCTCTAATGAGGGGCCATCCACGAATTTCATGAATTTTTGACCCCTCTCCCCTCCTTGTCAAGCTGGTCACATTTGTAAGACTCCCCCCTCCCTATCGTGACGTCACATATTTTGCATTTTTTGGAATTTTCTAATAAAAGACTTAATACAAGTTGTTATTTTTTTTGGGAACTCAAAACTGATTGTCTCAACCAAAGTAAAAACGTAAAAAGAGTGCTTGGGACTGAGGAGGTTAAGTTTGTCGTTAACAGTTTATACTCATAACACATTTTGAAATGTGACGTCACGAAACTTATGATCCTCCCACCCCCTTGTCACACAATGTCACACTTTGTCGACCCCCTCCCCACCCCTTAACGTGTGACGTAATTTATGGATGGTCCCTGATTAGTCGTAATCCCCAATAATAAGTCGTACTCCCAAGGATAAGTAGTACTCCTCAATAATAAGATGCACTCCCCAATAATAACTAGTACTCTCTAATAAACTAGTGCTCTCTAGTAATAAGTTGTGTTCTCCCATAATAAGTAGTAATCCCCAATAATAAGTCGTACCCCTACTGATAAGTAATATTTTTTGAATAAATTATTTACTAATTTTTGAAAACATACTCCCCAATAATAAGTAGTACACCCAATAACAAGTCGTACTTTCCAATAATAAGCCGTACTCCCCGGTGATAAGTCGCACTCTTTAATAATAATTTGTCCTCCCTAATAATAAGATGTACACCCTAATAATTAGTTGTGCTCCCCGATAATAAGTAGTCCTCCCTAATAATAAGTTGTACTCCCCGATAATAAGTGGCGATCCCCAATAATAAATAGTGGTCCTCTATAATAAGTAGTACTCCCCGATGATAACTAGTACTACCTTATAATAGGTTGTACTCCCCAATAATAAGTTATGGTCCCCTATAATAAGTAATACTCACCAATAAAATAATCTGTACTCCCCAATAATTTTTTTACCAGTAATAATCGATACTCCCTAATAGTAAAAGTAAGTAACGTAAAAAAGTATTTATTGTCACAAAAAAATTACAAATGAAAACTTAATAACTAATTTAAAAAATAATAATAAAAAAGTGTGACAAAAGGAAAATAGCTCAGCTTGTGCAGTGAAAGGCCGAAACCACGTCATTGCGCTGATTTTCAGCCATTTCCTATTCCCTTTAAGATGGTATGCGGGAACAAGTAGTATTGAGGGCTTAAGGCTAATAAAATTTATAATATTAATAGTTTTACAACAATCTTTAAAATAAAAAAAGGCAACACTTTGAAATTGAGATCACTATAAGTAGGTACTCTCTGTGCGCATGAGTGGTGTATGTGTGTGTGTGTGTATGCGTGTGTAATAATTATTTACACTCGGCATTAATAAGTTGTACTCGCCAATAGTAAACGTTACTCACCAGAAGATACTGCAATAGTCCCTCTAAAGTAGGCACCTTGAGGTACAGTCCTCCGGTTATATCACAGCCTTGTTGTAACAAACTTAGGTGCTTATCTAGTGAGCATACGTCTATGAGAACTTGTTGCTTCTGTAATAAAAACAGAAGTAAAAAATTGGTCATCAAAGAACATATTCAAATCCAAAATAGCTTTATTTCATAAAAAATTCAGGATGTTAAATTAAAGGATTTAAGTACATACATAAATATTCGTTTTTTTGACCCTACTGACTCTACGCCTATTTGCATCTTTATGCAGTCTCCCCCAGAGAAGAATAGGCAAAAAACTCCGAGGGTGGTCTTTTTAACCTCATTACAAATTTTCTTATTTTATAATAATAATAATCTATCTATTTCTATTATTTATTTATATAAAAGAAAGTCGTGTTTGTTACAACACTTATAACTCGAGAACGGCCGGACCGATTTCCATGGTTTTTAATTTGTTGTATTTCTCTCCGTCCCGAATAGCAGAATAACTATTAAAAACATTGGAAAATTGACGGGGAAATTCCCACGGGAACGAAGTACCGGGCGAAAAGCTAGTTTTAACTAAATCTAAAATAACTCTAGAGCTGAGCAGTTCATTCCCATGGCTACTTGTCTGATAGATAATCAAAAATTCTGTAATAGCCTTTTTGACAAAGTTTTTGTTTAATTACTGTCTTAAAGGAGAATGGGTATTTTGGTCTATAAATAATCAAAAACAAAAAAGTAGCGGCAGTCTCAAGTACCCATAGAATATCCAAGTTAGACTCATAATAAGAAACTTCTTATATGGCAGCCAACTCGAGTCATGGGTAGAAGTATAAATAAACCGTGATATATGTATCTACACTAATAATAAAAAAAGAGGAAAGATTTGATTGTTTGTTTGTTTGCACTGAATAGGCTTCGAAACTACTGGACCTATTAGAAAAATTCTTTCACCGTTAGACATTATCCCTGATGAACATAGGCTACATAATTTTCCCGAATTCCCAAGGGAACGAAGTCCCGGGCGGAAGTATTTCATAAGCGTGAACCCATTTTTACTAAAACTATTGTTATTCACAGTCAACATCATTACTTTTTGTGATAAAAGTGCATTTCGAAAGACATTAAAGTTGAAAGAAAATATTCTATATTTCCTAAACTAACTGATGACGTATGAATCAATAATTAATATAATATATTATATTTATTTGAATATTTGTATTTATGTATCTTATGTTTACGCGTGGGTAGCAATTAACTAGATTTTGTTTCTTTTTGGTCATGAAAAATTGACTTTATTTTTGAGATTTAACTTGCCATTTATTTTTTTTCTATTACTCTTAAAAATGTATTCTGCTTTCAATTCCTCCATAGTTCTCTCAATTGGATAACGGTTATTGGCTAAATTGTGTTACCATATTGTATTTCTTCCGCTGTTGTTATCCTGAATAAATAAGAATATTCACACGATTGTTTATGTTATAGTTCTGCGTATGAATGCACTTCTAGACCACCTGACCTGACCTGTACCTTGCGTTTCTTACCTGAGCTGTAAAGAATACGTTCATATAGTTGATATACTGCGCCGCAGTGTCAGCGCTGCCCGTCACGATGAGGATGCGACTGCTCGCGTTGAGGCCAGGCGGGGTTTGACGACGAACCTGGGGACCATAGGGGCCATTTATCACGAGCGTTTTCGTGCTTCGACTGTCGTCGGTTTACAGCAAGACAGGGTTCATATGTCAGAAGCACTTATTTTAGATTAAGACCTTTTAAACTCTACATATATGAAAGCAATAAATGATTGAATTGAATAAACTTCAATTAAGCCCGTTACTTCCATGCTGGACTTGGAGTAAATGAAAAACATAGAATGTGCCAGCTGCCTACTCTGCCCAGGCATACTGTAAGTAAGTGCGATACAAAAGTTTTGCAGTATTGTGGGGGAAAGACTGACAACTCTTTGAAATTTACCACGAGCGTTTCCGTGATTCGAAGGGCACGTTAAACCGATCCGGCTATCGTCGTATGTCTACATTGAGCTAAGTAATAGAAAAACATAGAATGTGCCACCTGCCTACTCTTCCCAGGCATACTGTAAAGTTCAGTAAGTGGGATGCGAGGTTTTTGCTGTATTGTGGTCTAAACCTCTCACCTCTTATATCATATTTCATCTTACAAACCTCTGAATTTCTGTCAAAGTGGCATCAAGTGGTTTCAAAACAACTGATGCACTGCCTATCCCGTTATACTCCGGAGTATCTAATTAGAAGCCCCAGTGTATCACATTAGATACAAAAAAGGCAAATTTTGATATTCTATTCTATACATATACAGGGCTTTAGGTAAATCTCTTTCAACCTCTCAGGTGGTTAATCAGTCCATGAAACTGAACAACTTTCCCCCAATGATAGCTCAAAATACGAAAAAATAAATTTTGATCTCCCATACAAAATGCGCTATATGCTGATGAAGTTTGTAAATCAAACTTTTTTGACTGTTTTGACCTATGTTCCTTGGGGAAGTTGTTCAGTTTCATGGACTGATTTAGCACCCGAGAGGTTGAAAGAGATTTACCTAAAGCCCTGTATATAAAGCTGGAAGTCCTGACTCACTGACTCATCAACGCCTAGCCCAATCACTTAGACCTAAAAGGCTGAAATTTGGCACAAAAGTTCATTTCAAAGGAATAAGGAAGGATTTTACGAAATTCCCACGGGAACGAAGTCCCGAGCATCCCCTAGGCTTAAAATACAAAAAAATACAAAAATGTTTATTTCTGTAAAAATCTAAACAAATTATTACAGTGGCTGGAGCCTCCTTTTAAGTTAATTTAATAACTTGTGTCAGGAGACATTTTAGAAAATTTGTCCTTACTAACCCATCGCGTGCTTGTTTACGTCGCGTGCGATACAAATCTAGTACTTACACCATGTGTTCAAAAAGCACGCGAAGGTTTAAAAAAACTTGAGTTTAGCACTAAGTCCAGGCTTTTTTTATTATTATTATAATTTGGGTTAACTTTTGACCTCAATCTTGACCATAAGGTCCAAGATGAGGTCGACGATGGAGCGAGTTAACCCAGAAAATGCCTATAAAGGCACTGGTACTCCCACGCACCGACGGAACACAGCAAGCTGTTTGGCGTCGGACTTCGGTAGGAGGGTGGTCGCGAACCAGACGGCCTTTTACAGAGCCTACCACACCGCATGAGACCATAGGACGACACCTCAGATTCAGAAAAAAAAAGAAGTGTCGTGCTCCATAATAATTTGCCCATTGTCCTTTTCAATTCTATTACCTTAGCTATGAAGCAGAGAGCCATTGCTAAGGCTCCTGCGAGAAGGGATTCCCCTGGTTTCTCCTCTTGTGGCTGACTTTTTATTAGGTTTACTAATCTGAAAACATTTTTATGAAAAAATCACTTATGGAATATTTAGGTTGTTAGTTTAATTTAATCAATTAAAGAAAAATATCAATTATTTCAGAATTCAGGTTAGTAATGAGGGATTTTCTTTTTATTTTTTTAAAATTTTTCCCCAGTCGCCGGATAGATGGCGTTAAACTATGTACGTTACTCCAAGGAACGGAACGTTAAATTATTTTTGATTAATTCACTTGAACGTAATTTTGAGATCATAAAACGAAACGTTATAGTCATATCACATCAATATCACGTCTACCATACGTAGTTAGGCGATTTTACGAAAACAACGAAAAAACGAAACTGAATTATAACAAAGCGCGAGAAAACTAGGATGATTGAAAAGCCAAAACAAACTCAGAATATTTGATGCAATGTTTTTCTCCAAGCCTTTTGGCGTTGGCACCTAGTAACGGAGTCAGTTCAGCGCCATCTAGAGAGCTCTGGGGAAGTACTTTTTTTTTAATACCCAAAAAGAAAACCTCCCATTAGAAAAAAAAAAGTATATTAGGCCAATTCTATTAAAAAACTGCTTAAAGTGCAATGTGTGTCAAATTATAATTTTTTTTGGCTTCATCAGGAATAAATAAATGGCTAAGGTCCAATTTCACCATACTCTGTTAGTTAGTTAATCCACAATTAAGAAGTTAATCAGACAAAACGTCAAACAAAAAGTATCTTCTTCTTCGTGTCAATGGTCACAAATAAATGGATTATGTTCGTAAATATATATTTTAGGTATAGATAAATATCGTAGTATATTATAATTATATTTTTTCCCGTCCAGAAAGCAACCAAAGAAAGGGCAGTGTCTGTTACCTCCATTACATCCTCTCTAGTGCAGTTGGTAGGACACAAAGGACAGGACAAAAAGTATGAAAATGATATTTTCAAATTTCGGGTTAGCTGCTAATCGTCTGTTAAACAACTAACAGGGTATGGTGAAACTGGGTCTAAACCTTCTTACTCCAAACCTTTAAAAAAAAATCAACATAACATCAAAAAAGACGGCCACCAACATACTTATGAAGATTGTAAACATACCTCATTTTGATAGTTTTCTCAACGAGTGTAAACAATTCATACTGTCCATCTATTTGTCTCACATCCAAAGGTTTTCCAGGAGAAGGGTATAAGTATTCACTGAAAACAATGGAATACTGAGTATATTATATTATTTTTATCTTTCCTATGGGAATTCATGAGAGGAAGGTCATTAGTTGATATATTGCATTACTAGCTTTCCGCCCGGGAATTAGTTACCGTGGGAATTTGGAAAAATGATGTAGCCTATGTGTTAATCCAGACTGTCAGCTACCCCCATACCAAATTTTATCAACATCCAGACGTTATCAAGTTATAACTGTTCAAACAAACCGACTTTTTTATATATTTTTTATTTGCAATAGAAAACAGCTGTGTACAGAAGTTGATATAAGACAGTCTTACAATTAAAGGCTAAATTATACAACCAACAACACTATTCACAGGTTAAGTAAAAAAAAAGGGAAGTAGATGCTAACAGAAACAGATGTGGATGTTTACAAATAAATAAATAAGTATACTCAGTACTAAGTAATAAGTAATAAGACTTTGATATAGATAATTAAGATTATTGTACCAAATTGCTTTTACGTTGTGACCCGATTAGATGGATGATTCGTGTTCTGATATAAATTATTGGTCAGAGAGTCATATTACTTCATTTTTTTTATTTACCTTTTATGAAAATGACAGCCAATAACCGCGAGCTGGTTGCGAGTCTTCTGCATGAGGTGTGAGTTGGCGAATGCGATGACTGCATCCAAGACGTGAGTGAGGACCTTCGGCTCCTCAATTACGTACCGCTGGTTTGGGTTCGTGTCCACTATGATCACCAGAAGACTGCTATCTGACGGCGCTGTTTATAAATAAAATAAATAAATCTTTACTTCAGATAAAAAGCACCCATATCATTACAAAAAAGTTAAATAGTTAACAAAAATAACTTCCTGTTTTACTTCTTATCAAAAAGTCAAAAGTAAAAAATAATTTATTTTCATAGAACATTACAAAGTGCTTCATGAAAACGTCATAAAAATACATTTGCAAAATCAATATAAATCATTGTATCTATAGTCAAGTGTGTGGCAAACTTGGCTAGCCCTGGTGTCAGTTTTCAAACCGCACAATGGCCTCTTTTAATGACTCTGTAATCAATCGCAACTGCCAGAACCGACAGTTAACGTGCCCTCCGAAGCACGGAAACGCTCGTGATAAATTGCCACTTTGGCCACCCATCAGGTTTCTATTGCTATGCTGGGAAAGCCAATGCCGGAAGATGTCATCACTAGAAAGATATAGGAAGAAATATTGGTCAAAGGATCATCTTCGGTTCAGTAGATGTTTTATTTTGAAATAAATCATTTAAATTAAACCAGAAGTTCGTTATTCACCGATTTATAAGTAGTTTTTTTAGTAGGAACCCCAAGTTTTCTAAACATATTATAGGTTAAAACTTACCTTCGTCATCAGCCATTTTGAACTAGACGTATTTTTTATTTGAACAATATAAACTGATAATCTAATGTAGTTTCTGATACTTTATTTCAGTTAAAAAACATAATTAATAACGTCCAAGTGCAACAGCCATCCGACAACAACAAATTCACACCGACTGTCGACTGTCAAAATGAAATGTCATTTGTATGTCACATTTTTTTTAATGCATATTTGCAAAGGATGTGAATGAATCTTACTGCCACATATCATTGATCCATTCCATTTAGTGCTGCCAACATTTTTCAACCACTTGTGGTGTATGACACAAAATGAATTTATTCTCACAAGGTACAGGGTGTACCAATATACTACGTCTTTTAGCATTGAATCGCAGATTAAAAAACCACACACTAAAATTCCAACAAGAGACAACGGTTTCCCTCGGGGCTCACAGAAATGAGAATCAAACGCTAGAGAAATGGAAAACGCCAAAGGTTTGAAAGATAATTATTTATTTATTTTTCAACAACACCGATCACATTACATCTATAAAATGACTAGAAATAGAAACGCAGAAACATTTTGTCTAAAGAGTATTCATGTGAAGGTATTTTATTATGTCAACAAACGATTACTTACTTAGAGAGTAGGTATTGGTGTCAATTCCAGTTAAGAACGACCTATAGGAGTCTTTCCTAACAATAGCGGTTTCTTAATAAAAGGAAAAGTTGTTAAGTTTCGTGGGAAAACACTGAACAACTTTTCATTTTATTAACGACAGTCGTTCAGTGAAACGATTCATCATACTATGAGGTATTTGCTGGATTTAGACCAATCTTTCAAAGTTATTCAGTTTATTCGACTGATCATGTCCTTTTTCCCTATTCAAAATCACCTTAATACATCCAATGACTAGTTAACAGAGACGTCTCTATGTGAATGTACTGTTCAATGAACTGAACAACTTGTGGGAAAAAACGTTTGTCACAAAGGATTAGGATATGACTGAGAACCAGAACCAGAACTGAGAACCTTCGGCTATAAAAAAAATTAAATCATTTATACAATTTAAATCTAAATTAATACAATATATTGTGAAAGGTGGTATATCGTGTAATCGACTGGAAAGCTAACGAAATCAGGCTGTTTAGTGTACCTACCCTAAAACAGGGAAGTGAACGTATTTATATATTTTACTTGTGTCTTCGTCTCATGTAAGTGACAATGGTCTTTAATGAGAATAAAGTATCTTTAAACTGAAACTGACCATTCCTCAAACCTACACCCAAATGGTAAAGTGCCAGGTAAATATTGAAGTTAACTTTTTAGGGTTCCGTAACCAAAGGGCAAAAATGGGACCCTATTACTGACTCCGCTGTCCGTCCGTCCGTCACCAGGCTCTATCTCATAAACCGTGATAGTTAGACAGTTGGAATTTTTACAAATGATGTATTTCTGTTGCCGCTATAACAACAAATACCAAAAAATAGAATAAAATAAATATTTAAGGGGGCTCCCATACAACAAGCGTGATTTTTTTGCTCGTTTTTATAGATAATGGTACGGAACCCTTCGCGTGCGAGTCCGACTCGCACTTGGCCGTTTTAATGTTTTTTTTGAAATCTTCGGTCCGTAGTAGGATGGAATTGACACCATATTCAATAATAGAAATGACAATAACACATTAAAGACAAAACATGATAAGAAAGTACTGAATAAGAAAGTGAACTTCATATAAAATACAGGGTGCCCTGTAAGATGTGAATCAACTCACCACACCAAACTGAACAACTTCTATTAAGTAACTACCTCTCATTATTAGATTTACTGCCGTACTCAGAGACGTCAATTAAAGTACTGTTAAACTCTGATGTTGTCTCTTTCACTCTTGTAGACATAAACAAGGATAGCATGACATTTAATTACTTCTTAACTTTAATTGACGTCTCTGAGTACGGCAGTAAGAGAGGATAGATAGATATATTATATTAGATAAAATGCCTTATTTATTTTCATAAAACTTTCTTAGGGTTAATTTGAGAAAGTTATTCAGTTTCACGAGGTGATACCATGTGTTAAATGGGTTTGACATTTTCTGGCATATCGACCCGCCACCATTTTTTTTTTTTTTTTTTTAATAGCGGCGCCATGTTATTGACATTTTTTTTTCGTCTGTGTGTCCTATACCCATACATTACATACCACTTTCCTAGTGCGCCGCGATTTCGAAAAAACAAAATGGCGGCGGGTAAAGTTTCGAAGCCCTTTCAAAAACTAATTTAAAGTCACCCGTATAGGAACAACTACCAACATGCAGGTATAATAGGTACTTATTCTACAATCTCTTTAGTTATATTGGTGTTTAGTTTTAGGATTTGTTGTTAATATCTAAGGCTCGTACCTATTACAGAAAGAGTCTCAAATCTTGATCTATACTTAAGTATTGTTTGTCTCTTTCTCTCACTATAAAAATGACAAAGATGACTAATACTCAAGTATAAATCATAGTCGAGTCGCGTTCTGAAATAAGGTAGTCAGAAATAATTTTAGGGTACGAAAAATGTTCGGCGAGAATGAGACTTGAACCCACGACCCCAGGATTAGATCTCCTGGTGCTCTAAACTGAGCTATCGTGCCTTCAAGTCAAGCGGTAATTTCATTTTTCCCCAAAATTATTTATGTTTAATACTAAAATTTTAATATTATTTACAAATAAAGTAACCTGTAGATTATGCTGTTGTCTATATGTGAGTGGTTACGCAAAAAGGGACCTGAAGGGATTGAAAACGGTTTTACTGTTTATGTCGTCTTTCAGCATTGTTTTGGTCTAATCAGAATATTTTTAAGTGGCGTAGTTTCCTTTTTATTATGGATTTTTTTTAGTAAGCCGAGTCGAGGCGAAACTCATTACGACTCAAAACTGTAAACGAGGTTCCGCCCCGGGTGCCAAGCATCAAGGGGTGACAACGGAATGCCAACTCAGTCGCGCATATTAGTAGCCACTGGCGCATCTGCACGACCAGTGTTGCCAACTAGACTGATACGAATTAAATTAAAGTAGATAAAATCTTACTTAAGATCTACAATGAGCCAAACACGAATTACCAGTCTTTCCATATTGTCTATTGAAAAGGACAGAAAAGTAAATTTTGATATTGTTATCGAATATCTTAGCTAAATAAAGTCACGTAAGCACGTTTAGTATTCGTCGTTTTATTTTGAGGGTGCTCAATAGAAAGTCGCCCCGGGTGCCAACCTATGCTACGCCGCCACTGCTTGAGGTCCCCTTTTTTGTGTAACCAATCACATTTACTATTGCAAACATTGCAACGAACACTTCAGTGGTTCCTTTATGTGCTTCAGGAACTATGACATTATCTGATAGGTACTGTTTCTCAAGTCAAATTAAAATAATAAAACTTAACTTACATGCTTATGACGATATTATAACTAAAATGGGTAAGTAAGTACAGACAGCAGCAATTCAGGTTACCCATTTGCAGTACGAAAACTGGCGCTATTACGAGCGAGATAAAGGCAATCCCGAGGTCAACATGAGTAGCTCGATATGCTGCCGTTGGTACTTACAATTTTTTACATGAATATTAATTAATTTAAATACGATAACTAATAAGAAAGTACTTAAAACAGGTACTGGATGAACCTTATAAATCTAGAAAAAAAAACTTAATTACCTAGTAGATACAGTGTACAATGTATTTTGTTATGAATAAATAACTTGATATATTTTCCCATTCGTGTAAGAATTACGGAAAAAACGTGCAACGTTACAAAAACACAATTATACTCGGAATATATTTATCAAGGTACACTTATACTGTATTAAAAGTGTATATTCATGAATATAATAACATACTATTTGAAGTATATAATCTTTATAAGTATAATTTTTATTTGTGAAATATTTTGCTCTAAAAAGCTAGTGGAAGCTTTTGTTTTACATTTAGAATATGTATACTTAATATATTTTTATCGGATGACTTTAAATAAATAAAAAAATATTCATATTATTTTTTATTTTTGAAATATTTTGCCCTAAAAAACTAGTGGAAGCTATTATTTTACGATTATGTATATTAATTATATATACCATACATATCGGGTGACTTAAATATAAGTCAACGAAAAAAGGTTGACTTAAGGAAGGACTAAGGCTGACACTCATAGACGAAAACTAAGCCAACTCTGAAATGTCAAATTAAATGTAATTTGCCTACTAAAGAAGACAAATTTGACATTTCAGAGTCGGGTCTTAGCTTAGTTTTCGTCTATGAATGTCAGCCTAAATACATGTTACTTCGTAAAATCGAAAGTATGTTACTTTGGGAAAGTTGTTCAGTATCATGAGATGGCTCACGTCCTAAAGTATAGCTAACTGTTTTAAAGTCACCCCATAAAATACTATTTAAAATATGACACAATAGTACATACAAGGGAGAAAAAGCTATTCAACGATCAAGAGTGATCTAATCTTGACAGTATCTAACTATTATATTGCTATTATACAGAATGTACGGGACAGCTTAGCAAATACTGAATGAGCCCTTGAGCTTAGAACATCATTCAGAATAATTTTCCAGTTGAATTTTCTTCCGGAAACATTTAATTTTTTTCATGTTTCTTAATATTTTTAGCTTTAAAATTAACTTCATTTTACAATAAAAACAATGAAACAGCGCAAACCCCGAACATCAACAGTCTACATCGCATTCTGAGAGAAGCGCGGCGCGGGGCGCGGTTTTTCAGTTCATTGCGTAGCGTCAAAGTAGGTAAATAACGAAATCTCCTTAACTTTACGTTTCCGTGAAAAAATAATTACCTACGTCTACCTGATCATAGTTATAGGTAGTTTCCACCATTTATGTATTTGCTAAGCTTACACCCTGTATAATTACTAAGTTAATTATGTATTACAGTATACTTCTACTAATAACGATTCATAATTTATAATAGCATAGTATACAGGTTGAAAAAGAACCTCCTAGCTTTATTGAAAATCCTGAACCAGTATCACTTACTGAACATTTTTTTTATTTTGGGGGGGGGGGATTTTTTTTTTCCTAAACGTAGACACCACTCGGGCGCAACCCCCCGAGCGCTACTCACACCCCTCACGTGCCTGGTGTAGGAGTAATGTTTACGTTTAGGTAAAAAATGAACTCTTCCCACTGAAAAAATATTTAAAAAAATTTTTTTTTAAATAAATGTGTTCTTTGAGTGATACTGGTTCAGGATTTTAAATATACCTAGCTAGGAGGTTCTTTTACACCCAGTAGACACCAAATATTTTCAAAAATTTTTACTATGTAAGCTCACTGGCTTACTTTAGCTACTTAATAATGTAGTGTAATATAAAAATACACCTACTTCTGTAGGGAATTTTAATTTAAACATCAATACGAATCCTAAGTGTTTGGGTAAAAATCTGTCAAATTAGGTATTCTCAAAATACCCTGTTATAATTAATCCTTGGCTTTAAAACATTTAAAAATAAATTAATTAAATAATTTCATAGAAGTGTTTGGGATTTTGAGGAAAAAATGACAATTCTCAACTTTTAAAATGTCAATTTTAAGGGCCATAAAAACAATTCAGAGTTTTCTTTATGATAAGAAGAATAATCTGAGACTATATTAAATGTGAAATTTTTGAGCACTTTTTAAACAGAACAGGACAATATTGGGCGGATACTCCGTATACTGAATAGAATAAGTACAGATTAAAAATAGTAGCTCGTACTAATTTCATGAAATAAATAACTATGAGTACACACAAGACCTATTTAATTCGACGTACATATAGTAAATAATTAATATTCGAGATTTCAATTTTAAAATCTAAGTACGTTATAAATACAAATGACTAGACTTAGTAATTATTATGATTTTACTATAGTAAGATACGGTATTTGATTTGAATTATATTTCTAAAACACACATGACATGACATACAACATATTTAATTAATGACACACACAAGAGACAAAAATAAGTGATTAAGTATTTATTTACGTAGTAAAGTAAGAACGATTCTACGAAACCTAAAAAAATGGAATGTCAACACTTCTATTTGTTTAAAGTTTTTAAGTTAGAACCATGTTTTAGAGTAAATAATACATTTTTATAAGAGGAAATCTTTTTTCGAAACTCATTTTTTATTTTACGTTACACATTAAAGCAACGAACAAAATCTTCATTGTCATATTTTGTAAATTTTAACATTTTTAAATGTCATATTTTAAAATGTAATGTTGTCATATTTGAACGTAGCTTTTTTAACTTGTGATACTACTAATAAAAAAAAGAGACTGTATACCTTAAAACAGCAATGGCAAACCTGAGATATCTATTGGCCAATAGTAGCAAACCGATGTTTTTAATCAATATTAAAAAGGTGTAACAAAATTACGTACTTCCTTTGCTGATACAGCTTTACCTCCGTTCTCCTTCTGGCGCCCTAGCACTTTTTAACATTATTTCTTCAATGTTCAAGTATATTCTGTAATCTTCTACGCTTATCTGTGTCCTTCTTCGTCCTTCTGCGACCTTCTCAGTTCTTCTTTGACATTAAATGTCAGTTTCTTTAAAAATAGCGCTAGGATTGTCACTGTTGAAGTGAATGTATCGGGAAGTGGGAGATTCTGATAAGTTTTCTGTTTCTCGTTCAGGATCATCCGTTTTCACGTGTTTCGGAGACGATTCTGAGTGGAACTCTTGACGGAAGTTGCCTGGAAGAAATTGAGGAGTATAAAGCATTTACATTTTTTAATATTAAAACACATTTTCTAGATAAACTTTCGGCGTTAAGTTTTAGCGTGAAAATAACCACATTAATAACAATTTTTTTTCATTCGCCCTTTGGATCCCACAGCTGGGCATAGGCCTCTCTATTCATTGTCCACACAGTCCGGTCTTGTGCTACTCCTGCTAGTTCCGCGTGAAACTGAATAACTTCTTATTATGTTTTAATTATCGTAGCAAGACTGATATATCTATTAATTTATGTGCCTTTAATTTCAAGTCATGTTAACTTTATTTGTAATTCATTTTCTAAAAAAAAAAAGAATTCAACAAATCTTAAATCTAACTAAAAGCGTTAGTTTTAAAATTGTCGCTAATGCACAAACCACTGAAATTTATGACAAAATCTAATTAAAACTAAAAGCACAACACAAACAAGAATGCACAAAAAATAACAAAACATACTTACAAGCAAAGCTTCAAAAAATAGGTACCTACAGCAAAACTCGAGCACGAAACATTTCAAACACAAAATAAAAAATGTGACATTTTAAACACAAAATATGCGCAGTGACACTAATTATAATCAGCCTAAACTAAAACTAAAATAGAGAAAGGGGTTCACAGATTTTTATCCACGTAAATGTTTATACAGGGTGTTTTAAATTCCTTTGCACTACAAAAATTATATTGAACTTCAGGTATTTTTAGAAAAATAATAAAAAAAAGATTGCAATATAGGTGTAGAAGTTATGACAAAAAGAGACGTGTATTAATAATCAAACACTGACAGTTCTTCCCGCGCGAACTCTCGCTCTCCACTAGTTTGTCACAGTGATGAGAGCTTTCAATGAGAAAAACTCTTGTTTACAGCGATTATTTTAAAAAAAATGTAGTTAAAAAATACACCTCGTTTCTAAATAGTCGCCGGCGATAGAGCAACAGCATTAAATTATAATATCAACTCACACACCCTGTATAAAAATAACTTTAAAATAAAAGTGAACTAGAACTAACATTAACTAAATAAAATGAGGACATCAGTGCGAAACATTTATTAACGTTAATAACAAGCACCACTTCACAAACTGTGGATGATTAAATAACTACTTATACCTAACTATGCTTGGTAAAGGGTTATTTTTAATTTTACCGATAACTCTTAACACTGTATTACTATTAAAAAAACACGCTACACACTCAAGGGCCAATACTAAGTTTTTTCCTTGTGCCGTGGAAAAAGGAGCTACAATGCCACAGACAGACACACAGATAAACACGTCAAACTTATAACACCTCTCTTTATTGTGGAGGTTATCTGAATCCGATTACCTACTCTGTGCTAACTGATAGTGGCATGTATAGAAAAGATTTTATTAAAAAAATCATCATCAATTGCATCAGATCAGAGCAACTAGCTTCAGCAAAAATTAAAAATAACCCTGTATAATGTATGACAATTTTACAGAGACTGTCTAGATTATTTTTTCATTTGCTAAATAGCATTATGTGAATTTGTGTGTGGGAGGAGCAAAAATCGATTATGGGAGTCAAGGGTATGTAGATGGGGTGGGATGGGATGAGTTTTAGCAAGATTTAACATAATACTCCCTATGAAACTAAACAACTTTCTTTAAAAAATCTCAAAAAAATTGACAACAGCACATTCTATGCAATTTGGAGTGACGATTTCTGAAGCGAAAACTTCTTTAGCGGCTTTAGCACTTTGAAGTATGGGTAAAAAGTGTTAAACTCGCGTCAGGGTCACGTGTCTGTCACGTGACCCTGATCGGAAATCCGTAAGGCGGAGGGGTGTTTAGTAAATACAATATAGGAAATTAAAACTGCAAAAGTCAAGATGTCATCCGGTGTCAGCATAGAAAAAAATTAAATATTCATGCACAACGTTAATGTTCAAGTTTTCACTTCTGCCGGCACTCCCGGAGTGCAACCCGTTGTTTTTTTTCGTATGTTGTTCAGAGGAAGTCGTTCAGTTTAGTGGACTTGAGGCTATTTTCACCAAAACTACAACCTACAGTTACGATAGCCAATTAAATAAAATGACAATTTTTTTAATGAAACTGACATTGTCAAATCTTGGGTTATTTTCTAACCGTTGATTAAATATTGATGAACGTTGATCTTGGTCATCACTAGCTAGAAATGTTAACTAGGCTAAACGATATCTTTTAAAACGTATACCTACACGAACAAAAAAGGAGTTCATGTATTTTTAAGACAGAAATTCTAGACAGTAACCTAGAATTAACAATTGTCATATATTATATGTCAAATAACTAACGATTTGAAATACTTTTAAGTGTTTTACATTACGTTCTACATGAGTTTAAAGTGTGCAACATGACCAGTCTTACAAATAACAATAATAAATGACTACAAAACAAACAATAAACAAACAAACTTTTAATTTAGCGTGCCGAATTATTACATTGACTAAAAGTTATTAATTACAGAATTTATAATTTGGAGATTTTTTTATAATAATGATTATTATTATAATTGCACTTGAGCGTAACTAGACTAGATAATAATTAAACCATTATTTGGTATAACTTCAAATAATATAAAGGAGAAACTAAAAAAAGCTTAAGAGTTACTTTTCAACGGCGAAACTCTTGGTCATATTATTTTTTTAATTAACCAGATTAAACTGTGTTTTTTATTCTCAGAGGCTAAATTGACATATGCAAAATGTCAAATTTACAAATAATTTTTACATTATTTGTAAATTTGAAAATAATTTTTACATTATTTGTTTTTAAGTCTCGTAATTTTGCTGAATATTTGTAAATTTGACATTTGCATATGTCAATTTAGTCTCTGAGAGTAAAAAACACAGTTTAGGTAATTACAGTGGAGCGACTGCCATTTGACCTCCGTGACCATGCCTACAGGGTAAGCCAACCGAATGGGGTCATCCTTACACGTTCACTCACCTGACTGCATTAATATTATGATGTAACATACGTTACTGAGAAAAAATCATTAGTAGATGTTGACTTGTCGATACTTGGCGTCGAACACATTTATTTATTTATTTTTATAAATTTTAGAACTAGAGAAAGTAATTCCTCAGCTTAAGAACAACGTGAAAACAACGCGGTCAAACGTCAAAAAAGTGTCAAAATGACAACGCCAGAGAGCGAGCGAGCCTTTGCGCGGTGCCCTCACGCAGTCAAAGTGAAGTTTCTGAATAGCGTGAAGCGCGACTTTATCGCGGGCCGTACTAGCTATGCTGATGCGTGAGTGTCTTAAGTTTTTGTATATTTCTAACGTGAATATAATTAAGTATATTGTTTACGTCATATTATTAGAGTCCTTAAAATGCATTGATTACTAGGAACTCCAAAAAATCATTAATATTAATTAAGTTAAACAAAAATACTCGCAAAATCGAGAGCGATTGGTAACATTACTGAAGTTTATTTAAAAAAATATTGTTTGACTAATAATAAAAACTTAGTTTCTGAAATTACAAAAATTATCAAGAAGAATTTAATACGTAAACGCCTTAATAATAAATAAAAAGATCCTTTCAAAGTTTAATTGAATTTATCTATGATAAACTCAATACCTAACATACCACGAATTTATAAACATAATTACATTTAAAATAAGTACCTTAATGTTATTTTATTCACAGTTTAACACCATGCGCTATAACATGCAATAAAAAAAATACGCGTCATTTTAAACTTATTGGTGTTTTTACGATTTTTGTTCAAATTGTTATTAGAATTGCATTCAATGAAAACATTAATAATAAATTATGAACGAAAAAGTGCATTACAATTTCAAAACACTACAATAATTAGTGCATTTATGCATTTAATTAAGTTAAAATTGTCCCTAAGAAAAAAAATCTTTAGGATTTGTTAAGTCAAAATAATAATTTAACTTTAGTCAGAGTCAATCGACGTAAAATGTCAATTTCGATATTATTTTTATCAAAAAATCAAAATCTAGAAAGGAAATCGCTCTAACACATACTTAAAACACACATACTTAAAAGCTTTTTTTAACTACACCTACTCGGAAAGTACGTTCATAAGAAAATACATATTTTACTCCTAAGGGAGGAAAATATGTACGAAAAGCTTTTAAAGTTGTTTAAAAATCCATCACTTGCCTGCTGGTTATTATTGGTTTCGACTATGTACAATTTAATTGTTATAAAATTACGTTATAAATTCCTTGTAGGTGTAGATATATCACTCGAGATCTCAGTCACTTTCATCCCTTGTTGAACAATGTACTATTTCCATGATTCCCTTTCTTATTATTAAGATAAAGATAAAAAACATCTAGATCATACTAGCATATTAATCTACACTAATTTAATAATGTACAAATATATCTGTGGCTTACAAAACAAACGTTACAAAAGCAATACGTGGGTAAAGTACGGCCGCGAAAAGAAAGTTAATTGACAGCTGTCAACTGTCAAAACGTTCTTCCTTTCGGCGCTCTACTTTTGAATGTAAATCTCTAGGACTTAAAAATCTTCGTTTAGTCAAAATGGTGTTCAAATGTCAAGATTTTTTTTGGTCTGTAGGTACAAACACTAATTCTCATATTGAGTGATTCACGTCATATTACATCCCATATTATACATCTAGGAAAAACCCATATATGTGTCAAGTATATCCTAGAGATTCACAACTCAAAACTAAGTGCAATTAAAGCCAGTACAATCACATTTAACCTTCCTAGCGCGTCTACGACAAAACCCATAACATTTTAGCGCCAAACAGCACAAACCACTTTTCTTACTATTCTCAGATTTACACGACTCCCTACTGTTCAACCTTTCTAGTTCGGGCACTTTATCTTTAACATTAATCAGCATATCTAATCGATTTTTTAATTGAGTCGGTGATACACTTCTGTCTCGTGTTAGTTTTACAGATTTTATGTCAACTTTTGGACCTAAAATGTCAATTATTTCGTTGGAAAAGTCTTCGGAAGCTGTTGAAGCATTTTCTATGTTCGGAGTATGAGATTCTATGCTTTCTGGCGTGTAAGGATCTAAGCAAGGCTTCGGACTGAGTAAGGAACTATCGATATCATTGACAAAAATCCCATCAATACTAATATAGTCTGCACTAGTTATTTCTACATGAGGTATTCGAAAAATCTTTTCGTTTAGCGATCCCGTTCTGGTTCTTTTAAGTCTGAAATCGTCTGAAAGTTTGTCAGGGTAGCTGGTAGAGATTTCCTGTTTGATTTTGTTTGATGCGTATAAGTCTGGGTCGGTGGGTAGACGCGGGAGGAGGGGTAATGTGGAGGGGAGGGGTAACGAGCACATGTTGCGGTCACAGCATTCTAGAGTACCTCTGTCTGTTTGTAGCAGCACACGGAGGTAGATTGGCTGTGGAAGAAAATGTTTCATTAGTTGCTAACAATTTATAAACTGTGGTGGTCTGAATTTTTTTTTATTTTTATTCATCTATCCATCTATCTGTACACTCACGCCTATAACCCCTTTCGGGGTAAGCAGAACGTCGTGCAGTTTGAGAACCACTTGACGCTTCATTTCACATTCACTCTGAGGGTTGTTAAATGAAACATGAGAATTAACTAATAATTATTTTATTTGTGTTGAAAATGAACTTCAGGGAGCGTAAAGGACAAAACACTTTTAAAATACGTTCACAGCGTCCTCATATAATAACTTTATGTTATATTATATTGGCTTTGTTCAGATTCACGTGGTAAGCTCGATATCCTCAATGGAACGACTTTTAGCGCTGACAACGACAACAGCGATGTTAACGCGAATCGGAACGCATTAATTGTAATGTCCATGTTATGTAATCCTGCTAATAAAGAAGGGTAGTCAGTTCATATAATTTGATGTTTGTGATGTTATAATTATCATGTCATGTCATCATGTTACATTCTTAACCCCATACAATCATGTTGTTATCATGACATGTTATAAATAAATGCTACACACTCAAAGGCTCACACTAAGGTTTTCCCTTGTTTCGTGGGTTCCTTGGAACATACATTAAGACAGACACAAACACCCACGACCCGAGAACAATGTGCTTTTTACACAAATACTTGCCCCGACCGGGAATTCAATACCTCGATCAAGAGGCAGGGTTACTACCACACGGCCAAACCGGCCGTCACATGTCACGTAATTTCATGTTATGTCACGTCATGTCATGTCACGTCATGTCATGTTATGTCACGTCACGTCATGTCACGTCATGTCATGTCACGTTATGTAACGTCATGTCATGTTATGTCACGTCATGTCATGTTACATGTGTGTTATGTCACGTATATGGTTTCCGGTTCTCACCTTGTGGTCCCCCATGCACACGTCCCCCCCCAGCATGCCGTACTCGGGCCGGCGGCGGCCGCCCGCGTCGACCAGCCGCTTGAGTTCGGCCGACACCCCCTCCCCCGGCGCCGGCGAGCCCTCCGATTGGTTGCGGACTAGCTTGCGGCGGACCGGGGATGATTCTGATTCGTTACCTCTGGAAGAAGTGCTTAGAGGTTTATTGATTTTTTAATCACTTGTCATATTTTTATCACGGAAGGAAAATTTGTTTTTTTTTGAAAATGTAAAATTTTTTGTAACCACTTTTTAACGTTTTAGGAGATTAATTTTTAGAAATGTACAAATACGGGTTTAAATTGTGTTAAGGACTTTTCCCAAGTTTTAAGTTAATTTAACACTATGTTTATCCCCTTAAAAAATATTAAACGTATTTTCATGCTTCGGATGATCTAGCTTAAAACCTTTGTGTGAAACTATAAAAGTGTGCGGGTTTTTTTAAATTTTTTGTAAACTTTTCTATGAACGTAAAAGTTGCCCAGTAATTAAAAAGTCACCTTGTACAGTTGAAAATAGTTATTTACACAACAAGAGAGGAAAGTTAGATTTTGCTGCGAGCGACGGTGAATGTCGAGATACGAAAATAATGTCAGTGTGATGAGCCACGAGCGTAGCGAGTGGCTTAAATACTGACATAATATTTCGCATCGAGACATTCACAGAGCGAGATGCAAAAAACTTCCTCTCGTGTTGATGTACAGAACTTTTCACCTCTCTAAGCGAGCAAAGGAAACAGGTAACTGGGTAGTTAAATGAGTACAAATCAGTAATCTAAATAATAAGTATCTTTTTCTCTTTTTTTAGGGTACGTTCTGAAACTTGTTTCCGATAAAACTTTTACAAAAAAGATGTTTTGATATTTAAAGATAATATTTTATTTACATCAATAATTATCCACTATTTTAGGATTTTGACGTAATTCTAATAATATTCTTTGTAACAATTCCAGGAAAGTGAATTTCCAGACTATTTGTTCAAATATTCTGCACTGGTGGCAGCATAATGGAAATCCCAATAGTTTTAGATATTAATTCAAATAAATAAAAAATTAATTAATTTAATATTAATTTAAAAAAATAAACATATATATATATATTAATAAATTAAAAATTTAAAATAATATATTTTAAAATTTAATAAAATTAACTATTTTTATTTTATTAAACCATTATTAATAAAAATTTACTTAAATAAAAAATAAAAAAAAATTACGTTTGCAAACTAAAAACTTTTTGATAAAAACTTTACAAACAATTTCAAACCGAAGAAGGAGGTTTTGAATCTTTTTGGTTTTTAATTTGAATTGACAGCCGGATATCCGGTACTTTAACTCACTCTTTAAAACAGTGAGTAAAAGTGGACTTTACTCACTAATTTCGGTGAAAACGATGTTCCTTTGCAAGGTTAGAGACGTGAAAAGCATTTAAACACATTATTAGGTCAAACACATGCTTAGAACAAATAACCGTGTATATCTATAGTTTCCAAATAAAATAAATAAATACTAATAAATGTGAAGTTTTGCTACAGTTCCACACACCACCACCAGATGGCGCAAATCAATAAATGAAATTTTGCCACAGTTCCAAATTCCACCAACAGATGGCGTTAATCGCTACGCGAAGTCTTTCCTTAAAGAACTTACCGAGCGCTAATGGCCTGCTGTATGGCGGTGGGGTCGGCGATACTTTTCCTGCTGACATTGATGCCGGGCACTGACAGCGCTTCCACATCTAATACACTGCTTTTCTTCTCCAGCACCTTATGAGGACTCGACTGTGAAACGAAACATGTTCCATTCGATCAAAACTTACTTACATTTGAATTAATTTAATAATATTATTTATTGCACAAACATAGTTATTAAATCAATTGGAAAAACCAAGTGTACAAAGGCGAGCTTATCTCTAAAAGAGATCTCTTCCAGCCAACCTAACTAGTGAGAAATAGTATATAAGTAGAAGGGGTAGAGAGATTTGCGCACAGAGTTTACAGAAGAAAAAATAATAATAGTAATACCAAATAAATACAACAATAATAAAACGATACTTATTACAATAAAATAAATACATAAATATAAAATACATACATTATATAATACATATATTATATGCTCATTAGAGTCTCGAAAGAAAGTGTTCTTTAAACTTTTTTTAGAAGTGTGAATAGAAGGGCTTTCTTGAATAGGTCTCGGCAGTCTGTTCCACATTTGTGTTGCTCGAACAGTAAATGATGATGTGTGTTGCTCGAATGTTTAAGCCAATAATTAAACAAAAACTTTTCAGAATTTCTGATTGTTTACCAAACAAGAAATCACGGGAATAAAACTGCTAAGCTCAAGTGTTAATTCAGATTTAAGTCAATTGAAGAATAGAAAATACGGTATTTTGTAATAAAATTGGAAAAGAGTTTCTTGTCTGTTCTGGTTGAGAAACACTGCACAAAGTAACTGATATACTACCACCGAGCACTTAACCAGTAGAGCTGCAATCTAGTCAGATCAGTTTCTCACAACACCCCTGTTATTTCGCACAGATATTTGTATATCACGCCACTAGTTCCCTCCCTCTCACTCGCAAGCAATAGACACCCCCCCCCCCCTCTCACCTCTATTAATAAGAATTTATTTACATTTTCCGTTCACTGCACCTCTTTTATTTACGTGATCAGTGTATCCTACTTATGTAAATTTTTGTTGTAAATACATAAAATAAATAAATAAAAATAAATAATAAGTTTATTTGACACACTACAAAGATAGCCAGCACATTAAAATATTTAACAAGGTTTGTCCACTGAGCTATATTATTAGGGACAGCAGCCACTTAAAATAGGTTTAATAAAAACCTGTGCTATAAGTGTCTGCTTTACAACTTAAGTCACAATTTCGACACAGTACAGACATTTCATGGCTTAAGGCTACAGGCATTGATTTTAAGTTGGGCTATAAAATCGCAGTTGCACATGTCGGTGTTGGAGTACATGTGTGTGTGTGTGAGTATATGTGTGTGAATGTGTATGTGTGTGTGTGTGCGTATGTGTGTGTGCGTGTGTATGTGTAAGTGAGTGCGATGATGGGTGTTCATAAGGTTTGAGTGTTGGTTTTCAGGGTAAGAAGTGTACATACATACTTACATGACTGATAATTGTGTTAAGGTGACGTACAATACAGTTACCTGGTGGTTGCTGAGCGGGGAGGCGGAGCGCGCGGGGCTGCTGTCCGACGACACGCGGCCGCTGCTGTCCGGGGACTCCGTTACTGACTTCCTATTAACAATTACAACTAATTAGGCTTCCCCTTAGGATATATGTCTAGAATCACTTAGAGTTACGAAAGGATTTGTTGTAAATTACTTGGAGTTTTGCAAGTGTTTGTTGTAAATTACCTGGAGTTATGCAAGTGTTTGTATCTATTACAAGGAATTATGGAAGTATTTGTTGGAAGTATTACTCCATGTAATTTACAAACATTAGTATTAACTCCATGTAATTTACAACAAATACTTGTTTACCTCCAGGTAATTTAGAACAAACAATATGCAAGCGTTTATTCTAAATTACATAGTTATGCAAGTATTTTTGTTGTAAATTACCTGGAGTTAGGCAAGTATTTGCTGTAAATTACCTGGAGTTATGCAAGTGTTTTTTTCTAAATCACCTGGAGTTATTCAAGAGTTTGTTCTAAATTACTTGGAGCTATACAAGTGTTTGTTGTAAATTACCTGGAGGTACGCAAGTGTTTGTTGTAAATTACCTGGAGTTATGCAAGTGTTTGTTCTCTCCGGTCCTGGGATCCTGTGCTTGCACCAGAGGCCGAGCTGATTGAGAAAGAAGTATTCTGTCGCACCACGATGGACATCTGTCAAACAAAAAGAAATATCTTGATGATAGTGTCTAGAAAACATGCACGATTTTTCATACAACAGAAGTCTTAGTGGCAAATTATCAAAATAACAACGTTTTTTAAAATTTTCTGCTTTGAAATGAACTTGTTTATTCGAATGATCTTGATTTTGCAATGAAAAACAATAATAAAGTCGTAAAACATGAAGAACAGCAATGTACACACGGCAACACATCAGGCTATACGTTGACCTTGACGTCGCCCTTATCTCGCTCGTAATAGCGTCGACTTTCGTAGTGCAAATAGATAAACTGACGTGCTGCTGTCTGTGTATACAGCAGCATATAAAGTTATACAAAAGTTCCCTTAGGTCTCCAGAGAGTGAAAACGTTGGAATCGCATCACCATGCTAGTTTCAAAGCATTTGTGGTGCGGTTCCCGACGTTCATGCTGGAGACCGTCATGAAGAAGAGCTTTTGGCCGGAGGGCGTGGCTGCAGATACCCCCAGAAAAACACCCGGGAAATAGTGTTAGCTAGTTTTATTTTATTTTGTTTAATTATAATTCATATGTATGTTAGTCTGTAAGGTATTTATCTATGGGCCTTAGATGCCTGATAATAAATGATATTATTTATTATGCATTATTACGAACGACACAAGGGCGACGTCAAGGTCAACTTGTATAACATGAAGTGCTGTCGTGCGTACATCGCATTCAGCACTTCAATTTCGGAACGTGTTTACTAAAGCTAAACCGTTTCCTTCATATTCTGTGCGCCAAAGTGGGTAAATAACGAAACCACCCGAACTTGACGCTTTTGGAAAAAATAAATACTTGTGGTCCTCGCCTGATAGCGGAGCACTCTTACCAGCCCATATACGTCCCCCCCTCAGGGCGCGGGCCTCCCTTCGAAACACGAAGGGGATTTAGTGCATAGTGCACCACGCGGGCACAATGCGGGGTGGTGGAGCACGCTGATGATCAATAGACGAGGCTTTGACATATTATAAGCCGTAAAGGGTTTCCTTACTTGGGATTGGCGACTTCGCCATTTTACATTTTAACTTTTGACAGCTAATCACGAACTAGATACGTGACGTTTATGGGCTCCGCCCGAAATAAACGATTTATTATTATTATTATACGTTAAAATTAAAATCTCCGGCTGTCAAAGGGTTAATTTGTTTAAAATACTCGGACATTACAAAGGCGAAATCATGATTTTGGGCGCCATTTTTAAAGAATTGAATATGTATGGGTAGATTCCACCATTTAAGAACTGTAAGGGGGCGTCCATTAATTACGTGAGGTGTTTTTGGCGATTTTTCGACCCCCCCACCCCCTCTGGTGAGATGTCGTGAGATTTGGCTCGACACCCCCCTCCCCCTTTTATCTCACGTGAGTTTTATGAAAACGCTTAGTTTTAGTGTAAATACGTTAATTGGTAATTTATTTAGAAAACTTACATAATTTGCCAAATTATTTTTAAACTTTTAATAATCGAACAATAAAAAACAGCTATGATTTACGAACTTAATTTTGAAAAAAAAAGATTGATCTAATTCAGTCCACGGGAACTCAGAGTGGCTACTGGAACAACATGGTTTAGTTGGTTTAACTTAGCTTTCCCACAATTGAACACTATTTCTTTTGGGGGAAAATATTACGTGATATTTGTAGAGACCCCCACTCCCCCACGTGAGATTGAGTGAGATACAGCCAGACCCCCTCCCCCCCCCCAAAACGCCTCACGTAATTAATGGACACCCCCTAAAGCCAAACAATAAATCGTAAAAATTTTTTTTCTAAATGAGTACACTGTTGGCCGCTAATGGCCTTGACAGCTTCACCGAGCAAGTGGCGAGCGCAGATGGCTCTCAGCCCAAAATTTTAAGTAACAGGCCTAAGGGCGCCCCCTGTGGGGCTCGAACCTCGGCTTAGGGCGTTACTGGGAGAGGGGAATCGGACATACGTTTGTGGAGAGAAGCGGCCGGGTACGTACCGGTACCGCGAGTCGGGGCGGACCGTAACATGATTAACTTACCTCGTCTTCATATAGTGCGTGGGTAGCGCGATGTCTTCTTCGAAGGGGTAGGAGGGGGGGAACTTTACGGGGAACTCGTACAGGTGCGGACGTAGCGCCTCCAGCTCACGGTCGAAACGTTGTAACTGCGAAAACACAGTTATTCTATTTACCTTGATTGAAAAAAAAAACGCAATAGGGGCCATTCAAGTATTACGTAAGCACTATAGAAGGGCGGGGGGGTCTTGGCTTTGCTTATTTTGATAACATGGGGGGTGGGGGGTCTAGACGGTGATTATTATTATTATTATTTAACTCTTTATTTGCACACACATAAATATAAACTGACAAAAACAAACAAAAACAAGAAAGTGTACAGAAGGGCGGCCTTATTGCTAAAAAGCAATCTCTTCCAGGCAACCTTGGGGTAGAGGAGAAATAATAGTGATCACGTCAGTAGTAGTTTTTTTTTTACACAAATGGCAACCCACACATTGTCTATGCTTGAAAACGAAGCGCATTTTCAGTGATACTACCAATGTTTACGTAAACATGGGGGGGAAGTGTAAAAGCTTTGCTTACATTTGCTGACAAAGGGGAAAGGGGGGGGGGAAATAATTGTAATAAATCTGCTTACGTAATACTTAAACGGCCTCATAAACTCAGAGGCCCACTCTAAGGTTTTCCCTTGTGTCGTGTGTCCCTCGGACGGAACACACTTATAGACAAGACACAAACACCCATGACACAAATATCTGCTTTTTACACAAATATTTACCCCGACAGGCAATCGAACCCAGGACCCGTCGATCAAGAGGCAGCACCACTACCACTCGACCAAATCGGCCGGCATAGAAATGAAATAATGATCACTTGAGATACGCAGAAGACACAAAAACAAAATCAAAGATACGATTACAAAAACACTCACAAACATAAAAATAAATAAACTTTTTAGATAAAAAAAAACGGTAATTTAGTTTGATAGGCCCCTTTCGCACCGACTTCACACAGATCAGTAGGTACCACGTAGGACATTAAATGATTTTGTCCTTATTTTTTAAAGTAGGTTTATTAGGTAGGATTTTTAAAGTAGGTTTATTTTTTTTTCTTTAAAAGTTTTTTTTCTTCAATTTTTTGTATAAATATTACAAAGTACATGAGAAACAATGTAAGTGCCTATTAAATTCAAGGGTTGCCCTCCATTTCCCTGGGAATTTATCAGATTCAAAGATCAATCTGTATGTCAATCTGTTTCAAAGATCCTCAACCCCACATAGAATAGTATCTTCTTGCTTTAGTACGTTAAGTCACAATTCATGTTGTTTAAATTTAGTATCTCTAACTTAAAAGCCTATTTGATTAATCAAGCTGTACGTCCACGCCCAAGGTTCACAATTTAGAACTATGACAGACATATGTATGTTTTATTTGTTTATATAATTGTGTACTGTTGTGAACGTCTTAATAAATAAAATAAAATAAAATAAGATTCTGACTTGGTGACAATAGGACTACCACTGAAGTATACACTTTCGCACAACTTCAAGACTCACCCAAGGCTCTCGAAATATCTTCTGGTGCTCAGCATGAGAGAACTCCTTCTTGCCAACAGTCACAATAAGCCTGTCGTCTGACTTAGGGGCCGTCCACATATTACGTCACGCAAAATTTCGACTTTTTGAACCCCTCCCCCCCTATGTCACGCTTTTTTTGTATCCCTTTAACATGCACTGTCACGTTTGGTATGACCCCCTCCTCACCCTTTACGCTGTGACGTAATATGTGGATGACCCATTATAGGTAAGACTCACCCAAGGCCAATCGATTCCCAGTCTGGGAAAATATTTGTGTAAAAAGCAGATTTGTTCTCAGATCATGGGTGTTCATGACTATCTTTATGTATTTTCCCCCACACAGGGGAAAACATTAGTGTGGGCTATTATGTGTAGCGTCGAAAAAAATGTTCGAAGTAGATAGTTCTCATGGAGGTAGAACCTCTACAGTACTGTGGTATGCAGACCTTCTTGGAGGATCGGGCATAACGCAACTTCTTTCTCATTCGGTCATTTCGAAGAAGATAATTCGAATATCAAATTAAAAGGTTTGAAATGGTATTCGATGTCAAGATTCGAAATGATTGAAGATCTGGTTTTGCGCCATTGATTATTGTGGATTGATTGTAGTGAGCTCGCGAAAGAAGTTCTTGTATACGTTCGTAGGCGTGCAAATAGCACTTAATAAGCGTTGCTGAACTCTGTTAACCGTGGACGTGTTGGAAAGTGCAATAAAGTAACAGAAATGCAGATTTTAATTATAACCGTGTACCAGAAGAAGAACTAAGTCTTTTACTTATACGCTCCCAGAATAGATGTCACAGTACCAACTTCAAGACTCACCCAAGGCTCTCGAAATATCCTCTGGTGCTCAGCATGAGAGAACTCCTTCTTGCCAACAGTCAGAATGAGCCTGTCATCTGATTTGGCGCGGAAGTGTAGCTTCGATGACTCCACGTTCGTCCCGTTTTGCTGTCGACATGCTGTCAGTTCTTCTGTCACTTTCTGGAGATAAAAAAAATAGTAAATCTTTGAGAACTGTTGGCCGTAGACATTTAAATAAAAAAACAACGGGTTGCACTCCGGGAGTGCCGGCAGAAGTAAAAACTTGAACATTAACGTTGTGCATTGATATTTAATTTAATTTTTTCTATGCTGACACCGGATGACATCTTGACTTTTGCAGTTTTAATTTCCTATATTTATTAAACACCCCTCCGCCTTACGGATTTTCGATCAGGGTCACGTGACAGACACGTGACCCTGACGCGAGTTTAACATTTTTTACCCATACTTCAAAGTGCACATCACCGCTAAAGAAGTTTTCACTTAAAAAAAACAGGTAACGGCCGGTTGTAAGATATCATATCTCTATAAGGTCAAAAAATCTATAGAAAGTTTAATCTACAAAAGTCTCAGTTTCGGTTTTGGCCAACAATTGGTCGAACTTTCTGCCACGCCGAAACTCGGTATTCGTGTTTGTCGGGATGTTTCATATTTGTCAATTTTTTATTACAAGTCGATCTTTAACAAATGCTATTATTTCTTAGTTTTCGCTTTATTTTTAACATAACAAAAATAAAGCAAAAATTACAAATAAGTAAAAATTTTTTTTAAGTTATTTAAAATATATATATTTACGCAGGTTTATAAGCGCACCCAACGATTTTATTATTTTGTCTGATCAATGCCCTAGAGCAGTATTTCCCAAACTATGGGTCGCGACCCACTGGTGGGTCGCGAGAAGATTTTAGGTGGGTCGCGGTGGTAACACCAAAAAACGTGTGGTTCGGTCAGCATCCGCACGTCGTGTGTAACTCAGCTCAGTCAGCCTACACGGTGGCGGTTTTTTTTTTTTAATTTTTCCCCAGGCGCCGGGTAGATAGCGTTAAACTAGGTACGTTACTGCAACGTTAGGTCGTAAAGATACCATATCCTTTAACAAATTTTTAGGTCGAGGTGGGTCGCCAAATTTGGACTATCATTTTGGTGAGTCGCCGCCCAGTCAACTTTGGGAACCACTGCCCTAGAGTGATGAGAAGAGTAGTGTGATGACTGGTACCTAGGACCTACCTACCGAATTATTTTTTAGCTTTTAGTACACTTTATTTTGAATAAAACCTTTTAACTTAACTTTTTTTACAAAATCTTTATTTTCAAGAAAAAATTACCTGTAATTTTGTTGGCGGCCACATTGAATTTTTTTTCATAGTGTTATGTATTATTTGATACCCATATCGAAGGGGTTGTGAAAAGAAAAAGGAACCTGCCATTTTATTGGTGGGCATATTTGATTTTAATTTTTTTCATAAAGAACTCTATTCTATTAGTCAAGCCCTTTCATTTGATACCATATTAAGGAAGTAGTGAAACAATATGTAATCCGCCATTTTGTACCGGCGGCCATCTTGGATTTACAATGATACCTAATATATTATAATTTTATAATATATTGTCATCAGAACTAAAGGTGCATACCAAATTTCAGATCAATCCGTCAACAGGATGGGGGTCAAATTCCAATTACTAGATTTGACCCAAATAAATAAACAAACAGGGCAAGCTACGGCAGTATACCTGGATACTATACTTAAGTATAGATCAGAGTCTGAGTCGCGTCTCTTTACTGATGTGCTAAAAGTAACTCACTTTGACGACCCCAGCGGTGTCAGCCCTGAAGTTGAAGTCCCCGAATATGAAGTATGGCGCCGCGTGACAGTCTGAGTGTAGATGACGTAGCGTGTGACGTAACGCGCGGCGCCGGCTGCGGCAGTATACCTGGATACTATACTTAAGTATAGATCAGAGTCTGAGTCGCGTCTCTTTACTGATGTGCTAAAAGTAACTCACTTTGACGACCCCAGCGGTGTCAGCCCTGAAGTTGAAGTCCCCGAATATGAAGTATGGCGCCGCGTGACAGTCTGAGTGTAGATGACGTAGCGTGTGACGTAACGCGCGGCGCCGGCTGCGGCAGTATACCTGGATACTATACTTAAGTATAGATCAGAGTCTGAGTCGCGTCTCTTTACTGATGTGCTAAAAGTAACTCACTTTGACGACCCCAGCGGTGTCAGCCCTGAAGTTGAAGTCCCCGAATATGAAGTATGGCGCCGCGTGACAGTCTGAGTGTAGATGACGTAGCGTGTGACGTAACGCGCGGCGCCGGCTGCGGCAGTATACCTGGATACTATACTTAAGTATAGATCAGAGTCTGAGTCGCGTCTCTTTACTGATGTGCTAAAAGTAACTCACTTTGACGACCCCAGCGGTGTCAGCCCTGAAGTTGAAGTCCCCGAATATGAAGTATGGCGCCGCGTGACAGTCTGAGTGTAGATGACGTAGCGTGTGACGTAACGCGCGGCGCCGGCTGCGGCAGTATACCTGGATACTATACTTAAGTATAGATCAGAGTCTGAGTCGCGTCTCTTTACTGATGTGCTAAAAGTAACTCACTTTGACGACCCCAGCGGTGTCAGCCCTGAAGTTGAAGTCCCCGAATATGAAGTATGGCGCCGCGTGACAGTCTGAGTGTAGATGACGTAGCGTGTGACGTAACGCGCGGCGCCGGCTGCGGCAGTATACCTGGATACTATACTTAAGTATAGATCAGAGTCTGAGTCGCGTCTCTTTACTGATGTGCTAAAAGTAACTCACTTTGACGACCCCAGCGGTGTCAGCCCTGAAGTTGAAGTCCCCGAATATGAAGTATGGCGCCGCGTGACAGTCTGAGTGTAGATGACGTAGCGTGTGACGTAACGCGCGGCGCCGGCTGCGGCAGTATACCTGGATACTATACTTAAGTATAGATCAGAGTCTGAGTCGCGTCTCTTTACTGATGTGCTAAAAGTAACTCACTTTGACGACCCCAGCGGTGTCAGCCCTGAAGTTGAAGTCCCCGAATATGAAGTATGGCGCCGCGTGACAGTCTGAGTGTAGATGACGTAGCGTGTGACGTAACGCGCGGCGCCGGCTGCGGCAGTATACCTGGATACTATACTTAAGTATAGATCAGAGTCTGAGTCGCGTCTCTTTACTGATGTGCTAAAAGTAACTCACTTTGACGACCCCAGCGGTGTCAGCCCTGAAGTTGAAGTCCCCGAATATGAAGTATGGCGCCGCGTGACAGTCTGAGTGTAGATGACGTAGCGTGTGACGTAACGCGCGGCGCCGGCTGCGGCAGTACACCTGGACACACGCAGCAATGTCAAACTCAAAATATATTTGTTTCATAAAACATTTAGGATGTTACTTCAAATAAGTCAAACTGCCGTACTCAGAGACGTCAATCAAAGTTAAGAAGTAATTAAATGTCATGCTATCCTCGTTTTATCAACAAGAGTGAAAGAGACAACATCAGAGTTTAACAGTACTTAACTTTAATTGACGTCTCTGAGCACGGCAGTAAGTTACACTAAAGGATTTAAAAACGGCATTTTTTTATTATTATTTAAATTTAAGCCTTTTTACCTCATAAATAGCCTGGGTATAATTAATCTACAGTAATATTTTGTATTTTTGTATGTTTGTATTTTTATATGTAACGAATAGGCTCCGAAACTACTGGACCGATTTGAAAAATTCTTTCACCATTAAAATCCTACATTATCCCTGAATAACATAGGCTACATAATTTTCCCGAATTCCCACGGGAACGAAGTCGGGACTCCCGTGGAAATTCGACTTGTTTTATACATATACATATACCCGCTCGGGAGCTGGATGCTAGTATATGTATAAAACAAGTCGGATTTGATCGATCACTTATAACTCGAGAACGGCTGGACAGATTTTAATAGATTTCGATTTCTTGTATTTGTCTCCGTCCCGAATAGCAGGATAACTATAAAAAGCATTGGAAAATTGACAAAAAAATTCCCACGGGAGCGAAGTCCCGGGCGGATAGCTAGTAAAGTATATTGTATGTTTATAGACTCACCGAAGGAAAGGGCTCCATAGCGAGTAGGTTGGAGGCGTCGTGAAATAGATGTATGTTAACGAACTCCACCGCCGTGCCGCGGATGAACCAGCGCGTGCGCAGGAAACCTTTACGGGACCACTTGCACTGGAAATACGGGCCGACACTTTAGCAGTGTATTGCGTTCAGACTATCAAGCACATTGGAAATGAATCTACGGAATTCGAAAAAATTTCGTTTTGACTTTTTGACTTTATTGAAAAAGGTTGGACTACAGGGCAAACCCTTAACCAGATCGTCTTTGTTTTAGGCTCAAATTGTAGCTGACTAAATTGTCCAGAGAGTTTTTATATCAAAATTCGGGAAAAAAATAATTTTTCAGTTGACTTTCTCGAATAATTCTTTTTGCACCTTACAGCTCTTGTGAACACGCGTCTTTTGAGCTTTTTTTGAATATCATATCTTCACAACTCTCCGAGATATAAGGGGATCGCACTTTTTCGTGAAATCGGAGCCTATACTGGAGCGAACGAAAAGACATTTCTAATGTCCGTGTGGTGATCGGTTGAGAATAACACCACCCCATCTCTTTCCGTGGGTGTCGTAAGAGGCGACTAAGGAAACACAAATGAGACCTGCCTCCTAGTAATCCATCCCAGGTCAACGACACTTCATTTTTTTCTGGATCTGAGGTGTCGTCCTATGGTCTCATGCGGTGTGGTAGGCTCTGTAAAGGGCCGTCTGGTTCGCGACCACCCTCCTACCGAAGTCCGACGCCAAACAGCTTGCTGTGTTCCGTCGGTGCGTGGGAGTACCAGTGCCTTTATAGGCATTTTCTGGGTTAACTCGCTCCATCGTTGACCTCATCTTTGACCTTATGGTCAAGATTGAGGTCAAGAGTTAACCCATCTTATAATAATAATAAAAAAGTCAAAATTAAAGAAAAATATTTAGAATTAAAAAAATTGTAATATAGAATTGCACGCAGGTTGGATACATAAGTCAAAATATTGTTAACTCCATCTAGATCCTGTAATCATTTACTGTATTCGTGCAAATAAATTATTCTTATTTTTAATATTATTAAACCCACAGCATAAGAATAAATAATAACTTGCGTAGAATGGAAACTCCTTTGACTGAGTCCCAAAAGCCGCCATTAATATACCTACTTCCCCCTTCGCCTCGCGACGCCCCGCTGTCATCCAGCCGTATTGCTAGGGTTGCTTACGGTTAAATTATTGCTTACGCTTAAGGCGACTACAGCACCTAAATTACGATTTTATGATGCGTAGATAAGCATGACGCACTGCATTTAATCGAAGAAAAAAATACTACGGTAATATTCAGGACATAAACTAGATAAGTAGTTTGCTGAAAACATGATTCAGCACTTTTGGTTCGATAGAAAAAGCTCACAAAGTCACCTCTAAATACCCAATATGGTTTATCTTTTAAGCTGTAAAAACGATAGTAAAATGCACACAGGAACCTAAATTTGCTATCAAAATGTTCGTGATTGAATACTCTCGATAAGTAGTTAACGCATTTTTCAATTTAAGCTGCTATCTTTCCATAAATCTCATTTTTCTAACTTTCGAACATGTTTTTACGCACGCACGCTTTCATAGTCCGTAAACTTCGTGTATCGACACTGTTCGCACTGCCGGCCCAGGCCTGTTGAGAGACGGAGATGGCACTATTCCTATGTGTGCTGCCTTTATCGGGTGCTGTAGTCGCCTTAAGGATGATATCGCTAAAATATAAGTTTTTCTTTACTTTAAAATCATAATTTTACTCTAATTTTTCTAAATATTACTCACCTCTCATCATCTTTGGGCACGTTAAAAAACTTAAGTGTGGCATCGAATTTGAATTATGTGTACATCCAAACGCACTACAATAACGTGGTTTGGGCTTAATTGTTGCATTCGGAACGCGCGTGAGGCGACGCCGGCGGTGCCAGCCCGACTGAGTGGTATGACTTAGTCATCCCGCAGACGGTAGGCTAATATCGTGACCTTGAGTGCGTCGGGAGCGGGAGTTTCCATCCTACGCAAGTTATTATTTATTCTTATGCCCAGACATGAACACGACTAAGTATATTACGCTTGTCTCATCTTTTCTATAGAAATCAAGTGTCATTATTTTTCTACCCACTGTGACGTCACACGAACGATTTAGTGATGGAACGGTGCTAAAGGAAGCTAATTTTGCTCCCTTTTCGACACGCAAAATACAGAGGCCAGCGTATCAGGTTACCCCATTTTCATAGCAAAATCGTTCTTATCGCAACAGCCTAGAGTGTACGGTTCTGGAAACCTGATGTGCGGCCCTCTGTATATACACTTGCGTCTCTATTACGTAAAGAATGTTACTGTAACTGTCTTCATAAACGATTCGTTTACGAATCCTGTTACAACATTATTTTAGAGAACTAATCAACAACATAAAACAAAAAAAGTGGATATGACCATAAGAATAACAAATAATAGTATAGAAGTTAATTTCCTTTGTGGGTGCGCCAAATGCCGCCATTTGCGTACCTACAGCGCCCTTCCCCCTGTAACGCCCCGCAGTAGTCCGCGGACGCGGCTAGGGTTACCATTTGGACGTATGGTTACCACAACAATATTTTTTATATAGGTATCTCCAAATTTTACATTAAATGAGAAACCATATTTTACATTAATTACCCATATACACAACAATAAGTAGGCATCGCTGCGATTAGGTAGACAGCGGCGCGCGGGAAGCAGTCACGTGCGTGCGAGATGCGGTGCGCGCCCTGACTGACGTCTCGGCACTGCAGAAGTCAAACGGTAGGCAAATAACGTGGCCTTGAGCGCTCGACAGGCGGGAGTTTCGCTTCTATACTCGTATTATTTCTTATTCTTATGATATGCACAGACATTTAAAAAGTGGTGCCAGTGGGCCTTTTTATCATTCGAACGGCACGGCACGGCAAACTTTGTATTACCTAAGTTGCCAGCTTCGAGTATCGCTAGTATAAAGGAGGCAACAGTAATACAATTTTGCCGTGCCGTTTTCGAATTATAAAAAGGCCCATTCAGTACGATTTTTAACTCACCTCAGGGAAGAAATGCTGCGGGAATTTGGCCTTTTCCTTAGTGGAAACCTTCTCAATGTTCCCGCTGTGTATCTCCTTGCCCGATACATCCACGTAGCTTTTCAGATCCCAGTCCCATATCTTTAGCTCAGTCAGGGATGTGTGAGCAAAGTACAGGTTGCCAAGAGCCTGGGGAAATGATCGGTGACTTAGTGAACATTTAAAATCAGATTATTGTTATCCACAGGTATTTTTTTCAGTAAATTGAAATATGTACAACACAGTTCAACACTATTTTTTACTTTTCACCAGAATGTACACGAGCCGATTCCATAAAATCGAATGGTTAACAATACTTTTAGGCTGTTTTTTATGTTGTGCGGATTTCATCACGCACGTGGGAATGCTCCGCACACGTGACACCCGCAAATGTCTTTTTCATACAAGTATTTATTGTAATGAGTGGAATACGCACGAGGATTTATAGTCTTGATCTATACTTAAGTACTGATTGTCTCTCTCTCTCACTGTTAAATGACAAAGACGACTGCTACTTAAGTATAGACCAAAGTCTGAGTCGCATTCTGTAATATTAGTCAGTCACATAAAATTTGTCAGCAAAAACTGCAATCCTGAATTCAGAACACCATTCTGACTTATTTTCTAGTGGATTATTTCTACAGGAATATATAAAGTATTTTAATTATTTTCAATATTTTCTGTTATGTAATTTAGAAAAATTATTTAAACACATTTCAATTTACAATAAAAATAACAGCGCTTTTGACTACTTACAGTAAACTTATCCGGCGAGCTGAAGTCTTCATCCAGAAATATCCGGATCTTGTCGTACAACCGCAATTCCGGACATGCGCACAGTCGCTCCACGAAGTCTCTCACATACTGCATTGACTTCTCATACGCTTTACCGCCTACCTCCTGAAATTTTATAGGAGTCTAGTTTTCCACGTGGGACTTCGTTCTCGTGGGAATTCGGCGAAATTATGTAGCCTATGTTACTCAGGGATAATATAGCATTCTAATGTTGAAAGAATTTTTGAAATGGTCCAGTTGTGACATGCATGCAATAAATATATGAACATAGTTTTTCAAATGGTTACAAAAATCAAAATCAATTCTCTTCATAATATTAGTATAGATTACAATGCCTACTTCTATTTTCCAAAAAGAATCTTAAGGCGACTACAGCTCCCGATAAAGGCAGCACACATAGGAATAGCGCCATCTCCGTCTCTCAACAGGCCTGGGCCGGCAGTGCGAACAGTGTCGATACACGAAGTTTACGGACTACGAAAGCGTGCGTGCGTAAAAACATGTTCGAAAGTTAGAAAAATGAGATTTATGGGAAGGTTACAGCTTAAATCGAAAAATGCGTTAACTACTTGAGAGTGTTCAATCACGAACATGTTGATAGCAAATTCAAGTTCCTGTGTGCATTTTACTATCGTTTTTACAGCTTAAAAGATACACAATATTGGTATTTAGAGGTGACTTTGTGAGCTTTTTTTATCGAACCAAAAGTGCTGAATCATGTTTTCAGCAAACTACTTATCTAGTTTATGTCCTGAATATTACCGTAGTATTTTTTTCTTCGATTTAATGCAGTGCGTAATGCTTATCAACGCATCATAAAATCGTAATTTAGGTGCTGCAGTCGCCTTAAAGAAAAAAAAATGTTCGGCGGGAATGTGCCTTGAGCCCAGGACTGAGCTATCGTGCCTTCAAGTCAAGCGGCGAAATTTTTCAGTTAGCTAAGCACCAGATCTAATCCTGGGGCAAAATATAAGACAAAGTCTGGTTTGTTCGAACACTTTTAACTTGAGAACGTCTAGACCGATTTTCATAGTTTTTAATTTGTAGTATTTGTTTCCGTATCGAATAGTAGAATAACTATTAAAAACATTGGAAAATTGACGAAAAAATTCCCACAGGAACGAATTCCTGGGCGAAAAACTAATTTTTCATAGTTATAGGTCCTTTTTTACTATACTGGACCATGCTGCATGCAAATTAACAGCGTTGTGACACTGTCACAACATGAAACTGAGCCAAAGCCCATTCACCGATGCGGCACATGTACCTACATGTTTACTTAATGTACTTTCTTCGTTAATTGTTTTTTTGTGTTGTGTTGTAGGTATGTTACATGTACTGAATAAATGTATTTCTCTCTCTCTCTCTGAAATACGTTGTAGTGACTGAATGCAGTGGCGTAGCTACCGTAGGGTTGGCGGGGCAGTGCCCCGGGGCTCTCAAGCTCAGGCCCCCCCTCGGACTCTGACTTACAAACTATAAATTGAACTAGTGAAAACTTCTCCCACATTCGGAATATAAATAAACCAGATTCCAGGAACGCGTTCGTTTCCATGTATTTCCAGGTAGATATTTTCATAAAATAGTTTTTAATTTGTTAATTAAAATAACTTACAATTTGTATTTGTTTTTTTTTTATATTCTACTAGCTTTTCGCCCGGGACTTCGTTCCCGTGGGAATTTCCCCGTCAATTTTCCAATGTTTTTAATAGTTATTCTGCTATTCGGGACGGAGAGAAATACAACAAATCAAAAACCATGGAAATCGGTCCAGCCGTTCTCGAGTTATAAGTGTTGTAACAAACACGACTTTCTTTTATATATATAAGATTATGGAGTCGACTGTATTACGACAAATTTGGATTACCTACGACAAATCTGGAGTACGGTGAACTCGGAACACGACGAATACGGAACAAACGATTTTAAATAGTGTAGTTGGGGCCCTAGTTTTTTTTTACCCCAGGGCCTTTGGTTACCTAGCTACGCCACTGATTGAATGTCACGAATGTGACTGATCTATATTGACATACATAATAACATCTGTGCAAATAGTAAATACATATCTTCACATAGCAAATAAATGATTGATTGATATCTACCACAACTCATTCAAAGTAATACCTACTACAACTTCATTGTAATACAAAATATTAATTTGAGAAAGTTTCAATGTTGTTTATGATTTAATTATGTGGATTTTTTGTACGTGCGGACGGCCGCAACTCAGGTTACCACATGCGTGCACTCTATGCTGTTGTGATAAGAGTGGTTTTGCAATGAAAATGGAGTAACCTGATACAGAGGCCAGCACATTGCTGTGTTTTGGTTAATATCTCCAACCTCAAAAGGAAACGCTTTGTACCTACCGAAGCAATGTACGACGAATTTCAAATCATCGGAATCAACTTCACTACCTATCTGAAATATCTGAATTAGATGTTTTGGGGGCTGATTTATCATATAATTTATTTTGTAAGTTAGGTACCCAATTCTGCTCGAGTACCTACGTAATGCGCCGCGGTTCTGTGTCAAAATGTCAACATTGACAACGCCAGAGGGCAAGCAAGCCTTAGCGCGGGGCCAATGAAGTTTCAGCGTCAGCCGAGTGGCGTGCCGTGCGAGTTTGTCGCTGTCGTGCTCGAGCTGCTTGTCAATTTATATTGGGTGATGACATTAAATTAGTTAGTGAAAATTTAGGATGTGAAACATAGGTTGAAATATAAAAAAAAATGTATCGCCACTATCGCCAGCGAACTCAGTATAATAAGTCGAAAGGGGTTCGAAACTTTCTGGCCTATCGACCCGCCGCCATTTTGTTTTTCTTTTCAAAATCGCGGCGCACTACCAAAGTGGTATGTATCGGTAGAAGACACATAGACGAACAAAACATGTCAAGTAACCAGGGTTCGAAAGGATAATTATCACTGATAATTATCACGATAATTATCATGATCATTATCGTGATAATAACATATGGATAATTATCGATTGATAATAACAAGCAACAAAGCCAATGGAAATAGAATCATCATCGGATGAAGATATTCCTTTGGCTCCTTTGGTCAATCTAAGTTAATTTATTTACGACTAGCTTTCTGCCCGGGACTTCGCTCTTTCCGAAAATTGTGTTACCGATGTGTTATTCTGATGCATAAGCTATATTATTGTTAAGTTTAATTAAAATCCATTCAGTAGTTTTTGGGTCAAAAAGCAACAAACATCCATACAGCCACATTCATTTTAATAATGTTTTGTTACAATTTGTTCTGAACTAATACAACAAATTAATTTCTTACATTGGTGATAAATATCCGATAATTATCAGATAATTATCAAGAAGCGTAATTATCTTGATAATTTCGAACCCTGCAAGTAACATGGTATGCCAGTTTCCATAGTTTCGAACCCTTTTGTTTCGATAGTTTCATATAGGTTCCTTGGGGAAAGTAGTTCACTTTCATGGTTAGAATCACCCCTTAAAGTTTCGCTAACTAATTAAAAGTTACTCCATACGGTACTAACCTGTAGATGTAATGCGATAAACTTGGGATCCATTCGAGAGACGGCCGCCAAGAATTCAGCTGTCCAAATTGGGAGCATAGTTGATGGCTGAAAAATTAAATATGTATAAAAACTTAGAACTTCCATATTTTTAAGGTGCAAGGGAATACTTAGCAAATACTTAAATGGTGGTATCTGCTCATAACTACGATCAGCTTCTCAACCGATTTTTGTAAAGTTTTGTGAGCAGATTCGATAGTTATATGGAATTTAGATGCCAATTTCATTCCAAAGGGCTTATAAGATATTTGAATGAAGGCTGGCATAACCTACCGTCTTTTTTATTGTATTTTTTTCAAAATTGCGGCCACCTTCGATACTTGCATCAAACGATAGCTGGAACCATCACAAACATAACTTGTAAAACGTGATATTTCTAAAGTATCACGTTTCCGAAATATGAGCCCATCAAAGTTATACCGGAAGTGCAATAGGCAGATTTATCACCAAAATTATTGAAATAATGGTATAACTTATAACTGTAATGTACTGTTTTATGGTCACCACAATGATGAATATAATCATTATTAAATGTTATTAAAATGTCTTCATATCAAAACATAAATTACGACATGTTTTAATTGGGGTGTAACTAAAAAATATTAAACAATAAGGTGAACATTACAGATAATATCTGAAGCCAAAAAAAAACATTGTAAAATAGAAGTTGCACAGTTGTTAAGTTGCAAATCTGCTACTTTTGGAGTCACCGACGCCACTTTGACAGCTTATATCTCGCAAACGTGACACTTCAGGAAATTTTCGTTTGTACAGTATGTCTGTTATAAGTTTAGCTAACGATGCATATAAGTCAAACTGATGGACGCAATTGTGAAAAAAATAGGAAGTAGCGGACCAATAGGTATGAGAAAATCTTCATAGCCTTTTCTACTTGCAAAATTGGATATGTTTAATATTTACTGATTACATTAAAATAATTACTGATTTGTGTAGAAATATTGTTTTATATAAGTAGTTTGTTGCCTGAATTATTCTACTTCATAAATAGGTAGCTGGTTTTTGTTTTTTTTTTTTATTTGAAAGATTTGTTGCTTGTTTTCTTTATTTTTATTAATTTAGTTTATTCCTTTCTTTATTTTTATTAATTTAGTTATTTACTTTATTCCTTTTATTAATTTAGTTAATCTTCTTGATATCTTTTTTATTATGTAAAATTGCAGATCCTCGCTCACCGACTCATTAATGCTCAGCACAAATCCTTGCACCTAGATAGCTGATCAGTCCAAAGGTAACTTTTATAATGTAGGCAAGGAATGAGAAAGGATTTCACGAAATTCCAACTGGAACAAAGTCCCGGGTATACTCTAGTAAATTATATCAATGTAATTTTTCATCTCAGTTGAGAATGCCTAGATTTGACGACCAGTTTGGCGAGTGGTAGTGACGCTGCCTCTTGATTGACGGGCCCTAGGTTCCATTCCCAGTTGGGGCAAACATTTGCGTAAAAAACAGATTACAACACCAGCGAAAACCTTAGTGTGGGTCTATGACATAGACATAACATTTATTCACATTTATGAGAGTGAATGGTTTATTTATTTATAAAAAAAAACAATACAATACACTTTATTGTACTCCAACACAAATAAGGTACAGTTAACATTTTAACACAGAACAGATATGTCAGGGTACAAAAGGCAGCCCCATTGCTAAGAAGCGATATCTTATCGGCAACCTTTGGGTGTGGAGAAAAAGTAATAAATCGTATAGATGTGGTTGCAAACATTACTAAGTTATCTGTCAAGCGAGATATAATATAAGGGGCGCTTTTCTAGATAGACATGTAAAAGAAATGGTGTATGCAATCTATTCAGTCTACAGGAAAACTAGGTACCGGCACAAAATGCTTATAAAATATATATACTGTTGGTGTTCCTATAAAAAAAAAATAGACTGATTAGGCTACAAGACATTTGGATCGCTGGGTAATGTGAGGTTTGACGGGTTAAAGTCCAGTAGACTCTGGCCTCACATTGCCAATCAAGGCAAAAAATACAATGATGACAAATTATATCTGTTTCAAATTCTATGTATTCAAGGATGAGAGAGAAGCTATGAAACTATCACAGATTAAAACGAGATTATAAAATCAAAAATGAATCAAGTAAAAACTTTTCGATTTACAAATAAGAAATTATAACAAGAAAAACGGTTTTCACAGTAACAGCTTATACAGTCAAATTACTACCAATTTATCTAAGAGTGGGCGGACAAATCTAATTAAATTAGCACGATCAACACTCATTAGTTACTCTAAATGATGCTTTACAAAATTAATAAAAAGTACATGTTTACTCACTTCTTCGAAAATGGAACCCACGTTGGCGGTCACCAGGAGCAACGGCACTTTGTCAGAACCCATCTTTTTGAATTTCAACATGATCCTGGGCCAGAAATGTGGAGAAAACAACTTCGTCAAATCGAACGACTATTACCCACTTTTGGCGCCTTTATTTCAACAACACACGAATCTGGCGCGTACACGCCTTATCTAAAATCGCCGCCGATAACATTATCGAGGTTAAAATCACCCTTTTCCCTTGTAAAATGCGATTTTCAGCAACGATCGCGAATTTGCCTAGCCCTCCCCTTTTGACATTTATGAAATGACATTTATTTTTTTTACACCCACTTCCGCACAGTAAACAATAGTCCGGCAAAATTAAAAAGATTAAAAAGATTTTTCATTTAACTTGTCTTATTCTAATAAGATTTATTCCCATAATTTTTCCGTATTAATGAAAAGATTTAGTATTTTCAATTCTTTACTATTTTCAGTTTGGTAAACGCGGAAAAAGTGAAAACAAAAAGAAAAAACATGGCTTTCCTTTGAAAGATTCCGTAAATCGGAACGTTGAATAGTCATCTCAATTTTGGCCGGGTTACAACCAGTGACGATTTTCATGTTTTACGTCATCACTGGATTTTCAGGGCCGTACTTGATTATTTTTATCGTTAACGTAAATAACACATAAATATGCGAGTTTAAACTGGAAAAACTATAAATCGTGGTTGTTGACCACGAATAAAATGCTTCCTTCATTTTAAATAAAAACCAATGTCCTTGAATGAATGTTTTCAAGAAAAGGTGAAGAGTGAAAACAATAAAATATTTAAATACTTACTTAAGTAAGTAAGTAAGTAGGAATGAAAAAGTACTTTCACTCCTTCTAATGTTTTTTACCAATGTTGGGATTTTTTATGAAAAATAAAAAGTTCACGAGTAGGTACCTACTTGATTAATTAAAAAAAACTCTCATTTATTTCCTTTGTGTCATGAGTCCCCTAGGTCAAACAGACAAAAACTTACCTACATTAACCTGAGAACAAACACGTTTGCTTCGACTCGACTGGGAATCAAACCTCACTACCGAGGCAGAGTCACTACCTACAGCCACAGTATTACCTACTGTGCTACAGCTTAGTACCTACTTAACTAAACCAGTCGCCAGCATTTACATTATGTATATACAATACTTTTAACTATTTGATTAACAGTTACAAATGAAAGTATTCTTGATAAATAGTAACGCTTTTAGTCAAGAAAATAAAATTCATTTCTGACCAAAATAAGTTTGACCTAATTTCAAAAATAAACACGAATCAAACAACCGGCGGCGCGTTTTCAGCACTTTAACTGTTTAGTAAATAAACACACCCACCAGTTGAGCTTAAAGCTGTTGAATTTCATCCAGAATCCATCTCTGGAACGCCGTACTGCACATGTGCGAGATTCAGGTACACATCTAGTGCATAGCACACCTCCTGTAGGCTATATAAACGGAAGATCGATAGCTCCCGGACCATTTCAGTTTACTAGGTCGTAAGTTTTTAGTCTTTCGTCCTCATGAACCATTTTGTGAGGTAAGTCGATTTACCTTTTCAGTTTTATGTTCGTAGCTTTTTGTTTGTTATTTTTATCGATTATCTATCAGATACACAGTCTTGTTTTTCCGGTTTTTGTTATTGTTATTATTACGTACTAATAAGGTGTTATGTGTCTATTCACGATCTTTATTATGTATCCTGTGCTTTTAAGAAATTTATTGATTTTTTGAGACTTTATTTCGGACGGCCTACTTTAAAAGCCAGCTGTTAAGTGTATAATTTATCCCAGTTTTTTCCTTACAAAGTCTTTTCCAATATTGGATCCGAGGCTGCCATATAAAAACCAGAGTTTTAATAAAATTTATGTTTTCAGGACGTGATGGATTGGAAGTTATTAATAATCGGCCTTCTTGGCCTGGCCTCCGCAAACAACATCCACAATGCGGTCGAAACGGAAATGTTTTCCATCCCAATTAGCCCCAATCTGTTCAACTGGACTTACCAAGGTATGTACAAATTGTATTAGGGGTCGTCCATATATTACGTAGCACAAAATTACGACTTTTTGGACTCTCACTTTTCTTTTCATAATTTCCTCCTATCTCTTCAACGTTTATTGTTACATTCATTATTCTTCCCTCCCCTTTTGAACACTCATAAGTATGTACAGCCCCTTATTTACTTGGTTTTTACCAATCATATTAATTAGGTAGATAATAATGAGATTGGTTAAACTGATGTCACTAACAATAATAAATGCGATTAATTTAATGCCATATTTCAGCTAACTCATTTAAATTGCCTATGGTTTTATTTGGTACTTTGTGAACTGAGTTTTTTGCATAGACCTTTCTTTTTGTCCAAATTCCGAGAACAAAGAACATATTTCCTCGCTACCCCTTTTTCCCCGGGATTGAAGTTGGGCGGTATTTATCCAGATCATATTCAGGTGACCTATAAAAGCAGGTATCCCTCCTCTCACCATCCTCGCCCCCCGCGCTTGACGCTTCCCTGCTCCCCTCACCCCCTTCTTACTGCCACCGTCGTCCTTTGTGTCGTCTTGTGGAAGCTTCCTAAAGGTTAGAGATAAGAGAACACAGCAATAGCCAACGTTTTGGAATATTCTAGCTAGACTAAATACATCCTAGCCAGAAATAACTTGTGAGGGGTCAAAAAGTAATCTTTGTAAAGAACGAGGTAGTGCCCCGTCACCTTTGTTTCTTTGTTCGTCTTGGTCACTTCTCGATTTCCACACTAGCTTTCCTTTGTGCCGTGGGTTTTCTTGGTACATTAACAAAGAAATTAGTTTCAAACAAGCATTTGGTTCTTACTCATGGTAGATCTAACTATCTTAAATTTAGACTAATTTAGAAAACAAAGTAATAGGCCAACGTTTTAATCCGATATTCCTCTTCTACCGGCATTAAAGCCAGACCACAGTATTCATCTAGGTCATATAGGTGACCTATTAAAGCTGGTGAGGGGCCCTTCACCATCCTCACACCCCTCGCTTACTGCTGCCCTGCTCCCCTCACCCCCTTCTTGCTGCCGCCACCGTCCTTTGTGTCGTCCTGTGGAAGCTTCCTAAAGGTTAGAGAGCTCTGGAATAGCCAACGTTTCGGAATAATGTAGACTAATTCAAACCAGAAATAACTTGTTAGGGGTCGAAAAGTAGGACAAAATTTTATTCTTTGTAAAGAAGTAGGTAGTGCCCCGTCAACTTTGTTTCTTTGTTCGTCTTGGCCACATACTCAAATCTCATATTAGCTTTCTTTTGTGCCGTGGGTTTTCTTGATGCACCCGAAAACATATAAACATAGTATAGATCTGAAGTTCTTAACTAGATCTTTAATTTAGACTAATTTCGAGAACAAAGAAATACGCGAACGTTTCACTCTGACATTCCTCTTCTACCGGAATTAAGGCCAGGCCGCAGTATTGATCCAGGTCATATAGGTGACCTATTAAACCAGGAACCCCTCCCCTCACCATCCTCATGCCCTACACTTAATGCTACCCTGCTCCCCTCACCCCCTTCTTGCTGCCACAACCGCGCCGTCCTTTGTGTCGTCCTCTGGAAGCTTTCTAAAGGTTAGAGAGCGCAGCATTAGCCAACGTTTAGGAATATTCTAATAGACTAATTCTTCCCAGCCGGAAATAAGTTATGAGGGGTCGAAAAGTAGGACAAAATTTTATTCTTTGTAAAGAAGTAGGTAGTCCCCCGTCGCCTTTGTTTCTTTGTTCGTCTTGGCCACATACTCAATTCCCATACTAGCTTTCCTTTGTGCCGTGGGGTTTTTTTGGTACATAAACAAAGATAGATGCACCAGAGAACAAACATTTGCTTCTTACTCCACCAGGAGTCAGAACTAGGTGTTTGTTCAGATCTACCAAGATCTGAGTTTTTTAACTAGATCTTTAATATAGAATAATTTAGAGAACAAAGAAATAGGCAAATGTTTTACTCCGATATTCCTCTTCTGCTGGCATTTATGCCGGGCCCTTAGCAAATAATAAAATGTTAGTCCAGATTAGATTCAGGTAATCTATAAGAGCAGGTACCCCTCCCCTAAACAGCCTCATCCCCTGCGCTTATTGCTTCCCTGCTCCCCTCACCTCCTTCTTGCCGCCGTCGTCGTCCTCTAGAAGCTTCCTAAAGCTTAGAGAGCGCAGCAATAGCCAATTAACGTTTCGGGAAAATAAGTTATGAGGTAGACTTTTTCGAAAAGTAGAACTTTCTTTGTAAAAGAGTAGCTAGGCCCCGTTGTCTTTGTTTCTTTGTTCTCCTTGGACACATGTCCAAAGTCTAACACCAAAATTCGTTTTTAAGATTCCGTAGCCAAAGGGTAAAACGGGACCCTATTACTAAGACTCCGCTGTCCGTCCGTCCGTCTGTCTGTCCATTTGTTACCAGGCTGTATCTCAGGCTCGTGGGTTTTTTTGATACGTAAACAAAGACAGATGCAAACAAGCAGACCCGAGAACAAACATTTTCTTCTGACTCATGATAGATCCGCGTTACTTAACTTGATCTTTAATTCAGACTAATTTCGAGAACAAAGAAATACGCAAACGTTTTATTCTATATTCCTCTTCTGCCGGCATTTAGACCAGGCTTGTTGTACTGATCCAGGTCATATAGGTGATCTATAAAATCAGGTATCCCTCTCCTCACCTTTCTCATCCTCCGCCCTTACAGTTTCCTTGTTGCCCCCACCTCCTTCACGACATCGTCCTTTGTGTCCTCTGGAAGCTTCCTTAAAGGTTAGAGAGCGCAGTAGCATAACGTTAAGGAAATTCTCGACTACTACTACCCAGCCAGAAATTTTTTAAGAGGGGTTGAAAAGTAGGACTAAATTCTTGGTAAAAGTGTAAGCCCCGTCTTCTTTGTTTCTTTGTTCGCTTTGGCAATATATTAAGGCCATATTAGGTTTCCCATGTGGCGTGTATCACGACAGTGACCGATAAATCCAAAGTAAAACACCAATATCTGTTTTTTATACTAAGTAACTTCGAAAATGTGTTTTTGACGGATTTTTTACTTAGACTAATTTCTATTACAAAGAAACAAAGCATTAACCTGCTACCCCTCCACTTCCGGTATTAATGCTAGGCTGACAGTATTGATTCAGGACATCTAGGTGACCTGTGAAAGCAGGTATCTAGGTATCCCCTCGCCTTCCTCATACTTCCCTTGCAAGCTTTCTTTCCCCGCCCTCTGTGTCCTCTGAAAGCTTTTGAAAGTTCAAAGAGCGCCTCACCGGAAAGTATCTACCTAACTTTTAGGAATATTCTAGAAAATATTAGTAGGCGGTCGAAAAGTAGGACACAACCTTTTGACAAAGAGTACGTTGTACCCCATCGCCTTTGTTACTTTGTTCGCCTTAGCCATATATTCAATTTTCACACTAGCTTTCCTTTGTGCAGTGGGTTTTCTTGGTATATAAACAAAGACATGCAAGTGGGTTTTCTTGGTATATATACATAGACACGTAGACCCTAGAACGAGCATTTTCTTCTTACTTATTTATGGTAGATCTGAGTTTCTTAACTAGATCCTTAATTCTAACCAATTTCGAGTACAAAGAAATAGGCGAACGTTTTACTCCGATATTCCTTTTCTACCGGCCAGGCCCGCAGTATTGATCCAGGTAATCTAGGTGACCTATAAAAGCAGGTACCCCTCCCTTCGGCTTCCTCATCCCCTGCCCTATCTGCTTCCCTGCTCCCCCCACCTCCTTCATGCCATCGTCTTTTGTGTCCTCTGAAAGCTTCCTAAATGTTAGAGAGCTCAGCAATAGCCAACGTTTCGGAATATTACAGACTAACACTTCTCAGCCGAAATAAATTATGAGAGTTCAAAAAGAAGAATAACATTTTATTCTTTGTTAAGCAATAGGTAGTGCCCCGTAGCCTTTGTTTCTTTGTTTATCTTGGCCACAGCTTTCCTTTGTGCCGTGGGTTTTCTTGGTACATAAACAAAGACAGATGCAAACACTCAAGCCCGAGAGCAAACGTAATTTGCTTCTTACTCATGGTAGGCCGATCTGAGTTTCTTAAGTAGATCTTTAATTCAGACAAAAAAAAATAGGCGAACGTTTTACCCTGATATTCCTCTTCTGCCAGCATTAAGGCTGGGCCCGCAGTATTGATCGGTCATATATTTGACCTATTAAAGTAGGTACCCCTCCCTTCGGTTTCCCCCTGCGCTTACGGCATCCCTACTCCCCTCCTCTCCTTCTTGCTGTCGTCCTTTGTGTCCTCGGGAAGCTTCCTAAAGATCAAAGAGCTCAGCAGTAGCATAACGTTTAGGAGAATTCTTGAATATTACTACTCACTAGCTAGACAGAAATTAGGTGTCTACGAAGGATCGAAAAGTTAGACAAAACACAAGGAGAAAGAGAAAAAGTAGGTAGTGCCCCGTCGCCTTTGTTTCTTTGTTCTTCTTGGCTACATATTCAGGCCACAATATGTTTTACATACCTAATATGGCGTGTGTCCCTTGGAATTCAAAAAATTACGGACAAATCCAAAGTCGAACACCAACATCTGCTTTGTATATTAAGTAACTTGTAAAAAGAGTATTTTGACTGGATCTTTTAGATTAGACCAATCTCGAGAACAAACTATTTCGAGAATCAATTTCGGAACAGGTGAACGCATCAAACCGCTACCCATCAGGCATTATTGATACAGGTTATACAACCGGCATTATTGATACAGGTTATACAGGGTGTAAGGGACAACTTAGCAAAGGCTGAAATCCTTTATTCAACCCCATCATTCTGAATATTTTCAAGTTTACATTTTCAATTTTTTTATAATTTTTTACTTTGAAATGAAATTATTTTCTACTTTGAAATGAAATTATTTGTTCGAATGCACTCCATTTTGCAATTAAACAATAATAACAGCGTAAAACACGAAAACCAGTAGTCTGAGAGCAGCGTGGCGCAGTTTAGCGATACATTGCGTAGCGCCAAAGTAGACAAATAATGAAAACTCCCTAACGCTTGCGATTATAATCGGCTATTAATTTTTTTAAGTATTTGTTAGCAGTCCCTTACAACTTGTATATAGGTGACCTATTCGTGGAAATGCCCCTCTCCTCACCTTCCTTTTACCCCGCGTTGTCGGCTTCCCTACTCCCTTTACTCTTTCCTTTACGTAGTCCTCTATAATTTCTAGAAACTTCTTAAAGGTCAGAGAGTGCTATTCCACAGCATTAGCTGGTGTTTTGGAGTATTACTAACTAGATGACGTATTATACTACTGAAAGACGTCTTAAGTTATAAGGAAGGTGTCAAAAAGAAACTTAATGCCCCGTTATCTTTGTTTCTTTGTATTGTCTTGACGGGACATTCCCGTGCCCCCAGATAAGTAGTGCCATACATTCAAAGGCCAACACATTTTTTTTTGTGCCATAGGTCCCTTTGAATTTTGAATACAAATAAAGGCAGATTTACCTAAATCCGAAAAGATTTTGTTTGTTTATCAAGTTATTGACTTTGTTCATCAAGTTATTTGACTATGGTCCTTTGTGACCTCTGGAAGCCTAATAAAGTACTAGCGCACTAGCGGGTCAAAAAATCAGACGAAGCCCCATCTTCCCCCATCTTATTTGTTTCTTTGTTTTTATCTTGGCGGGGACAATACTCTACCTCCAGATAGGTAGTGTCATACGCTTGAACACCTACCTATACTAAGATTTTCTATGTGACATAAGTCCTTTAGGGCTCAAACAAAACAAGACAGACACACTAGCTAGAACAAGCTTCTACAAAACTTAGATTATGTTATATTATGTATAATTAGAATGTAGATTTTGTTTTGTTTTTAAAATTATATTTGCAAGTTATTTGTGTATGTCGTGGTAGCAATAAATTATTTCTATTATATTTCTACTTTTATACTACATAACTTGTAAACAAGGTTATAGGCTAGATATTTAGGTTTTTGTTCATACAATACCAACACAAAGATGTAACTGTAAGCATTTCCCCGCTATCCCTCTTCACTCGGAAAAACGACTGTATTAGCAGTATTGATCCAGGTTATTCAGGTGACCTATTAAAGCAAATACAGATCCATATGAAAATATGGACTAGTTTACAAAAAGTTTTTGATTCTGTTCTAAAAATCGAATGGCGTCGATTTTTGACACTGATGCCCGCGCGCTTCTCTAAGTTACAAAGTTAAATATAAGAAAGACAAACTTTGCGAATTCTGCATAGCTAGCACGACCCGCGACAAGCTCGCGCGTCATGCCACTCCGATGGCCGATGGCGATAAAACTTAACTTTGATTGTACGAGGATACCGCGCAACGGCTTGCATTCTATCGTTGTTATTTTGGCATTTGCACGCGGCACAATTCACCGCGTAGAATAAAAAAAATTTAAAATCAAAATTTTAGTTTAATTAAGGTGTAAATAGGTCAAAAATTAATTGATATTGACATCCGAGATTTTGTTACATCCGGAATACGTCCGCTATTCAACCCCTTCCCCCTATGACCTACAGAATCCTTATTGATCGGCGTGCAGCTCTCGTCCTCCCATTCTATTTAAAACTAGGTCTCGGCAAATTCCCAGGTATTCTGTAATATCATTCGCGCACCTGTTAAAAGTTTGTTTACTCTGAACCACAGGGTGTAAGGGACAACTTAGCAAATACTTAAATGGTGGAATCTACCCTCAACTATGATCGGCTACAAGTATTTATTCTTCCAAATTTTGCACTACATAATATACTCGCACCACGCCGCCGCTGTCAAAATGCAATATACAATGCTGATTTTCGTGTTTTACGCTGTTATTTTTGTTTTTTTTTTATTGTAAAATGGAGTGTATTCGAATAGATAATTAAATATTAAACCAGAAAATTTTAAAGTTCGCCACACACTTGATTATACCTAAAAAAACACAAAAAACCATAAGAAATCTCAACTGGAAAATCAATCAGAATAATGCATGGTCTGAATTCAGGGTTCCAGTTTTTGCTGATCTTTCCCTTATACCTGTACATATACCTGTAGCTTTTCATAGCTCAATTTAAAGCACACAAAGCCTAGTAGGGCTTGCTGATCTGATCCTATCAGTAAGGTTAAGCAACGAATACAGGGGCAGGGGACCTAATAGGTCACCAAACTAGCAATTTATTACGAGCGTTTTCGTGATTCCGGCACGTAAGCTGGCGGTCCCAGCTGTTGTCGATTAACTACAGAGAAAGGAGTAAAAAAATAATTGGAAAAAAAAAACGGACTTCAAAATAACTAGAAAAGGAGAAATAAAAGTTTTATCTTTTGAAAAATTTACATTTTTTAGGTTTTTTTGTGAGGAAATCGCGCGCAGAGCGCAGTTTTGCGGTATATTGCATAGCGCTAAAGTAAGTAAATTACGAAAACTCCTTAACTAGACTTTTCCGGAAAAAAATAATTGTAGTCGATCGTAATTATGGGTTGATTCCATCATTGAAGTATCTGCTAAATTGTCCCTTACACCCTGTATTAAATATATATTCAGAAATAACTAACTCATAAAACAGAAAAAAACATTTTACCTACCAAATGCGGCCCTGTAATTTTAAATTTTTCTCATACTTTTTTTTTTAAATTTCTTTTTTCAGAATTTGATCAGCAGTATCGATTCCATGCATCCTTGTTCGGTAAACCTGAGCTGCCGCCGTGGCTGCGCTACATCTACAGTCGCCGGCACCATTCTGGTTTTATCTTCGGAACTCCGCCACGAGGGACGGAATCTCCTATTACAGTTGGTATTTTTTTTTATAACGGACAGAATTAATAAAATGAATGAGTTTTTTATAAGATGGTCAACATAGAACAGCTAGGTGTGTTCTCCCTCTAAGTAAATGTTTTGATTTAGTCGCAAAATGCTTTTATCTAAAAATGGCAACAGAGTCCAAGAAGGATCAACTCTCAAAAGGAACGGTTTTAAAATTCTTACAGTGGCCAAATATTAAATTCCTTTGTTTTTAAACAAATATAAGTATCCGAAAGATTTTTGAACGACACGGAGGCATAAAAAGTGCCTGACATTTCGTTGTAACAAAAAATAATAATAAAATCATTTATTATCAGGCATCTAAGGCCCATAGATTAATACCTTACAGACTAACATACCTACATATGAATTATAACTAAACAAAACAAAATAAAACTAACTAACACTATTTCCCGGGTGTTTTCCGGGGGTGTCTGTAACCGGGAATCTCCCTCGGAAATGGCGGAACACCACGCCCTCTGGTGGCATTTCCCTGTAGCTACTGATGTTGTCACTACCGTCGAAGCTCTTTAAATAGGTCTGAGGAGGCTGTACTGTACATCGGTGTTTCACAAGGACAGTCACTAAACCTACGTCATTGATACACCATCAATGTAAAGCTACCTCGGGCTATTTCTTAAACAGCGCCGTCTAGTAGCGTTTTAATGTACTGCTAGGTACCTTGTGATTTATTACCAAACCAAGATTCTCATTTCAATTTGTCAGAACTTCTAGACGGAGATTGATAGCTTTAGTACGTCGTGATTGCACTAGAGGTCTCTACTACCCATTTCTGTTGACACAGCGCCATCTGGAACGGTTTTGTGTATTACTTACTAATGGTGTGCTTTTATAGTGTAGGTAGGTACCCACCAGGATAAGTAGATGAAATGGAATTTTCTTTTTCTTTTTTCAGCTGGAGGTAATCGGCCTAAACAGTGCAGACTTTGAGACTCGGCGAGTACTTCTAACGCTGCAGGTAGGTACTACATATTTTACATTTGAATAATAATAACCATTATTTTATGGTGTAGGTACATATCTAACACATAATCTCGAAGGTAATCTCGAAGGGGTCTCTGCGTATTGGATATTTGGATTTGTATTCCCACGCACGCTCGCCAAAAGGGACAGGTTTAGTGCCTTGATTTCCCACAGCAGACATACTAGTAGTGAACATAATAATATTCCTGGGAGAGATCGAGTGTCCTTTATAAAGGACATTTACAGGTAGTTCGTCTTTGCTTAAATATCCTGCCGTTCATAAGATAGTAGTAAACACATACTTAACCGAAAGTCTGCTTAAGCACAGATCTATGTTGCATTTAAATGGTTTTTGCCTCTTTCTTTGCTGCGGTAAGCAGACGAGAGGTTAATGATGGCGTCACGTGACGGTGTGGTATCAGTTATGAGTAACACCATCACATGTCTTTCTGTCGTTGTCTTAAAGGCAATTTTATGTTTATCGGACGTTTTCCGGACTAGACCTCGATTGGGCCATTGTGTGCGATATGTTTCGGACTAGCTATTCCAGCCAGCGAATGTCTTCCCAGAAGTACGAAAGACTTTTGATGTTCTTGAATACCTCTGGCAGGGATCCTGGGTCACGCAGGTTCTAAAGCCTTTGTGCTTCCACGTCGTGAAGATCAAGCGAAAAATGCGCTGGACTCTCTTCTTTCTTTATTCTGCCTTTATTTAAAATATAATCGCAACAGATAAATGTCACTACGTTTATGAAACAAAAAATCACAGATACCTGAAGTTTCTAACACTGTTTTGTCTGTAATTTCAGATTAAGACCAAACCTGTTATGGCTACACACGAGGTTGAGTTGAAGATCGATAACCTCAATGTGGAAGACCTCTTGGATGAGCACAAGTACGTATCAACACATTCAAGCACGTCTGAGTTAATACGAGCATTTGATCCCTTACAATCAGAAACTAAAATTTAAAACTACGGAAGATACTGGTTGTGATAAGATTAATATTTTCTCAAATTCCAGCCTGACTACGGACACTTATCGCCTTATTCATAAACATAGATAGTTTATAAGTCAAGTGATAGTTGAAAGTCTCGCGGAAGCGTTTAAAAATATATTTTATTTCTTTATGAGCGTATTTTATACGTTCACACCAGGCTCTTAATTGTCACTTACTTTGAATTACGTTTATGAATAAAGCGGTAAGTAACGTAGATGCAGCTTTGCCGTGTGGTGATCGGTTGAGAATAACACCACCCCATCTCTTTCCGTGTGTGTCGTATGAGGCGACTAAGGAAACACAAATGTGACCTGCTTCCTAGTAATCCATCCCAGGCAACGACATTTAATTTTTTTTCTGAATCCGAGGTGTCGTCCTATGGTCTCATGCGGTGTGGTAGGCTCTGTAAAGGGCCGTCTGGTTCGCGACCACCCTCCTACCGAAGTCCGACGCCAAACTGCCGGCTGTATTCCGTCGGTGCGTGGGAGTACCAGTGCCTTTATAGGCATTTTCTGGGTTAACTCGCTCCATCGTCGACCTCATTTTTAAATTTTATGGTCAAGATTGAGGTCAAGAGTTAACCTATCTTATAATTATAATAATAGCTTGTAAATCACCAATTTTAAGCGACTTCTGGAAGATAAAACGTGTACATGAATATTTTTCAGAATGACTCGTCTAAAGGACATTCTCCGCACAAAACTCTGGACGGAGAGCCATGAAGACTTATATGCCACCTTCCTGGCTTCTGCCATCGACCTTGGAGCCAGGCTGCCGCTCAAACCTAGCGACGGAGAAGGGTAGGTGAAATTACGTTAGCAATGAACTAAACTGGATTAAGCCACGCGAAAGAGAAAAAGGAAATGAGAGGGTTTTCATGAGAAATATTATAGTTACCATAATTATGTAAGTAAAGCATCGTCACTACGGTAAAAATTTCTTTACTAATTTCTTTACTAGGTACTTTCGAGTGTAAAAGACAGTTAGCTAAATGATGAATTGGCTAAACCGTTCGCAACGGTTTTTGGGCATTTAGTTTTGAGCAGAAATCTATTGCAACAGGTTGTTTGTTTAATTGGTACCCAAGTTCTTTAAATCCTTTCTTTTTGCCAGTGAACAAGAAAGGTTTGGATACTAGTTTAAGGGAGCAAGTGTACAAAATATATTACACAGAAAATTTCCTCTTACCTCGTCATCGCATTTTCACAATTCCAGCCTCGTGGTCCGCCTAGGCAGTGTGATGCCATTCTCATCTGAGCTGAAGCGCCTGCGTGAGGAGGTACGTCCTCTCTCCCGGTTGCCGAGCTGCCCTCGGGACTACAAACGAACCACCGTCGAAAGGCTCTTCAGAGATGCCGGGCTCTCGCTAGACTGGTGTCGATTTGAATTGGTAGGTTATAATTTATGAAGGAACAAATACGCTTACTGCCTAAAACACCCATGTAGAAGTTATCACATTTTCTATGACGTACACAACACTGTACTATACACATGTGGATGTTTATTAAATGCACGCAATAAGAAGGTTTAGCCATTTAATCCGAATAAAAGACAAAAAAAAATATCAACGAGTCGGTCAATTTGACAAACAGGAGCAGTTTTCTTATAGGAATGACCTATCGAAGAAAAAACACTCCAGCCACAGTCATAATTAACCGAAAAATTGTGTCAATCTTTATGTCCTACGTTAAGGACATAGGGTTTTATTTAATTTAAAAGTTTTACAGCCAAAAAATTAAAAGATTTTGGTAAATACCTATGTGAAAAAAAACAATTCATACACAGTCACTTACTTATTATGATCAATCATCTTCATAATAACAGACTACTTAAACTTAAATGTTAAGGAATCACTTTTCAAATCAAGTCTCACGTTTTCCATTTCAGTACAACACCATCTATCACGAACGAAGCACAGAACATGTAGAATATCTAACAGAGACCCCGAACACCAGTAAAACCGGCAAGTCATACGAGGGGTGGAACGCTCACGACGTTTGGACGGCCCCAAGTCGCGAAGATTTGCCTTCGCGGAGATACATCATGCAAGTGGTGCAGGCTACCATCCCGCCTATAGTATTCATGTTTCTCTGTTCTTGTCTACTTGGAATAGCAATGTGCTTCGAAAACGAATTTGCGTAAGTAAATTTATTACTTACTATCTTTCCTTGGGGAGCTCCCGTGGGAATTTTGGAAAGCTATGTGGCCTGATTTCAAAGCTATATTTATGCAAGGTTTCAGCAAAATACGTCCAGTAGTGAAGGGGTTACAAACATTCATCCTAATTAACTTTCGTATTTATAATACCTATTTTTAGTAAGCAGTAGAAAAGACGATTAATAGGTACAAATGTAACAATAACGTACAACAATTATTTATTTGTTTTCAAGAAATAATATGGGTCTTTGAAGAAATTTATTTTTTAACAGTTTTTCGCCTGCTGTTACATTTTTTGGAAAAGTAGCCTATGTCAATCTCCTGTTTTTCGAATGCTCCAATTAACCTTGTGCAAAAAATCACGATTTGTTACAACGCGACGTCAAGAAGGACAGACAAACAAACTTTTCAGATGTATACCTAGTATTAGTAAGTAAGGAGTAAGGTAGGTACCGTGACAATTCACTTTAGATCTCCCAGAGGAACGGAGGAGGGATTTAGGTGAAGGGCGAGAGATCTTAGAGGCATTTTTTATTTTTTTTATTTTCAGGAGAGACCCGGTATCTGAAAATTTTATAAATAACATTTTTCACATTTGTGTGGATTACAGGAAAAAAAGGTTTGATTTTTACGATATAAATGGATTGGCTGATTTCTCGTTAACACGGCTAACTAAAAAAATCATAGCTATAATACCCCCCTTGTGGGATAACTCTGCCTCTGTACTGAATGTGTCTTGTGTTACTTATGCTCATATACAATAAAGAAAAAATAAGTACACAAATACTTACATATAATAACCGTTTTTTTTAAATAAAACTGTGGTTTTACCGTGAATCTATGCATGTATAGAAAGAATATGCGAATAATATAATATTATTCCCAATTTTCGTTGTGGTTTCTAGAGCACAAAAATCGGGAAAAGTGGAGTTATGCCGGTATGGAACTGGCAACACTGATCAAACCCAGGTTCCAGATAACACCAGCAGCAAGAGCCCTAGAGTCAGGTAAGAGTGAAAAATTTTAAAAAGTATCATCATAGTTTTATTGAATGTAACTAGCAAAACCTAAAGAAATTATCCACACTACTAGAATTAATCAAAACAAGGAGGAAAATGTCGCATTGACTCATTTACCACTAACAATGAGTGGTATAAAATAGCTAGGTAGTGTTCGAATCACCTGATATCCCAAACTCCAAATTGGGCCCACCTAAAACCACCCAACAAGAAACCCCTAACAAAAAATACAGGGAAAGTCACGCTAAGAAAACATGCAGCGACGGATTTGACAATCACTGTACCAAGAACTGGTCTTACAGTGGAAACGGAAAGCGTTTACCCTGCAGCGGGACAAATAATATGGGCTCATCGTATTATTTTATAAAACAAAGTCCCTCACCCCGTCTGTCTGTCAGAACGCGATATACTTACTCAAAAACTACTGAACGGATTTTCATACGGTTTTCACCTATGAGAGGAGTGATTCAAGAGGAAGGTATATGTGTATAATAATAATAATAATAATAAAAATCTTTATTAATAAAACTGTAAAACAAATTATTTTAAAACTAAACACATACAAAATAAAGGTCAATATAATTACAAACGTGCCTGAACTAGGATATACCTGTGTCTCAGGCGAAGGAGGGCTTAATACAAAGTTATTAAAATCACAAGCAAAACATTATTCTTATTAGTTATTACACTACACCTACAAAAATTGACAATAACATATAAATAGATATTTTTGACTTAATTAATACTAACTTACCTATTCATTAGCCCCTTTGATTTTGAATTTATTAATTTCCCATTTCAGTCCAAACAACAGCCTCGTCCGGCCCTACAGCCCAAAATCTACGACCAACTTGGCCGGTAGCTACAATCGACCTCAGCCACCTCCTTATGCACCCACTAACAACCTGCATAACCGCCGATCTACCGCCGACAAGACCCCTAACACTAGGGGAAACACGCCTGAACACCGTGGCCATCTTGTTTTGGAGGAGTCTCTAAAGTTACTCAACGAAGCAAACATAACTTCAGATTACGATCATATTTTAAAACCAGAATTCGACTTGAAAGACCCAATAGTCGACATGATCGATGGAACAGACGACTACGTCCCAATAAAACCAGATTCGACTGGTTATGCGCCAGGGAAAGCTGATTTGGATGATATTAATGTACCCGAGCTGTCTAAGTACGGCTTGGGTGGGGTCGCAATTTGACAGGAGATTATAGAGAATGGACAACCAGTCAAGACATGGTTTTGCTAGGTTTTTACTCGTAAATGTAAATTATTGATTATAATAGAGACATTAGCTGTATTATACATAGATTGTAACATATTTGTAACTAATAGTATTAGACTTAGATCAACATTTTATCAACGTATTAGGTCTTTAATATGACATTTTTGCTCTCCCAACAAATATTTAAGGAAATATCGGAAATTTCTTACCTACTTTAACCCCTATCATTGTTACGATAAGGTTTAAATTGATAATCATGTTAGTAAGTTAAGTAGGTAGTTGTTACTTTAAAACCATAAGGGTGTTTAAAATGTGTAGTTAGTACATCTTTTGGCACAATGTGATAAAGATAAAACATTTGATTTTTGTTTGTAGTCTACTTCTTGAAGTGATGATGACTGTTAAGCGTTTTAATAAGCGTATATATAAGATTTGTGTTCAACAGTTGCCGTGTAAGACTTAAAAAAAACACAATGTGGAGTATCTAAAGTGTACATGTAACGCTTTTCTGCATTTGTGCAAATATCCCCGGATTGTACCTGAGTGGGCACCTAAAGTACTTGTATCAGTCGCTTGTTTAATTGTTTCGTTATTATATTGTGATTGGAGTAGTCAATAAGACATTAGTCTCCAGATTGACAATCCAACTTATAATAACTTCACAAGTCAAACGCCTTTTAGAAGTCTTTAGAGGTCACGTGATTTTCTGAAGGAAATCCTGGCCTCGCCTGCCGCGGATGTAACCCGTGTGTCCTTTGTATAGGACTACAGGCGGTACTCACTAAGTTAGGTGGCTCTCAATAAAACCTTTAAAGGTTTATGAGGTGGTCCACCCTTAGATGCATACTGCATCTGGTCTTCGATGCGACTACAAATATGGGAACTCATTTAAAAAATAAATGAAAAACTTACAAAAAAATAGAAATATTTTAAAAAATACAAAAAAAAGGAAAAAATTAGAAAACTAAATAAAGAGTGTAACTAAGGCAATTAATGTAATTAACTACAAAACAAACAAAAACAAAAGCTCGTCAAATGTGTAAGTAATGCCAAATACTTTATAAATGATTTTGATGAAATTTGGTATATTCGGTCTGGCTACTATACTACGGTCTGTCTCGGTAATAACAGCTTTTAGCTCGAAAATGAACACTTTCAAACTGAGCTAAGTGTTTACTATAATAGACATTACAAAAATTTTTCGAATGATCAAATAATGATTTATCACTCCTATTAGTACAAAATTTTGTCAATGTCTATGTACGTACTACGTTTTTCAAACAGTTACTTTTATTATTATTATTACAGTTCTTTGCGCACATGACAAATGGACATAAAATTACAAATAAAATACAAAAGGTTAGCTTATCCCTTAAAAGAAATTTCTTCCGGCAGCAAGAAACGTTAAACTTTTCATAGTTTAATGTTTTAGATTGTCCTTGTTTTTTGAGTTATAAATCTGTTGATGTTATACATCATATATAAATGTAACTTTGAGTTAAATTTTTGTTATTTTCTTACGCCGTGTGTTGCCGGCTAAGAATAGCACCACCCCGTCTCGTCCAGTGGGTGTCGTAAAAGCCGACTAATGGAGAACACCAGAGGATGAATAGCAGCTTGTTTGTATTGTAAAATACGAGGATCCTATTTTGCTTTAACATCTTGACATATTTTTGTCAAATCTACGATTATGATTATCTGAGTAATTTAGTCTAGCTGTTGAGTGTTATAGTAAGCGTGATGAAATATCTTAGATAAGTGTTCACAGATGTCGTTTTAGACAACAACAAGCCACAATATGGAGTATCTAAAGTGTACATGTTACACTTTGCTTCATTTGTGCAAATATCCCCGGATTGTACCTGAGTGGGCACCTAAAGTACTTGTATCAGTCGCCTGTTTAATTGTTTAGTTATTATGTGATTGGAGTAGTCAATAAGACATTAGTCTCCAAATTGACAATCCAACTTATAATAACTTCACAAGTCAAAGGCCTTTTAAAAGTCTTTAGAGGTCTCGTGATTTTCTGAAGGAAATCCTGGCCGTGTGTCCTTTGTATAGGACTACAGGCGGTACTCACTAAGTTAGGTGGCTCTCAATAAAACCTTTAAAGGTTTATGAGGTGGTCCACCCTTAGATGCATACTGCATCTGGTCTTCGATGCGACTACAAATATGGGAACTCATTTAAAAAATAAATGAAAAACTTACAAAAAAAATTGAAATATTTTAAAAAGTGCAAAAAAAAGGAAAAAATTAGAAAACTAAATAAAGAGTGTAACTAAGGCAATTAATGGAATTAACTACAAAACAAACAAAAACAAAAGCTCGTCAACTGACAAAAAAACTTTATAAATGATTTTGATGAAATTTGGTATATTCGGTCTGGCTACTATACTACGGTCTGGCTTGGTAATAAGAACAGTTTTTAGCTCGAAAATGAACACTTTCAAACTGAGCTAAGTGTTTACTATTATATACATTACAAAAATTGTTAGAATGATCAAATGAAGATTTATCACTTTAATTAATGTAACTAACTAAAAAACAACAAAAACAAAATCGCGAACAGTATATCGTCATTATAATAAATGATTTTGATGAAATTTGGTATATCAGACTATGATCTGGCTTGGCAATAAGAACAACAGCTCTATCACGATAACGACAAACTCGCGCTCGGCTCACGCTGAAACTTTAATTGCGCGAGGGTCCCGCAATATTATCTAATATTGATTTCATCACGCCTATTAGTAGAAAAATTTATAAATTTCTATATGTACGTAATGCGTTTTCAAAGTACGTACACACAAATTTAAAATGACATGGAACATGGAAGTGTTGACTGAATGAACAACTCTTTACTCAAATTATTGCTTCATTTATGCATTCTTAAATAAATTCTTCTGAAATTAATTAAAATCTATTTGTCAAAATTAATTATGACAATACATTATAATAAAATTAAATAATAAATTAAAACTAATAAAATTAAATTTAAAACATAAAGTTTAAGTCAAAATCCGGCCCGAGTCTCACCCGGAGTAAAGGTCTCCATCTCGCTCGCAGCGTTACCGCGTTGAATCACGATGGAGTCTTTAAAATCTTAACTTTATAATAACACATATGTAGATCAATGGTAGGTAATTTGTGTTATTAGTTTTGTGAGGTATAGTTATGACAAGGCATATTTCGGAGATAATAGTTCCCTTAATATATTAAGTAAGCGTTTCAGTGTTACTTTTTAATAACAAAAGCCACAAGAATATTAATTATAATTTCTAAGAGTTTTAAAAAAATTTAAAATGTTTTAGATTCTCCTGGTTTTTGTGTTATAAATCTGTTAATGTTATAGTTATAGAAGTAACTTTAAGTAAAAAAAAATCTGTTTACTTATACCGTGTGGTGCCGGCTCAGAATAGCACCACCCCATCTCTTCCAGTGGGTGTCGTAAAAGGCGACTAATGGAGTACACCAGAGGATGGGCAGCAGCATTTCTCTGAGTTAACATTACCAAACTGCGATCACCATCGCCAACACATATACTAAACGTGGTGAGTCTTCTTGCCATCTTGTATGTAAACAGCTAATGATGAATAGGTTTGTTTGAAAGATTGTTTAACATAAAGAACTCACAGATAGAATGTTATTGAGAGCTTTTAGCTTAAATCAAAAAATTCTGTCTTAATAATAAGTTCTTTGTGTAGGTGTGAAGTGTGTAGAAAACCATGAATAAAAAACATCTGATTCATTGGAATTCCGTAGTTTTTATTCAACTCACTGAAAATCAGGCCTACCTCCTAGTTTGGAAGTTTCACATAACTCAAAAAATAAAATTAGTAATAATTTATTTCGTGGGACATATGACGGGACCTCTATGGATGAGGTTAGCACAGGACCGTAACGATTGGCGCTACAGAGAAGAGGCCTATACCCAGTAGTGGGTTGATGTGGGCTGAATATGATGATGGGATATTATGGGGTGACTTTTAATTAGTTAGAGGGGGGACTCTGCCCATAAAAATGAAGAACTTTCCAAAGGAACTTATATATGAAATTCTCAAAAAAAAACTCCTACTTTCCATACAAAGGATGATCGCATAGAATAAGTTGTATGAAAAGCAAAAATCTCTTTTCACATTTTGACCTACATATGTTCTCGGAAGATTTAGTTAAGTGGGTTAATTCACATCCTTAATTCTCGCTAAGTTATCAGTATTATCACCCGATATAGGTAGATATAGTTACTTTCAATTTACGATTAGAATTTGTTAATACCTACTAAGGCCAATAATAAAGGCTCTTAGTGCAAGAACCTATGGGGTAACTAACTTGATATGCTTACGTAAATTATTGCATCAAAGTATTCTAGACAAATCGCTATGTAAGTCAAGGATTGGCTCGATTTATGTAGGTAGCGTACATTCTTTCAGTCGTCGTCTACAGCAGTGTTTTTCAAACTGTGGGTTACTCGGGGGGTCGCAGGTAAAAGAAAAAAGCAAAAATTTGTAAATCTTATACTAAACTAAGACAATTTCAGTGAAAAGGCTGTGCCTGTATAATGTGATACCTCCCGCCGCCTTCCGGGTCTACTGCGCAGCAAACTCTTTTATTATGTTTTTTAAAATCTCCGAAGTAGTTCATAGATTTAGCCTAAAAGGGTCTTAGGGACCTTAGGGGGTGGTCAGAACTTTATATGATCCAAAGGGGTCGCGAATTTAAAAAGATTGAAAAACACTGGTCTACAGGTATCAAGCTAGATCTTGTAGTTTGGTAAAGGCCCTAACCTGTTGTCGACAGACTTTTTTCAACAAACTTCAAAAACTGTTTTATGTACCTACTGTGTAAAGAACTATTTTTTTTCTTAAAAACTAATACAAATGCAAATGTAGGTTGATTTTTTAAATTGCTGGTAAATTTTTATTAGGTAGGTAGCACTGACAATGTAAATCACCTTTATTAAGTCCTCTGTATAGGACAACCAGATATTAACATTTTTTAATAAATAAAATAAATAAAAATAAAACTCATTGTACTTTATGAAGAACACACCGACTAAAATATGGTGTCAGCAGAAATATCTTAACATGGACGCTTGCTCCTGTTCAAAACTGATGAAAGTCTAGTCAGGTACTCCTATTTTTAAACCCCGACAAAAAAGAGGGCTGTTATAAGTTTGACGTGTGTTTGCATATCTGTGTGTCTGACTACGGCAAATGTCAGAGTATTTTAATTAATATAAATTAATATAAAGAATGGCGAAGTCGCCAATATGTGGTAATAGAAACCCTTTACGGGTTGTAGTACGTCAGATCAGAGCCTCGTCCGTTGATCAGCAGGGTGCACCACTAACAGGTGAGGATGAAGATTTATTACGTATTATAATAAAATAATAATTAACCTTCTATACCTGACAGTTACATTATACATAAACTACTATTATATGAGCTACATTTTTTTTTACCAGCCTATATAAGGTCCTAATTTATTAGTGACTTTCCTTCAAAGACGTTATTGTATAGGTTAATAGTATTCCAAAAAACAACATAAAATTTAATTACCTTAAAATAAAATTTAGAAAAAAAAAAAAAAATTCATTTAAATATAAAGGAATGGTTCTCTATCACTTGAAGCCGGCCACTCCCCGCTCGCCCGCTCTACTACTGCCATTATTATTTACGTTTGAATGGATGGGTTTATTCATCATAGTAATGAAAAAAAATCATAACAAAATTTTTCAAGACCTCTTCAATTTAATATTATGCCTTTGTTTTTTGACTCAAATGATATATTTTGACCTACACAATAACGTGTTAAGAGGAAAGCCACTAATAAATTAGGACCTTATATACTGGGTGAAAAAGAACATCCTAGCAATATTCAAAATCATGAACCAGTATCACTCAAAGAACACATTCATGAAAAAAAAATATTTTTTTATATTTTTTCAATGGGAAAAGTTCATTTTTTGCCTAAACGTAGACATTACTCCTACACCAGGCACGCGAGGGGTGCAGGTAGCGCTCGGGGGGTGCACCCGAGTGATGTCTACGTTTAGAAAAAAAAAAGTGTTCAGTGAGTGATACTGGTTGAGGATTTTCAATAAAGCTAGGAGGTTCTTTTTCAACCTGTATATACGTCCCCACCGAGGGGCACGAGCCTCCCTTCGGAACAAGAAGGGGATTCAGGCCATCACGCTGGCCAAACGCTGGTTGGTGGTCTAAGAAAATTCGAAAATGAATTTTCTGAGACGAGCAGGTTTCATCACGATGTTTTCCTTCACTGTTGAGCAAGTGATAATTATAAATCCGTACATAAACCCGAAAAGACGAATTTAGTGGTACAGGCCCGCACCAGGATTTGAGCCCGCAACCTTCCGATTACAAGTCTGGCTCATTACCAACTGGGCAATCACCGCATGAGGTATCTACAATCTAATATTGCTATGGGTGCATATTTTAGTGGTGGAAAGATAAAAACAGAGTTAAAAGTAAGTAATTTTTATTTTACTGGCAATAAATTATATCTGTTATTTATTACGAAATAAACTAATACTAGTGTTATCAATACTTAATTATTTATAATATTTATCACAACATCAATAGAAATTTAGATTTTATTTTTAATACTAATAATTAGAGATCTATGGTCATGGTTTCGTTAAACTTTACATAGGTACTTATGATTTATATTTACTGTAAAGGACAAAATTGCAAAAACTTAAATGGTGGAATCTACTCAACATGTAACATGTAATTATTTTTTGAAGTGAAAACTCACAGACCAAAACTTCTTTAGCGGCGTTGTGCACTTTGAAGTATGGGTAAAAAATGTTAAACTCGCGTCAGGGTACGTGACCTTATCGAAAATTCGTAAGACGGAGGGAGAGTAGACCGCAAGAAAGTAACATATGTTCCAGTTTTCACTCTGCCGGCACTCCCGGAGTGCAACCCGTTTTTTTTTCTAGAAACGTCATGATAAGGAGTTTTCGTTGTTTATATTACGTTGGCGATCGATACGCAATGTACCGCGAAAGCCGCTCCACTGTCAGAATGTGACGTACATTGCTTGTTTTTTGTGTTTTATGCTGTTTATAGTTTTTATTGCAAAACGGAGTGCATTCGAATGGCTAATTTAATTTTAAACCAGAAAATATAAAAAAACATGAAAAATAAACTAAAATTTTGCTACGGTAAGTAAATTCCATGTGGAAAATAATTCAAAATGAGACGGTGTGAATTCAGCACTTCAGTTTTTGCTAAGCTGTCCTTTACACCCTGTATATGTATTTTAGAATCTTAATTTAAATACATTTTTTTATGTTCTACTTAAGTCAATAGGAACCTAAATTGTTCTATTCTTATTCTATTCTATTCTTTAAAATACTTGCGAGTTTTTAATTCAAATTAAACATTAGGTAAATTGAAGTCGGTTTACAATTTCCTTAAAAATCTAGAACCTAATCAAACAATTATACCTAGTACTATTCTAGTACGTTTACTTTGTACTTACATAACGTACTCGTATTTTAAACTTAGACTAACTTAGTGCCTGGCAAAAAATATTGTCACGGTAGCTGACCAGACAGACGTTGTCCTGTCTTAAATTTTCCAATGTTCCGCTCAATTTTTTCTTAGACCATACACTCTATAGAGATGGAGCCAGGAGCGTGCCCCTTTTAGACAGCAATAGTTTACCCCTTCCCTGCACTCAACCATACCTCACTGTACAAAAGCTGATGTACAACAACTTAACTAATGGAGTCTCTTTTCTCACAAATTCACCACAAAAACAAATAAACTTTATGCACTAAACCTTAAAAACCGTAATGACTGCCAGAAGCTGGATCAAACGCTTTGTTTGTCACGAATTTCAATTCGTGACATAAAAAAAATGGGTTACGCAGAAAGAGATGGCGTTAAAGTAACCTATCTCTTACTATCTTGTAGGAACTTACATGTTCGCATCTCTTTCAAAAGTGCTGTGACGTTATAAGCACTCCGTCTATAGAGAATATGGTCTAAGATTTTCTTAATTTTATTTCTTATGAATCTTCTCCTGACAATAATAAACACAGCAAAAAAAGAATACCTTCTTAAGCGAAATTGTTCCATTTGTTCATGCGTGATGCGGTGACCAAGGGAAATAGAGATTCATTTTTATATTTAAACTAGCTGTCCGCCAGCGACTTTGTTCCCGTGGGAATTGTGGATTTTAATTTTTTTTTGTGAAAATTTCTTTAGCGTCGTTGTGCACTTTGGAGTATGGGTAAAAAATGTTAAACTCGCGTCGGGACACGTGACCTGATCGAAAATTCGTAAGACGGAAGGAGAGTAGACCGCAAGGAAGTAATATATTACTATATATGTTCAAGTTTTCACTTCTGCCGGCACTCCTGGAGTGCAACCCGTTGTTTTTTTTAATTTAAACTTGGTCGAGAAAATAAGGAACACAACAAATAAAGAATCATCCAAATCGGCTGGCAACACTGATTCATTGGGTATTTATGGTTTCGTAAATACCCAAGAAATCGTGTTTACGTTGTATACTCGTAATATTAGTACTTACTTAGACCATACACTTACGGCGTACTTATGACGTCACAGCACTTTTGAAAGAGATGCAAACATGTGAATTCCTACAAGACAGTAAGAGATAGGTTACTTTAACGCCATCTCTTTCTGCGTAACCCATTTTTTGATGTCACACTTTTCAAAGTGTGACAAACAAAGCGTTTGATCTGCAGCTTCCGTCAGTCATTACGGTTTTTAAGGTTTTTTGTATAAAGTTTATTCGTTTTTGTACTGAATTTGTGAGAAAAGAGTCTCCATTAGTTAAGTTGTTGCACAGCTTTTGTACAGTGAGGTATGGTTGGGTGCAGCGAAGGGGTAAACTATTGCTGTCTAAAAGGGGCACGCTCCTGGCTCCGTCTATAGAGTGTATGCTCTAAGTATAAGTAAGTATTCTAATCAATGACGGGAAATTTTGTTCCACTGGTCCGGCACCGCTCCCTCCAAATAAGGCCAGAATTACAGAAGGAGACTCAAGTATGGATCTATACTTTAGTATTGATTGTCTCTCTCTCTCACTATTAAAATAACAAAGACGACTGCTTCTCTAGTATAGATCAGAGTCTGATTCGTGTTCTGTAATACGAACCTTAGTCACAAATATTTTTTTATGAAAAGAAAAATATTCGGCGCGAATGGCGCGAACGCCAGGATTAGATCTTCTGAACCTTAGTCGACGGGTTTCCAGCAGACTATAACTCTCATGTCGTCAGGGGCCTTCCCGAAGATCCTGTCTCCGTTGGAGTCCACGTATTGGTTGATCTGGTAGTCCAGGAGGGTTTGGTAGCCCAACACGTCTGTGCCGAGTTGCTGTAAGGAAATTTTTGCAGTTTGAAAATCAAGACTAATCCTTAAACCTTTTTCAATTGAGTTAAGCACAAAAGTTGAAAAATTAATTGAGGTATTTAATTTTTACTAAAGTTAGGTTCTGTTATGATTTATAGAGGTAATGAAATACACAGGAAGATGATGTTGACATTCGTGGGTCAAAAATGCCGCTCCAGGAATTCACGAAAAACAAAGTGGCGCCCAAAGGGGTTGTTAAAATTAAACTATAAAGTGGCGCCCAGATTAGGGCTTTTTAAATTCGTAAAACTTTATGAAGAGTCTTGTTTGGCAAGCGGTCGAGGGCGGACGTCCCTGCACGTTCTCCTGTTATCCCAAACGTTGACGAAGTTGCCTTTGTTCCCAAGTTCGGTCGGCTATTGTTGTACTGCGTACCGTTTGCATTTTAATACTGTGACTTAAGCGATAGATCATATTGAAAAGTTCTTAGTTTTATCTAGCCTCTATAGAATAACTCGTGACTCACTAAACTATATCGCGATTAGTGCCTTTTGTACCCCATATAATAATATCAGTGCATTCCGGTTCCACTCGGTAAAACCTACGTCGCGCATCGCGTGCGTCATCCACACATCCAGTGTAGTTGACAGTGGAACTTATTAACGACGACCAAGACACAGAAACTTGAGCTAAGAATAGTGCGTTACACGCGCAACATCTTGAGGAAGGCGGAGAACCTGGTGAGCTCGTTCCATTGTAAAACATTTCTAGCCAAAAGGCCAAAAGGTATAATTTTTTTTCCAGCATCAACTCACAAGGCGATCCGTTCCAGCAGCCTTTTGGATATAATTTTTTTTTCAGCATCAACTCAGAAGGCGCCGATCTAACTGACATAATTATTATTGCAACTTGTAGGACCCGCAGCATACCGTTTAGTGTTCCTGACCGGCACACCACATTCTTAAACCTAGCTTAACAATCCGGATAGGTGGTTACCTCTTAACTTACCCTATCTACACCTTACTCCAGCTTGAAAATATAGGGTAGTAGGGAAGTACGTAGAACGGCAGCTAGTGATTCACTCAATTAACACCTAAATAAAGGAGCTCGCCATAGAGAACTTAAGAATAAAATTTGAATACACTTTCATTTGCAATTTTACGCGCGTTGGACAGCACGACACCTAAATTAATTGAATATACACAGTAACACAAAATCACCCGTTGCGTCTCGCGATACAAGTTTAGGTCTCTTACGAAACGCTAAAACCAGGAATCCATTAGCAGTATTGTGTGCTTTAAAGACATTACTACAATAAGCCACCTGACACACTTATAACATAATATATTATTCGCATGATAAATTTATCATATCTTACTGATATACCATACGAATCACTAATCACTTAGCCAATCGTAAAACACATCGCATAGGAATCGCTCAACTTGGGAACAATACCAACCTTATTTTACTAAGTGCGTTTTTTTAATTTAAAATAATACCGACTAAAAGCAAGCAAACGACCGAAGAACCATTAGTTTGCCTAAGTTTTACAATAGGGTATAGATAAAAGGATAATAAAACAATAATACTATATCGGAGCCTGGGAAACGAAAGTTCATAAAGTTATATCCTGCTGTCTTTCAACTTGATGCGCCCGACAACTTTATAATTTTTAAAACGACTAAACAAAAGACTCCACAGTCATTCGGTCAACATCTGGCTGACAGCAACCACCCGAAAACTATGGCAAGCCAGAACAATACAACCTTTTTTTTTAACGCATCGAAAAAGACGGCAACTGCTTATTCAGATTCATATGTAACCAGATAAATATTACGTTTTACCTACCGTTTGACCACGCAATGATTAGGAAGGATCTATCAACCTACGTGTCTGAAAACCGGCATGACCCACAAATAAAACTAGCACTACTTAATAACCTCACGGACACAACGCTTAGCATGGAACAATATATTAACTAACAATTCCAGGATGGATTCAGGGGAGGGGAAGATATATTAATAGCAGCTTCGGAATATTATAGGGCTAACGTCCATGTTTAAAACGAAAATCTATTGGAGCCACTCATTTATAAGCCCCGTGATGCACCAGTACCCGGAAACATCTATTTACACTTCGGAAACAACCATTGCAGTAGCTTGATACCCACCGATCAAGGAGCTTTATCCAACTACGAAGATGATAATGTTTATGATAGATGTAGTCCTGCAACAAACTCACACTCCCAAAATGAAAACGATGGAAAACTCTTTTTGTAATCCAATGAAACAATACCCGCCACGTTTGATAATCAATGTCACATTTCTACAGATTGCACCGGCCAGCATCTAATTAGGTCATCACCGCAAACACGACACGATGTACCTACCCCCTGTACAAATTTAAAAACCGGCACATGGAATGTAAGAGGCTGTTCTAAGCTAAAAGATAGACACCATATCGATTAAGAACTGTCTAATCAACAGATAATAATAGCGGGACTTCAAGAGACACACATGGCATCAGAAACTTTGGAATCAAATAACTACCACTGGATTCTTGGGGGCGGTAAACGTCCAAGGGAAAAAATATGAATCGCCATTCTTATATCAAAAACGACTGAATATAAAATAATTTCAACCCATCGTAAAGGATGTAACACTCTAGCAGTGCACTTAAAGATTAAAATCGCTACAACCGACAGTCTAGTAGAACTTTCCATAGCTCGTGTTTGTCTCAAATTGGAATTTTGATTCACCAAAAATCTAAAAAAGCGTATCCGATTATAATGGGTGACTTCAACGCACATACATATAGGCATAAACGACTCTAAACAATGCACCTCTAAAAGAACCGGAGAAAACTTATACCACAAGCATAGCAACTTTAACGGCAACTTACTTTTAAGTTTTGTTGAACAACACGAGTTGAAACTTAGCAAGTTTGGATGTAACACCTTTAGAAATTCACCTAAAAATACAAAATGCTACAATTAACAATCCAATAAAACTTTTATCGTCACTTCTCACGTCCCAACATCATCAAGCACATGTCTATTCCAGATTGCTACTTTACTACACCGGAGACCTAAAACAGCCTATCCAATTATAATAGGAGACTTTAACGCACACATAGGCACACATAGCACAATTAAAAACTAAGTAATAATTGGAGAAGGCCCTCGTGCTGGACTACTTTGTTTCGTGGAAACCAACATTCGCAAATTGATCATATTCTAACAAGTGTTAAGAAACCCGTATTTTTCAACTACGTTGTAGGAGAAAAAGGAAAACTAATAAACACAGATCACAAAATTACTTTGGGGATCGATAGAAACCCCAGCTTTCTTACTTCAAACACCAAGATACTGCAATTAATATGGCATTTAACTATAAGAAATGCTACTAGGTATATGAACATTTACAAAGGGAATTTATACAACACAAATTCCAAGGACTGATAGCCAATAAGATGAAAGTCTTACAAGAATCAAATACTTCCGCTCACATCCATTCAGACAAAAGAAGTTTCCAATTGGAATGCTAGCTAGACTGATATCTACAACATACTCAAAGAAATGCTTGTTTGCTTGCTGATTCATGTTTACTTGTATGTTTGTTGTTTGTCTATTACTGTGTTGTGCTGTTTTATGACAATTGAATAAAGTGTCAATCTATCTATCTATCTAGAAGCAGCTCAAGAACTACTGATGAAACCAACTCCGAGATCCCGCGAAAATTGCAAGTCTTATTTATAAGATGCCTACAATGACTTATGGGCTCAATGGGGCAACATTAACCAAGTGTAACCGATCGAGATTAAGAAAATACGAAAGACAAATTTTTAAGGAAATGCTCAATGTATCAAAAGACGCTCTACCTAAAAATTTCCACGAAATACTACAAAGAAAACAATAACGAAAATCATAATAGTACGTAGAATTTTATACTACGGCCACATAAGCAGACGCCGGAAACCACATCTTCTACGCTTATAATTATAAGAAATATAGGAGAAAAGTTGGACGTCCGATCTTCAATAGTAAGGACTCCCTAAACCGAAATCGTATTGGAAAACGATTACTGCAGATCGACACAAAATAAAATTAGAAGCCGAGAATATATACAATGTTACAGAAACGCACATAGAAACGAAACCCGAAGACTTAGGTATTCTACTTCCAACCACATAATCAAGAATGAAAACAGTAAAATAGAAGATAAAACGAAGACACGTCGGTCGGAAGAAGAAACAATCCAGGACCATCGGTTACAGCAGCTCTATTCCCGCCCATTTATATATCACACACCAAGTATAGAATCTATCCTCCTTACGTTGGCTCGATGCTGGTATTCTTGTCGACTCACCTTTCCTATCCACTCCACATCCTGCTGCAACAGCCCCATACAGTCACAGACTCTATCTTATGGTGCCCCGTCGACCATTGACCGCGGCGATAGACAGATCGACTGTACTAGTTGGTACGAATGTCAGATCACTCAATCCATTACATTTTTGAAATGTAGCATGAATAGTGGGATTTGTGCATTCGTGCCACAGTGGCCAGACCGAGGTGACTGTCGTCGTTGAGTCTTTGTGGCAGAACTGCTGGGCGGGGTGGCCATTGTAACGGTAACGGTAACGGTAACGGTTTAAATTCGTAAAACTTTATGAAACATTAAGTTGTGCCCAGAAAGGGGTTCTTTAAATTAGTTTTCTTTGTAAAACAATAAGTGGCACCCAGTCTGGGGCCCTTTAAAATACTAATTGGTCTGGGCCTCTTGAACACATGAAACACTAAGTGGCGCCCAGTCTGTGCTCTCTGAATTCGTGAAACACTTGAGAGGTGCCCAGTCTCTTCGAATTCATGAAATACTAAGTGGCGCCCAGTCTGAGGCTCTTCGAAATTTTAAAATACTAAGTGGCGCCCAGTCTGGGGCTCTTTAAATTCGTGAAATACTAAGTGGCGCCCAGTCTGAGGCTCTTTGAATTCGTGAAATACTAAGTGGCGCCCAGTCTGGGGCCCTTTGAATTCGTGAAATACTAAGTGGCGCCCAGTCTGGGGCCCTTTGAATTCGTGAAATACTAAGTGGCGCCCAGTCTGGGGCTCTTTGAATTCGTGAAATACTAAGTGGCGCCCAGTCTGGGGCTCTTTGAATTCGTGAAATACTAAGTGGCGCCCAGCCTGGGGCTCTTCGAAATTGTAAAATACTAAGTGGCGCCCAGTCTGGGGCTCTTTGGATTCGTGAAATACTAAGTGGCGCCCAGTCTAAGGCTCTTCGAATTCGTAAAATACCAAGTGGCGCCCAGACTGGGGCTCTTTGAATTCGTTAAATACTAAATGGCGCCCAGTCTGGGGCTCTTTGAATTCGTAAAATACCAAGTGGCGCCCAGTCTGGGGCTCTTTGAATTCGTGAAATACTAAGTGGCGCCCAGTCTGGGGCTCTTTGAATTCGTGAAATACTAAGTGGCGCCCAGTCTGGGGCTCTTTGAATTCTTGAAATACTCAGTGGTGCCCAGTCTGGGGCTCTTCGAATTCGTGAAAAACTAAGTGGCGCCCATACTAAGGTGCTTCAAAGTCGTGATACACGAAATTTTCAAAATTCAGAACCGCACGTTTTATTGAGGTTTTCAACCTTCATCACCCGTTAAATGCCTGACTTACCTGCGTAAGCGGGCTGGTGTTAGTAGTAAAAACGCCCAAGAACCGCCGATCACGAGCTACCCTCATCGTGGCGTGCTCCAGAGCTCTGATAGCCGTGACGTTGTCCCGAGGACCCAGAGACGACGAGGTAGCCATCATGAAGGAGTGCAGAATTGTTCCTGAAGAGAGGAAAAATAGTTAGTAAACAGCAGGTAAACGACAAATAGTCAAAGGCTTATTTAGTCCCATGGGCATAAACAAAGACGTACAAATACACTAAGATTGAGGCGATCATTTATTTTTAATCCGGAATCGTTGATTTACTACCACTGAGGTTGTCAAAAGTTAAAAGAGTTACTGAAAAAACACTAGGCTTCTTTTATAAAAAAAGGCTTCTTTTATAGTTGCCTATAGGCAACTAAATTCCACTGCTGGGGAGCCTCCCGTTCATTCTACCAAAGCTCACGGTCTAGCTCGTCTTCTGCGGCCATCTTGTGGCACCGAATGCGTGATGATTTGTACCCCACCCACCGCCTCGTGTCTGGGATTTTGCGGTTTTTTCTCCCACTTTGCTATAGCAGTTTTCGAAAAATTGCAGTGTTCCTATTTTTTTTGAAAATTTCACGAGATTCATGTCCTCACCTTCCTCTACATATTTAAAAGTCCCGTAAAACTCAATAGACTTGTATTACTTGTATCACCTTTTCCACCAGGAAGCATGGTGTCCCTGACAGATCCCTCTACGAACTCGAGGAAGGCCATGATCTTGGCCAGGCCTCCCGACAGCTCTATCTCTGGTTCATCACGAGCATCGAAGTTCAGAGCCACGGCCACCGGGTTCCCATGAGCTGAGGAATAGGAATTAGAAGTTTATAAAATGATCTTTAAGTAGCACTTTGTACCAATATGGGGTACGTTTGACTATGATCCAGGATATGGCAGATCATAGGTCATTGATTACAGTGAAGCGACTGTCAAATCAAATCTTTATTGATCTAAATCTAAATATATAAAAGGAGAAACTGACTGACTGACATATCAACGCACAGCCTAAACGGCTAAACGTAGGCACTTGAAATTTGGAAGGGACGTAGTTTAGGTACCATAGAGGTGCACTAAGAAAGGAATTCCCGAAATTCCCACGGGAACGGGAATTAGCGGGAAAATCCTTTTGTATAAAAAATCTAAACCGCTTAAGTTAGACGCTTGAAATTTGGCATGCAGGTACCTTAGTAAACTTAAAGCTTAGTTGCAACAGGATATTGCAAAATTCCCACGGGAACGGGAGTTAGCGGGAAAAAACTTTTGTATGTAAAAATCTAAATCTTAAACTAAATCAATCTGTTCAAAAGAAAAAAATAACACGCAAACGAAGTTGCGGGCATCAGCTAGTCATTCCATAATGTGAGTTGCCATAGTGGCAATTAAGCGTTTCCGCTCATTGGAAGGCAGGTTAACTGTCGCTCCCGGCTGTTTACGATTGACTACAGTCGTTGAAACAGAGACTATGGGCACAGCTGAAAATTAGTATTCAGGCCTCGGCCTCAACACGGGTCCCGTACGTAGTTTCGAATGACGTTGAAGCCAAAAACTTTCAAGACACTTGCCTAAGACGTCGCATACTACAGCACAATTCACTCGTTATGTCATACAATCTCTCTTGTGTTTTTTTTATCATTGTTTTCTTTTTGTATTCCTGCCGATGTATGTTTTTTTATAGTTCCATTTTTCTCAGATTTTTTATTTTTTAATACACAAAAAAGGGGGTGTTACAAAATTTTTTTTTCGTACTTTGACCAATTTTCCTTGTGGAAGTTGTTCAGTTTCATGGACTGATTAACCACCCGAGAGGTTGAAAGAGAGATACCTAAAGCCCTGTATATGGGCTGGTAAAAAAAAGTACTTTAAGGTTTAAAAATTAAAATTCTCACCATCCTTAAGCACTATGCTGAGCCGCGCGGTGAGCAGCGCGGCCCAGCATGCGCACACGCAGTGCGCGTAGTCCCGAGGGGAGATCTCCGCCTTCAGGAACTGCTCCAGTTCTGCCTTCTCGTAGAACGACGACACTATCATGCTAGAACGATAGAGAATATGCATGATTTTTTTTATTTAAAAAATTAATCCGCATTCATGTACTTAATAAACAGTTAAGTAAAACTTTTTTCGAATAACTATGAAATTAAAAAAGATAAAAGCCGTCGAAGATTTATTTCTATCTCTTTCTAGCAAAACGAAATTGAACACGGAGTTTGTATGGACGTAGTGACATGTGACGTCACAGACCATGTCGGATCTCTCTGTCTAATCGGTGCGTAATTAATAGTTTTAAATGCGTATATCGGCCGAATTTCTTGGTCTAATTTTAATTTCACTTTTCTTTATCTCAACTACGGTATTTTCTATTTTGTAAATCAATACAATAAAAAAAAATCATTCATATTCCCTATTAAGTAACATCAGTCATTCTCAAAGTCAATAATTTTCCACGTTAAAAAATGTGTCACCGACTTCAATCCCAACAACAGTTCGCACAAAGTAGATAATAGCAGATATACCACAAACGAAAATGTCACTCATTTATTTAGATGATGTTCTGGTTTGCAGTATTTTTTTGTTTTTGGTGTTTTTTTTTTTAAAAGCACTGAATCATTTTCGAAAAAAATTATATGGGACCACCTCTGGAGTGGTGTCTTTCGAACAAAAAAAGAATTTTGAAAATCGGTCCATAATTGGCGGAGAAATCGGTCGAACATAGTACCTCCTCTTTTTTTGATGTCGGTAAAAATAGTTTTATTTCATAGAACATTCAGAGTAGGTACCTATTACTTAAAATAAGTGAAAAATAGTGAATTATACATTAGCATTTTTAACTTTACACCTATTTCCAAGGTTGCTTGTCCAACAATCAAAAGTTCTATATCTACTACGAGTATATAAAAATAAGTCGGGTTTTCCTTCCTGACGCTATAACTCCAGAACGCACGAACCGATTTCCACGGTTTTGCATTCGTTGGAAAGGTCTCGGGCTCCGTGAGGTTTATAGCAAAGAAAATTCAGGAAAAATTTCAACAGAAAAGCGGGAAAATCTTGAAAATCTATATAACCTGTAGTCCACGCGGGTGGAGCCGCGGGCGGAAAGCTAGTACCTAATAAAGTATAATAGCAAACGTGTAAGAAAATTCATTTTCGCTCGGCTCGCGGTCCACCAACCCGCATTGTGCCCGCGTGGTGCACTATGGACTGAATCCCCTTCGTGTGTCGAAGGGAGACCCGCGCCCTGAGGTGGGAACAAAGCGTAATCTAAAAAAGTGTTTTATCGACATGAAATTGAGAAGAAGACTTACTCAATGACTTGTTCTTTGTCCTCATCCCTCATAGGCTCTGCCGCGAACTTGCAGTCCTTGTCTCCGAACCCATCGGGGCTGGTGGACAGATTGGAGAGGACCTCGCCTAGGCTAGCGGCTCCGAGGAAGTCGCTGATTTCTGAAAAGGAAAATTATCATTTTATCCCAGTTGTGTATGTATGAAACTTAATGGGCCTAATTCGAAAAAGGGCACGGCAATAGTAGACCTGCCTCCTACTAATCCATCCCAGGCAACGACACTTCATTTTTTTCTGAATCTGAGGTTTCGTCCTACGGTCTCATGCGGTGTGGTAGGCTCTGTAAAGGGCCGTCTGGTTCGCGACCACCCTCCTACCGAAGTCCGACGCCAAACAGCTTGCTGTGTTCCGTCGGTGCGTGGGAGTGCCAGTGCCTTTATAGGCATTTTCTGGGTTAACTCGCTCCATCGTCGACCTCATCTTTGACCTTATGGTCAAGATTGAGGTCAAGGGTTAACCCATCTTATAATAAAAAATAAAAAAAAGATTGTATGACCCGAGAGCAAAATAGTATCTTTACGGCGAGGGCGCTACTTTGAACCACGAGCGAAGCGAAGGATTCTAGAGAACGTAGAATACTCTGAGCGCAGCGAGGGATACATCGCCCGAGGTAAAAATTGTTTGCTCTCGAGTCATATACTCTACTTTTCATCCCCTTTCTATGAGAAAATAAATTACAAGAACAGCGTTTTAATTCGCGCGTTTTTTTTTTCAATTAGCGCTGCAGCCAACACGTTCCAGCCAGAATTCATACAATTTGCGTTCGATTTCTATGAATGACACATGTTCTACATTCAAATGTCTTTTACGCCCGCCAGAAAATCATGGGCGGGCGTAAAAGCTCATTTACGGCTCCAAAGAGTTCTTAACAGAAATGAACTCCTTTGCTCCCATTTATAGAGGAATAAAACGACACTTTTCGAATAGAAGGTATGAAATAGTACATTATGCTACAAGTGTGCTAAGTTGGATATTACATTAGAGGCGAGTTTAGAGCCGAGAATGTAATATCCAATGTGCACGCGTGTCATACGACTTTTTTCAACACATTTGCGAGGAAAGAAAGAAATAAAAACTTTCCTTTGATATTGACGGCAACAAGCTATCACTTGCATGTTGCGCCTCTGAAAGTATTTCTGGCGGTGTACCCACGTAGGTTTCCTGTTCTGCACTTGAAGAAGACATTTTTTGTGTCGTATTTCTGACAATAATAACAATCTGATGAATACAAATGCCGTTTGTGAAAACCAAGTAAAAACATCTGAAAAGAGGCGCGATAATTTTTTTCTTTTTTCGCTCGCAAAATAAGATTCACAAAAAAATAGTTGACTATATATTTTCACGTTTTAGCATAAATAAATGATAATTTTCTGTTAAATTTAAATGATTTTAGTGGAATTATATTTTTAATTACAAATAGTTTAATATTTAAACTTAATTTTAAATTTAAAATAAGATCTAATCTCTTTGCTGAAATTTAGAAAAAAAAAACATTACGTACTAGTGCTTTATTTTTATAACTCACGGCCTGGGTAATACATATCATTATGAACCTTAAAACAATGACATAAGACCCACTTTATGAGCAAATGTGTTGAAAAATTTATTACCATTGCCGTTTATGTTCCCAGCTTCTAGCATCACTAGAAACAAAGGGCAATGTGGTAAGTATACACGATTTTGCCGTGCCGTGCCGTTCGATTATAAAAAGGTCCATTTGGTAACTTTAAATTATAGTTACCAAAAATAAAGGATGTGAATCAACCCACGAAACTGAACAACTTTCATAAAATAACATAGCCTCTCCACACAACTTGTGCAATCAGCTGATTTGCCTTTGTATGGGATGTTGAAATTTTTTTATAGAAAATAAAACAAGTTCCATTATTTTAAATTCTATTTAAAATAGAATTCTATTAGAATTTAAAATAAATAATTCTATTAGAATTTAAAATAAATAACATAGATCGAAATAATTAATTTAAAAAATTTTTGCCTCTCCACACAACTTGTGCAATCAGCTGATTTGCCTTTGTATGGGATCTTGAATTTTTTTTTTAATTTAAAATACGGTTCCATGGGGAACGTTTTTAAGTTCATGGGGTGAATCACCCTCTATTTCTCTAAGTAATTAATTGAAAAGTCACCCATATGAAAATGTCTTTATATCATAACGCTGACACCAAGATTAGTTAAGTTCGCCACACAGAATATACCTACACACACTTGACTATATCTCTTAATCATTAAGTGCAAGACAAAAACGTACGGACGGCCGCAACTCAGGTTACCACACGCGTGCAGTCTGTGCTGTTGTAATAAGAGCGGTTTTGCAATGAAAGAGGAGTAACCTGATGCGCCGGCCTCTGTACTTACCAATATAGTACCCCTTGTCCCTCAGTCTTGTAATGGTGTAGATAGAGTTCAGCGAGTTTCCTCCTAACTCGTAGAAGCCTGCCCTGACGGTTAGGGCTCCTCTAGCGGCCCTGCCTAGGACTTCGCCCACCGTCTCAAAGAGCACCCGTGCTTTTTCCATATCCTCTGGCTCTACGCCTGTGTAGTCTATTTCTAGTGGGATTTCAGCGTCATCTGCGAAAGAAAATTAGGGACGATCCATAAATTACGTCACACGTTAAAGGGAGGGGAGGGGGTCAACAAAGTGTGACATTGTGTGACAAGGGGGTGGGAGAGGTCATAAGTTTCGTGACGTCACATTTCAAAATGTGTTATGAGTATCAAAACGTGTTAACTAATAACGACACACTTAACCTCCTCAATTCCAAGCACTCTCTTCACGTTTTTACTTTGTTTGAGACAATGAGTTTGGAGTTTCCAAAAAAAAAAACTCTACTAAGTACTGCTTTTATTAGAAAATTACAAAAAATGGAAAATATGCAAAATATGTGACGTCACGCTAGGGACGTCTTACAAATGTGACCAGCTGTGACAAGGAGGGGGAGGGGGTCAAAAAATCATGAAATTGGTGTGACGTAATTTATGGATGGCCCCTTAGGGACGCAACTTCTTACGAAAAAATCTTTGGGAATCCGAAAAAAACCTAAAATAGTTGATAGCAAAAAGTTGCGATGAAAATAGGTAATCCAACAGCTTAACCATTGTTATAAGCTAAATACTAGGGATACGTATACGCCAGTCAGAGGATACCAGTATCACAAGAAAATAAACAATTTAAGAACATATTAAAGTCGTGGCAATTAATTAATTAATTGAAGAAAAGAAAAATTACGAGAAAATAGTTCTAAATACAAAGTAAAATTAAAAGAAACAGATTCAAAGCGAAGCAAAGGCAGCGGATTTCTAAGAAGAGGTTTTTCTGCAGAAAACCGATAGACTTGTGGTACAACGTACAACGGTACGGATCACCGAAGAGAGAAATTAAGAATCTTTGCAAGCACAGATAAATTAAATAAATACTCAATACTCAATATTTTATTACATCCATAGTTTTACATATAGGTGTTACAATTTAATAAAGTATCCAATATGGTCCCTGTTCTAGGGCACTGCAATTAATAGGGGCAAACCTATTCTAGTCGCTTAAAATTAGTGAGATCAATTTGTGTGAGTGTGTGTAAGAGAGAGAAAGTTCAAGTTCTGTGTTGTGGAAGAGTGTGTGTATGTGTAGTGTATGTTATGTTTATGTATGTACTTTAGCGGTTGTGTGTGTGTTTTATATGTTTTATAAAGATTAAGTTTATTTAATCATGTGAGAGCTTGAAACAGTATTGAAAATTTAGATAGCACCACCATTATCGTAATCAATTCTTCAATTAAAATTATTCTTACCATTATTATTAGTGTTCTCGTACATTTTCAGCAACGCCTGTCGGTCCACTTTGCCGTTTACAAGCAATGGAATGCTCTCAATCTCAATTACCTGGAAATAAATTTATCTTTTATTTTACTACTTAGACGTCCAACTATACATCAAAACTTTCTAGGGATATTCTACGATTTTTATACAAGTTAAAGAGGTCTGTTTGAGAAGCTGTAAAAGCATACTCTTTGTAGGGATAAAACTTTCAGGTGAGCTAGTGATAAACCTGAAATTTTAATTCATTTGTGAAAAGGTGACGGAAATGAAAACAAAAATGATATTTTTTTCTGATTTTTATATGAAAACTAGCTGATGCCCGCAACTTCGTCTGCGTGTTGTATGTATTTTTATAGAACCGAGTTTGTACATTGACACAACTTCAGATACATGAATTGCCGTTTTTTATTAAAACCTATTTCGTTCATATTTTCGTTTATTGCATAACTAAGGAACAGCAATTTCTAAAATATTTTTTACTTGAAAACTTGGCTAAGTGTGTCATATTAGGTTGATACTTAATACATTACTTTGGATCTGAAAACAAAGCTCAAACATAGTTGTTTCATTTAACGCTTATATTTTCTATACCATTGTTACACTTGCTGCTTTTGATACATTAAGGTCCGTATTACAGAACGCGACTCAGACTCTGATCTATACTTCAGTAGCAGTCATTTTTGTTATTTTAATAGTGAGAGAGATAGACAATCAACACTTAACACTTGAGTCTCTAAAACATCTTTAAAAAGTTTTATGTTGTCTTAACAATCTTACAAAAAGTGGTTAATATTGTATTTCGCGTTTCTGTGAAAAAACGTAAAGATTATAGAAAATCAGTTTTCCTAAAATAAAAATATGTGAAGTAAAAAATTTACGAAAATTGTATGTTGAAAGACCTATTAGTAAGGTAAGTACAATAAATGACATCCAATTCCTAAGTGCTAATTAAGGATTTATTTTTGATTTTCAGTGTAATAGAAGTTTCTAAAACAGGTCACCTATGACAGTATCTAAAACAATTCCCGTGCATTTGAGATTTCAGTTAGCACGCTTCTTATAATGTGCCTTGCGATAATGATTCAATAAAAAATTAAATTTAAGTTAGAAATGACTAAGCTTTTCCCTTCAATGGACATTTGTAGAAATAAGCAAAGGTGTCAGTGCTTGATCCAAACCAAGAAACTTATAGAATAGTCATATTATAATATTTATCCATGGCTTAAATACGCAATACTACGCTTGATGTAAACTAAAATCAAAAATCATTAAATAGTCCTTATTTCATGTCAGAACATCAAAGCCATCATACAAAACCTATAGACCATATTCATAGTGGTTTTAATAAAACAAATGTCAGTTTCTATTGAGTTTCCCGCCTTTAAAAAGAAGAAATGCATTGAAAACACCGGCTGTACGGCCATAGATTCCTTTGCTTAAAAATAAAAATAAGCCGTTTTATAGTTTTGAAAAAGTAACATCCTAAAGATATAATAATGTCATTTAGTTTCTCCGAAAGGGCCGAATTAAGATTTGAAGACTAAATACCTACTTAATCAATTTCGTTCTTATTAACACTGTATTAAGTGTTTAGTTTTGGCTCGTTAAAAAAGCACAGAATGGCCGAACTATTAATGGGGAAGCTGACAAAAGTCTCGATATTTTAGGTATTATACGCCTATAATCCTTGTTGGGGTAAGCACGATATTAAATGTTTCTATAGTCACTTAACTTTACATCATATCAGCCCATTGCAGTCCACTGCTGAAAATAGGCCTCCCCCAAGGTGCGCCACTTCGCACGATCCACCGCTTTTTGCATCCAGCCACTACCCGCTATCTTCTTTAGGTCATCTGACCATCTGACTGGGGGGCGTCCTACACTACGTTTGCCAAGACGTGGTCTCCATTTGAGAACCTGTCTACTCCAACGCTCGTCGGTTCTGCGACAGACATGGCCAGCCCACTGCCACTTCAGCTTGCCACACTTTTGGATAATATCCATCACTCCGGTTTTCTGTCGGATGACCTCGTTTCGGATTCTATCCCTTAGCGAGATTCCGAGCATGGAGCGTTCATGTTCCACGTTTCGGCTCCGTAGGTCATGACTGGTAGGACGCATTGATTAAAGACCTTGGTCTTTAGACACTGTGGGTGTGGCGACGAAAAGATATGACGTAGCTTCCCAAATGCTGCCCAGCCAAGCTGCACTCTTCTGGTGATTTCCCGCTCGAAGTTGTCTCTACCTAACTGCAACGCTTGCCCGAGGTATATATATTCCTGAACAACTTCGAGCGTTACAACGTCAACAGAGATCGGCCTGGGGATGACATGATCATTGAACATGACCTTGGTCTTGTCCAACTTCATTCCAAGGCCGACACGTCTTGAGGCAGCGTTAAGGCTGTGCAGCATTTCTTGCAGGACTTGTGGTGTATCTGCCAATATTATCATGTCGTCTGCGAAGCGGAGGTGCGATAGAAATTTGCCGTTGACATTGATGCCCAGTCCATTCCAATCTAGCATCTTAAAGACGTCCTCTAGAGCATTGTTAAACAGTTTCGGGGATATGACATCCCCCTCTCTAACACCTCTGAGCAATAACTTTACATTTCATGAAAATTCTGAGGGTCAAAAATGGCATATTGTATATGAGTATTTAATATGTTGTCTAAATTTTGCAATGTACGTATCAAGAATGCAATGTATTTGGTTGGCAGCTGGCACATTCCAAATTTTTTGTTTAGTGTCAGTTCATCACAGAAGTTTTTATTTTTTATTTTTTGATATTTGTGGGTCAGTTACTATAATTTTAATTTCTTCCGACTCACTTATATTCTAATTATATCTAATTATAGAGCAGCACCCTCAGATTCTTTTAATAAAGTACTTTTTTAAAGGGGAATTAATGAAGTTTGATAAAGATTATACCTATTACCTACAAAGAAAACTCAATAAGTAACATCATAAAAACAATTAATGAGCACTTCACACTGTAACTTTCCGCACTAAAGTTTCCCTCGTATGGTTTGTTTGCCCAAACCGGAAATCGAACCCAGAAACCGTCAATTCACAGACTTTGTAACTCTAACACTCAACCAAACTTCTCGACAAAAAATTAAGAAAGAATCTATAATACAAAATATCTCATAAATCTTAATCCGGTCCTTTTATCAAATGCTTACGTCACGCTTACTGCTTGGTCGGTGCGAAGGCGGCCCATCAAGCTTTTTTGGCTAGATACCGACTTCAAACAGATTTCCTCTTTTTTTCAGTTTTTTGAAGTCGGCTTTATTTTTATTCTAAATAGTTTAATCTAAAAATAAATATGTTTCAATGTTTTGTGTAAATATTAAAAAGAACATAAGAAATATTGTAAGTGCCAATTACATTCAAGGGTTGCCCTCGATTTCGATGGGATTCCATCAGATCCTGACTTGGTGACATTAAGACCACCTCTGGAATATACTCTTTCGAACAAAAAAAGAATTTTGAAAATCGGTCCACAAATGGCGGAGAAATCGGTGAACATACATAAAATAAAGATATATACAGTCGAACATAAAACCTCCTTTTTGTAAGTCGGTTAAAAAGTAATTCAAGTGATACAGTGTATCCGCTCCGTTTGGTTTCAAACAAAACACTATCGGCTTACGGAGAATGATTGGAGTGAAGAAATAAATTGAAGACATAGCTAAGAAATACATATATTGAAGACCTGGCTGTATGGACGCAGATACCTTTGCCTTTCTCGAAAGAGATTCATTTAAAAAACAACATGTCCATCCTTTTAGCCCTAGGACCAAGTATTTTAGAGAGAGATACTTGGTCCTAGTTTTAGCCCCTGTATGTCAAAAATACGTTGATCTCTATGGTATGAGTAAAATGTACTGAAAAACACCTAGCTTTGAATTTTTTCAGGGGTTTTTGTTGTTGGTTTTATATTTACTGGCTAAATTTCGAGATTTTATGTAGCCTAAATGTTGACCGGGGATATAAGGTACCACCATGCAAAATTTCATTTAAATCGGTCCAACAGTTTCGGAGATTAGCCCGTGCAAACAGACAAACAGACAAACAGACAAACAGATAAACAGACAAACAGAGAAACAAAAAATTTTTAAAAAATCGGGATTTGTTTTATTTCTCTTCTTACATCCCCCTGACTCGGTTTTTAGCTTTTTTTTTCTATGTACAGAAATTCGACCTCTACAGTTTTATTATAAGTATAGATGGTGGAATTTGCACAACTTTTTTCATGGGTCACGATTTATCGTGATTCCAACGGGAAAACATATCACCAGATCTTGCCGTGAAACCTGCCAAATACCGAGGAAGAGACTCTGGTCAGAGCTGAGATGGCTAGAATAGCCACCGATCCACACGCATAAATACGCACGCATTTTAGAGCATAAATGCGTTTTGGAACCTTATCAAGCACTTTTTGCGCTTGTAGCAGTGGCTCTCACTGATCTGAACCGATCAGTGAGGTTAAGCAATGTATCCGATGGGTGACCAAAGTGGCAATTTATCACGAGCGTTTCCGTGCTTCGGAGGGCACGTTAAGCTGTCGGTCCCGGCTGTTGTCGATTGACTACAGTCGTTAAAACCAAGTCAGAGGCCATTTGGCGGTTTGAAAACTCTGACATCAGGGTTAGCTAAGTTCGCTACACACTTGACATCAAGGCACTGATATCTGTTGATGGTTATGTAGAGGTTGTGTACCTCTCACGTTAACCATCTCCTTAGAACGCCTTTTGCTAATGATCATGATTCTGTAATCAAAATCGTTCGCAGCGTTTGGCGCGGAAATCCAAATGTGACGCATTTCTTTCCGTGGCTTCGACCGCGCGAGTAGGGGCCTTTATGTAATTGGAAAACGGCATGGCAAAATTCTATTACCATTGCCTTCTATACATTTAGTCCCTATATCGAGATAGATGAAAAGAGCGCTTCAAACTGTATGAGAACCTAGCGTGTTGAATTTTTCGTACCTAAAATGACGTCACGAGCGAGATCAAGACCGCGCGGAAACGATTCATTCAAAGGCGCTTTTTAAGTAAAACAATAATGTAAATCCGATTAAAATCGATTATCATTTACGGCATAGGTCTTAAGCGGACTGACTTAAGGCGACTACAGCACCCGATAAAGGCAGCACACATAGGAATAGTGCCATCTCCGTCTCTCAACAGGCCTGGGCCGGCAGTGCGAACAGTGTCGATACACGAAGTTTACGGACTATGAAAGCGTGCGTGCGTAAAAACATGTTCGAAAGTTAGAAAAATGAGATTCATGGAAAGGTGACAGCTTAAACCGAAAAATGCGTTAACTACTTATCGAGAGTGTTCAATCACGAACATTTTGATAGCAAATTCAAATTCCTGTGTGCATTTTACTATCGTTTTTACAGCTTAAAAGATACAAATATTGGTATTTAGAGGTGACTTTGAGAGCTTTTTCTATCGAACCAAAAGTGCTGAATCATGTTTTCAGCAAACTACTTATCTAGTTTATGTCCTGAATATTACCGTAGTATTTTTTCTTCGATTTAATGCAGTGCGTCATGCTTATCTACGCATCATAAAATCGTAATTTAGGTGCTGTAGTCGCCTTAGGTCGGACAAAACTGTGGACCGTAACTCACACTTTTTGCACATAAGGTAGATAAACTGTAACCGTCTTTCTCGATATAGGTCTGTGGTATTCGTGATATTAGAAGGTGGGAACGTAGGGGTTAATGGTAATACAAATTCTGCCGAACCGTGCCGCGCCGTTCGAATTATAAAAAGGCCCATCTCTGCCTTTTCCTGGCCTTTTCCTGGTCACCAGCTCCCTCCGAGCTACACTGTAGTACTGACCTGTGGCATCATGTAATGCGTCAGGGAGTTTTTCAAAGCCGCTTCGACGTGGCTGGCTGCGATTCTGGCTTCAGGTTTGATGGTGACAAAGGCCAGGATCTCAGGATTACCACGGTCCAGGCCGTAGCACAGTACCACAGCTAGAACAAATGATTAAAGGGTTTCAAAAATGCCAAGTCGGTACCAAGCACATTAAATCATAATTTTTAGGGAAAAAAAATATTAGGCACGAACGGGCCTTGAATCCACGCCCCCAGGATTAGATCTCCTGGTGCTCTAAGGGGGCGTCCATTAATTACGTGAGGCGTTTTGGGGGGGGAGGGGGTCGGGCCGGATCTCACTCAATCTCACTTGGGGGAGAGGGGGGGTCTCTACAAATATCACGTAATATTTTCCCCCAAACGAAATAGTGTTAAATTGTGGGAAAGCTAAGTTAAACCAACTAAACCAGTAGCCACTCTTGAGTTCCCGTAGACTAAATTAGAACAATCTTTTTTTTTTAAATTTAAATTGGTAAATCATAGCTGTTTTTTATTTTTCGATTATTAAAAGTTAAAAAATAATAAGGCAAATTATGTATAAGTTTTCTAAATAAATTACCAATTAACGTATTTACACTAAAACTAAACATTTTCATAAAACTCACGTGAAATAAAAGGGGGAGGGGGGGTGTCGAGCCAAATCTAACGATATCTCACCAGAGGGCGTGAGGGGGTCGAAAAATCGCCAAAAACACCTCACGTAATTAATGGATGCCCCCTAACCAGTTGAGCTATCGTGCCTCAGGAGATTAAATCCTGAGGTAAGCGTTTTAAAAATTATGTAAGTATTCTATATTTTTCATTTTTTTAAATTCGGTTTATTTTTTTTTCTAAAAAGTTTACCTATTTATATAGGGCTTTAGGTAACTCTCTTTCAACGTCTCGGGTGGTTAATCAGGCCATGAAACTAAACAACTTCCCCAAGAAACATAGGTCAAAATACGAAAAAAAAAATGTTTGATCTGCCAAATGCGCTATATGCTGATAAAGTTTGTATGGGAACTAAAAAATTTTTTTTTCGTATTTCGATTTCGACCTATATTCCTTGGGAAAGTTGTTCAGTTTCATGGACTGATTAACCACCCGAGAGGTCGAAAGAGATGTACCTAAAGCCCTGTATAATTACTTACATACATTAAACAATTTAAATACATACATACATATTCGTTATTTTGACACTACTGACTCTACGCCCAGTCGCAAAGGTTTTACCACTCCTCCATAATACCGTACCTCTGTCCACCCCGCTGACCGCGGCCACAGCTCGCTCCACCTCGGCCAGGTCCACCCGGTGTCCGCGCACCTTCACCTGCGAGTCGGTCCGGCCCGCGTATAGGATCACACCTTTACTCAGTACTCCGAAGTCACCAGTGCGGTAGAGACGGCCGAATTCTAAGAAGAATTTGACATAAAAAAAACTCTAAAATTAAAAAACCTTTTTTTAAAAACAAACTTTTTGCCTTATAGGATCAAAATACTCGTCAATGCGAATCAAACGAGCCCAAACTCGATGGGGTTGTGTCGTTTCTTTGCAGAGTTCCTGTGACTACTTTCCAGCTTCATGTCATCATAATATTGCATTGTTACGCGATATACTAAGCATGCAAAATTTTAGCTCAATCGGAAACCGGGCAGTAGGTCAAATTTAACTAGCAAGGTTTCATTTACAGACACCGGGACAGGTGAAACTAAATCATCATCATCATATCAGCCTATTGCAGTCCACTGCTGAACATAGGCCTCCTCCAAGGTGCGCCACTTTGCACGATCCTCCGCTGTTTTCATCCAGCCACTACCCGCTCTCTTTTTTAGGTCATCTGACCATCTGGCTGGGGGGCGTCCTACACTACGTTTGCCAAGACGTGGTCTCCATTCGAGAACCTGTCTACTCCAACGCTCGTCGGTTCTGCGACAGACATGGCCAGCCCACTGCCACTTCAGCTTGCTACACTTTTGGATAATATCCATCACTCCGGTTTTCTGTCGGATGACCTCGTTTCGGATTCTATCCCGATTCTATCGAAACTAAATAAAAGCTTGGAAAAAAAGGTCAATGGAAAAAAACATTAAGCTGAGCCAACACTGTCACAACATTAACTGAGCTAAAGCCCATTCACCAGCGGCACTGTAAAGATATACATGAGGAATACTTATTGTACTTTTTTCGTTTTCGTTAATTGTTATTTTGTGTTGGGTAGCAAGGATATACGAGTAGCAAGTGCCTATTCACTCAAATTGTGTACGAGCGGCCTGAGTCATGTATATTCAGGGATTGTGCTAAAGACGGCCGGTTTGGTAGTTACGCTGCCTCTTGATCGACAGATCCTGGGTTCGTTTACCTGTCGGGGCAGACATTTGTGTAAAAAGCTGGTGTTTGTTCTCGGCGTTCGTGTCTCTCTGTGTGTGTATTCCAACGGACCCACAACACAAGGGAAAACCTTGTGGGCTTGAGTGTGTGGGCTTGAGTTTATAAGGGTATGTTTTGGACCAAAAGTTGCCTGAAAAAACCTACCAGGATGTGAAGCATGAGGGTTATCACAAAACTTGTCCGGAGCCTGTCCGCCGACGTAGCCCGCCGCCAGGTTGGCCCCAGACACCCACACCTCGCCGGGCTCCGACTCGCGCGACGGATTCATCTCCTCGTCCAGCAGGTAGACTGCGCAGTTGTCGAGAGGTGAACCTGTTGGACAAATATGTTAAAAGTGCGATCAGAAAATTTGCCTTTGCATGGGAAGTCGAATTTTTTTAGAATGTAAAGTAAGTTCCTTGGGTGAAGTTGTTCAGTTTGGGGAGAATTCCCTTATCCCTAAGAATTCCCTCCTTTCGCAAATTTAAAATTACTCAATATCATTCTGAAACTATACAGAATGTAAAGGCTAGCTTAACAAAAACTGTAACCCTCGATTCAAACCAACATTCTAAATAATGTTCTAGTTGAATTTTCCCCGGAAAATGTCCGGAACTTTATTGTCCGAGATTATGGTCATAAGACAAACATAACAATAAAGGCGTCGGTCCCACGCAAGCCTTCCAAAGGTCCGGGACGTAAATTGCCCGAGATTCAAGGAATGTAGACAAACATAATTTTATTAAGATTCAATCATAGTTGTAGGTAAGTTCCACCATTTAGGTATTTGCTAAGCTGTCCCATACACCTTGTATTATATGTTCATAATTTTTTTTATTTTTGGCCAAACTACTTTGAGCTCTGCTGAAAAGCTGAAATACCTAAATAAAGGTTCCACTTCTAGTCCAGAGTAAAAGTACTTCACATATACTCACCAATAGGAATGGTGTCATGAAGATCCAGTTGCTCAGACTTCTCCAGTACATAATACGTCACATCTCCCATAACTTCAGTGCTCCCATAGAAATTGGCCAGCTTATAGCCGCTGTGGTCCCCAAAATACTTAAAGAATTGCCCTGCTAACTCCTTACTGAGAACCTCTCCGGAGCAGACCCAGAGTTTGAGGAGTTGGAGAGGCCGGTCTGATGGATTTAGGGACAGGTACATGAGGATAGAACGAACGAGGGTTGGGACGAGAACCAGGCGTTGTACCTAAAAAGAAAGATGGAAATAATTATAGTCCACTAGCTTTCCGCCCGCGTGGACTACAGGCTATATCGTGCCCAGCTAAAGTGTAGCCTATGTCCAATCCCAGGCTCTAACCTATCTCTGTACCAATTTTCATCAAAATCGTTTCAGTAGTTTAGGCGTGAAAGACGGACAGACAGACAGACGGACCGAGTTACTTTCGCATTTATAATATTACTAGCATCCCGCTCGGGACTTCGTTCCCGTGGGAATTGGGAAAAATTATGTAGCCTATGTCCATCGGGGATAATGTAGCTTTCTAATGGTAAAAGAATTTTTCAAATCAGTTCAGTAGTTTCGGAGCCTATTCAATGCGAACAAACAAAGAATCAAATCTTTCCTCTTTATAATACGTACAGATATAGATAGATAGAAGATTAGTATAGAAGTATAGATATATACTTCATTTTTTTAGCATAAGAATTATTCTATATGACGATCATAATATGGAGTGACACTACATGTAATTGCATTATATTGTAAATGTTATCTATATTTTGACCTTATGGTCTTATAAAAAAATAAAAAGTTTGGGGTTAGATGGCGCTGTTATATGTATTTGTCCAAACTTAACTATTTAATAAATAATCAAATACAAAATTCCAAAGGTAAGTAAATACCTGGCTCTCAGCTAAGACCCGAACCAGCTTTTGGGGGTCCCTAGTGGTCTCCCTAGACAGCACCAGCAGGGTCCTCCCATGCAGAAGAGGGCCCCAGATCTCGCAGACCGAGTCCACGAAGGTCAAGGACGTCTTCCAGACGCATGTCCTCTCGGTCTCACCGAATGGGAAGACCTTGAACTGCCACCACAGCCGGTTGCATATTGCGGAGTACGCTAAACGGACTCCTGAAAGTAGAAATATGACTTTAAATAAGCAAGTAGCCCAGTGACGCTGGCTGATCTCAAGCGATCAGTGAGGTTAAGTAACGTAGGCAGACGCAGGGAACCTGTGACCAAAGTGGCAATTTATCACGAGCGTTTCCGTGCTTCGGAGGGCACGTTAAGCTGTCGATCCCGTCTGTTGTCGATTGACTACAGTCGTTAAAACCAAGTCAGAGGTCATTGTGCGGTTTAAAAACTCTGAAACCAGGGTTAGCCAAGTTCGCCACACACTTAACTTTACCTACAGTTACTTAATTTGGCTGCAGTCACCCAGTATTAGACTAGTAGGTACTTAGGCGTCTTCCGCTATTTGTTAATTTAAAAACGTCATATAAATATATTATACACTAGATTTCCGCTCGGGACTTCATTCGCGTGGGAATCAGGGAAAATTATGTAGCCTACATCTCTCAGGATTATTGGAGTATTCTAATGGTGAAAGAATTTTTGAAATCGGTTCATATTTTGAGTTTATTCGCTAAAACAAGGGTTACCAGGAAGAGATTGGTCTTAGCGATAAGGCCGCCTTTGCGCACTTCTGTATTTAGTTATGTAAAACTTTTTTGTGACTGTGTGCAAGAAAGTGTTTCTAACTATCTATCTAGTCCCACGCAAAGTGAAGTTTCAGTTATTCTCAAAAATATCATAAACGTGAGACATTTCATACATTCTCATAAAAGCAAATTCCCGAAATAAGATAGTTTTATCTGCAGCTCTAGCACGATAACGACGAAACTCGCGTTCGGCTCACGCTGAAACTTCACTTTGATTACGTGAAGTTTCAGCGTGAGGGTCCCGCGCAAAAGCTTGCTCGCCCTATGGCGTTGTCAATGTTGACAAAGGACCGCGGTGTTGTCACGGCGCTGTCACTATCGTGGTCGGTCGGCCTGCTGCATCTACTAATACTAATACGAGGGTAATGTAATGTTTCAACCAGCACACGTTTAAAAATAACGTGCGTCCAAAAATATGTAAAAAAAAGTTGTTTTTTATCAGATAACGAAGTATTAAAATAGATACAGTCACTAGTAAGGAAACGCGGAACACTTCGATACCGCGTTGTAGAATACACGTAGCGACATCTAGCGGTTTCTAGTAGAACATATGGCCAGGACTACAGAAAGTGCTATGAACTGCAGTAAAGTGAAAGGCCATAATAAAGGACATTATTATGTTTATTCTATACTAATATTATAAAGAGGACATATTTTATTATTCGTTTGTTTGTTTGTTTGCTTTGAATAGGCTCCGAAACTAATTGATCAATTTGAAAAATTCTTTCACCATTAGGATGCTACATTATCCCTGAGTAACATAGGCTAGGTACATAATTTTCCCGAATTCCCACAGGAACATCTAATAAGACTATTACTTATTTACCAAATCTCTTTCAATAATTTCCTCGCTTCGGTCAGGTTTTAAGTCACCCAGTATTATTGTAGACTTATAGGGCGTCTTCCGCCATTTATTAATTAACCAACTTCAAAAAAGGAGGAGTAGACGGAGATCACAGGGCCGCCAGACCTTACTTATTTTCTCATTAACCAAATGTGTGGGAAATAGTAGTGCTAGTACGTACTAGTAATGTATGAATATCAGCTAACCTGGGCCGATGGCCAATTTTCAGCTACCCGGTTCTGAAGGTACTTCCAAAAATTACTCATTTGTCTTGAAGTCTGGCTGCTGATATCTTATAGAATATAATTAATTTAATAAAAAAATAATGATCAACACCACCAGACACTCTCCGTCAGCTGTAATTTCTGCCAGACGCTTTACAGTTCGCAAGTAAATTATGCGATTATACCTACAATCTGAGCCGTGATTTTTGTTTAAGTATGATGTTCAGGGAACTATAACAATACTTTGTATAGCACCCAGACTTCAAGACAAGTGAGCAATTTTTGGAAGTACCTTCAGAACCTGGTAGCTGAAAATTGGCCGTCGGCCCAGGTTAGCTGGTATTCATATGTTAATAGTACGAGTACATATTGGCACTACTCTTTCCCATACTTTTGGTTAATGAGAAAATAAGTAAGGTCTGGCGGCCCTGGGATATTGGTCTAGAGCAGGGGTGGCCAACCGGTCGATCGCGACTGTTAGTCCAGTCGATCGTGGTAAGGTGAAAAAAAAACAAATTTATGTTTTTTCCCTTAATATAATAAAAAAAATACTACATGATTGTGTCCTGAACTATGCTGTTTCATTTAAGATTTCAAGAAGTATGTAATTGGTAGATCGCACAGGGTTTCGTTAGTAAACAGGAGATCTTGGGTATAATCAAGTTGGCCACCCCTGGTCTAGAGGTTCTATGTTCGACTGTATGTATCTTTTTTTATGAATGTTCACCGATTTCTCCGCCATTTATGGACCAATTTTCATTTAAAAACCTTATCTAAACCAAACATGCAAGAATTTTTGTTTTTGTTGACTATTTTTAAAAGCGCTGAATTAAGATGGAAATATGGAATCATCTCAGACGTTATTTTTTCTCCCAAAAACAACGCGTTGAAATTGCAAAAGAATTTCAAAATTACAACGCCAAGAGGAAAGCAAGCTTTTTAAGTGCCCTCGCGGGCCTCGCGCAAAGTGAAGTTTCGCCCGCTCCGTGTACAATGATATTCTTATTGTAAAAATTATCATAATAGTAATTCCCACAGACCTATATCGAGATAGACGAAAAGAGCGCTTCAAACTGTATGAGTGTCGAATTTTTCGTACCTAAAATGACGTCATGAGCGAGATTTAGTCATGGGAAATGAAGACCGCGCGGAAACGATTCAAAGGCGCTTAATTAAGTAAAACAATAATGTAAATCCGATTAAAATCGATTATTATTTACGGCATAGGTCTCAAGCGGACTGAATTAAGTCGGACAAAACTGTGACTTTTACCGTCTATCTCGATATATTCGTAGGTCTGTGGTAATTCCCATTATGCGAGTAACCGCATTAAAGCACATTCTCGCAATAAGATAGATTATGCTGTATCTGTTACCGGAAATGTATGAAATTTAAATTAGATTATATTATTTTATTTTTTAAATTATATTTGGGGAGCTTACAGCAACGTTTACAACACAGAAACTTAATTAAACAACTAAGAGCTAATAACAAGCTTCCACATTTTGAAAGAAAATAAATACTAGTTGCATTTACTATAGGTTAATAAATTTTAACAATTCAGTATTTGTCGCATTTACCGTATACATTTCCTAGGAATTGTATAAAATTTTGAAATTGCTTTAGGAAATGTATAAAACGAATGCTTTCTGTGAATAAAATTAAGAAAACAACCTAACCTAACCTGAATAAGCGACGTGAATTCATCCTGGCCATTTGGTAGATTTGCTCACTTCATATTTCATGAAATTTTTCACTATCTATTGACCACATGCGACAACCGCTTAAATGCGAACCGCTTAACGCAAACACAGTCGTTTCGTTGGGGGTCGCAGTTCTAACCTAACCTAAGGTTAGGCTACTAACAAACCTACTTGTCGCAGTTCCGTCTATCACAATCGAACAAAGAAGTCGAATGACTTATAAACAGAAAAATCAAACATTTTATACATTTCCGATTGTTTTTTTTTTCTTTATTAATTTTAGGGAGGGTTTTTTCTATAGAGAAAATGTCACCCTCATAGTTCTAACCTATACCTTATCTTCTACGTTTAATTAAAATATTAATTAATTTGTAAAGAGCTCTGGCCATCTCCGAGGTGGGGAAAGCCAGAACGCTGTTACAAATTCCTGTTAAATGTGGCAGTTTAGTTGATAAATCCTGTGCCTCTGTTTTGAATTAAAAAGCAGATCTAGTTAGTTAAGAAATAGGGTAGGTGGCGCCATGTTGGAATGTCAGAACGAACGATGTGTTAAGAATAAAACCATTTAAAATCAGTGATTAATTTAATTTAATTGCCTAAAAACAAGTAAAAACCTACATGGTAGCAGAGATCCGTGGTTAAAAAAACATAAAAACAACATGGAAAAAGACAAGATCGACGACAACATACAAAAACTAGAGGGCGAAGAAACGTTCGCCACATGGCGGTTCCAACTAGAAATCGTGTTACAAAGTCATGATCTGTATGATCGGCTCGTAGAAGAACCCAGTAAAAAAGAAGAAGAAAAAAAGGATGTGAAAAAGGATGCGCAAACAAAAAAAATCATCGTGAACTCCATTTCAACAAAATACATACCGTTGATCATGTCATGCAAAACTGCTAAGGAAATGTTTAAGAAACTATGCTTCATCTTTGAGAAATCATCAGAAAATAAAAAGTGTCAGTTATTACAGGATTTTTTTCAATACACGTATAACAAAAGTAAGGACATGACATATCATGTAAGTAAACTGGAGAACTTGGCTTTTCAACTTAATAGTTTGGAAGAAAAGATAAATGACTGCATGTTAATCTCCAAAATCCTCTCGACACTGCCTGCAGATCAATATTCATCATTTGTGACTGCTTGGGAGTCTACTCCTAAAACTGAACAAACTAAAAACAATTTAATTTCAAGGCTGTTAACAGAAGAAAAAAGAATTAATCAAAAATTTGAAGAAACTCAAAATGCCGATGCATTCAAGGCAAGTACAAGCAACAAAACATGCTTTATTTGTAAAAGCGATAAGCACTTATCGGCACAGTGTGACAAGAAGAAAAAGAAAGATAATAAAATTTTCAAAAAACCTTGTTCTATCTGCAAGAAGACAAACCACTTAGAGAAAAATTGTTTTTTCAAAACAACGCAATGCAATATCTGCAAAAAAACGAATCATCAAGAGAAAGACTGTTTTTTTAGAAAGAACCAAGAAGAAAAAATTGCTTTGCTTACATTAGATCACACAGACAAGTCTACAGAGTTTATTATTGACTCGGGATGCACGTCTCATATGACTGATAGTGAGGAGATAATATTTAATGAAAAAAGGTGCAAAATTTCGATTCAAACTGCTGAAAAAAATCATCAAATCATGTCAGAAAAGAAAGGGACTATAGAAGCAAATAACTGCAAATTCGAGAATGTGTTACTGGTACCAAATTTACAAAAAAACTTAATATCAGTATCGGCTATGACTGAAAAAAATGCAGAGGTTATATGTACAAAAAATGATGTCAAAATTAAGAAAAATAACCAGATCATACTTCAAGGAAAAAAGAACTCTAAAGGATTATACAGCATAGACTTGAAAACAGTAACTAATGAAAATGCATTTTTCTTAAATAAAAATGAAAACAAAGCCCTTGAATGGCATAAAATTTTTGGACATCCCGGAAAAGAAACTTTGAATAATATAATTAAAACTGTTGAAGGAATAAATTTAACAAAAGAAGAAATAGATGCACTTCCCACCACTTGTGATGTGTGTCAGAAGTCTAAACAGGTCAGATTGCCATTCCATACCAGACAGAAAAGTACAGAAAAATTACAAATAATACACACAGATGTATGTGGCCCGATAACACCTACTACTTGGGATAATAAGAGATATATACTTACATTTATTGATGACTTAACAGACTATACAGAAATATACCTACTGACCAATAAGAGCGAAGTATTTACTTACCTGAAACAATATGTACAACAAACAGAAAGATACACAAAGAAACAAGTAAATATTATCAGATGCGACAACGGAGGAGAATACACTAGCCGTGAGCTGAAGGAATGGTGTACCCAGAGAGGAATAAAACTTGATTACACTATACCCTACACTCCGCAGTTGAATGGAAAAGCTGAAAGGTTCAACCGTTCTCTACTAGAAAAAATTAGAGCTTTATTGTTTGAATCCGGATTACATAAAGACATGTGGGGAGAAGCGGCTAAAACTGGTACTTACCTGATGAACCGTATCCCAAAAGAAGGTAACTCTGAAACTCCAACTGAAAAATGGTCAGGAAGAAAACCGAATGTGACAAACCTAACATTATTTGGTACAGAAGTATACAGCAAGAAATTAACACCACTAAAAAAATTAGAAGAAAGATCTGAGAAGCTGATCCTGGTTGGTTATGCACCTACAGGTTATAAACTCTGGAATGGAAATAAAATTGTTACACGAAGAGATGTAAAATTCACTAAAACTAATGAAAAAGAAATACCAGTAATAAATAGAAACCTAGAAGAACAAAACGATGAAGAAGTGAAAATAATTAATGAAGAAGAAAAAATTAACAAAGAAGATGAAAAATTACAAAGTGAAGAAGAAACTGAAAACGAAAAAATACTAGAAAATGAAAAAAGAACAGAAAAAGAAAATACTACAGAAGAAGAAAATAGCACAGAAAGAGAAGAAAAAAGAACAGAAAATGAAGAAGAACCGAACCAAAGACCCAAAAGAAATAGAAGACCACCGAGAAAATTTTATGATTATGTTATGCTGACATACAAACAAGCAGTATCAGGAGAAGAAAAAGAGGAGTGGCTTCAAGCTATAAATTCTGAAAAGAAATCCCTAAAAGACAACAAAGTATGGGAATTTGTTGATGAAAAGGAGGCAAAAGGGAAAGAAATATTAAGCAACAGATGGCTACTAAAAGTAAAAAATAATGGAACATACAAAGCAAGACTTGTAGTAAGGGGATGTGAACAAAAAGGAGAAATAGACTATGAGGAAACATTTAGTCCCGTAATAAATGATTCATCTATAAGAATATTATTGGCTTTAGCTACTAAAAAACGTTTTAATATGATGAAACTAGATGTGAAAACAGCGTTCCTATATGGTGAACTAAAAGAAGATATATTTATGAAGATACCGGAAGGATACAAGACAGAAGAAACTAAAGGAAAGATATGCAAACTGAAAAAAGCCTTATACGGTTTAAAACAATCTCCACAAAGATGGAACGAAAAATTTACAACTATACTAAAACAATATGGTCTTGAGCAGCTGAACTCTGATCCCTGCATTTTTAAATCGAAAAATGGTCAACTGATAATGGGTATTTATGTAGATGATGGACTAATCATAGGAAAAAATATTAAAGAAATGAACTCATTGATAGAAAAGCTGAAAAAACATTTTGATATGACTTGTGAAGAAAATCCAGAAAGTTTTATTGGAATACAAATAGAAAAGCAAGACGGAAAAGACATTAAACTGGGACAGGGGGAATTTGCACTAAACATACTAAAGAAATTTAACATGGAGAATTCTAAATCCTGCAACACGCCAATCCTGAAAAATGAAAGAAAAATTGAAGAAAAAGAAGAAAAAGATAACAAGAAGTTTCCCTACAGAGAAGCTGTGGGTTCACTGATGTATTTATGCAGAAAAACTCGACCAGACCTGACTTATGCTGTCAATTACGAGAGCAGGAACATGGAAAATCCTGAAAAAGAAGACATAAATAATATTAAAAGAACCTTACACTACCTAAATGGTCACAGAGACCTCAAGATAGGCTATTCTGCTGACTCTGATATCCTGAAACTTGAAGCATATAGTGACTCCGACTATGCAGGAGACGTAGAAACCAGACGTAGCACATCAGGCTACTTAATAAAGTACTGTGGCGGACCCATACAATGGTCTACTAGAAGGCAACCCATTGTAGCGCTTTCCAGCTGTGAGGCTGAATACATATCAGCAGCTGAATGTTGCAAAGAAGTTATGTATATCAAAACGTTAATTGAAGAACTAATAAGTGACAAGTTATCTGTGAACTTTTATGTGGACAATCAAAGTGCAATAAAACTAATAAATACTGGTGTTCATAATAGACGTTCAAAGCATATAGACGTACGTTACAAGTTCATGCACGAAAAAGTTTTAGCGGGTGAAATAGTGTTAAAATATATTCCCACCGATGAACAGTGTGCGGACATTTTCACCAAACCTTTGGACAATATAAAATTCAAGAAGTTTTGTAAAAAAATTATGTTTAATTAAGACTAAAAATTATGTTTTAATTAAGACTAAGGTTATGTTTTTTATTTTATGATTGTAAAAAAAAAGAAAAAAGTGTTTTTTTGTTTAGTTAAAAATAAGGAAAAATGTTTCTTTGTTAAGTTAAAAAAGGAAAGTAAGTTTTTTTGTTTGAAAAATTGTTTAACTTTAGAATATTTTTTTTTAATATGTAATTTTAAAAGGATTTTAAAATTAAGGGAGAATGTTAAATGTGGCAGTTTAGTTGATAAATCCTGTGCCTCTGTTTTGAATTAAAAAGCAGATCTAGTTAGTTAAGAAATAGGGTAGGTGGCGCCATGTTGGAATGTCAGAACGAACGATGTGTTAAGAATAAAACCATTTAAAATCAGTGATTAATTTAATTTAATTGCCTAAAAACAAGTAAAAACCTACAATTCCAACTTCACAATTATAATTAATCAAATTTAAAAACTCGGTTCTTTCAGATTCGTTCCGGACACACTCCATCATAGCATGTGTTACATCTACAACGACCTCACACTCGCTGCAGTTGGGTGATTCTGTTTTTTTCATTAAGTAACCAAAACTATTGAGAGGAATGTGTCCGGAACGAAGTCTGAAAGCCGTTACAATATCGTTCCTAGTTAATTTAGCTCCATCGAACCAAGGAGATCTGCACAGAACTGGTTGGATAGTCCTGTACCAAATCCCCTTGGTGAGAGATCTTTCATCGAAATATTCACTCCAGCATCTTTCACATTTTTCTCTTCCTACATACAATAACTCACTGAAGTACTGTACACAATGGAGGTTAATTCCGTCAATGATAGCTTCTTTTGCTAGAGAGTCCACTTGCTCGTTGCCTTCTATACCAACATGTGAAGGTATCCATTGCAGTACAATCGTTATGTTTTTCTGTGCTGATTTCAAAATAGATTCCATTATACTGTAGGCTATCGGTATTCCTCGAAAATTCGAGGTACACCGAGCCACGTGCTGTAATGCACTTTTGGAATCCGAAAAAATTACAAACTTGTCATAATTTATAGTATTAGTATATGATATTGCTTCTAAAACTGCTATTAATTCTGCGTGCATTATAGATATGTTCGAATTTATTTTAAATTTACAGTAACTATTATTTTGTGGGTCAAAAATCGCCGCTCCTACTTCAAATTTATCTTTGGATCCATCTGTATATATACTATAAAATTTTGAATATTTCGTAGAAAATGCTTGTTCACATAGTTTCTTAAGATCTCGTTTTACATATTTGTGTTTTGGTTGGTCCATACATTTTAAACTACAATGGATACCCTCTGAGAAGTCCACACCACTAACCCAAGTGTCCAGGGAGAATACTTCTAGCTTACGGGATTGAAAAACTTCTAGATCTTTTAAATATTGATGTACATTAATAAGTAATGGTAACTTTTTATTTCTCCAACAAGGTCTCTGTCGCATTTCGCTCAACAAATTTATTAGTTCCACAGTACTATTATCGATTATAGCTTTACACTTGAAGTAGTATTTAGTCGCTAAATAATGTCTTCTAATAAACAGCGGAGAGATAACCACCTCGTTTTCCATGACGTGTATGGGCGTAGATCTAATAAAACTTCCAACGAACCTTAGTCCTTGGTTTTGTAATTTATCCAATTTATTTAGATAGGAATGGCAACTCATGTCATACAGAAAGCTACCGTAGTCAATTCTGCTGCGAATCAAAGATATATAAAGCCGTCTCAAATGCGATTGGTGTACTCCCCAACCTGGTCCTTTTAAGATTTTTAAAACATTAAGAAATTTCAAACTTTTCTCTCTCAATTCATTTATTTGTTTTGTCCAACGCAAGCCCCTATCCAACCATAAGCCTAAGTATTTTGCATGCTAAATATTTATTATTGAATTTAATTTTAATAGCTTCCCTCCGAAATCCCCTGTGGAACAAACATAACATAACTTTGTTTTATCTAACGAAATCTACAAACCTACTTCATCCAAAAATGTTTCTAGGCCATATAACGCTTTTTGTATTTCTGCAGTGCCTTCTAATAAATTAGTGCATGGTGTATAAATAACAAAATCATCTGCGTACTGTGACACAAACACATTATTAATAAAATTGCAGATTTTCCTAGTTGCGATATTAAATAACAACGGCGATAAAGGATCGCCTTGAGCTAAGCCTACTCCGGTGTATCTAGTTATTGTTTTAAGATTTCTTTGTCTAAGGAAACTCCATAGGTACCGTGTCATTTTATAACCAGCTTCTATTTCGTCTAACATCCGCAGCAGTGATATAATGTTAACGTTATTATAAGCATTCTTTATGTCAACAAAGCATGCGATGGTTGGCTCATTTCTGGTAAAACCAATTAAAATATTCAGCACTAAGTTGCACAGGTTATCTAGACAAGAACTTGCCTTTCTAAATCCTGTGGTGTTCACCGAAAATAAATTTAATTTGTTCACAGTACCATTCCAATCTCTTGCTCAATATACCATGAAACACTTTACACACTTTACACACATACATTTACGCAAAGATGAAATACTATCTGGATTTCGTCCAGGTTTTGGAATAGGTACCACTACGATATCTCGCCACTGACTGGGTGTAAAGCTAAGTTCATAAAATATATTAAACAAGCGTAATAAAATGCGCTTTCCATTGTCCGGCAAGTACCTTATCATAAGATAGGTAATTCCGTCACCGCCCGGGCTTGTATTTTTTTTAGGAATACTGTTCAATAATTCGGCTAACAAAATAGGCTCATCGAGCTTACTATTAACAGATATCAAATCAGGGCAATCAGGGGATGCGTAATCTGGCGCTAAACTTTGTAGGAGCATATTCGCCAAGTTTTTGTCAACATAGCTGTTAGGGGATTTAGTTCCTTTTACCCACTTTATTTTGTGCCAAAGATCACTGATTGACGTCGTATGGTCCAATGACGAGCAAAAGTTTTGAAATCCAGTATTTTTAGCTTCACGAATCAATTTTTGAGCAGCATGAACTTTATTTTTTAATATGTTCCAATTGACTGGTATAGGATTACGTCTGAATTGAGCCAATGCCTTCCGACGCTCAGCGACTGTCTTAGACAGTAATGTATTCCAATAAGGTTTAGGTTTGAAAGAAGAACTAGGATTTTGATTTATTTTTATATATGGGATGTGAATATCATCGGCCAAGTCAATATAATCAAAAAATTTGTTATAAGATATCTGTGGATCATTGGAAAATATAAATTCATCAAAAAGGGACTTCTGCAAAGTGGTATACGATTCCCAATCCGCCTTTTTATAATTTCTTTTACTTATTGAAGGCAGGACTGGATCAACAACAACCGTTATCTTCACCATTCTGTGGTCACTACCTAACATTTCATTCAAGGCTTTATAGTTTAGTTTGAACGAGATATCTGCTGTAGCCAGCGATATATCTGGAGTAGATTGTTGGAGAACCCCATTTACAAGTCTAATCCTAGTCGGTGTACCATCATTGAGCGTAACAATCTGGTAGTTACTTAATGCATCTTGTATTTGAGTGCCTCTTTGGTCTGTTTTATATGACCAGTTGGTGTGGTGACCATTAAAGTCTCCCAAAATCAGTGCTTTAGAATTAACGAGTGCAAATAAGTCTTCCCAGTCTCTGACCTTAGTACGCACCGAAGACGGACAATATACAGACATTACTGTCTCAATATTAGGACAATTAAATATTTTAACGCAAATAAATTGAATTCCTGGATTAAAAGTATTTTTGTTTATCCGACATACCTGTGATTTTACTGATTTATGCACCAAAATTGCGACCCCACCATAAGAATCCTCTCGGTCATCGCGATAGATAACGTAATCTTTAATTTTTAAGAAACTTTCGGGCTCTAACCATGTTTCACTTAAAGCAGCAATGTGGACTTTCTCTTGTATTAGTATATTTTCAAAACTGATTAATTTGGGTCTTAAGCTTTCCGCGTTCCATTGTATAAAGTTAACATTAATTTGTTTTGTTCTATTATCCATAAAAGTAATCTAATAACATTTTCAAAACCGGCCAGTCAGCTATATTTTCTACCGCTACTATTATTAACCATTCTACACAATATCTTAACGCACTCTTTAGTTTATCTTGGAAATTCAAATTTTTCATAAAAATAATGTCTTTAAGTTTTGAAATAAGTTCTTCGAATGTAACACTATCTTCGTTTCTGTGTTTTGGTTGTGAAGGCTTTTCAACATTTATTTCACCTTGTTTCGACTTTTTAACCGTGTCCTCTTGCTTTTTATTCACCGGATCTGTTTTTTTATAAATTTTTAACGGTTTTTCATGAATTTCGGCTTTAGCTTTTACGACTTCCGCATAATCGCGACGTGTTTTCACTTGGCTATCATACTCGGGGATAGTTAAAGGTGAAAATGTATTATAGGACAAAAATCCCTCTTGAACGGGATTTTGTTGTAAGGGGTTATTCACATTCTGGCGATGTGTATCGTCCTCTCCAGACTCTGACCATTTGGGCACGTATATAGCGCGAGCTTTTCTATACGTGCAATTGAACTCCGACATAATCTCGCGAATCGTTTTTTCTTTTAAGAAAGCGGGGCAAGTTTTACTTAGCGATATGTGATTGCCACCGCAATTTACACATTCAAACTCTTCTGTTTCACAATTCTCGTGAGCCTCCCCGCACTTTGGGCAAATTATTTTATTAGAGGGACATCTAGATTTCGTGTGTCCGAGCTTCCAGCACTTCGAGCATTGAGAGACAGGAAAAATGTATGGGTTAACATGAATGCGAAGGTTGTCAACATAGACATAGAGGGGCAGGAACGTACCCTTAAAACCAAGGCGGACAGTTTCGCTCGGGATCCAGCCTCCATTTGGCCCACGTCGTTTCAAGCGGACTACTGAGTGAAGTATAGCTCGTCTATCACATTGAATACTTGTCTTTATTTCTTCTTCCTTTAGTTCTAAGTCAACGTTTCTGATTATGCCATACGAAAAATTAACTTCAAATGCTTTTTGAAAATTCCAGCCCATTTCGATCAATTTCTGGCATGTAGTAATCTTTTCCATATATAATATATTTTCAAACTCAATTCTGATTTTGTATGAGCTCAAGTACTTTATTTTACTGACTTCTGATATACCGCATTCACTTAACAATCGTGCCAATGCGAATTGCTTGGGTAGTTTTTCTCTAGAAGAAATGTAAATTTCAATTTTTTCTTTTGTCTTAAGTCTCTTCTCTTTTGTTACTGTCTGCCACTGTTCATCGTCATCTTCCCTGTTTCTTTTTGTAGGTATAAATCCAAGATTGCTTACCTCCGTCTCCATGTGTGTATATTCTGACTCTGGCTTCTCACCTTCTTCTTCCGATTCTTCGTTTAAGAATAAACTAGGGCTTGGAGTTCGTAATGAAGCATCAACGACCTCCTCCGCAGATTTGTTATCCATGATGATGCGTAAATAACTTAATTGTCATCCTAAATGCAATCGGAATGCAGCGCGAGAAGCGCGCGCCGACGATGGCCGGCTCGCACCGATCGGCTATCAAGTACTTGCGCACGAAGTAAACAACTGAGCGCACTCGATTACGTAACACAACCACCTCGCACGAGTGTCGCGTCGAGACTCCATTTCCGATTGTTATTAAGGAAATGTATAGATTTCCTAGGAAATGTATTAAATTAAAGGTCTTTACCTATGAAATTGCCGATTTTTTGTCAAGCTTTATTTTATTCATAATTTATTTGATTGAGCAGCTATTACTAAAATTGTTTTTTATTTAAAACCTTGGCCATATAATGGAGATATTGAGTCAAATTAATACATATTTACTTTAGAAAAAGAAGCTCAAATATAGCTCGTTTCATTGCTTATTTTTGCTGTACCGTTGTTACAACTTTCAATAAAGTAAGTATGATGAAAATTAACTTAATGTTGTCCAAACCTTCCCACAAAATTTTGTTAAATTTGGATTTCGTACTCCCGAGAAAAATCCAAATAGTATGGAAAATTCAGTTTTCCAAAAATATTGTATGAAAAACGGCAATTTCATAGGTAAAGACCTATTATAATTCATTTTACACATTTCCGGGCGATTTTAGAAATCGTATACATATACAATGACGGATTTCACACATTTCCGTTAAGGCGGTTGCTGTGAAACCAAAATTGAAAAAGTCCCACTAGATGGCGCTGTTTTTAGAATTGGTAATTTCGTCATGATTTTGTCGATTATTTCATAATTAAGACAAGTTTTGCATAATGTTTTGAAATTGCCGAAAGCCTGTATCTATCTTTGACTGTTATAGTAAGGATTCAGTTTATTTTAATGTTTTATTTTCCCATGTATTGCGAAAACGTGCAATAAAAGTTTATTACGCACACATAGACGTTCGGATTGAGAGTTTCATTCATAAATTCTCGCGTATTTATCTGTCAATTTACTGGTAGGAGGTGTTTTATCTGTCAGATTATCAGGAATCTAAATACAAACCAAAATTTTGAGTTCGTAACTTCTCTAGCATATTGGTCACTTATCACTATCATTTTCAGCGTATTTTTACGCTCAGTTCTCAAAAGCCGCTTTTCGATTCTTGAGCACACATAATTCAGTTCATTGACAATCTGAATGCGGTCAATGAGGTTAGGCAACCTTCTGAAGAATTAAAGCGTGATGGGTGACCGTTTTTGTGCTTCAAAACACTCAAAAATAAAAGCAATCATATTTAAAAGCAGTATTTAAGGTTAGGTACCTACCCCATTCTAAAAGTTGACTATGATAGGTGACTGTTTTTGTGCTTCACTTAGCAATACCTTTTCAAAGCCGAAGCGGATTGTTAGTAGGTACCTATATATATCTAGGCAGGAAATCTAGATTGCATCATGGTGTTGAAAATTTAAAAAGTCCAAGCTCATATTGTACATTTCGCAAAATGTTATATTCGTAAAATGTCTTTTTGTTAAAAATGACTCACATATTATTTTGAACTGAATTACGTCTAGGCGGGGTTTCACGGGAATTTTTTACGTCTCACGGGGAGGTGAGGCCACAGGCTAAGTCAAGCTGCCTATAAAGCGAGGACAAAGGTCGAGCTTTACATAGGGCCCCAAAAATGCAAGGTAGCCGAATTTTTTCAAGTTTTTTTTAATTTTAAATATTGATATGGGACATCCACTTTGAAACCCAGATTGACGGATATACGTTTTTACATAATAATAATAATAAACGTTACACACTCAAAGGCCAACATTAAGGTTTTCCCTTGTGTCGTGGGTCCCTCGGAACACACATAAAGACAAACACAAATACCCATAATCCGAGAACAAACATTTGCTTTTCACACAAATATTTGCCACGACTGGGAATCGACCCCAGGACCCGTCGATCAAGAGGCAGCGCCACTACCACTAGACCAAACTTGTGTGTCATAAATGTTGCTATAGGTAAATTACAATTCAAAATGACGGACATAATGTTTGTAAAAGAAAATACTTTCAAGTTTATGCCTCCCTGAAAGCATACCAACTGCGACCAGCTTAAGCATAAAATATTTCTTTCAAAACGTTTCGTGTTAAGGGATGGCTTTGCAAAAATTGAAACCCTGATTCAGAGAATCATTCTGAAATCTAGGAATCAGTTGCGCGGTTAGTCATCCATTAATGTCATAGATTCATATACTTGACATTAGTAAACATGACAGCCTTGCGCTTAAATTTAAAGTATTAAAATTAATTACATTGCTTTTATATAAAATTTAGCCCAGGAACTTAAAAATTGTGTCAGTTGACTTAGGACATTCTTCAGAACTTTTTTTTCTGAAAAAGGGTATTTTTAATAGGTACACATTGTTACGTAAAGACACCGTTTTGGTATTTCATTTGTATCTTTCGAACATCTACACGAGGAAGGAAGGATTACACTATTTCTCTGTTATTTCGTTTTATAGAACAACGAGCTCCATAGATTGATTTTCTTTACAGAAATAATTTGAAAATTTGTTTTTTAAATCACAATGAAGTTTGTTTTCTTTAATAATTAATGTTACAACAGATTATATTTTTCGCAAAGGTTTATTATTCCAAAAAAAAATATAGCAAATATCAGCAACAGCCAAATATCAGAACGGAAGAACTTAACAACACGGATCGTAATGTCGTAATCCTCTTGAAATTTTTTGCTAGTAGTTCACTACTGGAAACGGAGTTACATAATAGTTTGACTTTGAATATTTAGCTTATCATTACGAAAAAAATGAGTGAAAAATTTTGTTAAGTTAAACGATTTTGGTGAAAATAAATATTAAAATGATGTAGACAGTGTATTCAAAGCTAAAAAATAATTCGGTATGTGCTAGGTACCTGTCATTACATCACTCTCCTCATCAATCTATGGAATTAATCAAAAAAAAATTGTTGGCAGCCATATTGGTTTACAATGATACCGAATGTATTAAACTATATAATCATCCAAACTAAAGGTGCGTACCTACAAAATTTTAGATCAATCAGTCAAAAGGAAGGAGTCAAATTTCAATTACTAGATAACAAGGCAAGCTAAATAAAATCATTTAAAAAACATTCTGATGTGTTTTATCGATAATCGATGCGATGTCTAGTGTGGTGTTACCTATGGGAAAAGTTATCTTTGTGTAAAAACCAGTGTTGCCACAAGGAACGAGTGAAATCTGGTGTCACAATCAGTGTAACCACGAGAAACGCGTGGAAAATTCCGCTATAAAATTGTTCAGAATGACAGCTTGAATCAGGGTTTCAGTTTGTGCGAAGCCGTCCCATACATTTTCATGAATCGTTTTGGAAGACATATTTAATGCTAAAGCAGGTCTCAGTCAGTGTGATTTCAGGAAGGCATAAAACTTGCCAGCGTTTCACATAAAAATTACCCACGGCCCAAGTCAATGACCCAAGTTTTTGCCTCGTTCCGTTCCTTTTGAAATGCTTATTTTAAAGGTTTCCTGTTTTAAAATTAAATTATTTATTGAATTATAGTCTATTTTAAATTAAAAAATTATAATAATAGCGTAAATCATAAACATCCAAAAACCTATATCGCATTCTGTACATTGCGTAGCGCTAAAGTAGATAACAATACCTTCTTTAAGTTTCCGGGAAAAATGGTTATTTGGAGCCGAGCATGATCTATGGTTTAAGAAATTTATTTCTCAAAAGAAATTGCATAGTTCACTTACTGAGAAATACAATTGCGGATACTTGCTTACAAAACAGTTATGTACAGATATTATTTAATATACCCATACCTGTGATCATATATTACACTTATACTTTGTATAAGCTCTATAGTGTATGTCTATAAAAAACATATTAATAAAAATATCATGGATTCCAAATTGAAAAAAACAATCAAAAATTAAAATAACCTTGTACATAAGTTTTTTTTGAAAAGGACATTTTGCGAAAAAACGTTTTGAGAAAAAGACATAATTAGCCTGACCACTTTTTGAAAATGTCCTTTTTCGAAAAGGATATTACGCGAAAAGAACATTTTGAGAAAGGACATTTTAAGAAAAATGTCATAATGAGCCTGAACACTTGAGGATATATCGTATTAAATTATAAATAACTAGCTTTCCGCCCACGGCTCCGCGCGCATGGTCTACAGGTTGCCCAGCTATGGTATAAATCGTAGCTTATGTCCTTTCCCAAGGTCTAATCTATCTCTGTAACCGGTTTAGTAGTTTAGGCGTGAAAGCATACTTAACTGAGAGACAGACAGACACACAGAGTTGCTTTCGCGTTTGTAATATTAGTCGGGAATTAGGGATTTGAATTCTTCTTCTTATCGTGAAGGTAAAGTCAAATGTGTGGCAAACTTGGCTGGTGTTTCTAGGGATTTGAATTAATAACTAATCATACCAGGTTGTAAAAAAAAATGAGAGACTCGTTTAGAAGTTTTTTAAATCAACATTTTATTTTCCAAAACTATGATAGGCTGATATGAATTTTTTCTCGTTTTGTACTTGTTGGGCCCTTTATGAGACGGTGGATCTTGGAAGGCATTCTTTTGGCAGCATGCATGTTTTATAAAAATTAGTCTTGTCCCAATGCCCCCTTCCCGATGTTCTGAGTTGACCCTGTATCTGTAATGAAATTATTTCTTACTTAGGTACTGACTCTAGAAAAAGGCAATGAATGAGCCTGTCAAATGCTCATTGATTGCAAAAATGAAGTTTTTAAAATAATGAGCATATTAAAAACACTCAAAAGCGGGGGGCTTGTTTCTCTTTATAAGGCGTTTCTTTTTATAAGGCGACTTTGATATGTAAACGAACCTTTAGAGTTTAGAGGCTATTTTTTTTTAAAACTGAAAACTTTCCTCAAAGAACCTATTTGAAATTCTCAAAACAAATTCGACTTCTTAAATTTTCATACCTACTTAATAGGTAAATCAGCTGATCACTCGAGTTGAATGGAGAGGCTAACTATTGTTTTCACATTTTGACCTGATCCCTGGAAAAAGCTTTTCAGTTTAGTGGGAAAACACGGAAAACAGAACGGGACCCTTTCTACGGCTACAATAAAATGAAAACTTTTTGTAGATTACTGTTACTAGAATTTTCACTTATTATACCTACCTACGGCTTACAAATACTTACGACGCATTTTTTGGTTCATGTTTTAGGAAAAATATAGTTCGAGACAGCTTGGGATTCGGCCTCGGTCACGCGTAAGCTGTTAGGTGATTTGCTTATTTTAATTTAATGGTAATCGGACGTTCTTATGAACAACCATTTGTACCATTCTCAAATTAGAGGAAATACAAAATCTACAAAAATTAGAATCATATCAAACAAATCAATGACAACTTGACACATTTCATAATCTGTGATTAATCAAAATGCGTTTGAAAACTATACATTTCGGATAAAGCCTTGCAAAAAATTAAAATAAATAAGTATAAGCGTTTCTAAGTAGTTTTTGTTATATATATGTTACCTTAAATTTAAATTTAATTAAAATAACGCGATATTTAACTAATTTTACATTAATTTTTATGAAACAAAGTTAAACAGTATCACGTCTCAGAACGGCCAGTTTATGTATGGCGGGAAACATTTCCTATCTATGTATCTGTCAATTTCTGTAAATGTAACGCACACAAACAGAAGCTAGGCAAAAATTTTAATAATTTCGAAGACTTATAATTTAAAAATGGTTTGATTTATTAATAATTTTATTCGGTTGCCGAAAACTAGATTTTTTAAACAATTTTTCAAAGTAGTTTGGAGAATCTGATATACTTTCAGTCCGGCGTGTATTGGTGAAACGTGTTGTATGAAAATGACACCTCAGCAACCGCCTTAACATATCTACTAATACGAGGGTAATGTATTGAATGTTCTAATCAACACACGTTTAAAATTAAAAGTAAACGTGTATTCAAAAATATAAATGTCTAATTTTGTCATTCTAAGGTAAAATGAACAATAGATATTATAGATAGTCACTAGTACTAAAACACGGAACACTTCGATACCGCGTTGTAGAATACACATAGCGACATCTAGCGGTTTTTAGAAGTAAATATAAGATAAGATTTGTTTATGTTAAAGTGAAAGGAAATTTGAAGTGGGCTCACGTTACACATTAGTTCACATTACTTACCGCACTTGTATCGTTATAATTATTAACGATATTAGAGCGAAGCGAGTGTTTTATAGGGCTCCAGTTACACATACCCTAAGCCACGTATATTGTGAAACGTTTTACAATGCAGTAGCCGAGGAAACAAAACTAAAAAAAATGTTGTCAAAAACTTATATCGTATAGGTATACATGCAAAGTTCTTAAAAGATAGTATTTCCAATCAAAATTCACTGAAAACGTGTTAATAATTGAACAATGTGCACTAACATATTACGACTAAACACAAAACATTAAGGAATTAACATTTTATAACACAGAAATGATTTAGTTTCAGTTGTTTAATTTCGGAAAACATATAATTTCATTTTCTTTTAATTTGACAAAGCATTGGTAACGAGACCATCAGCCTAAAAGCAACAACAACACATGAAGTAAGTATTCTCAGGTCAGGTCAATAAAACATGAAGTAGGCTTCTCAGGTCCTTCGTAAACCGAAAGTGTTTTTAAAACTATGGCGGCAAGAAGCACTGCCGCGGGATCTTTGTAGGAACCAAACGGAGCAGATACACTGTATCACTTGAATTCCTTTATCACCACACTGTTTAAAGTTAGTTTACTGCACAATACACTATCACTATTACACATTAAACCACTTTTTAATGTAATAAACAAAAATTCAATCGGCACAACAACCCCTCACACCGAGTTCCCGCCAAAAATCCAATAATTTCAAATGGCGGGCAAAACAATAGCGATTACAATATTTTTCCACAATTTATGAGGCAAAGGCTAAGCAAATAAAATGCCGATTGCGCCTACAGAAATTATGAAATAGTAAAATTATTTAATAAAAATCTGATTTGTATTGAAAATCTAAAATAAATAATTTACTTTTATATTTAATTTCACTGAAAATCAATATTATCGTCAGAAATAATCTGGGGGCACGGCAGTGCCAAGTCGAGCAAAAAAGCGTCACGGCCGTACCATCCTTTTCTCGAAGCAATTCAGACCATTTTCGACCCCCTGTTGTGGATAAAACTAGAAGACTGAAATTTTCAGTAACCATGCAGGCATTGTAAAGACACGGTATATTTCAAATTTCATTCAATTTGAACCAGTATTTTAAGAATTATAACGGTTCAAATTTCTTAATTTTGTCACTCACTGACTCACCGATCATCAAAATTCTAAGGCACTTCTAGCAGACCTAGAAGCTTCAAATTTGGAATATAAGTAGTGTTTGGTGTATGAATCAAGGAAAACTAAAAAATCTAGAAAAGACCGCAAAGAAAATTAAGCCCATACAGCTAAGTCTTCAGTTAAATTTTTCAATATTGGCTTTATTCGTAACGATGTTTTACGGCAGTTATTATTATTGCGTGCGAAGCCGCGGGTTTAAGCTAGTCCCATATAAATATAGGCGCATGGTAGTGCCCCTGCCAAATCGAGCAAAAAATGGGTATTCCCGTCATGAAAACACGTGTAAATTAAATTATTTAATGCAAAAAACGTACCTACGTGCGTATTCGTACTTATTACGAGTGCGTAAGGTTGTAAATTAATTATTATACCACGCGCTGCGATGCTAGCGAGTGAGCGCGGGCCGTTACTACGCTCTGTGCGGTGCTCGCGCGAGGGCGCGGGGCGGGGACAGTGGCGGGGCGCGCAGAAAGGTGAATGTCGCCGAGCGAGCAGCAGCCGCGCTCATACGCGCGAGCGACCCAGTGCTGTTCGGATGTGCCCAGAATTTTTACCTATAAGTTTGCGATTTTCATTGAAAAGAGAAAACGGAAGGCTACCTACAAAAATAAGAAAAGTTCATAAGTCAGAGAGAGGGCTTTAAGAAAATTCGTTGCTGGTAGATATACATATATACAATAAGTAGAAGGTACCGAAAAGGAAAAAAGTAGAACTGTCTACAAAATACAAAAAGAAATGAGATCCCATCAAAAACAATACTTGTCAAAAAAACCAAGTCTCGCAACTCAGTTGTTCTGCGGTTAAAAGTCGTGAGATCCATGTAATACCAAGTCGGTTATTAATTTATTCAGTCTCTACTTAAGCGACTTTCTGTCTTAATACGTCCAGTCTCTAAGACCACGATCGTGGTCCATAACAATTGAAAATCAATTGTGTCTGGAATCTCCGTACTCGAAGCATTAAGTTGTTAAGTAATAATTAACAGCATCTTATAGTGACGCATATCAATATAAAATTCTTTAATGTTTTATATAAATATATTGAGACTTGGCCTTCGCCTGAAAACACGTGTAAATTCAATCGCCTGAAAACACATGTAAATTCAATTATTTAGTGCGATGGCCAAGTCTCGATATATTTATATAAAACATTAAAGAATTTTAATATTGATATGCGTCACTATAAGATGCTGTTAATTATTACGTAACAACTTAATGCTTCGAGTACGGAGATTCCAGACACAATTGATTTTCAATTGTTATGGACATCGATCGTGGTCTTAAAGACTGGACGTATTAAGACAGAAAGTCGCTTAAGTAGAGACTGAATAAATTAATAACCGACTTGGTATTACATGGATCTCACGACTTTTTACCGCAGAACAACTGAGTTGCGAGACTTGGTTTTTTTGACAAGTATTGTTTTTGATGGGATTATTTTGTCAGGCATAAAAAACTCTTTTCTGTCATTCTATACACCCAGTATAAAGCTTTATGAAAAAGGTGATACTCTTACTTGTCAAATGTGTCACTGAATCATCAATTCAGCTAGTCTTTATTGCGTCATACATTTTTATCAGCAGCGTTTTATTCACTTTTTGCTTACTTTTTATGCGTCATTTAATGAAAAAAATAACTTTACTGGATCATAGAATAGGCATTAAAGTAGAATTTTGGTATATGAAAAATGGGTTATTTGCTCATTAGTTCAAATTTTTTTTTCTTTTCAAAATCTTCTTCTCATTTCAAAATTACATAACATGACATGTGTTTGGGTACGTAAACGTACACTCCGTCGCCATGTTACGGGGTCATTTCCAAGCAACGCATTGTAAATACTGTTTAGTTACCTACTTATTAATCGTTTTTAGGGTTCCGTAAACGAAGGATAACAACGGGACCCTATTACTAAGACTTTGTTGTCCGTCCGTCCGTCTGTCACCATGCTGTATCTCATGAACCGTGATAGTTAGATATTTGAAACACAGATGATGTATTTTTGAAATTATCACAGATTGCACGCTATGTTCCCCGCTTCTAGTATAACTAGTCTATAGGAGGCAATGGTAATACAATTTTGCCGTACCGTTTTAGAATTATAAAAAGGCCCTTAAGTATAAGATGGTACATAACATCCAGATTGATGAGACGCTCTGTAAGGGCACAAAAATTTCATATATCTACTTACGTACTAAAACATTTTTTCAACACATTTGCTCATAAAATGGGTCTTATTTCATGGTTTTAAGGCTCATAATGATATGTATTACCCAGCCCGTGAGTAATACAAATAAAGCACTAGTATGTAATGTTTTTTTTTTCTAAATTTCAGCAAAGAGATCCGACCTTATTTTATATTTAAAATTAAGTGTAAATATTAAACTATTTGTAAATAAAATAGTTTAATATTTACTAAATCATTAAAATTTAACAGAAAATTATCATTTATTTATGCTAAAACGTGAAAATATATAGTGAAGTATTTTTTTATTATTTGGCTGTATGGCATACTTGTCAATGTGAATCTCATTTTGCAAGCGAAAAAAGAAAAAAATAATCGCGCCTCTTTTCAGATGTTTTCACTTGGTTTTCACAAACGGTATTTGTATTCATCAGATTGTTATTATTGTCAGAAATACAACACAAAAAATATATTCTTCAAGTGCAAAACAGGAAACCTACGTGGGTACACCACCAGAAATACTTTCCGAGGCGCAACATGCAAGTGATAGCTTGTTGCCGTCAATATCAAAGGAAAGTTTTTATTTCTTTCTTTCCTCGCAAATGTGTTGAAAAACGTTGTATGACACGCGTGTGCATTGGATATTACATTCTCGGCTCCGTTGAGCCCTCGCCTTCGGCTCGGGCTCCAAACTCGCCTCTAATGTAATATCCAACTTAGCACACTTGTAGCATAATGTACTATTATAGTACATAACATACTAAAACTAAAGGAGTCTTCCGTAATTTTTTTTTAAAGCGCTGGAACAAAAACAACGAGATCAAAATTTAATGGCAAAAAAGTTGGTGAGTCTTTGCGCGGTGAAGTTTCACCTGCTCCGTCGCCACATACAGGGTGAAGGGTGTAAAGGACAGCTTAGCAAATACTTAAATAGTGGAATCTACCCATAACTATCATCAGCTATAAGTATTTATTTTTTCTCGGAAACGTCATGTTTGAAGCCGTGTGGTGATCGGTTGAGAATAACACCACCACATTTCTTTCCGTGGGTGTCGTAAGAGGCGACTAAGGAAATACAAATGAGACCTGCCTCCTATTAATCCACCCCAGGCAACGACACCTCAATTTTTTCTGAATCTGAGATTGCGTCCTATGGTCTCATGCGGTGTGGTAATGCCCCCGCGCCGCGCTGCTATCGGAAATTCGGAATGCGATGTACATTTGATGGTTTTCTTGTTTTACGTTGTTAGGATTTGTTTTTTATTGCAAAATGGAGTGTATTCGATTAAATATTAAAAAATGTAAACAGAAAATATTTAAAAACACGAAAAGAAAATTGTCCTGAGAAAAGTTCCACTGGAAAATCATTCAGAATGATTGTCTGAGTCCAGGGTTTCAGTTTTTGCTAAGCTGTCTTTTACACCCTGTGTGATATTCTGATAACATCATAATAGCAAGACATGTTTTCATAAAAGCACATTCTGGGAAAAATAAATTCTCAAAATATGCTGTATCTACTAATACGAGGACAGGAGGACAGTGTTCCAACCAAACAAAACACGCTTTAAAAAAAAAATAAGCGTGCGTCCAAAAATAGATTTTATTTTATTTCACGCTACCTACTTTACAACACCAAATACGTTCAGTATTAAAGAAACGCGGAACAATTCAATACCGCGTTGTAGAATACACGTAGCGACATCTAGCGCCTTCTAGAAGTAAACATCAGATAAGATCTTGTTTATGTTAAAGTGAAGGGCCATTAAAGGAAATTTGAAGTGTACCTCACGTTACACATTACTTACCGCACTTGTATCGTTAATAACTATTTAGGTACTTGGGTATTAAACGTTTTTAATTTGTAATATTAAAAATTTGTAATGCGATTTAAAAGAGCAACCTCAGAGTTTCTTGCCTGTTCTTCTCTGAGGAAGACTGCACCTTTGCGAATAGGCGTAGAGTCAGTAGGGTCAAAAGAACGAATGCGTATGTATGTATTTAAATCGTTTAATGTATGTTTGTATGTATGTCCTATAAAATAAAGATTTTTCTATTCTATTCTATTCTATTCTTTAGGCTCCACTGTAATGACTTGACCTGCCAAACCCTGGATCATGGTCAAGTGTACCCCGAATGAGAAACGGGACTAAGCGCTTGGAAGAAGATTCAACGTTTTTTAGGGTTCCGTAACAGAAGGGTAAAAACGGGACCCTATTAATAAGACTTCGCTGTCACCAGGCTGTATCTCATGAACCGTGATAGTTAGACAGTTGAAATTTTCACAGATGATGTATTTCTGTTGATGCCATAACAACAAATTAAAAAAAAACAATAAATATTTAAGGGCAAAAAAATCACGTTTGTTCTTTGGGAGCCCCAAGGAACAATCGTGATTTTTTTGCTCGTTTTTATAATTAATGGTACGGAACGTGCGCGAGTCCGACTCGCACTTGGCCGATTTCTTATTTGCTAGTGATTAAAAAAGGCACATTTCTGTGAATGTAAATAAAAACTATACAGGGCTTTTAGGTATCTCTCTTTCAACCTCTCGGGTGGTTAATCAGTCCATGAAACTGAACAACTTTCCCAAGGAACATAGGTCAAAATAAGAAACAAAATTTTGAGTTTCCATACAAACTTCATCAGCATATAGCGCATTTTGTACGGAAGATCAAAAATTTTTTTTCGTATTTTGACCTATGTTCCTAAGTTGTGCAGTTTCATGGACTGATTAACCACCCGAGAGGTTGAAAGAGAGCTACCCTAAAGCCCTGTATATGGGGGAAATCCCCCCCTAATGTTTTTCCTAACTAATTTTAAAGTCCAACCACATTTAAAAAAATGCTACTAATAAAAGTAGACTTATACCTTTAGGCACTCCAGTACTTCCAGAAGTGTACAAAACAATGGCGACGCTTTCCGCCCTGGACTCAGCCAGCACCTCATGGTGCTTCAGGTCCTCAGCGCTCATGCCACTGGCTTCCATCGACAACTCCTCGAAGGAGACTGCTGGTACGCCACTGCCGGAGAACATAGCTGGATTTGCTGAGGAGAAGCAATATTAATTTAGTATTTTAAAAGCGTTTTAAAAATACTCAAGTGAGGGAGTACAAAGGAAAGAAAAACGCACTTTGTAAAGGTGGCACTTCACTTGGCGTTGCGTGTTCGCGTTGCGTATTCGCCGCATTTGTCCAAACATTTGTACGTAGTCCAAACAGCACAAACACGACGTCCTCACTTGCGATGCCAACAGCTAACACTGTCTAATAATCATATTGCGTCCTTTGATGTGTGACCAAAGACCGACAAGCGAACGGATCGGCGTATTTGATTATTTGTGTGTTTTTTATTTATTATAAGATGGGTTAACTCTTGACCTCAATCTTGACTATAAGGTATACAATTCCGAGGCTATCTAGGAAACGTATAAAACATTGTTACAAAGATTTTTTTATACACATATATCCTGGGAATGTATACATTTCCTAGGATTTGTATACAATGACGGATTTCATACATTTCGTATTTTGACCTATGTTCCTTGGGAAAGTTGTTCAGTTTCATGGACTGATTAACCACCTGAGAGGTTGAAAGAGAGATACCTAAAGCCCTGTGTACAATAAACCTAGTCAAATTAATAAACAAAATGAATATTTTTAAATACTATTTTAAGTAACTTTCGAGGGTCTTCAGCAAAACGGCATATGACGTCTTCCGTGAAAGGATCGCCAATTTTTGCTTGCAGTGAGTGCTGCGGGTTTTCCACCATCCCGCATTGTGCCAGCGTGGTGGTGGTGGACTATGGCCTTAATCCCCTTCGTGTTTCGAAGGGAGGCCCGTGCCCCTCGGTGGGGACGTATATGGGCTGGTAAGAAGAGTGCTGCTAGCGAGTAGGTATCGGCTCGTGCGTTGAGGGTCGCAGTTCTAACCTAGCTGCATAATTTTTTTAAAGTTGTATATTGTATTGCAAATGCCAAAAGTTATTTTTAACCCCCGACGCAAAAAGAGGGGTGTTATAAGTTTGACCGCTATGTGTGTGTGTCTGTGTGTCTGTGTGTCTGTGTGTCTGTGTGTCTGTGTGTCTGTCTGTGGCACCGTAGCTCTCAAACGGGTGAACCGATTTGGATGCGGTTTTTTTTATTTACAAGCAGGGTTTTTGGCGATGGTTCTTAGATACGTTTTATCAAAATCGGTTCAGCCGTTTCAAGGTCATCAGCTCTTTTGTTAGCTGCGGTAGGGTTCTTAGACTCTTAATGTGTATTTACTTTACTTTCAAACATACATGTGACCTAAAACTTGAAATACTCATGTATGCTTAATAACTATGCAGGGTTATGGAACTCTTGGTCTGATGCTGCAGCCAAGATATCCAGAACACTAGCACACTCTTAAAAAAATAATAGCAGATATGTCGTGTTTGGACTCGTTTTGTTCAGTATTTGATTCTGCATACAATGCAATGGTGGCAACACGGTGAGCTGATGCTGCGGCCAGGATATCCAGAACACTAGCACATCCTTGAAAAAATAATAGCAGATATGTCGTGTTTGGACTCGTTTTGATCAGTATTTGATTCTGCATACAATGCAATGGTGGCAACACCGTGAGCTGATGCTGCGGCCAGGATATCCAGCACACTAGTACACTCTTAATTATTTTGTAAATAAGTTAAAAATTTTGAAATAAAAATTAAATTAAAAATTTAAAAAACCCCCCCCGCAAAAAAGTAAAGCGGACATTATATATAGGTATTTCTGAAATGAATTTGATGGCTCGACGAAAGGTATTATTTTTTACTTTTTAAATGTCCGCTTTATTCTTAACTTTTATCGACACAAGTAGATAGTCAGTAGGGACGTAAACAAAATCCACCCCTTGGGTACCGTCATGGTTCTAGTTCTAGTCATGAATATCTTTGCTAAAGGGTAATTACCAGTATCATCGTAGATCACCAGGGCTGGCTCAGCGTCCCGCAGGATGTGGGAGACCCTCCCTTGGGGGAAATTAGGCTCCATCGGGACGTACGCTGCGCCGGCCTTCCATGTTGCGAGAAGCGTCAGAATTGTGCTGCAGGAAAGAAATTATAATATTAGCACTTAACCACAATATTAATTATTCCTCCACGGTGGACTGGGAGACGTGACCTCCGAAGCTCTAATACTCGCCTCATACAGGAGGCGATTGAGCAGAACCGGGGGTCAAAAGTCTTTTCCAAGAACCTGGGAAGGAGTCATCTGACAAAGCTAAAGACCTCGGACGGCAAAATCGTCACATCAGCACCGGAGATCCTCGCTGAAATCGAGGACTTCTACGGCAAATTATATGCTTCGCGAAACCCGAAGCCTCCACCCGACGCCAACGATCCACGTGCCATGCTTACACGCCACTTCACCGACGACCTCCCAGATATAGACGAAGACGAAATTGCGGCGGCTCTCCGACAGCTTAGCAATGGGAAGGCTCCCGGCGAAGACGGAGTAACCTCAGAGCTCCTGAAGGCAGGAGGAAGACCGGTAGTCAAGGAGCTCAAAAGGCTTTTCAACTCCGTAATAACCAGTGGGACTACCCCGGAAGCGTGGAGCAGGGGCGTGGTAGCGTTGTTTTTCAAGAAAGGGGACAAAACTCTCTTGAAAAACTATAGACCGATTACGCTCCTGAGCCATGCCTATAAGCTGTTTTCGAGAGTCGTCACCAATCGTCTGGCCGCTAGATTTGACGCCTTCCAGCCACCGGAACAAGCAGGGTTTCGCAAAGGCTTTAGTACCGTAGACCATATCCACACAGTAAGGCAGGTTATGCAGAAGTGCGAAGAGTATAACCAGCCACTGTGTCTAGCTTTTGTGGACTACGAGAAAGCCTTCGACTCAGTCGAGACCTGGGCAGTTCTGGAGTCCTTGCAGCGTTGCCAAGTCGATTGGCGATACGTGGAGGTGCTGAGAAGCCTATATAATATGGCAACGATGACAGTCCAAGTACAAAACCACCGTACAAGACCAATCCAATTGCTCAGAGGTGTTAGACAGGGGGATGTCATATCCCCGAAACTGTTTAACAATGCTCTAGAGGACGTCTTTAAGACGCTAGATTGGAATGGACTGGGCATCAATGTCAACGGCAAATTTCTATCGCACCTCCGCTTCGCTGACGACATAATAATATTGGCAGAAACACCACAAGTCCTGCAAGAAATGCTGCACAGCCTTAACGCTGCCTCGAGACGTGTCGGCCTTGGGATGAACTTGGACAAGACCAAGGTCATGTTCAATGATAATGTCGTGTCCAGGCCGATCTCTGTTGACGGTGTTACGCTCGATGTTGTTCAGGAATACATATACCTCGGGCAAGCGTTGCAGTTAGGTAGAGACAACTTCGAGCGGGAAATCACCAGAAGAGTGCAGCTTGGCTGGGCAGCATTTGGGAAGCTGCGTCATATCTTTTCGTCGCCACTCCCGCAGTGTCTAAAGACCAAGGTCTTTAATCAATGCGTCCTACCAGTCATGACCTACGGAGCCGAAACGTGGAACATGACAGTGAGGTTGGCCCACCGATTGCACGTCGCTCAGCGAGCAATGGAGCGCTCCATGCTCGGGATCTCGCTAAGGGATAGAATCCGAAACGAGGTCATCCGACAGAAAACCGGAGTGATGGATATTATCCAAAAGTGTAGCAAGCTGAAGTGGCAGTGGGCTGGCCATGTCTGTCGCAGAACCGACGAGCGTTGGAGTAGACAGGTTCTCGAATGGAGACCACGTCTTGGCAAACGTAGTGTAGGACGCCCCCCAGCCAGATGGTCAGATGACCTAAAGAAGATAGCGGGTAGTGGCTGGATGAAAACAACGGAGGATCGTGCAAAGTGGCGCACCTTGGGGGAGGCCTATGTTCAGCAGTGGACTGCAATAGGCTGATATGATGTGGACTGGGAGTAACAGAAAAACTTAGAATGTGCCAACTGCTAACTCTGAAGCACTCATAGCCCAGTGGCGTTCGCTGATCTCAACCGATCAGTGAGGTTAAGCAACGAACACAGAGGCAGGGAACCTTGATGGTTGACCAAAAGTGGCAATTAACACGAGCGTTTGTCGGTCCCAGCTGTTGTCGATTGACTACAGTCGTTTAAACCAAGTCAAAGGGCATTGTGCGGTTTGAAAACTCAGACACAAGGGTTAGCCAAGTTCGCCACACACTTGACTATACTTACACGATAAGAAGAAGAAAAAGTACATACACCACATATACATACGTTCACGCCTATATTCCCTACCGGGGTAGGCAGAGCACCAGTGGTTCTAGGGTACAAAAGGCGGCCCCATTGGTAAGAAGCAATATCTTACCGGCAACCTTTGGGAGCGGAGAAGACGATATTACACTATATAAGTGTGGTTGCAAAAATACATACATAAATATACTTACATACCTAAACTACATTACAAACATACAATATACCTAACATAAATAAATAAATACACTCTTCCCAGGCGTCCTGTAAGAGTCAGTAATTGGTATGTGAGGGTTTTCTTATCACCACTAATAATCATGTTCCATCTATTAACAGTCTAACACCTGACTGCCGGTTTGGTGGAGTGGTAGTGGCGCTCCCTCATGATCGACGGGTCCTGAGTTCGATTCTCCAGTCGGGGCAAATATTTGCGTAAAAAGCAGATGTTTGTTCTCACGGCATGGGTGTTCGTGTCTTTGTGTATGTGTTATGTACCGAGGGATCCACGACACAAGGGAAAAAGTGTGGGCCTTTGAGTGGGAACATTAACTCTGACATTTATAAATAATTTCCACGTCAAAAAGTCACCGACTTCAATCCCAAAAAGACAATTTTTTCGAGAATTTCCTTCAATTTCTTCGGGATTCCGCCATCAGATCCTGGTTTCCTTACCATGGGACCACCCTTGGGATACTCCCTTTCCAACAAAAAAAGAATAATCAAAATCGGTTCATAAACGACGAAGTTATCCGCGGACATACATAAAAAAAATATATACGGTCGAATTGAGAAACCTCCTCCTTTTTTGAAGTCGGTTAAAAACCGCATCGAAATCGGTCCATTGGGCTACGATGCCACACACAGATACACAGACATACCTAGATATACGCCTCAAACTTATAACACCCCTCTTTTTTGTCGGGGGTTCAAAAAATAAGGGAATTAAAAATGAATCCTTCTTAACATACTTATGCGAAGGCTGCATGCAGACTGCAATAACGAAGTCTCCATCTCTATTGGTGCCTGAGACCCTGGCGCGGGAGACCAGACTCTTGGCCAGGGCGTTGGAGCGCGCGCGCAGCTCTTCGTAGCCTATGTGGATGGTGCTGGTCTCATCTGGAAGGGCAGGAGATGGGTTTATTGATCACATTCTTGGAAATTACTTGTACTAATTCTTTGAATGAATTTTACAACGATTGAGAATCATTATTTTTAATTTCATACTTAATCATAACATATTATAAATCAAAGTCCCCCGGCCGCATCTGTTTGTCTGTCTGAACACGATAAACTCAAAATCTACCGAACATTTGTAAGAGCACGTCATAAGAATAAGAATAACTCTAAAATTTTTAAAAAAATTATTCAACGCGGCTAGCTCATCCAAATATAGCAAAGAATAGAGCTTTCAAAAAAAACCGCATTGAAATCGGTCCATTCGTTTAGGAACTATGATACCACAGACAGACACACATATACACAGACATACAGATACACACGCCAACCGTATAGTTACTTGCCATCTTATATGTCTGTATGTCGACCGAGTTATACAGGGTGGCTCAGCAAGTGACCTCCAAAAAAAAATTTGATACCCTGTGCCCTGTGGATACACTGGACTGGACATTCTACCCCTTAAAATAATATCAGATATCCTTTAAAAAATTGGATGTCCCTCGTCATTATGGAAAATTATAGTTTAAATTTAACTTAAAAGTTTAAATTGGTACTTTAGCGGAATCTTTACAAAACTTCAAGTGGGTAAAAAAAATAATTGAGATGGATCTGAATGTTCAAAAAGCTTTTAATATTTTTTGAGGATATTCAGCTCTACGAAACATACAAAAATTAGCACATACTTAATACAGCTTTTTTACTAGCAATTCGCGTTTAATGTTAAACAGGGATAACATTAAACGCGAATACAATAAAATATACATGTACTAATCTTTAAGTCCTGTATTGATTGGTCTCACAAACACATATACACAAACCCACACTCACACGCACACACACACACGCACACACGCACGTCTAACCCTTAGTTTATTTAGTATAATTAGTTTATATTTTTCGTAAATTATTAATCTGTATATCAATAGTTGGGAAGTTTCTGAAGTCTGTAGCACAGTTTTTTACTACCACAGGCTTCAGAATTCATTGTATTGTTCCATAACTTACAGTTAAATAAAGATTTTTTACAGTTTTTACAGGGACCGTCATAGGCGACTTAGTACCTATTACATCGAACGTACTGACCCTGAAATTACTACAGATATGAAAAAAAAGTTGTTAACACGCTTGTAAATGAATTTTAGGTCCACATTACAGAACGCAACTGACTCTAAGTGAGAGAAAAGTCTTAAGTCTCCTGTGATAAAGGGCCATAGTTAAATAATAGCGATTCATCAATCTTTAGTCACCCCATATACCCTTGCAGGGTGGGGGCTCTTGCTTCTTCTTTTGTCATCGACCGCTCCTGACGTACATACGTATATTAATGAATAGTTATTTACTAATGGGCGAAAGGCTGACCCACCTCTCACCATTATACAACTTGTTCCATCTGATAACCGTCACAATCTCTGTCAAACGTGGCCTCAAGTAGTTCGCTAGAACCAATGATGCCCTGCCTACCCTGTTAGGGATTATAGGCGTGAGCGTATGTATGTGGAAGGAATTTTTTACTGTCAAATCCGTTATTCGGCTTTACTTTTTTTTAAAGCAACAAATAAAGTTAACATCACTCATCCCTACTATCCCTATCCCTACTAGTCCCTACTTCCCTACTAATATTATAAATGCGAAAGTAACTCTGTCTGTCTGTCTGTCTGTCTGTCTGTTACCTTTTCACGCCTAAACCGCTGAACCGATTTTGATGAATTTTGGTACAGAGATAGATTAGAGCCTGGGAAAGGACATAGGCTACATTTTATCCCACAGTTGGGCACGATATAACCTGTAGTCCACGCGGGCGGAGCCGCGGGCGGAAAGCTAGTTTTGAATAATTTCAAACGTCACAGGGGAATCCGCTTCCTCGTGTAATCTATTTGTCTAATATCACTTTGCATAATTACTCAAACATTACGTGTTAAGAAATAACCGAAACACCGCACCGGTTTTAACAAAAAAACAAGGTCATGGATCTATATGTTTACGTTTGGAAACTAAATTAAACCAGCAGTAGGTGAGGTTAAGGTAAATTTGATTTTTACCTCAAAAAAGATCTTATTTGTTTCTTTTGTCTATAAAAATTCAGCACACAAGTAGAATATCAGTTAATTATTGTTATTTTTTTTATCTATCCATTGACGGCCGATTTGGCCGAGTAGTAGGCTGCCTCTTAATTTCGATGCCCACTCGGGCCAAATGTTTGTGTAAAAAACAGATGTTTGTTCTCGGGTCATGGGCGTTCGTGTCTGTCTTTGTGTTTGTTCCACGGGTTCTGTTGAGCCCTGGACCAGACTTTGGAAAGACAAAAATGCTGTTCACGATGCCGTTATTGGCGTAACGTATAAGCTGCACCGTCATCACTTCATTCCGACCGTGGGGTGGAGAGATTGCTCCATAGAGTGGTCCATGCGGCTAATCGTACATCGAATGAGAAATGAACCAAGGGTTAAAGAAAAATACTAACAAGTTACTGTACTGTCAGTTTATTTTGTGAATCTGTGACCCATTGAAGTCGAGGTCTGTAACCTACAAAAAACAGCCTTGCAGAGGGTCGGCAGCAGCGTGCAGAATTATCGAAAAATTATCTAACCTAATCGATCATTTGTTTAATTTTAACTGCATCGAACTGTTTTTTCGTCGAAACAAAAAGATGCGCACTCTTGCGATGATTTTTTTTTAAACAGTCTGGTTCTACGAGCACATAGAGACGTAATACAAGGCGACCCGAACCTGTCAACTCGTCAGTGGCTAGTCACTGATATATGTATAAGGCAGTACGCCCTAGCAATCGTGTTCGGAATCTCTTCGGATTTCTTCGCACCTAGTTGACAAAATCGTTTTCTTTCAAATTCGCATGTATTACGTCTCTATATAGGGTTGAGTGCTAGGTCTGGTTTTTTCATGAAGGTAATATTTACTATTATAATAGTAATCTATAGATTTTTCTCATTTACCTCCTTGAAAAAAGTATATTTCTTAAAAAATCTATTGATTTTATTTCCTTAATTTAGACAAACACATCATTATCGACAAAGCTATGATCCTGTATTTCATGCTATTGATTTGGTCAAAGTGCTTTGCCTCAATGATATTGCATTATAATAGGAACTACACATTGAAGAGCTTGTCTGATGAGAAGACGCAATTTACGCACTTTTTGCCAGTCAAAGGTAACTCAGAATTAAATTTCAGTTAAATACTACTTCTTACCAATATTACTATTGGCTCTATGAGCTGTAGACCGCGCGAGTTAACATTTTTCAAAATGGCTGAAATATGTCTACATTGTTTTATTTATTAAGAATGGGTTCGCTCTTGACCACAATCTAGCTCAGGGCAAAGACATTTTTAGTCCCCATTCTAACTATTGTGTCAAATCGTTATTTTTCGCGGAAAAATTCTTACACTTGCTGCTCAAGAAGGAAGCACAAGAAACTCAGGACTAAGTGGTAGCACTTAATTTATTTATTATCAGATAGGTTAACTTTTGACCTCAATCTTGATCATGGAGCGAATTGAACCATGCCATTAAGGCACTGGTACTCCCACCCACCGACGGAACACAGCAAGCTGTTTGGCATCGGACTTCAGTAGGAGGGTGGTCGCGAACCAGACGGCCCTTTACAGAGCCTACCACACCGCATGAGACCATAAGACGCCACCTCAGATTGAAAACAAACTGAGGTGTCGTTGCCTAAGATGGATTACTAGGAGGCAGGTCTCATTTTTGTTTCCTTAGTCGCCTCTGACGACATCCACGGAAAGAAATGGGGTGGTGTTATTCTGAACCGATCACTACACGTTGTATCTATCGTGTCAAATTGTTATTTTTTGAGGTAAAATTCTCAGGATTCAGTGGTAGCTCTTTTCATTTGAGTACTATGGTGCCAATATACTTCAGGGCCCCGACGTGAGCGACCCGTGGCCCCGATTCTGTAACTTGAGTTGTGTGTCGATGGAATGGTCGCAATTTTATCCGTTCAGGTGGCGAAATTGAAAACTATCCAAACATCCATCTAATGACGGCTGCTTTGACTGGTGGCGCCTTGCAACTGAATTTTCAGTTGAAATTTCAGTTTGCAACTTTACGTTTGGTTGGCGGTGGCGCTGCTGGTCGGGGTGGTTGTCAGCTAGTATATTAAAATTAAATATTTCTCAATTTCGCGTCAATAGATAAAATGGCCTCCATTCCCTCGACACACAACTTTAGTTACAGAATCGGGGACCTGGTGAAAGCCCCTGAAGAGACGAGCTAGTTTTCTTGCACCATGCTTACCAGAATACACGAGCGCAGGTCTGTCAGAGCATACGTTATCAAGGTGGCGGGCGAGCGGCGCGGACGGCACCCGTGCGCGGGCGCCGGTCACCATCGACATGCGAGGCAGCGATCCCATGGCTGGTTACTGCAACAACAACACAAAATTAAATGAATATCTTGTATTTTCGTATGGGTTATAGTCAAATCTCGAAGCTCCGGCGCTCCTAGGTTTGACAAGTCTATCCTCAGGCTAACCTAACTTTGTAAAACCTAGGATAAACCAGTAATTCCGAGAAGAGACTGCATATCGACCTTTGACCATGACATATGTGACTGTGAAAATGGAAAGGTACAACTTTCGTGAGGGTCGTTAAGGTTCACAATTAGTGAGATGAGCTATTGCAAATAGCTCTTATTGACTACCCCGATAGTTGTGCCTTTTACTAAACACCGTACTAAGGTATCTCGTACTAAGGTATTTGTCTTATCGCTCAAGTTGTTGACTTTAAATTAGCGAAACCTTAAAGGCTCATAAAACTGAATAATTTTTTTCAAAAACTTTTCATATGAGATTCTCAAAAATATTTTCTTTTCTGTCATATTTCGAAGTAATTATTCTTTTTTATCATATTTCGAAGTAAGAAAGAAAGAAAGAAATGTAAATTGATTACCATACTAGCTTCCCGCGCGGGACTTCGTTCCCGTGGGAATTCGGGAAAATCATGTACCCTATGTCCATCCCGGATAATGTAGGATTCTAATGGTGAAAGAATTTTTCAAATCGGTCCAGTAGTTTCGGAGCCTATTCGATGCAAACAAATAAACAAACAATCAATCAAATCTTTCCTCTTTATAATATGTATAGATAGATAGAACAGATACCAAAACACATACAAAAAATTTGTTGAAAAGGTGGCTGCCTCAGCCAGGCTGTTTTTCAATCAGCAACTGAGTTGACTGCTAACAACATGCATATAGGATGCAGCACAATAATTAGGTATGTTCCTTGGGGAAAGTTGTGCAGTGTAGTTGACTGATTCACATCATGTAGGTTTAGCGTTGCCATCCGTCCGGATAAAGTCGGACAATGTTAGGCTTTTTGACCTCTTGTCCGGACAAATTTGACTGCGTCCGGCCCGACCGGTTATTGTTAGGCTTTTTATACTATCGTTCAATTCAATCTAACCGAGACTATATTCTCCGAAACAATGGCGATAATTAAAATTGTCTACTAAAATATTGTGTTTAAATTATTTTTTTTTTGTTAAAAATCTCATTTTTTTAGCGTCCGGCTTTGGAATTCAAAAGTCCTGCTTTTAAATATGTGATTTATTCGATATTTTTGTAAATTTTCTTTAATTTCCTTAATATCCGGCTTTGGGACCCAAAAGTCCGGCTTTTTTGACGGGTAAGTCCCGGTTTTTGATTTTTAGAGATGGATGGCAACGCCATGTAGGTTGCTCTTTTATTTCGACACCTTCTATAAAGTATTCAGACTTGAGGAATAGTCCCTCTAGCAGAGGTAACATAAACTTTGTTTGAAAGCTGACATAATCGATATGGTATTGCTAATATTTGATGAAAATTGGTTCAACCGTTTCTAGGAGCTTTAATTATAAGCCATGATTGTCGGAGGTGACATTTTTTATTTATTTAAGAGTTATTTATTATACAGGACTTTAGGTAAATCATTTTCAAAAAAATTTGATCTCCCATACAAACAAAATGCGCTATATGCAGATGAAGTTTGGGAACTCAAAATTTTTTTTTCGTATTTTGACCTATGTTCCTTGGGGAAAGTTGATCAGTTTCATGGACTGATTAACCACCCGAGAGGTTGAAAGAGATTTGCCAAAAGCCCTGTATACGAGATATCGTTTTAAGTTTCAAGTCTAGCGTGCGTTCCACCGTACACACACTGGTTCAAAAGGGTTCAACCACAACGTCGAATATTGGCCTATTTCTTAACAAACGAGCTGACGTCCGTCGCCGGGCCGTCTCGAACAGTTTATTCACCAAATTGCTCTACACAATGACTCCTGCGCATATGATAGTACTCGCAAGCGGAGATTGCGTAGTTTGTGATAACTACGCAGTCACACCGTTACGTTTTGATAAAGTACTTTTTTTGTCAGCCCTTATAAGTCCCCACTAAGGGGCACCCACGAGCCGTGTGAGTCCCCGGCAGAGTAGAATAGGACCACCCTCTTTCTTACCGAGGTGTCGTACAAGGCGACTAAGGTAAATATGCAAGCAAGTTCATCTGCACACAGAGAAGGAAAACTCTGCAATTATATCAAAACCCTCGCCAACCCGTCTGGCAAGCGTGGTGAGTATGGCATTTACCCCTCATATTATTGAGGGAGGCCCATGCCCCAGCAGTGGGGACGTATATGGGCTGATGACTGATGACTGAAGGGGCACTACCCCTGCGACTTCGAAACCCGAAGTCGCAGGGGTAACAATATTTAATAGGTCAGGAACCACTGATTTAGACCATAGTCCACCATGCTGACCCAATGCGGGTGGGTGGACCGCGCGCTTTCTTAATCAAATTTTCTTAGACGTTCGGGTTTCATTACGATGTTTTCCTTCACTTCTGAGCAAGTTATATAAATATATAAAAGGAGAAACTGACTGACTGACTGACTGACATATCAACGCACAGCCTAAACGGCTAAACGTAGGCACTTGAAATTTGGAAGGGACGTAGCTTAGGTACCGTAGAGGTGCACTAAGAAAGGAATTCCCGAAATTCACACGGGAACGGGAATTAGCGGGAAAATCATTTTGTATGAAAAATCTAAACCGCTTAAGTTAGACGCTTGTTTGGCATGCAGGTACCTCAGTAAACTTAAAGCTTAGTTGCAACAGGATATTGCAAAATTCCTACGGGAACGGGAGTTAGCGGGAAAAAACTTCACGCGGTTCCCGAGTTCACGGGGGCGGAGCCGCGGGCGGAAAGCTAGATAATTAATAAAAATCCGTACATAAATTCGAAAAGACGAATTTAGTGGTACAGACCAGGGTTTGAACCCACACCAATCCTGGCTCATTACCAACTGGGCTATCACTGCAATGCTTTGAAACAACTTAATAGAGTATATACTAACCATTATAGGTTGGAAGATACCCCTTACAAAATTAATGTCCAAAAATTTTTGCATGGCCACTATGGATCTTAAAGATGCATAATCTGTGCCAATACACAACAATCACTTAAAATATCTACAGTTTTAAGTGCTACCACTTGGGTTAAATACCGCTCCATAAGTTTTCACTAAAATTATGAAACCAGCAGCTCGAGCACGGTGGTGACAAACTCGCGAGGCGCGCCACTCGGCTGACGCTGAAACTTCACTTTCTCACAAAAACTTCACTCAGGCTTGCTCGCCCTCTGGCGTTGTCAATGTTGGCGTATTACGCGCGCTATCACCATCGTACTCGAGCTGCTGTTGTGCACCACTTAAGATTAATGAGCTTTATATCAGTACCTAATCTACGGAGATGAGATTTGCTGTGTGTCTTATAATTTACAATAAACTATAAAAATATTATCTAAATTAGGACTTATGATAAACTATCGTAAGAGTTAATTGACTCTAAGTTTATAAAACTCAATGAAAGCGACAACTGATGTTGGTGCATAGCAACAGTCACATTAGCAGCTAAGGGATTATTCAACAATTACGTGAACACCGGAAGGGGGGGGTATTTGGGGGGGGGGGGGAGGAAAGAAGTCATGATTACGTCATCATTTTATAACTTTAATTAACGTATAGCGAAATGAATAAATAAATTATATTTAAATATTTACGTCCAATTTTGAAGTCTATTACTGGTAACACTAACTATTAGATAGATGGAACGGGATTTCCCCTGCTATAGACAAACTGTGGAACAGTGTGACCAGATTCAGTTTTTTAATACTTTTTCGGCATATTTTATCGACTTTTCCAAGCATCAGTATTGTTACGTAATCAAGGCGAGGGGGGGGGGTTTAAAAAAACGGCCAAAAATGATCACGTAATTGTTGAACGATCCCTAATCGCCTGGGCGTCAGCTTGTCTAAACTAATCTACATCTACACTAATATTATAAAGAGAAAAGATTTGTATTTTTGGTATGTAACGAATAAACTTAAAAACTACTGGACCGGTTTGAAAAATTCTTTCACCAATATAATGCTACGTTATCCCTGAGCAACATAGGCTACATAATTTTCACGAATTCCCACGGGAACGAAGTCCCGAGCGGAATGCTAGGGAAATCAGTGCTTTGTCGCGTCTAGCGGCAAAATTGTCACTGAGCTACGGCCTGTTTCTGCAGCACATTTCCTTCTGTTTTATTTTGTTTATGTAAGATTATTCATTCACTGTTTTATTTTAATTAAATTTTTTTATGTGCTTTAATTTTTAATTTCAATTTTTAAATCAATTAATTTAATATAATGTAGTAATGTAAGTTTTTTTTGTGTGCAGAAATAAACAATTCATTCATTCATTCATTCATTCAACTGCTGGATGGAGTCATTCCTCCATTTCATTTGCAAACGTTTATAATAGTTCCTATTGAAGACTTTTATTATGTAATTTTAAACGCATTGTAATAACTTTGATAACATTTTACAATATGATTAGTCTTAATTATTCTATAAGTACTTAATCTAGACGTTTTATTTGTTTAATACATCGGGTTGTATTATGTTACGATATTACGACTCTCTGAACATCTAAATTGTCTACATCTTATCATGAAGAGACTATGCAGCGAAGTACAATTGAAAATTAAACGAACTTACCTGAAGTTAAGTTCCATTTTAATTGTACGACTTACATAGTCTCGAAATAGTAATAATCCCACCCGGTCTTATTTACATAATAAGTAATATATAATTATATACGCTATATTATTCTGTGCGGGGGTCTAGAGGAACCTCAAATAAGGAGGAGAGGTCATCGACCACAACTGAGATTTTCCGAACTGATGCTAGAAATAAAAGAGCGTGCTCCTAACTGATGCAAGAAATAAAAGAGCTAGTTACACATATGTATACACGGTGATAAAAAAACTCCTAGCTATATTCAAAATCCTGGACCAGTATCACTCAAAGAACACATTTATATATATTATATATATATATATATATATATATTTTTTTTTTTTTTATGGGAATAGTCAATTTTTTGCCTAAACGTAGATATTACTCTACGCGAGGAGTGCGGGTAGAGCTCGGGGGGTGCACCCGAGTGGTGTCTACGTTTAGGGAAAAAAAAATCCTACCTAAAAAAAAAGTGTTCTGTAAGTGATACTGGTTCAGGATTTTGAATATAGCTAGGTTTTTTTCACCCTGTATAATTTAGATATGTGTATGTTAGTTTGTAAGGTATTTAGGTATCCACGGGCCAAGCTGCCTGATAATTAAGAATTTGATTGACTTTATGATAACCTCAAAATGTATATCAAATGTGACGTCAAGTGGTTTTAGAATCGACGATGCTCTGCCTACACCGATAGGGATTATAGCCGTGAGTGTGTGGATGGATGGAATTCCAATAAATAAAGTTAATCTGACGCAATAAACTAGATACCCAACATCAGTGTTATTCTCATTCAAAAGACTACTAAGTTGAACGCTAAAAACAATTTCTTGCCACGACCGGAAATCGAAATCTACCAATGAGATTTTTGAAAAAAATGAAAAAAAACCCTATTTGTGTAGAAAAAAAAATTCGTCAAAATAGGGACCTTGAAAGTGTTTGATTTTATGAATTATTGTATGTGAAACAAAAAATAATGCTAGAAATATATTAAACTCCGAAAACAGCATTAAAATTGGTTTATAAATGAAAAAGTTATTGGCGTTTATATTATCGTAAGGACTAGCTATCTCGTTTTGTGGGGAGAGCTAGCTATCTCGTTCTCCCCACAAAACGAGATAGCTTGTAAATTTGTTATTTCTCAATAGTTTTCAAAAATTATTTCGGTTTTGGGTTTTGGATTCAGTTCCATTTTAAGGTAAACAATAAAAAAAGTTAGTCAACATCCCTATTATAACACCCCTCTTTTTTAGATAGATAGATAGATATAAACATTTATTCACATGTTGCTGCGCTCTTGCCGCTTATTTTTGTCATTAGTTATTTATAAGACCTCTCATTGGCCCTTTGTTGCTTAATTTAGTTTTTAAAACAATTGCATGAGCTGTTGGTCTTCTTAAAATTAAATAAATAAATAAATTTTGGTGTGTTGTTTTTGTTTTTTGCACTAAGCACAGTAGTATCGCAGCAAGCAGTTTTATATCGCGCACCGCTAGGGAATGGAATTATGCGAGCTCATATAAACTGAGTTACTTTAAAGATTTCGAGTGAATAGGCATCTTCTGGGTGAGCTTAGATTCTCGACCACATCTCTGCCCCTGAGTTAGATTGTGATCAAAGAACGAACCCCATTCTTTACAAAAAAAATAACTGGTTGCACTCCGGGAGTGCCGGCAGAAGTGAAAACTTGAACATTAACGTTGTGCATTAATATGGAAATTAAAAAAATACACAAAAAGAGTCCGTTATTCTCTCAGGATTCGATCCTTCAACGCCTCGCCTACGATCTGATAACTCCACCACTCGGCCAAAATTACAAAAAGACTTTCTTGAGTTCACTTCGTGGTTCGAACCCTCGACCTGTTGCTTACAATGTGGCAACTTTTCCACTCAACCAAACTGACTACGTTCAATTCATTTAAATAGTCTATCGGTATTTGCGTGCTGTGTGCGAATAATCGTTGACATCTGTCACAGAGATAATACTTCAAAGTGCACCAACGCTGCTAAAGAAGTTTTCACTTCAAAAAAGGTGGCAACCCTATCCTACGCATTTTCGATCAGGGTCACGTGACATCTGACGCGAGTTTAACATTTTTTTCCCATACTAAAGTGCCCAACGCCGCTAAAGAAGTTTTCACTTCAAATATAATCTTTAACACATATACACACATACGCTCACGCCTATCTATAATCCCTATCGGGGTAGGCAGAGCATCAGTGGTTTTAAAACCATTTGGTGCCACGTTTGACATAAATTCAGAAGTATATCATGGACGAAATATGATTTGCCCAAATGGTGAGAGGTTGTTAGCCTTTTGCCCACAACAGCAAAACCCTCGCGTCGTAGTTACTGATTTTACAGTATGCTTTGGAAGAGTAGGCAGCTGGCAAATTCTAAGTCTTTCCTTTACTCTCAGTCCAGCGTGGAAGAAATTAAAGTTTGAATGAATAGCCGTTTGCAACATCCTCGACAACGTCTGTGCCCTGAGCTGGATTGTGGTCAAGAGCAAACTAATTTCTTTACAAAAATGATACAAAATAGTAAATAACTTTTTTTATTTAGGGACCGTTCAACAATTACGTGATCATTTTTGGCCGTTTTTTTAACCCCCCCCCCCCTATGTAATCACAGCGTAATATTTTGTTTTTAGCCCCCCCCCCCCTCGCCTTGATTACGTAATCCGTCCGTGTTTAAAATTTTTGCTGTATTAGCACTGACTCCTATGTTATGTTTCTATGGGTCTTTTTACCTAAAATACTTACTTCCTCCAATATACCTATAACAATACCGATGCTTGGAAAAGTCGATAAAATATGCCGAAAAAGTATAAAAAAACTGAATCTGGTCACACTGTTCCACAGTTTGTCTATAGCAGGGGAAATCCCGTTCCATCTAGATAGATGGAATTAGTAAATTTAGTAAATTTAATTTATTTCTTCATTTCGCTATACGTTGATTAAAGTTATAAAATGATGACGTAATCATGGCTTCTTCCCCCCCCCCGCCCCCAAATAATCCGATGTATATACAAGCACCCGACCCCCCCCCCTTCCGGTGATTACGTAATTGTTGAATGATCCCTTATTATAAGATGGGTTAACTCTTGACCTCAATCTTGACAATAAGGTCAAAGATGAGGTCGACGATGGAGCGGGTTAACCCAGAAAATGCCTATAAAGGCACTGGTACTCCCACGCACCGACGGAACACAGCAAGCTGTTTGGCGTCGGACTTCGGTAGGAGGGTGGTCGCGAACCAGACGGCCCTTTACAGAGCCTACCACACCGCATGAGAACATAGGACAACACCTCAGATTAAAAAAAAATGAAGTGTCGTTGCCTGGGATGGATTACTAGGAGGCAGGTCTCATTTGTGTTTCCCTAGTCGCCTCTTACGACACGCACGGCGAAAGAGATGGGGTGGTGTTATTCTCAACCGATCGCCACACGGCTTAACTTCTAGTCTCTTATCGTCTGCGAGGGTACGATAATGTCTAATCCCAGTTTCGAATGGGTTTCCCACGATCCAATCAGACACTTTCAGCATTTTATTGTTGACACGCGCTGATAAATCTCTTCTGGCATCACTTCTGTGCGTGATAATATCTTGTTTACCTAAATCTAGATTCTAGCACTTATCAGTAATAATTATCAATTATTCATGAATTATTTAACTGACTTTAACTATCGCAGTTTAATTTCTGTAATGGACTGCAAGCGTGCTTCGTAATTGTATTAATTTGTAATGTTTTATTGTTTTTTTTTCTTTTCCAACTGTCTAGTAGTCTATAATTTGGTTCATTGATTTTTAGGGTTCCGTAGTCAACAAAGAACATGGTTTCACCGTCTTTAATCATGACATGACAGAACAAAATATTCAATAGTCAAAACTTTAAGGTATTCCAATACAAAAAACCTCAATAATATATTTTTTTATTTTCTCTTTCTCGAAAACAAATAAATATATCAACTAAACCGTTTTTTTCTTAAATCCGAAAAAAAGAGGGGGTGATATATACACACACACAGATATTGTGGACCGTGGACCGTAGCTCCTAGACGAATGGACCGATTTTAATGCGGTTTTTTGTTTGAAAGCTAACTTAATCAAAATGGTTCTTATCTATATATGATCCAAATTGGTTAATCCTAAGGTCCGTATTACAGAACGCGACTCGGGAGGTTTACCATGATCGCTTAGCGCGATCCAATTTAGGACCTAAACAAGTCTGCAACGCTTATTCGTGCCATGATGGCTTATAAGCGATTCAATTTTGGCGCTGTTGCGATTCAAAGGCAGACCAGCGACAATTTATGTAGACATTCAAAGCAGTTCAAAAGCAGCGCCATCATGGTACCATTTTAAAAAACATTCCAATTACGAAGCAGTTCAAAGTTGGATCCTAAACAGAAATGCTTTTAAACGATCGTGGTAGGTACCCAGACTCTGATCTATACTTGATTAGCAGTCGTCATTTTGATAATGAGAGAAAGAGATAATCAATACTTAAGTATAAGTATAGATCAAGACCTGAGTCTCCTGTAATACTATAAGCGATGAATGTTAGGGGTCATACATAATTTTTAATTTTGAAGTTATTACTTTTTGTATTAGGGTCCTAAAAAGGCTACGTTCGAATTCTCACTAGGATCCTAACTGGCCACAATAAACTAAACAAACATCTACACAACATAGGCCTCACCAAGACCAAGCTAAGCAGATTCTGTCATGAAGCTGACGAAACGTCTTTTTGTTACCTGTGACTGCAGCGCACTGCATGAAGCCAGATTTGCGGTTGGCATAGGACTCCAAAACGTACTGTGATAACACAGAAGGGAACTGTTACAATAGATCTGTCAAGGTCGCAGTGACACGGGGGCCTGCGTACATGCTTGACCCCGACCCTTCGAACTCCTTAAGGCGACTACAGCACCTAAATTACGATTTTATGATGCGTAGATAAGCATGACGCACTGCATTAAATCGAAGAAAAAAAATACTACGGTAATATTCAGGACATAAACTAGATAAGTAGTTTGCTGAAAACATGATTCAGCACTTTTGGTTCGATAGAAAAAGCTCACAAAGTCACCTCTACATACCCAATATTGTGTACCTTTTAAGCTGTAAAAACAATAGTAAAATGCACACAAGAACTTGAATTTGGTATTAAAAATGTTGGTGATTGAACACTCTCGACAAGTAGTTAACGCATTTTTCGATTTAAGCTGTTACCTTTCCATAAATCTCATTTTTCTAACTTTCGAACATATTTTTACGCACGCACACTTTCATAGTCCATGTGTGCGTGCGTAAACTTCGTGTATCGACACTGTCCGCATTGCGGGCCCAGGCCTGTTGAGAGACGGAGATGGCACTATTCCTATGTGTGCCGCCTTTTGCTCAAGATCGATCGGGTGCTGTAGTCGCCTTAAATAATAATAATAGGGTCCTCAAATTATTGTGTGAAATAATAAACCCGTAGTACAGCCCTGGCAAATGACTCGTGCTCGTAGTATGACGGCCCTGTGCCACCATTTAGTGTTTATTCATGCAAACACTAAGACTAATTGTGATTTAAACACTATCTTTTAATCACTAGCCCCATTCTCACAATCTGACGACTTAGACAATACCGGCCATTTGCAGTTAAACATCTAGTGTTAATTAATGTAGTAATAAAGGTTTTTTTTTACAACAAGGAAAAATATTTCACAAGGATCCTCTTTCTGTAGAATTTTTAATTTTTTATCCGAAGTTTCTACAACAACTAGCTTTCCGCCCGGGACTTCGTTCCCATGGGAATCCGGGAAAATCATGTACCCTATGTTCATCACGGATAATGTAGGATTCTAATGGTGAACGAATTTTTCAAATCGGTCCAGTAGTTTCGGCGCCTATTCTATGCAAACAAACAAACAAACTAATCTTACCTCTTTAAAATATTAGTATAGATAGCTTTCGGACCTATGATATCACCCGCTTTCTATTGGTGTAAGAATTTTCAAAATCTGTTCAGTAGTACAAAAAAACTGACGAAGCAGTTGATATAGCACCTAATTGACCAGTAGGTACCTAACTAGTGCAAGGGCGATTCACAATGGCCAAATTAAGTAGGCAAAGGTTACTCTTATTGAAATTTTAAAGGTTCCGTAAGTGATTTTTATATCAAATGCAACCTCGACAAATGAACCTTTCACGTCACCACACAAAATACAAGAAAATCGAAATATAAAAAAGCCAAAAAATTATCTTTCTTTTACCTTAATTATATAATTACTTTCGAATTGGAATATCCGATAAATTTAAGAAAATTTTGTAGTGTGTGCGTTAATTTGATGTCTAAACTATATTACTGCAAATTTTCATCAAAATCGTTCCATTAGTTTTTGTGTGAAAGAGTTACAAACGTAGATACATCGCTGATATATCGGATGAGTTAGCGAAAATGTAGGATCTGAATTAGCCCACAACTGAACCACTTTCTACAATTAACCAAAAAAGCGTAAAATAACGTGTTCGCTGGTTAAAAAAAATATCCCTTTTCCACAATAAATAAAAATTATGATATATTAATTTACTGAAGCAATTAAGTAGATACTTTTGTACCTACTTAAAGGTACTTTTGTACTTTCGTACCTACCTTTTTTACCACAAAAAATGCATTTATGATAACTATGGTTATTTGCTCATATACTGGGTGAAAACAAACCTAGCTATATTCAAAATCCTGAAGCAGTATCACTCAAAGAACACATTTAATTAAAAAAAAAATTTTTGAATGGGAATAGTTCATTTTTTGCCTAAACGTAGACATTACTCCTACACCAGGCATGCGAGGGGTGCGGGTAGCGCTCGCGGGGTGCACCCGAGTGGTGTCTACGTTTAGGAAAAAAAATAAACTCCCCCCCCACCCCAAAAAAAAAAAAAAAAGTGTACAGTAAGTAATACTGGTTCAGGATTTTCAATAAAGCTACGAGGTTCTTTTTCAACCTGTATTTATGTTATAAAGTCACTGACCTCCGTGCTAGGAAAACCTGTATTACAAAGGTCAGTATGCAACTTATATTATAGTATGATTTTTTTGAGAAATTAATATAGATTCCTTGGGAAAAGAAAGGCCAAAAATTTAAGAACAAAGTTTTTCTCTTTCATAACGGAACCCTATATCTCAGACACTTGCAAATGAACCTGACCTACATCCTTCGGTCAAAACATGCTTAAAGAACACAAAGACCAGTTAATCATATACCTTTTCCATCGTACCATTTACACATACACGCGTTTTAAGATAACAATTTTTCGATCATAAATAATTTAACTCTCGTAAATATTACTAATAGGACCGCGTAAAGCACGGAGGCAGTGGGATCTAATAGGCTATAAAAAAAACAACGGGTTGCACTCCGGGAGTGCCGGCAGAAGTAAAAACTTGAACATTAACGTTGTGCATAAATATTTAATTTAATTTTTTCTATGCTGACACCTGATGACATCTTGACTTTTGCAGTTTTAATTTCCTTTATTTATCAAACACCCCTCCGCCTTACGGATTTTCGATCAGGGTCACGTGTCTGTCACGTGACTCTGATCGAAAATCCGTAAGGCGGAGGGACTTGAATTTGCTATCAAATTGACGAGAGTTTAACATTTTTTACCCATACTTCAAAGTGTACAACGCCGCTAAAGAAGTTTCCACTTCAAAAAACTTGCACTCTTGTAGCGCCTGGACCATGGAGACAAAGAAGTTATGACAAGACCTAATTGGACTCTCCCAAGAAGAACTGTGGGATAGTCCAATAATGGCTCTCCCAGTTTCCTGGGTATTCAGGGCTGAATACAAAGGAAACGTGAGTAGTTTAGCTTTGGTAAACACGTTCAAACTTACTGCAATCGGAGACTGTCACAAGGAAAACCAAAGACAAAGAAAATAGGATGTGTGTTGAGGAGAGAAAATGGGGAGATTTCTAATAATGTTTGATGCACAAAGAAAGAATTATATCATCATCATCATCATATCAGCCTATTGCAGTCCACTGCTGAACATAGGCCTCCTTCAAGGTGCACCACTTTGCACGATCCTCCGAATATTCTATACTTTTTGAGAATTGACCATTCTATACTTTTGAGAATTGACAATTTTGCACCCAAGTCAGCTTTCCGTTGACGACTTCATCTTTTTGCTCCTTTATCTTTAAATCAAATCTATTAAGGCGACTACAGCACCCGATAAAGGCAGCACACATAGGAATAGTGCCATCTCCGTCTCTCAACAGGCCTGGGCCGGCAGTGCGAACAGTGTCGATACACGAAGTTACAAGATACACAATATGGGTATTTAGAGGTGACTTTGTGAGCTTTTTCTATCGAACCGAAAGTGCTGAATCATGTTTTCAGCAATCTACTTATCTAGTTTATGTCCTGAATATTAGCGTAGTATTTTTTTTCTTCGATTTAATGCAGTACGTCATGCTTATCTACGCATCATAAAATCGTAATTTAGGTGCTGTAGTCGCCTTAAAGTCTTCAATTCTAATTCAAGTATTTCAAAGGAATGTAAGCCTAGTACTATTATTATGTTATAGCGCTATAAAGTACTAAATTAACTCATTATAATATCCATTAGGTTTATTGATGTAATTATTACTTGTACTTAAATCACATATTATGTGATTTGAGGTCAAGATTCCACGTTTTATATTCGTCTTTTGTGACAACGAAATGACAAAGGCTTCCTAACAACTCGTAAATTGGTAATTTATAAAAAACTAGCATTCAGCTCGGGACTTCATTCCCGTGGGAATTCGGGAAAATGATGTAGTCTATATCCATCAGGGATAATGTAGCTTTCTAACGGTGAAAGAATTTTTCGAATCGGTCTAGTAGTTTCGGAGCCTATTCAATGCAAACAAACAATCAAATCTTTCCTCTTTATAATATGTATAGAAGACTAGCTCTCCACCTGCGACTTCGTTTCAGTAGAAAAGTAGCTTTTTTCAATCTTCAGACAACACTCCTCTATCTCTGTCACTCTCTCTTTTTCTCTCCTATTTCATTCTAAAAGTCAAAAAGTCAAGATAGCTTTATTTTAAAGAAAATTCAGGATATTGCTTAAAATAAGTCAAAGTGGTGGAGTACAGTCAAGAGCAGGTCACGCTTCACACTACCAGTTTAAGCTGAGCTCTGATTTATACTGCGCGCCATACAATGCAGGGCCGGTTCAAAGTCCAAAGTGTCAAGCTTGACGTGCTCTTGAGTGTACATTAAAGGATTTACAGGCATATTCGTTCTTTTGACTCTACGCCTATTCGCAAAGGTGCAGTCTTCCCACTTTTAAGTATGGGTAAAAAATGATAAACTCGCGTCAGGAGTTTTTAGAGTTTTATCGACAAAAAGTATCGACTAGGTATGTCATAAGTGTCACAGCACTAGTGATGTATGTCACAGGGATCAAAGACGGAGGGGTGTTTAATAAATGTAGGAAATTAAAACTGCAAAAGTCAAGATGTCACGGAGGGGTGTTTAATAATTATAGGAAATTAAAACTGCAAAAGTCAAGATGTCATCCGGTGTCAGCATAGAAAAAATTAAATTAAATATTAAGGTGACTACAGCACCCGATCGTTCTTGAGCAAAAGGCGGCACACAGGAATAGTGCCATCTCCGTCTCTCAACAGGCCTGGGCCGGCAGTGCGAACAGTGTCGATACACGAAAGTTTACGGACTATGAAAGCGTGCGTGCGTAAAAACATGTTCGAAAGTTAGAAAAATGAGATTTATGGAAATCTGTTACAGCTTAAATCGAAAAATGCATTAACTACTTATCGAGTGTTCAATCACGAACATTTTGATAGCAAATTCAAGTTCCTGTGTGCCTTTTACTACCGTTTTTACAGCTTAAAAGATACACAATATTGGTATTTAGAGGTGACTTTGTGAGCTTTTTCTATCGAACCAAAAGTGCTGAATCATGTTTTCAGCCAACTACTTATCTATTTTATGTCCTGAATATTACCGTAGTATTTTTTTTCTTCGATTTAATGCAGTGCGTCACGCTTATCTACGCATCATAAAATCGTAATTTAGGTGCTGTAGTCGCCTTAATGCACAACGTTAATGTTCAAGTTTTCACTTCTGTTGGCACTCCCGTTGTTTTTTTATAACCACTCGCTTACGAGCCATTATTAGGCCACCGACACAATATAAGTACTTAAGTAAATATATCTTTTAAACCATCAATCTAGGTTTAATTAGTGTTCCGACATCAATCTATCTTTGACCGATTTAATACCTACAAATTTAGGTCTCAATATTCACGCTATTAATGCTGTAATACCATACAATTAACTTGATTATTTTATAATCGCTTGTTTGTTGGATCGTATGACCTAGTTTCAGTACAAATCTGCACTAAAATTAAACAGAGGAAAGATTTATATTTTACAATGTTGTAACGATATAAACCTTCTATACTGGACTAAGAGTGAAAGAAAAACTTATAATGTATCAGCTACCTACTCTTCCCAGGTATACAGTAAAAGTCTGTAAGAGGGATGCGAGGGTTTTGCTGTATAATGGGCGAAAGGCTGACCACCTCTAGCCATTATGCAACTTGTTCCATCCACTCGTAATAGCCCTCACAATTTGTGCTCTGCCTACCCCGTTAGGGATTATAGGCGTGACAGTATGTATACAGGGCTTTAGGTAAATCACTTTCAACCTCTCGGGTGTTAAATCAGTCCATGAAACTGAACAACTTTCCCAAGGAACAAAGGTCGAAGTATAAAAAAAATATTGACTTCCATACAAAATGCGCTATCAGCTGACGCAGTTTGTATGGGAAATTGGGAACTAAAAATTTTTTTTTCATTTTCCGACCTTTGTTCCTTGGGAAAGTTATTCAATTTCATGGACTGATTTACCACCCGAGAGGTCGAAAGTGATTTACCTAAAGCCCTGTATATGTAACGAATAAAGCAGGGATTATAAATCATATTCTATATCATATTTTTTTAAATGTAATTTCTGACTGTGGTAATTTTATGTTATATGTTATCTTTATATCCTTTTTTTGTATTTCATAGATATGAATTTTTAATCTGAAATATTTATAATTATATTATATTATATATATATATTATATTATATATATATAATTATATTATAAATAATAAATAAATAAACGCTACACACTCAAAGGCCCACACTAAGGTTTTCCCTTGTGTCGTGGGTCCATTGGAACACACATAAAGACAAACACAAACACCCATGACCCGAGAACAAACATCTGCTTTTCACACAAATGTTTGCCCCGACTGGGGATCGAACCCGGGACCCGCCGATCAAGAGGTAGCGTCAATACCACTCGACCAAACCGGCCGTCATAGACGTGAGCATGTTGGGTAAGTTTAAATTAGTAAGCGAAAATTGAGAAAGTACTTTTCATTTCTCCATATACTACATATGCGATCAGAATTTGCCTTTGAAGTCGACAATTTCTGAAGTGAAAACTTCTTTAGCGACGTTGTGCACTTTGAAATATGGGTAAAAAATGTTAAACTCGCGTCAGGGTCACGTGTCTGTCACGTGACCCTGGTCCGGAAATCCGTAAGGCGGAGGGGTGTTTATAGGAAATTAAAACTGCAAAAGTCAAGATGTCACGGAGGGGTGTTTGATAAATATAGGAAATTAAAACTGCAAAAGTCAAGATGTCACGGAGAGGTGTTTGATAAATATAGGAAATTAAAACTGCAAAAGTCAAGATGTCCCGGAGGGGTGTTTGATAAATATAGGAAATTAAAACTGCAAAAGTCAAGATGTCATCCGGTGTCACAATTAGAAAAAAATAAATTAAATATTAATGCACAATGTTAATGTTCAAGTTTTCACTTCTGTTGGCACTCCCGGAGTGCAACCCGTTGTTTTTTTTAGTATTCGGTTCCTTAAGTTTTTTAGTTTCTTTCCCCAGTAAAGTTTCGCCAACTAATTAAAATTCACTCCATATAAAGGACATCAACGCGCTCCTTTTAGTAGAATATCACATAAGTAAGGAATGCGCCCTGATTCGCAAGACTTTTTTCAGTATTTTCGATACATTTCTACAAAATAATGAATCACTTTTTTTCATATATAAATGACACCAACATGGTCCTTTTAAAAAATGAGTTATTTTAGAAAAAAAATATATGTATGTATGTATGTATATATATAAAAACTTTATTGCACATAATAAAAAACAAAAGAGATGGATACAAAGAAAACTATGTACAAAAGCGAGCTTATCCCTTGGAGAGATTTCTTCCAGCTAACCCTCGAGAGAAACTAGTTTATAGTTTATATAGAAAAACGTATAAACAACTAGCTTTTCGCCCGGGACTTCGTTCCCGTGGGAATTTTCCCGTCAATTTTCCAATGTTTTTAATAGTTATTCTGCTATTCGGGACGGAGAGAAATACAACAAATCAAAAACCATGGAAATCGGTCCAGCCGTTCTCGAGTTATAAGTGTTGTAACAAACACGACTTTCTTTTATATATATGGATTAGAACTTTATGAAACTTTTTATAATTCTTCAAAGAAAGTTTATGAAATTTTGTATAAAACGTTTTTTTATTTCAAGGCTCTAACCTCCATAATACTACCTTTTTGTCACCAACTCCGCTCTACGGTCCACCGACTCTAGAATGACTAGTTTTAACTGTAAATAATGAATGGATGTCTTGTTTGGTGATATCAAATATATCTCAAATAAATGTTTACAATGGGTACCCAATTAGTAAACATTTGTACTCGCAAACTTGTTTTGTTTTGTTTTGCGGAAGGGCTATAATTTATTTAACGAGTACGTATTTAAACGCATATTTAAATTCAATCAATTTAGTTTGTATTTTTAAGGTTATATAACTCAGAAAACTCGAATCAAACTCATTAATAGAGTTAAGGTAATGCCAATTACTCCAATCCGTGCAAACTACCCACAACTTGATATGTAATTGACTGTGGCGCTGTCAAGGCATCCGTCCTTAAGGCGACTATAGCACCTAAATTACGATTTTATGATGCGTAGATAAACATGACGCACTGCATTAATTTGAAGAAAAAAATACTACGGTAAAATTCAGGATATAAACTAGATAAGTAGTTTGCTGAAAACATGATTCAGCACTTTTGGTTCGATAGAAAAAGCTCACAGTCACCTCGTGTATCGACACTGTTCGCACTGCCGGCCCAGGCCTGTTGAAAGACGGAGATGGCACTATTCCTATGTTTGCTGCCTTTATCGGGTGTGTAGTCGCCTTAAATGTATGAGATTTCGTTAGTTCTTTATTTTGCCACCTGAACAAATGAAATGATCACCACCGTCGTTCAACTGCCTTCCTGAAATATACGATCATTTCAGGAAACTAGTTTTTAGCAGTGAATATTCTTTTTTCGTCCTTCGAGCCCGAGTCTTGATTTGAAGAAATGATAACATACCCTTTAGTCACAAACACAGTACAAAACGACCTGAGAATAAACATTTATTTACAGCTCAAATGTTAGCTTCTATCACCGAAAAGTTGTCAAACTAGTTATATTTGTTGTGAACTGCTTTAACTTTTATCACATTGACAAACTTTTTAATAACGACAATTGGCGGAACCAGAAGGGATGCCGACAATCAAAGGAAGCCTTAACTGCAATCAATACACGTCTCTCCCGCAAGCTCTTCCAGCTAAAGAAGACTCAACTTCGAGCGGTTACGAGCGTAATAACAGGACATGGTATGTTCAACAAGCACCTATACACTCTAGGTATCACCGACAGTCCTTTATGCAGAGCATGCATGGAGGAGGAAGAGACGGCCGTCCACGTCGTGTTGAACTGCAAGGAGGTGGCCAACTACCGGGCCCAACACCTGGGCTGGGCACACCCGGGTCCCTCCCGGAGGTTGTGGAGGACCCTAAGGGACTTCTGCAATTTCTGGAGGAGCTAGGGTGGCTAGACTGACAGCCATCCTAATAAATAAAATTCACGCAAAATAGGCGCATGTTGACGTCGAGTTGCGGTCTTACAATTACAATTACAAATGCAATCTTACTTCACCGAACCTAAAAAAGACTAACATAACCTAAATTATCCCTAAGTTAATGCAGGCGGCCCTTTAAACCTTCGCGCGATTCTTGCAGACCCGTGTGTCCAGGATTTGTATCGGATTTTTTTTTAATTATAAGATGGGTTAACTCTTGACCTCAATCTTGACCATAAGGTCAAAGATGAGGTCGATGATGGAGTGAGTTAACCCAGAAAATGCCTATAAAGGCACTGGTACTCCCACGCTCCGACGGAACACAGCAAGCTGTTTGGCGTCGGACTTCGGTAGGAGGGTGGTCGCAAACCAGACAGACCATAGGACGACACCTCAGATTCAGACAAAAATGAAGTGTCGTTGCCTGGGATGGATTACTAGGAGGCAAGTCTCATTTGTGTTTCCTTAGTTGCCTCTCACGACACCCACGGAAAGAGATGGGGTGGTGTTTTTCTCAACCTTAAGGTCAAGATTGAGGTCAGAGTTAACCCATCTTATAATAAATAAAAAAATCCGATCACCACAATTTTAATTTTACCGAGACTTTTCCGGATTCGTCTCGCAACACAATAGTCGAGAAACAAGTGAGTTATTTTAGTAGAACCGTGAAGATTTCGCAACTTCGTCAGTTTGTACGTGCGGCCTTCGCTCACCGAGTAGTTAAACGCCGACGGTTGCCCAACAGTGCGACCTAGCCTACCTAGTTTATGTCTACTATGTACAACAAAAAAATCTCAACAGTTTTGGCAGAATTTATCCGACATTATGACTAAAACTGGTAAAAAGAATTTCTGAAATCGGTCCAGTACTTTTCGAGTTTTTTCGTTAAAAACATATAAATCTTCCTTCTTTGTAATATTAGCGTACTACAGACATCGATTAAATACATTTTACTGTATGTAAAGATATATTGTTCTCATAAGTATCAGAAGCTATTTACTTACTTCCAAATTACGCGGAAATTATTGAAAAATAATGTCTTACTGGAAAAATTTATGAACACGTATCAACGTTTATTTTTGTTAGTTTTACCTTAATCTAAATTTTTTTTGACCTTTAATCAAGTCGTCTATATACGTATGTTTTGGTAACAACCATACATAAAATATTTGAACTTGAACTTCGATTATTAGGTATCTATTACAATAATTTTGCCGAAACTAGTATTTTTTAATTTATTTATAATCTGTAATGTTTGCATGCTGAAGGTTTATCGGCTAAACATGTTGAACTCAGTTTATAGAAATTGTAACATCTGTGTGTATCATCATCATCATCATCATCATATCAGCCTATTGCAGTCCACTGCTGAACATAGGCCTCCCCCAAGGTGCACCACTTTGCACGATCCTCCGCTGTTTTCATCCAGCCACTACCCGCTATCTTCTTTAGGTCATCTGACGTTTGCCAAGTCTCCATTCGAGAATCTGTTTACTCCAACGCTCGTCGGTTCTGCGACAGACATGGCCATGTGTGTATGTACCAGATTTATTGCACAATGACGATGAAATCTTGAACTTCTTCGTTTTAAAATAAAGTACGCATACCTAAGTTTAAGGTTTAAGATTTTCGCAATTATTTTCACAAACTTTTAACATTATTCTAACATGATTTGTGTTTCATTTATTTGAATATTAGATATTGTGGTAAGAACTCGTCATATAAAAAACCCATAAGGGACCATCCATAAATTACGTCACACGTTAAGGGGAGGGGAGGGGGTCGACAAAGTGTGACATTGTGTGACAAGGGGGTGGGAGGGGTCATAAGTGTTGTGACGTCACATTTCAAAATGTGTTATTAGGTATCAAAACGTGTTAACTATTAACGACAAACTTAACCTCTTTAGTCCCAAGCACTCTTTTTACGTTTTTACTTTGATTGAGATAATGTGTTTTGAGTTCCCAAAAAAAATAACAAGTCTATTAAGTACTGCTTTTATTAGAAAATAACAAAAATGGAAAATATGCAAAATATGTGACGCCACGCTAGGGAGGGGAGAGTCTCACAAATGTGACCAGCTGTGACAAGGAGGGGGAGGGGGTCAAAAAAACATTGAAATTCGTGTGACGTAATTTATGGATGGCCCCTAACCAAGAATAATATAACACAAACATTTATTAGAATCTTATCCAGAAACGGTTAATTCAGAGGCTACCATCACTATTGAACGAGAATTGGCCTTTTAACAATTATGTACACGGCAAAATTGATTTACCATTGCCTCTTTACTAGTGATACTAGAAGCTGGGAACAAAGGGGTCTATGGTATTTCAAGTTTTGCTGTGCCGTGCCGTGCCATTCAAATTCTAAAAAGACCTAGTTGGTCTAATAAAAAATATAATTGGTCTCTGACAAAAATACATCTGTACAAATTTCGAAAGTCTTGGAAGTAAGTCTTTGACTTCCAAGACTTTTCAAAATAATGCCAACTGAAGCGTGACTTTGAGCATTATTTTATTTAATTTTATTCAGGATAACAAACAGCAATACTATATGTACTCACTCATCTAAATAACAATAACTATGATTAATAGTACAGCCAGCATCGTTTTCCACATCTAAATATAAACACTTAAGAGACTTTACACAGAGGTTTCACAAACAATCTAAATATGTGATTTAAGATGCATAGATAGAAACACTTTTAATAAAATAGAACAAAATTAATTTTCTAGCAAATGTTTAAAACGTTACTTAAGAACTCCTAGAGCATGACATACTTAATCTTTACATTTTTATTGAATACTTAGCACTAGGTTTGATGCACGATCCTTCTAAATGAATAATGTGAAAAAGAAAAAATATCTATATGAAGTAAGTTATCATTATACTAAATAAATATATAAATTAAAAAACAGGTTATTATTTTTTTATTAATCTCAAGCTAAGTGATTCGCTGACCCCGAAGCTATTCACCTTTATCATTGTGTTTGTATACAAAACTTAAGTTCATGTCGACTCGGAAGTTTGCGACCACAGGTTATTGCCCCCAGGAAGTAAAGGTAAACTTGCCAATACTCTTACAAATTAATAATAATAACTTTCAGGTGCGACTTCGTTAAATTTTGTAGGCTGAATCACGTTCTTATATGCTTACTAATTTAAAGACCCCAATATATAGGTTGAAAAAGAAACCTCCTAGCTTTATTGAAAATTCTGAACCAGTATCACTTACACAACACTTAAAAAAAATAATATCGGTGGGACTTTTTTTTCCCTAAACGTAGACACTACTCGGGTGCACCCCCGAGCGCTTCCCGCACCCCTCGCGTGCCTGGTGTAGGAGTAATGTCTACATTTAGGCAAAAAATTAACTATTCCCATTGAAAAAATATTTTTTTTTTCATAATTGTGTTCTTTGAGTGATACCTACTGGTTCAGGATTTTTAATATAGTTAGGAGGTTTTTTTTTTCACCCAGTATATATTTCTTTTATTTTTAAGCGCTACACACCGAAGGTCCTTACTGGGGATTTCCCTTGTGTCAAGATTGAGGTCAAGAGTTAACCCATCTTATAATAAATAAATAAAAAGTGTCGTGGGTTCCTTAGAAAATACACAAAAACTTATGAGTCGAGAACAAATATTTGCCCCGACTGGGAATCGAACCCAGGACCCGTCGATCAAGAGGCAGCGGCGTTACCAAGCAGGCCGTTGTATATAAACTTAACCTAATAAATTCGAATACGTTACATAGTAATATTTATTGGAGTGAAAACTTCTAACGGTGTTGTGCACTTTGAAGTATGGGTAAAAATGTTAAACTCGCGTCAGGACACGTGACCTGATCGAAAATTCGTAAGACGGAGGGAGAGTAGACCGCAAGGAAGTAACATATGTTCAAGTTTTCACTTCTGCCGGCACTCCCGGAGTGCAACCCGTGGTTTTGTTATTAAATAGATCACCAAAAATTTGCACATTAATACTTCAATTAAAATGGCACTAACTAACATAACAAATCATAGATGATAACCGACTTCAAAAAATGTAAAGTAACGTATACTTTATAGTAAGTATAGACAAATAGTTAAAAAGTCATAAGAAGACAACATTATAAATGTTATATAACTAGCTTCCCGCGCGGGACTTCATTCCCGTGGGAATTTGGGAAAATTATGTAGCCTATGTTACTCAGGGATAATGTAGCATCCTAATGGTGAAAGAATTTTTGAAATCAGTCCAGTAGTTTCGGAGCCTATTTGTTATATACAAAAATACAAATCTTTCCTCTTTATAATATTAGTATAGATGTATAATGTGTAATCTAAATTATGGCTTAGTCATATAATAAATAATAGGAAATAATTCGTATTGCAAACATATCAACATGATATAATGTATGTAATGTATATATATGATAAATAATATACATTAAAATGCAAAGCGCTTTTATCGCTACGAGGAATCTCTACCTATATCGATAAAGTACGCGGAAGATTAATTAGGTGGTGTTATTTGTAACCAACCCGCGATTCTTTCCGTGAGTTTCGTTTATTTGAGTGATTTTAAATAAGAATTTGAACGAGATTTGAAACGTTAATTTACGCTTTTGTAAGCCTCATAGAAGTACAAAAAAAAGTCTTTGAAATCATACTATAAAATATACTTATTAAAAAAGGTACTTATTAAAAGGGTAAGTTCGACGCGTGTATCCTCCGTCTGTGATATCGTATTTCCTAAACAGATGGACCGGTTTCGATGCGGTTTTTTGTTTGCAAGAAGACTTAATCGAAATGGTTCTTAGTTATATTTGTTCAAAATTGGTTCAGCCATTTACGAGTTATTAACGACAAATTTCGGGGGTGATACAAAATATTTCGTTTTGGAGTTATTTGTGTACTAGCATTCCGCCCGGGACTTCGTTCGCGTGGGAATTCGGGAAAATATGTAGACATTGTTATCCAGGGATAATGTGGCATTCTAATGGTGAAAGAATTTTTCAAATCGGTCTTGTAATTTCGGAGCCTATTCAATGCAAACAATCAAATCTTTTCTATTTATAATGTTAGTGTAGACTACATGTCTCCAACGGGGATCGAACTCATTACCTTATGTCAACCACTCACTTGTTTTATTTGACATGTTAATGAACATTTAATAATCCTGCGTAATTACAAGTTTAAATGAATGTACAGCCAATAAAATAGGCAGTTTATAACACAGATAATACATGCATTTATTACAATTCTATTATGGCAATTTATTACTTTACATACGGAAATATTCATAATATAAGTGATAAACATAACACCACAATATCATTTTTAATGCGCTGTTTATTTTATACACAAGCGACGTGACGTGTCGACGCGGTGATCAAATCAACGTAAAATGAATCTTAATAGCTACGAAGCAAAGATTTTTTTGTAGAAAATAGAAGCACGAAGAGACATCCGTCGCCTGAAGACGGAGCGACGGACGAAAAAAGCCTTTGCTCTGTAGCTAATAAGATTTATTTTATGTTGTTTTGATCGCCGCCTCACGTCGTCTGTGTATAAACAGCTCCTAAGATTAATTAGTTATAAATTAACTTTAAACCACGACTTAGTTTGTGCGAAAAATATAGCTAAGTAAGTCAACTCTCCAGCTCTACAACTGGTCTACTGATAAAGTGATAAGTGATAAGTGATATGGGCTCCCATTTTCCGCATGTAGGCTCTTAAGTGGCCCATTATGCGTGTGGGACAGTGGCTACTCCAGCCACAAAGACTTGACTGGTCTACTGATATAAGTCAAGTCTTTATTTTCATAGAAGTGCTTCTTGAAAACGTCATAAAATACATTAACAAAATCAATATAGATCATTGAGCAAAATAGTGAATTACATTAGCATTTTTGACTTTGTGCCTATTCGCAAAGGTGCAGTCTTCCTCAGGAGAAGACGGCTACTTTCGACACTGTCAAGTTAGTAAAACTTTTTATATACAGGGCTTTAGGTAAATCTCTTTCAACCTCTCGGGTGGTCAATAAGTCAAAATACGAAAAAATAAATTTTGAGTTCCCATACCAACTTCATCAGCATTTTGTATGGTAACTCAAAATTTTTTTTCGTATTTTGACCTTTTATTGGAGGAAAGTTGTTCAGTTTCATGGACTGATTAACTACCCGAAAGGTTGATAGTAGATTAAGCAACAAGGGGATAAAACAGTGTATAATGTCACGGGCAGCATATTGAATTCTGAGCGAAATGAAGGATTCTGTAGTTAATTCCCGAACGTAGTGAGGGAATTAAGATCTTAATTCCCGAGCGGAGCGAGGGAATTATGGTAAGAATCCTGAATGAAGCGAAGGATTCAAGTCTGCCCAAGACTAAGACACTTTTATCCCCGAGTAGCTTACTCTACTTTATACACCTACTGCGAGGTTAAATAAAAAAGAAATTATAAATTCATCCCATCAATAATGTTTTGAGCCTCCGTTTCTATGTCAGAGTCGCTGGAATAACATACTGGGCTTTTTTTAAATTTATTTAAAAAACTTACCACAAAACAATTTAGTAATTCGCGATAAAAATCACAGATCCAAAATCACCTACGACGTTTTCTTATAATATTTAGTTCCGTAGGCAAAGGAAAGTCAATAGCTAAGACATAGAGCCAAGTTTTTATACTACATATTTTTAATAAAAGTAAAATCTCTTTGATGTGTCAAATTTTACAGTTAAAATCTACTTGGACCAAGGAAGTTTTTTTTTTCGAAATTATTTTTGATAGAAGTTTTTGTTGAAATTTTGGCGTTCCATATTTAAATGTCATTAATGCCCAAGGGAAGTTCCATACAATTTTATTTCCCTTAAGCTTTAATGGCTTACTTTCAAAAATAGAATACTTGACGTATAATACGTGCTCCAGATGCAGGTGGTGTATAAAAGAGATTTACAGCCCTGTATAATGCCAATCTTTGTAAGTATAGAATAGAATAGAATAGAAAATTATTTATTACAAAGGACATCACAACACAGAGACATTAAAGGAAAGTGTAATGGCAAAAAAAAAACAAATAACAAAAAACAAAAAAAAATACAAATAAAAAAAAAAAACTTAATATCTACACAAAAAAAGAACAAATATTTATAAATAGTTAATTAAATTAAGAGTGAGTCTTCTGCGTTGTGACGTGCCGTGCAAAAGGGTAGCACTCAGCTAAAGCCATGACTTGAGACTACCACAAGTCATGGCGCTGGTTTTATGTGCACCCTATTCCGACATGACGGCAACAATGTACCTACACACACACACCAACAACGTCTATTTAAAGAATACAATAAAATTTAAATAATGTATAACTGCAATGTTATAATAATTATAAAAACACGAATGAATAAAGAGCAATAAATAAATTAAAAAATAAATAAGTTTAAAGTGATTTTAAGTAATATAAATTAAGTGATATAATTAGTAATATAAATTATAAATTAAGTAAGTAAAATAATACTTAGAGTCGTTTTTACTTTATAAGGTGACTTTGACTTAGTTAACGAAAATTGAGGATTTAAATCAGCCCACGAAACTGGAGCTTTACTCTGTTTCGACGGATGGCCGATAATCGCCACGACCTGTCACTGTCATTGCAAGACAGAGTGTACATTCGACGCTTCGAAATTTCGGTTGTCTATAGTATAGAGGCCCTGAGCACTTTTCCAAGGAACTTATACAGGGTTTTAGGTATCTCTCGAGCAACCTCTCGGGTGGTAAATCAGTCCATGAAACTGAACTACTTCCCCACAGGTCAAACTACGAAAAAAAATTTGAACATCCCATACAAAATGCGCTATAAACTGAAGTTTGTATGTGAACTCAACATTTTTATGTGAAGTTTTTATGTGACTGATTTACCACCCGAGAGCCCTGTATATAACGAGAACGTAATGTGAAAAGTTTTCGCCTTTTCTTAAAACTATGCGCTCATTTTGAATTTTTATGAAAAATATATTTTTTATTATTTTTGTATTGTCCTCGAGGAAAATTGTTTAGTTTAATGGGGAAAGTTTTTCTAGCTAATTTAAATGTCACCCCATATAAAAAAATATCTACTTAATTCTCGTATAGGTACTGTTACAAAATAACTAATCATAAAAACATATAATTTCTATAATTCTTACCTATATATTGTTTAACTATTACTATCTATCTCTTTTCCTTTTCTTACTAATATTCCTACTCTTAATCCTGTTTTTCTTTGTTTGTTCTACGAAGTGCGCGTATAGTTTTAAAGGCACTGACAGAATATCAGCGTTGTGGCTCCAACCACAACACTATGCTGAGTCAGGACCTCTTCCTTGACCAGCGTTTCACATCACGATTCCCCTTGATGTTTTTTTTTGTTTATATTTGTGTATTGTGTGAAGTTGTTTGTTTTATGTAAGTTGCTGGTCATTGAATAAACGTATTATCTATCTATCTATCTATCTAATCAAAAGAGATGCATAATGAGATTGCAAGTGAATGGCACTTCAAGGTGGAATGATTTAAAATCCGCAAAGTGCTGTTTGCTCATTAAGATTCCACTGAAATAATATATTAATTCATTATGTGACTTTGATGAATAGGCGTGTCGGTGGTTGAATGGCTAGCGGGTCATGCTAGTAAGCGAGAGGTACCGAGTTCGATTCCCAATGCCGCCATAAACCAATGAAGTTAAGGTACAATTAGTTACACAGGAAGTCCCGGGCGGAATGCTAGTAAAGAATAAATATGTAAATACATACACGATGTTTTCCCTCACCGTAAGAACATATGTTCTTATCGTGTATGTATCGTGTATGTATGTATGTATGTATTTATTTATTATTTACTTCTGGACTTCGTTCCCGTGGGAATTCGGGAAAATTATGTAGCCTACATATGTCCATCGGGGATAATGTAGCTTTCTAATGGTGAAAGAATTTTTCAAATCGGTCCAGTAGTTTCGGAGCCTATTCAATGCAAACAAATAAACAATCAAATCTTTCCTCTTTGTTATATTAGTATAGATTGTACAATGATAATACAGAGGATAACTAATTTCATCTTGATGAAATTCAGGCGACTGAACGTGTAACCATGATCCAATCCGGTCAGATTCCCCTCTTAGCAGGGCTACGGTGGTCAGATGGCAGTCGCTCCACTATAATGACTTGACCTGCTAAATCCTGGATCACAGTCAAGAATACGCCGAATAAGAAACGGGACTGAGCACTAGGAAGAAGCAGAAGAAGATGTGAGTTTTTGAATTAAATTTTATAATAAGTATTAGGTGGGGTGACGATATTCGTAAGGTAGCGGGCAGTGGTTGGAGGAGAGCAAATCAAATCAAATCAAAAATGCTTTATTTTCATAGAATATACAAAGTGATTCTTGAAAACGTCATAAAAATACATTAGCGAAATCAATATAAATAATTGAGCAAAATAGTGAATTACATTAGCATTTTTGACTTTGCGCCTATTCGCAAAGGTGCAGTCTTCCTCAGGAGAAGAATTGGCAAGAAACTCCGAGGGTCGCTCTTTTTAAGTCAATCATATACATTTTCTTACTTCTAATTTTAATTGACCTAATATCTGAATAACTCTGCAGCTGGGCAATTTATTCCCATGGATGCTTGTCTAACAGATAATCAGAAATTCTATAATAGCTGAAGACCGATCTCAGTGGCGTGCCATAGGAGAGGCCTATGTCCAGCAGTGGACTGACACAGGCTGATGATGATGATGATGATGATTTAAAGACGATATTATTATATAGGTATAGAGAACGTTATAAAGAAATTACTTAAAGCCAGCTTTGGGCCGATATAAAAATATATTTTATATAAATATAAAAATATTAATTGACTTTAGATTATGTAGCGAAACTTTAGAGGGTAATTCTTCCCATAAAATTGAACATGAAACAATTTTTAGACTTCCCTACAAAGGCAAATCATGTTTTGGTAGAAACTGACCTTAACAATACAGTTTTCCTATCACGGAGGTCAGTGACTTCTTAACATAAATATATGAGCAAATAACCGTTGTTATGTTATGATATTAATAAATAAATTAATATCATGTACTTTTTTGCTTCAATAAAGAATTTTTAATTTTTTTTTCATATACCGACTTTCAAGTGAACATTGTTCAGTTTCTTGAGCTGATTCACAGCCTTTTCCGCTAATTAATTTAAAGAGCGGGATAGCGCAGTTGGTAATGAGACAGACTTGTAACTGGAAGGACAATGTAGTGATGCATTCCGCCCGTCTAAGAAAATTAATTTTCGAAAGACGAGTGGCCCACCAACCCGCATTGGGCCAGCGTGGTGGACTATGGCCTAAATCCCTTTCGTGTTTCGAAGGGAGGCCTGTGCCATACATACATGGGCTGGTAAAAAAAAGTTGAAAGTCACAGAATATAAAAGAATGTTACATTACAGGGTGTAACAAAAAGGTGTAGTCATATTTCAGGATGGTGAACAGCCAATAAAACTGAACAACTTTCCCCGAGGAACCTATTTAAAATCTCAAAAAAAAATTTCGCCTCTCCATACAACTTGTGTGATCAGCTGATAGGTTTAGTATGAAAGGCCGACATTTTTTTTGAAATTTCAAGTAGGTTCTTTTTGGAAAGTTGTTCAGTTTTATTGGGTAGTCACCATCCTGAAATATTAGTCATATATTTTCTGTTACACTAAAATTAAAAATTTTGGTATTGTTACAACGGTTATCATTATCACTAATGTTTTTCTTTTTTTTATATTTTTCTTTTTTTTATTATGAGATGGGTTATCTCTTGACCCCGATCTTGACCAAGGTCATAGATGAGGTCTACGATGGAGCGGGTTAACCCAGAAAATGCCAATTAAGGTAGTGGTACTCCTACGCGCCGATGGAACACAGCAAGCTAATTGGCGTCGGATTTCGGTAGAAGGAACCAGACGGCTCTTACAGAGCCTACCACACCGCATGAGACCATAGGACGACACTTCAGATTCAAAACAAACTGAGGTGTCGTTGCCTAAGATGGATTTACTAGGAGGCAGGTCTCATTTGTGTTTCCTTAGTCGCCTCTTACGACACCCACGGAAAGAGATGGGCTGGTGTTTTTCTCAATCGATCACCACATGGTGGATATCACCAGCATAAAGAATTCTAGATACTCTTCCACAAAATGCCTGTCCCAAATTTGCAACGGAAGTCTGTTATTATTAATTTTTTAATCTACCTATTGTATTAATGACGTAATAACAGGTGGTTTTGCACCATTTTCCGGGTCAACAGCTCCATATTGCACGCGTAGGTTATAAGTATAGGAAAATAACAGTAGAGACACTTCAAGATGTAAAAAAAAAAGTAACTAAATACAAGTGAACTACTTTCCCTATAAATTGTGAATAACTCCACCCCATCTCTTTCCGTGGGTGTCGTAAGAGGCGACTAAGGAAACAAAAATGAGACCTGCCTCCTAGTAATCCATCTTAGGCAACGACGCCTCAGTTTGTTTTCTATCTGAGGTGGCGTCTTATGGTCTCATGCGGTGTGGTAGGCTCTGTAAAGGGCCGTCTGGTTCGCGACCACCCTCCTACTGAAGTCCGACGCCAAACAGCTTGCTGTGTTTCGTCGGTGCGTGGGAGTACCAGTGCCTTAATTGGCATTTTCTGGGTTAACTCGCTCCATCGTCGACCTCATCTATGACCTTGGTCAAGATTGGGGTCAAGAATTAATCCATCTCATAATAAAAAAAAGGTCAACATTTTCTTTTTAAAATTCAAGTCTTCTTAAGTGATCAGCTGATTGTCTTAAAGTTAATCTAAGAATTTAAACTCACCTACTGTTTATACTGTCCACCAACCCGCATTGGGCCGGGGCCCCGATTCTGTAACTTCAGTTGTGTGTCGATGGAATGGTTGCCATTTTATCAGTTCAGGTGGCGAAATTAAGAACTATCCAAATTTGATACATCTAACGACGGCTGCTTTGTCTGGTGGCGCCACTGCCAACTGAATTTTCAGTTGCTAGGTTATTTTACAACTTTTCGTTCGGTTGGCGGTGGCGCTGCTGATCGGGGTGGTTGTCAGCAAGTAAATGAAAATTAAATAATTCTCAATTTTGCCACCCGAACAGATAAAATGGCCTCCATTCCATCGACACACAACTGAAGTTACAGAATCGGGGCCCTGAGTGGTGGACTATGGCCTAAATCCCCTTCGGTTAAGTTGTAATTTATCTAATGTGACCACCGAATAAATGGTTTTTATATTCCATTCTATCATTTTCCATCCCAACTCAATTCGCTTCATCATAAGGAATGTTTTCGTACTGTCTATATATATACGATTACGAAGGTGCATGTACCGAAATGTGCCAAAACCTTGCGCGAGCGCAGTTCCGCTCACTTCCGACGCGTTCAAGGCGATGTAATAATAAGATAATAACTAGTACTTTAGTGCATTCGTCAAATTGTAGAATCAAGAAAAAATGATTGTCTTGTCGTCTTGAGCATAAATGTGAGCTGTAGTTTCAAATCAAATCAAATACATATCTTTATTAGCTGAAATGTGGTTAACAGTTGTCAATTGTCACATTCAAGCTGTCACCAGCAGGTCATTAAATTTCGCTAAAGGCCCTTTTGAATTTGCAATAAGCCATACTCAAAGACCCATTTGGGCTCTGCGCGAAGAGAAGATGAAGCCGTCAAGTGCGCAGGATATTTATTAATGAGTGCGCAAGCGTTATACTTAACTACAAAAAAAAACATTTTAAAATTCTTTATTTTTTTCTAACTACACTTTCCAGCTGACATTATTTATATCTGTACCGATTCATTAAAATTCATCAACTAAAAAAAACAAGAAAAATATTAAATTCATCAGGCATTTTATAAGATAAATATTTATCACGCTAAGTTATTTGTCATTCTAAGCAACGATTAAAAGAGATGGATGTTTTAATCTATTTAATTTCAGTGTTAGAATTGATTATGTATTTATTAAACAACAGACTAGCATGCGCCGCACGATAGATCAGCACGCGAAGTTAATTAAAATTCCAATTTTAGTATTATTTAAGAATTGTTACTACTATTTGTCTTTTTTTAATATTCAGCAAGTGCAACACGCTACGTTTCGCATCAGATAAAGTAGCTTTTATTATTGAAAAAACAACGGTTTTATTAGTTATTTATTACAAAATACGAAATTATTTATTTCAAAAAATGATTACAATACAAGTTAGAATGGGGTCACCCTTTAGGCAAATGCAATGCATGTGTTGGGAGACTCCGCACTTCATTATACAACAAAAAATTGTTTTATATCACCAAAAAATAATATTACTAATACTCTTAACAAATTTTAACAGAAATAAATATATCTAGTACGCCGTATGTGTGCTGTGTATGTGTTGTGTGTGTGTGTGTGTGTGTGTGTGTAACTTTAATATTCAAGTATTTTCATTTTAGTGCATAGTAGCAGATTTTCCGTATCTTCATAGCTTTTTAATTTTAACCATTTATTGTTATAAGAGGGTGATTCTCACCATGGAAGTCAAAGAGCTTTACTAGATAGATAGATAGATAGATAAAACCTTTATTTAACTGACACATTACACACAATTACAAAAACTAAAAAAATAAAAAAATAAAAAGTAAAGACATTTGTATTTTAACGATTAGGTAATTAAAATTAATGTGTTTGGAAGAGTATAGTGTGTGTTTGAGAGTGAGTAGGAATGTGTGTGTGTGTGTGTGTGTGAGTGTGTGTATGTGAATGTGTGAGTGGTTGGTGTTGCGTGTATCGTGTCAGTGAAAATGGCGCTGGCTCAGCATTTGTTGTGGTAAGAAACCACAACGCTGTTATTCTGCCAGGACCTAAGTGGACGGAGGCGCTCTCTGCGCGCGTGTGCATGTTACTGTGTAGTATTTATGACGTATGTATATAATGAATATAATAAAAATAGTAGATAAACATGAAAAATGTAAGTAAAAACCGTATGTTGTAAATAATTATAAAGATTGTAAATATTGTAATGAATTAAATTTTGTGGTGTTGCTCAGATATACCACCGGATAGTTGAAGGGAAAATAAATATTGTCGATAGCTTGTTTTAAAAGTATTTGTAGAAGTTTTTGATCTAAGTGGTGGAGGAATATCATTCCAGATTTTTGTTGCTGCATATCTGAAGCTCCCACGGAAAAGTGTGGTTCGGTGTTTAGGCACTGCGAGCTGAATGGAGCATGCTCTAGTTGTGTAGCGATGAGAACTGTAACGCCAAGTGAGCTTAGTCCAAAGGTACTCAGGTTGTTTGTTTTTAATGACACCAAATAACAAAGTGGCGAGTACTAACACATACACACGCTCACGTTTACAATCTCTCACGAGGTAGGCAGAGCATCAGTGGATTTAGAACCACTTGATGTCACGTTTGACACAAATTGTGAGGGTTATCAGAAGAAACAGGTTGCATAATGGTAAGAGGTGGTCAGCCTTTCGCTCATTATACAGCAAAACCCTTGCATCCCTCTTATAGACTTTTACTGTATACCTGGGGATAGTAGGTAGCTGGCACATTCTAAGTTTTTCTTTCACTTCCAGTCCAACGTGGAAGTATTTAACGTTTTCTAACGTTTAGATTTATTTATTACTAGCATCCCGCTCGGGACTTTGTTCCCGTGGTAATTCAGGAAAATCATGTACCCTATGTCCATCCCGGATAATGTAGGATTCTAATGGTGAAAGAATTTTTCAAATCGGTCTTGTAGTTTCGGAGCCTATTCAATACAAACAAACAAACAATCAAATTTTTCCTCTTTATAATATGTATAGAAGATATAGATATAAATTTGTGAGAGTCCGTAAGCCCCCATTTCGCTGCTATTATCACAAATCTTTTGTGACAATGTCCCTTCTTTAGTTATCACTAGGGACCTGACCCAGCTTCGCCGCGGTATTTTCTTATCTTTCAACCAATTTACAAAAAAAAAAAGATATACAAATAAACCTTCTGGTGAAAACCGTGTGAAAAACCGTTTAGTTTTTGAGTTTATCGTGTACAGACAGATGCGGCGGGGGATTTTATATGTAGTAGTGATGTCACAGTACGTCGTCCTGATGTAAACATATAGATAAAACAAAAACTTTGCTAAGACAATTGCAAAGTTAATGCTGTTTTTAAATGTTGTATTTATATTAAAGGACATAAGAGAACAATTTGCTCATAAATGATACCTAACTATAATGTTTATGATTATTAAATAACTACTTATTAACATAGAATAAGATTTCTTTACAGTACATAGAATGTTATAATGATCTCCGAAATAAACGATTGATTGGACAACACCCCTCATTTTTTTCTGAATTATTTATGTCACACGTGGCATCAAGTGGTTTTAAAACAACTGAAGCTTTGCCTACCCCGTAACGGATTGTAGGCGTGTGTATGTTCTATTATTATTATCAAATAGGAGACGGCGGCTATATGGGTTACGTTCCCTTTGCTTTTCCTGTGTAGGATTAGTAAATTTAAAAAAAAAACAGAATCCTACTCCGACTAATATTACAAACTAGCTGATGCCCGCAACTTCGTTTGCGTGTTAATTTTTTTTTGTACAGAGTACACAGATTGAAAACATCATCTTACGTGATTTAGATTTTTACATACAAAAGTTTTTTCCCGCTAACTCCCGTTCCCGTGGGAATTTTGCAATATCCTGTTGCAACTAAGCTTTAAGTTTACTAAGGTACCTGCATGCCAAATTTCAAGCGTCTAACTTAAGCGGTTTAGATATTTCATCCAAATTATTTTCCCGCTAATTCCCGTTCCCGTGGGAATTTCGGGAATTCCTTTCTTAGTGCACCTCTACGGTACCTAAGCTACATCCCTTCCAAATTTCAAGTGCCTACGTTTAGCCGTTTAGGCTGTGCGTTGATATGTCAGTCAGTCAGTCAGTCAGTCAGTCAGTCAGTTTCTCCTTTTATTTATTTAGATGTGAAAGTTTGTGAGGATATATGAACTTTTGTAACACTTTCACGCTCAAATGGCTAGACCAATTTTGATAAAATTTGGCAAGGGGTAGCTGACACCCTGGATTAAGATATAGGCCACATAATTTTCTTAAATTATGTAGCCGTGTGAGTCCCCGGCAGAGTAGAATAGGACCACCCTCTTTCTTACCGAGGTGTCGTACAAGGCGACTAAGGTAAATATGCAAGCAAGTTCATCTGCACACAGACGAGAAGGAAAACTCTGCAATTATATCAAAACCCTCGCCAACCCGTCTGCCAAGCGTGGTGAGTATGGCATTTACCCCTCATGTTATTGAGGGAGGCCCGTGCCCCAGCAGTGGGGACGTATATGGGCTGATGAAGAAGATGAAGATGTAGCCCATATCTTTGTCCCGAGCGGAAAGCTAGCTAGTCAAATATACAGAGTGTCCCAAAAATAGTCTCAAGCGGAAGTCCTGAACACCCCTTGGAGCATCCGAAACACCCCTGACCTGAACAACTTAAAAAAAAATTAGGCCTTTTTTGAGATATTTTTTTCGCAACTCATTTTTATGAATTGTACTTTTATGCTTAAAATATTCGTTTTCGTAACTTTGATGGAAGTTTTAAAAACGAGGGTCCAAACCAAAAAAGTTACGGTCAAAATTATTCTCATCAGTAATATATTCATAACTCGAAAACTATAAAAAATCGCAGAACATACATGGGGGTGTTTTGGATGCTCAAAGGATGCTCAAAAAAAAACTTTTTGGAACTGTATAGGTATGTGAGTGACTAATACATATATTACTCTATAGTTCCGTAGTTAGTGATTACCCGAGATAGAGACAATACAAAATCTGTCACTTGTCACCTGCGCCTGCGGCAGTTTGCGGTCTGAATAACGTTACCTACTTAATCACGAGTGTAGAGCACGCTTTTAGAAGGCCAAGGGCGCAGGGTAATATACTTGCCTTTTGTTATGTTACGTATTGTTTGTGTATGTTACGAATTGCTCAACAGTTTACGTTTGTTATCTATGCAAACTACTATACGTATAAACTTTTTTATTATTTTTTATTATAAGATAGGTTAATCTCTAATCTGTGATGTCATTAAAGCCCCTCTTGATCTCAATCTTGACCATAAAGGTCAAAGATGAGGTCGACGATGGAGCGAGTTAACCCAGAAAATAATAAAATAAATTAATGCCTATAAAGGCACTGGTACTCCCACGCACCGACGGAACACAGCAAGCTGTTTGGCGTCGGACTTCGGTAGGAGGGTGGTCGCGAACCAGACGGCCCTTCACAGAGCCTACCGCACTGCATGAGACCAAGGACGACACCTCAGATTCAGAAAAAAAATTAAGTGTCGTTGCCTGATTACTAGGAGGCAGGTCTCATTTGTGTTTCGCCTCTTACGACACCCGCGGAAAGAGATGGAGTGGTGTTATTCTCAACCGATCACCACACGGGAAAAAAGCTTATAAACTAAACCAGTGTGTCCTCCCTGTACTGGTTTACGGAGCCGAGACGCGGACGCTCACCAAGCACACCATCAATAGGCAACAAGTCTATGGAGCGAGCTATGCTTGGAACGGAAATTTGTAGAAGAACCAAACTTTCTGACATAGCAGTAGTGGTAGCTCAAAGAAAATTAAAGTGGGCAGGTCACGTATGTCGAAGATTTCACCAGGGCCCCGATTCTGTAACTTCATTTGTGTTTCGATGGAATGGAGGCCATTTTATATGTTCAGGTGGCGAAATTAAGAACTATTTGATTTTCATATACTTGCCGACAACCACCTCGACCAGCAGCGCCACCACCAACCGAACGTGAAGTTGCAAACTACCTAGCAACTGAAAATTCAGTTGGCGGTGGCGCCACCAGTCAAAGCAGCCGACATTAGATGTATGAAATTTGGATAGATCTCAATTTAGCCACCTGAAGGGATAAAATGGCAACCATTCCATCGACACATAACTGAAGTTACAGAATCGGGGCCCTGAGATGGGGTAAAGTGGGAGTTTTTGCATTGACGTCGTCGGATGATTCATATATTTTTAACTTGGATAATAATAAACATATCAACTCATTTATTGCGGAAAACGTAAACTATAAGTATGTACTTTACTTAATACTTCTTTAATAAAACATGTACTTGCTAAAAACTTGTTTTTTGACCATTTAAATTTACTTCGCAAGCGCTTCCGTAGATTTTTGAGATCGTCAAATTAATCGTTTTTTTACGTTTAATTTGAAAAAGTGAATTAAGTACATAGGAAATTCAGTTTAGAGGTTAAAAAAACCACACTTAAGTATGTATTTAGCTGTGTTTCCGAGTTTATTTAGTTAAGTTCTAAATTAGTTACCTGTAAGAACAGTTTTAAATTTTTAAACTGTCCGTTTTTTTTTTGTTAATTTTATTGTATTTTTCATGCTGCGAAGTTAATTAAAAAAATTGTTAGTGAAACGTTAGAGCCAGTCTCCCCATTCAAATGTAGCATACTTCAAGGAATCCATATGAAACTCAAAAAAAATCTATACTTAAATCGAATGTAGAGGCTAATTTTTTTAAACACATTGTAACAATAATATATTTGCATGAATAGGTACAGGGACAACAGCACATCATGCTATCCAAAAATGTAAAATTTCTTCAATCAATTTTTAATTTTATCTCCAAGCATTAGAGTTTACTATCCATTGGGGTTTGACAGTTTGTAGTAACCTGATGTGCCGTTGACTGTACATTAAATGATTACAAGATCTAGATATGAGCCTTAGGGGAAAGTTAGTCAGTTTGAAAATCTGATTTATATCGTTTATTTACCCTTATATATATAGTCTCCGAAAATAGCCCGAGTCTCTTTAAAGTTCGAGTGAATATTCTTCTTCTGGGTGAGCTTGCTACATCCTCGACCACGTCTTTGCCCCTGTCTTAGATTGTGGCTGTGTTTACATTTTACTACTACTTTTATTAAATAGGCATAATAAAGAATGGGTTTTCTTTATTACGCATATTTAATAAAATAGCAGGGTGCAACCGCTACACGGGCGTAGCCAGAATTCGGTTTTTTTTAAGAAAATAAATTTGAGGTAATACAACAGATATTGCCGATACTTCTTTACGGTTTCGTAAAGGGTTAAGAGCAGGAAGAACCCCTTTTGCTACGCCCATGCACCGCTAGCAGTGAGGATGTCTATTTTGGAGCACCAAGATGTTATGACCTCAAGCCGACACTATTACAGACGACACAAAGGCGACGTCAATGTCAACATTTGTAGTCTGAAGCACCGAAGTGCTTGTTATTTTGTGTACGGACGGCCGCAATTCAGGCAACAACACGCGTGCACTCTCTGCTGTTGTGATAAGAGCGGTTTTGCAATGAAAATGGAGTAACCTGATGCGCTGGCCTCTGTACATCGTAGTACTCAGACCGCCCAAAAACTAATAAAAATGATACCCGGAAAACAATATCAAGTCTTTGCGGCAAAAAACTTGACCTTAGGTAATATTATTTGTGCAATTGAAAATAATTGGCAAATATTTGTTTAAAATAATTATAATTAATTTACTCACGTTACCTACAATATTGATCAAATATAACTAAGATAAGAACCGACTAGATTACGTCAGCTTTCAAACAAAAAAACCGCATCGAAATGGGTTCATTCATTTAGGAGCTACGATGCCACAGACATACACACAGATACACAAGTCAAACTTATGACACCTATCTTCTTAGTGGGGGAGTTACTTAACAAGTTTTAGTCCATATCAAATGCATATTAGTTAGCGAAACTTTAATTTCGCTTGTTTAGTTTCATGATTCTCTTCATGAAGTGTTTTTTGAAGCGAAAACTTCTTTAGCGGCGTTGTGCACTTTGAAGTATGGGTAAAATATGTTAAACTCGCGTCAGGACACGTGACCTGATCGAAAATTCGTAAGACGGAGGGAGAGTGAAAACTTCTTTAGCGGCGTTCTTTATAGGATGGGTAAAAAATGGTAACTCGCGTCAGGACACGTGACCTGATCGAAAATTCGTAAGACGGAGGGAGAGTAGACCGCAAGGAAGTAATATATGTTCAAGTTTTCACTTCTGCCGGCACTCCCGGAGTGCAACCTGTTGTTTTTGAAGTGAAAACTTCTTTAGCAGCGTTGTGCACTTATTGGATGGGTAAAAAATATTAAACTCGCGTCATGGTCACGTGACCCTGATCGAAAATTCGTAAGACGGCGGGTGAAGTGAAAACTTCTTAGACCGCAAGGAAGTAATATACGTTTAAGTTTTCACTTCTGCCGGCACTCCCGGAGTGCAGCCCGTTGTTTTTTTTTCTACTTCTCCTACAAAGGTAATCAGCTGATCAATTTCAATTATCGTTGAAGTTATACGCAGGGGCAAACATTTTTTTCATATTTCGGCCTATACCACGTTATTTTTTAATCAGTACGCAAATTTATAGTACGCAAACTTTATAAAAATTTAATAGACCCATATTTTTTGTTTTATATCGTTTCATATAACAAGCTAGATCGTCTGAAGCATGAAAATAAATCAAAATTTTTGTTTGACAAAAAAAAACATCGTCCAATTGACTTGAAACTTGGTAATAGTCCTCTTCAACACAATTTGTGACACCCGTGTTTCTGCGTTTTACAAAATTCATCCTCTGAGACGTTAAAAATGGGTATCAAAATCTGAAAATGTTGGTAAAAAAAGAAATATTTTTTTCTCCTTATTTACGTTACTGTGACACCGTAAGAAAAAATTGCGTCTCCCTGTATATGTTTCTTAGGGAAAGTCGTTCAGTTTAGTGCCTTCGCTAACTAATTTTAACCCAATCGTACTTTTTTATTTTAATGAACATTTAAATACCAACTGGCAACATTTATAAAAAAACTCAATGACAGTTTAACTTATTTTTTCTACTACTAACCTTGCAGTTAACTCCTTTCTCCGTTTAAAGTAAGCGTATAAGTAATTAAACTGATCAAATCGAACTCTTAAATCGGTCTTGAAAGTCAATAATTTAATACTCAATACTCAATCATTTATTGCTTTCCATGGTTTTTACATAGGTGACAAAAATAACATTTCTGAGAGCTCATGGACCCAGGCTGGGCACGCAATTTTATTTGAGAGAGGAGGACTTATGTCAAACATTTGCGGCTAAAACGAATAAAAAATATTGTCTTAGAAAAGGGTTATAATTATTACTTATATTATGTCATGCGGTTAATATTCATATGGATACTAAATGTTATAAATAAAAAGAAAGCAGTATTAGTAGGCAATAATTAAATGTCCCAGGTATAAAAATTAAATTTAATGTCAGTTTTAATGCGTAGTCAATGGGTAATCTTTAATCTCTCTCTACCTAAAACCTCACGCCTATAATCCCTTTTGGGGTTGGCAGAACTACATGTAATTACTTGACACCCTACGAGCACTCAACCCTATCATCTTACCAGCCCATATACGTCCCCACGGAGGGGCACGGGCCTCCCTTCGAAACACGAAGGGGATTTAGGCCATAGTCCACCACGCTGGCACAATGCAGGTTGGTGGACCGCTCAACCCTCAAAAAAAACCAAAAAAAAAGATATTTCAAAATTAATTAAAATTTAGTTTATTGCCCAGCCCTATTACAAATATGACAAGTATGTCATATTAATTATTATGAAACTTTCATTTTGAAAGATGTCAAACCGTGCAACTAATTACTAAGGTTGCGACTATTTCACTTTTAAAATTAAATTTTGGAATTTTTTTTTTTTTGGTATTTTTGAAACACTTTGTATAGAGACGTAATACAAGGCGACCCGAAGCTGTCCACTCGTCAGTGGCTAGTCACTGATATATAACGCACGCCCTAGCGATCGTGTTCGGAATCTCTTCGGATTACTTCGCACCTAAGTTGACAAAATCGTTTTTCACTACTCATGCTCGGAAAGTGCTTGTTTGTGCAGCTTATCGCATTTTGTGCTCTAGTGCACAAAGTGATCTACTCATAAATGGGTCTATAGTAAGGCATAGAAAACTCCATACAACCAAAATAATCAGAAGTTTAAAGATAAAATTTGTTATTATATGTTATTTTATTATTTCCTCGCAATCGAAGTGAAAAGCAGAGTTTATAACTCGTCCACAAAACCATTTTGTGCTCGTTTTGTGCACTTGTTGTAAAATCTACTATTCTTTCAAATTAGCATTTATTACGTCTCTAATAGGGTTGAGTGCTCGTAGTTGACCCCACATTGACATTCATTCTAAGGGTTATTAGATGGAATAGATAATATATAAGTACAGTAGTGAAAGGCTGACAGCCTTTCGCACACAATACAGCAAAACTCTCGCGTCAAACTCACTGGCTTCTATAGTATGCCTGGAAAGAGTTGGCAGCTGGCATAGTACCAGGTTCCCAATCCAGCGCGGAAGTATAATTAAGTAATAATTTGATCATCGTTTAATTTATAAGAAAACTAGCATTCCGCCCGGGACTTCGTTCCCGTGGGAATTCGGGAAAATTATGTAGCCTATGTCCATCGGGGATAATGTAGCTTTTTAATGGTGAAAGAATTTTTTAAATCGGAACAGTAGTTTCGGAGCCTATTCAATGCAAACAAACAAACAAACAATCAAATCTTTCCTCTTTATAATATTACTAGCGACCCGCCCGGCTTCGCACGGGTGCAATTATTGATACTTACTAAATATACTAAAGAATGTCTTTATATACAACGTTCACAGCTTTTTGTCATGCGCCGCCGGCATATATTATGCATATAAACCTTCCCCTTGAATCACTCTATCTATTAAAAAAACAGCATCAAAATCCGTTGTGTACTTTTAAAGATCTAAGCATATATATGGACATACATACAGACATACAGACAACGGGAAACAATAAATAAAAAAAAGAAATGCTTCATTGTTACATGTTTATAAGAAAATAGTAAGCAGAACAGGTTTAACTAAATATACTACAAAATGTCTTTATATACTACGTTCACCGTTTTTTTGTCATTAGATAAAACAAACATTTTTTCGTTAGATGTTACTCTTGAAAGAGCGACATAATTGGCTATGTGAAAAACAATCAACACTCAAATCTAAGCCTGCAACGTTGAAAGTTTGACCCTGCGATTTTTAATGGTCTTTACAAAAGATATCTTTAAATCCGATAATATCAGAGGAATTCGGGGAATCAATACATCTATTTATTCATCCATTTATTTATTTTGATTTTATCTCCTCCTGTACCACATCCGGTGAGTATTGTGCACTCTATTATAAAATTTTTTCGAGATTTTACCAGCAAACGCGTGCCATTGCAAAGTTTAGGTGGATTCAGGTTTCTTAACAAAATAACAAAAATCCAGACGGGTTCAAAGAATTAAGAAATTTTGTAGGAAAATGAACTGCTTCTTCCAAATCGAGAACAGTATCGACCGAGTTGTGTATTTGCGTCGGCGCGTCAATCCTTGAAAGAATCAAGTTGTTTACCTTATCTACTTGTTCGTTAGTTGGTTACAGAATCGCTCTTTCTTTAAACCAAGTTATAGTCTTACAACTTATGTTATCAATGTCGGGATAGACATGGTTGACCAACTCTTGGATGTTGTCTATCAAAACACAAAGGTTTTCTAGGTTAATCCTTCCATCACTTTGTGTTAACTCTCCATTGCCAACCTGTTAACATGCATTTAAATTAAATGCTGTTAAGACCCATATTGACCAATATTAAATGCACAATGTATTTATAGTTATTAATGATATACTTAAGGCACATATATTGTTCAACGTTTTACAATGCAGTAGCCGAGGAAATGAAATTAAAAAAATGTTGTCAAAAACTTACATCGTATATGTACACACGGCAGCACATCAGGCTATACATGTTAACCTTGACGTCGCCATTAACTCGCTCGTAAAAGCGCCGGTGTTCGTAGTGCAAATGGGTAACCTGACGTGCTGCTGTCTGTACATCTACTTAAAGATCTTAAAATACAGTATTTTCAATCAAAATTAACGGAAAACGTGTTAAGGATTGAACAATGTGCACATTGATCTATATTAAATGCACAATGTATTATGGCACGTATATTGTTCAACGTTTTACAATGCAGTAGCCGAGGAAATGAAACTAAATTTTTTTTTGTCAAAAACATACATCGTTAGATCGTTTTAAAGTACATACTTACATCAAAACTTCTCAAACTGAATACGATTTAATAATGTGCACTAAAATTTTACGATATTACACAAAACATTTAGGATAATTCCTTAATCCATTTTTGTGTATACATGATAATACATTGAATAACACAAAAAATATTTTATTAAACAAATCATTTCAAATATGCGCCAAAATAAAATGGCGAATAAAATCTTTTTCCACAATTATGAGGCAAAGGCTGAAAGGCTAAGCAATTAAAATGCTAGTTACGCCTACAGAAATGTTTAAATAGTTCAAATTCGCTAAAAATTAGATTTATCTTATGAAAAAAGTAAAATTATTAATTTACTTGTATACGTATTTTATTTCACTGAAAATCAAGATTTCCGTCAGAAATAATTATTTTGTTAGGCATAAAAACTCTTCTATGAAGCTTTGTGAAAAAGGTAATACGTAATACTATCACTTGTCAAAAGTGTCACTGATGATCAAATCAGCTACTCTTTATTGGGTCATACATTTTTGTCAGTATTTTATTCATTTTTTACATACTTTTTATGTATCATTTGATTAAAAAATAACTTTACTGGATCACAGAATAGCCACCGAAGTAGAATTTTGGTATTTGATAAATGGGTTATTTGGTCATTAGTTCAATTTTTTTTTCGTAAACGCAAAAAAGTGTATTATAAGACATCAAAAAAGTGTTTTTTACGACATCACATTAAAAACCTCTAAAATTATCAGTGTTTCTCCACTATATTATGCATGCATTATACATATAAACCTTCCTCTTGAATCAATCTATCTACAGAAGAAAACCGCATCAAAATCCATTGCGTAGTTTTAAAGATCTAAGCATACATAGGGACAGACAGACAGACAGACAGACAGACAGCGGGAAGCGACTTTGTTTTATACTATGTAGTGACGACTTTGTTTTATACTATGTAGTGATAGTGATGATATAGTATAAACTGTACTTCGAATCGAACTATCTATATCTATACATATTATAAAGAGGAAAGATTTGATTGTTTGTTTGTTTTTTTGCTTTGAATATGCTCTGAAACTACTGGACCGATTTGAAAAATTATTTCATTTAAAAAGCTACATTATCCCCGATGGACATAGGCTACATAATTTTCCCGAATTCTCACGGGAACGAAGTCCCGAGCGGAATACTAGTGTATAATATTCGCAGAAGATAATTTACTTTTGATAATTTTTCATAAACATGCATCTATCTATAAATTGAAGGTCCTGACTTACTGACTCATCAACTCCCAGCAAAAACCCTTTGACCTAGAAAGCTGTTTGGCATGAAGGTTTCTTTTATACTTAACGTAAGAAAGAATTTTACGAAATTTTCACGGAACGAAGTCCGGGGCATCTTCTAGTTTTTTGAAGTGAAAACTTCTTTAGCGGCGTTGTGCACTTTTTGAATGGGCAAAAAATGTTAAACTCGCGTCAGGGTCACGTGACCCTGATCGAAAATTCGTAAGACGGAGGGTGAAGTGAAAACTTCTTAGACCGCAAGGAATTAATATATGTTCAAGTTTTCACTTCTGCCGGCACTCCCGGAGTGCAACCCGTTTTTTTTTTTAATAAATTATTCTTGTTTATTTAAATTCTTGAAAAAACGTTTTTTGCGATAGAAAATGTCACTTAAATGAAGCTATTTCGGTGTTACTGTTTATAGAACTAGCTTTCCGCCCGGGACTTCGTTCCCGTGGGAATTCGTAAAAATGATGTAGCCTATGTTCATCAAGGATAATGTAAGATTCTAACGTTGAAAGAATTTTTCAAATCGGTCCAGTAGTTTCGGAGCCTATTCAATTCTAACAAACAATCAAATCTTTCCTCTTTATAATTTTAGTGTAGATTTTTGCTGAGATCGGGGAATTTCTGTTATTTATCACCAAAACTGGTAACTAAAAAAACTAAATTTAGCACAAACTTGGCTTACTTACGGCAAAATTAAGTAACTTATATAATTTTACTGCGATAAGTGAATAAAACCTTTAGTTTTCGAGTAATTTGTTAAAAACCAGTAGGTCAATGTCGTGAGCAGACCTTGATTATGATTTACTAACAGAGTGATGCGAACATGGATTCTTTAAATAGATATTAACTAAGGTTTTTGCTCAGATTGTCAACTCACGTTGTTTCTTCACAAATGGGGTAGGCAGAGCTCTAGCTATTAGGGACCATCCATAAATTACGTCACATGAATTTCATGATTTTTTGACCCCTCCCCCCTCCTTGTCACAGCTGGTCACATTTTTAAGACCCCTCCCTAGCGTGACGTCACACATTTTGCATATTTTCAATTTTTTGTATTTTTTAAATAAAAGCAGTACTTAATAGTGTTGTTTTTTTTGGGAACTCAAAACTCATTGTCTCAAAATTGTCTCAACCAAAGTAAAAACGTAAAAAAAGTGCTTGGGACTAAGGGAGTTAAGTTTGTTGTTAATAGTTAACGCGTTTTGATACTCATAACACATGTTAAAATGTGACGTCACGAAACTTATGACCCCTCCCACCCCCTTGTCACACAATGTCACTCTATGTCGACCCCCTCCCTTCCCCTTAACGTGTGACGTAATTTATGGATGGTCCCTTATACAAGGTGATAAAAAGCCTCCTAGCTATATTCAAAATCCTGAACCAGTATCACGGGAATTATTTGTCCTAGACGTAGACACCACTCGGGTGCACCCCCCGAGCGCTACCCGCACCCCTCAAGTGCCTGGTGTAGGAGTAACGTCTACGTTTAGGAAAAAAATGATCTATTCCCATTGAAAAAATATGACAAAAAAATTTTTCATAAATGTGTTGTTTGAGTGATACTGGTTCAGGATTTTAAATATAGCTAGGAGGTTTTTTATCACCTTGTATAATTTCTGATTATCTATACGACAAGCACCCGTGGGAATAAAGCTCAGCTCCAAAGTTATTCAGATATAGGAAAGAAAGTTAAAATTAGAAAATAAGAAAAGTATGATTGAGTTAAAAAGAGCAACCCTCGGAGTTTCTTGCCTAATCTTCTCCTGAGGAAGACTGTACCTTTGCGAATAGGCGCAAAGTTAAAAATGCTAATGTAAATTTTCTACTTTCAAGTAACACTCTTGATTTTTTTTAAATAAAGCTTTTTTTGACTTTGATTTTAACTTTGACTATAGAGAGGTGTTAATAACGCCCGTATAGAGAGCTGGGGTATGTGGGGTATAAAATTATAGTATATGTACCTATCTACATTAAAAAAAAGGATATATTTGTATTTTAGTATGTTTGTAAATAATAAACTCAAAAACTTCTGGATCGATTTGAAACATTCTTTCACAATTAGAATGCTACATTATCCCTGAATAATTTATAGGCTTCATCATTTTCCAGAATTTCCACGGAAACAAATTCCTGGGCAGAAAGCTATTTAAAAAAATATATTTATCTAATTTATAAATGAAAATTATCAATTTAAAAAAATTATGAAAAACAAATAACATTTGCACTTGAAATAATAAAAACATGAACGTAATAAAGTAAATAGCAATATTAGGTACATGGATGAAATTCATCTCTTTCCGTGGGTGTCGTAGGAGGCGACTAGGAAACACAAATGAGACCTGCCTCCTAGTAATCCATCCCAGGCAACGACACTTCATTTTCTTCTGAATCTGAGGTGTCGTCCTATGGTCTCATGCGGTGTGGTAGGCTCTGTAAAGGGCCGTCTGGTTCGCGACCACCCTCCTACCAAAGTCCGACGCCAAACAGCTTGCTGTGTTCCGTCGGTGCGTGGGAGTACCAGTGCCGGTATAGGCATTTTCTGGGTTAACTCGCTCCATCGTCGACCTCATCTTTGACCTTTATGGTCAAGATTGAGGTCAAGAGTTAACCCATCTTATAATAAATAAATAAATAGTTGAAACTATAAAGTAAGCAGTTTCAATGATAATTGTCCGCGTTAAAAACGTAAGAATCAACCAACTTCAAATTCCAACAGTGCCTATCAGCAGATAACCACAAACCAAAACATCGTCTAAATAAAATGTGTATATTTGTTGATTGTTTTAAAACGTGCTTCATAAATTTTCATAAACGGGTCTTTCTAATAAAAAATTATTATTTCGAAAATCGGTTAACATTGGCGGAGTTATCGCGTAACATACAAAAAAACAGGTCTGCAGGTCTGAGGTTAGGTCTGCTCTAAGAAATTTCTTCCTATAAATAAGCAGTGCCTGTTGTGTCGTATTTCTTTTTTTATGTTTATTTTTATTTGTCTATTGTGTACAATAAGCAGTAAATAAATAAATAATAAATAAAACATACAGTTTTTAGAACCTTTTCCTTTTTTTGAGTCATTAGGTCCATGAAAATGAAACAAACAATTAAATAGTTGGCTGCAGTGGCGTGCATAGACATTTTAGGCAGGGTAGGCAGTGAACTAAGTTGGCTGAACTGTTTCACTGGGAAACCCCAAACGTCATGCTGAGTTTGCAGAAGTATGAGTTGGTGGTAGTTCATACATATCTCACTGACCAGGAAAACGGAAAGATGAGTAGAGAAATCGGAATGGGTTTTTTTTAGTGGGAAATAACGCGAGTAATACAGTAAATAGTATAAAGTGACTTTAAATGATTTAGCAAAAATTAAAATTGTAAATCAGCCCACGTAACTGAACAACTTTCCCTTAGGAGATTATAATATACAGGGCTTTAGGTAAATCACTTTTTTTTTGTGGTGTGGCACTAAGGTAAATCACTTTCAACTTCATTATATATTTTTTGCAGACTACATTGCCTATTAGCAGATAACCACAAACGAAAATTTCACTCATTTATTTAGATGATGTTCTGGTTTGTAGTATTTTTTTTTGTTTTTGTTGATTTTTTTAAAAGCACTGTATCATTTTCGATAAAATTTATATGGGACCACCACTGAAGTACTCTTTCAAACAAAAAAAAATTTGAAAATCGGTCCATAATTGGCGGAGAAATCGGTGAACATACATAAAAAAAATAGATACAGTCGAACATAAAACCTCCTCCTTTTTTGAAGTCGATTAAAAATACTTTCGCTGGGAATAAAAGAAAAACATAGAATGTGCCAGATGCCTACTCTTCCCAGGCATACTGTAAAAGTCAGGGACGCGAGAGTTTTGCTGTATTGTGGGCAAAAGGCTGACAACATCTCACCACTGACATCACATTCATCATAAGGGGCCATCCATAAATTACGTCACACGAATTTCATGATTTTTGACCCCCTCTCCATCCTTGTCACAGCTGGTCACATTTGTAAGACTCCCCCCTCCCTAGCGTGACGTCACATATTTAGCATTTTTAGTAATTTTCTAATAAAAGAATTAATACGAGTTGTTATTTTTTTCGGGGACTCTAAACTCATTGTCTCAACCAAAGTTAAAACGTAATTAATAATTTATACTCATAACACATTTTGAAATGTGACGTCACGAAACTTATGACCCCTCCCACCCCCTCGTTACACGATGTCACACTTTGTCGACCCCCTCCCCTCCCCTTAACGTGTGACGTAATTTATGGATGGTCCCTAATAACCCTCTGAATTAATGTCAAACGTGGCATCAAGGAGATTTAAAACCACTGATTCTCTGTCTACTCCAATAGGGATTGCTAGCGTGAGTGTATGTATGTAAAAGAGGATTTTTTTTTCCTTATGTGTGTTCTACGAGTATCATATCATCTGACGGCCGGTTTGGTCGAGTGGTAGTGACGCTGCCTCTCGATCGGCGGGTCCTGGGTTCGATCCCCAGTCGGGGCAAACATTTGTGTAAAAAGCAGATGTTTGTTCTCGGGTCATGGGTATTTGTGTTTGTCTTTATGTGTTTTCCAAGGGACCCACGACACAAGGGAAAACCTTAGTGTGGGCCTTTGAGTGTCTAGCGTTTTTTTTTTACCTAAATTAAAGCATACCGCGTGTACAGGGTGACTTTTTAATCACTGGTAATCTATCTATCTATACATATACATATTATAAAGAGGAAAGATTTGATTGTTTGTTTTTTTGTTTGCATTGAATAGGCTCCGAAACTACTGGACCGATTTGAAAAATTCTTTCACCATTAGAAAGCTACATTATCCCCAATGGACATAGGCTACATAATTTTCCCGAATTCCCACGAAGTCCCGAGCAGAATGCTAGTAAATAATAAAGGCACTCTGTATATAAAATCTCGTGTAATTTTTTAGTATAAGACATCAACCAAGTCGGCTTAACGTGCCCTCCGAAGCACGGAAAGGCTCGTGATAAATTGCCACTATGGTCACCCATCAAGTTCCCTGCCTCTTTGTACGTTGCTTAACCTCACTGATCGGTTAAGGCCAGCAAGCGCCACACGGCTATGAGCGTACGCTTTGTAAAATAAATTATCTACCTAGATTGTTATCAACTAAAAAAAACACGCTTAATTCTGATTAATGATTAAATCTAGATTTAATTATGTACCGTAAAAGCTTTGACACTTGACAAATTAATTATTATACAATATTACTTTATGGAAATAAATACTAGTTTTGTATGCATGAATTTCTATTAACACGTAACATACATACCTACATAATTTATGCACATTTTTTCAAAATTCAGGTCTTATCTTACAATAAGTGATCGATAAATTTTATTTATTATTTTTTTGCTTATAAAGGTCATTGGGCACAATCTGATCCAATTAGTGAAGGTTTTGCCTACAGAAAAACAAAATTACTTTTAAATTAAAAAGGTATATCTTACTTTTCATTTTAAGTAAAAAATATTTTTAAAAAACATGGGAATAAAATATTACAAATGATTTAAAAGTTGAAGATATTTATTCCAAATAACAAGTTCATAGAATTTTATATTATTTTTATACTTATTGATAAAATAGAATAAATCTCATAAATAAATAAATCTTTTTTTTTACAAATAAAGAATTTTATTTTTTCCAACATGAACAATTTATCGGAATACTCTACACTATTTTATTTCTGTAGACTCTGGGTATGTTTTTTGTACTAAGTGAGATTAGTACGATTGCACGTGTAGATATTGATCAAGTTGAAATAAACCTCAGTGATATATTTTTTCTAAGATACATAATTTCACTTTCTGTCTGATTCCCATTATTTACAGTAATGCGACCCACATATTCGTAAACCAGAGATATATGTCTAAGCATCCCACATTAATTTATTTCTGCAAGCCGTGGGTAAATTTTTCATACTTAGGTGCCCAATGATCTTTATTATTACTTTTAAAAAAATATTTTTTAATTTTTTTTTACTTTTTTTTGAGAAATTATATTTATAACTTTCATACGCAACTCTATAAATTAATAAAAATAAAAAACAAAACTCACATAAAATTTCCCGCGCTTTTCCACAAGACACAAATCACTGCACTGTTATCTATCACTAAAGTTCGCGCGCTTAACTTTCGAAATTCGAATGCACCGACTGTCAATGTATTGTTTTTTTTAAACGAAGTCTTTGCACGGACACTACGCACAAACTGCCGGACAACAGAGCGGGAACCAATTTATATATACGTTTAATTTGTCCTAGAGTTCAATTTGCTGGTCCGCCCGCTCCGTTCGCTACACAGTGCCAAAGTCAATTGAGTTCTTAATTTGTGGCCCTTTATATATCAATTCAATTCATTTATTCATAATATCAATTACACATCAATTTTACAGTTCAAAAATAGTACAATACATTTTGTAAAAATAATAGAATAATAATAATAATAAATAATATATTAATTCGGGATCTTGTTATTTAAAAATTCCTTAAAACTATAGAACAATTGTTCGATCAATCAATTTTTTTATTTATTTTTTAAAGTGTGCTCGGCAGGTTATGCCACAGACTTCCAATATTATTACCAGTAGCAGACCAAACATTAGAGTTCTGAATGCACGCCAAAACAAACACACCTAAATACCACACACACTAACGCAAATACAGGGACGAAGATAGAAAGGTCTAGGTCTAGTTCTATTTATTAATCATGAAATTATAAAGTAAAGAGTCAACCAGGGTAGGTAATTGGAAACATGGTTAAGTACTTTTTGGAACACAGACTAAGTGATTTTATGTAGCATTTAACACATATACAGATAAAACTAATACAGATAAAAGAAAAGGCTCTAGATTAAAATACTGTATAAATTAACTTAGCCTTTGTTACGTAAAGTATCAATCCAATTACCTTGGTTGACTATATCATACTTAGAATATAAAAACTAGGTATTGCTACGTAATATCTTAATATCTTACGTTTTGAGAGAAATGCCATTGCTTCATGCGCCCCCATGAAAGTTGGTAAGTATATTATTGTAATATAAAAAAAATATGTAAAGATGGCGGGCCCCGCCGGGTTTTTCGGATATCATGCAAGTAGAATATAGTACAACATTTCTACTATTTTATTTACTTTCATAGTAAAATTCTACACTCATAAAATTTCAAAATACAAATACAAAGAAAGCGGTCCCGTCATTTTGATATCAAAATCAAAATGGCGGGACCACTGTCTAGTCAATGAAAAACACAATATGGCGTTATCGTGGACAATTTGGCACTGCCCGCCCAACCCCAGGGGCCCTTTTCACAAAACTACAAGTTACAATTTTACAATTGCAATTTGCTGTTTGGTATTCGTAGCGTTTAACGAATTACAATTGAAAAATTGTAACTTGTAGTTTTGTAAAACGGGCTACTGAAGTTGAGACTTAAAGACCGCCGCAGCCCTAGTGCAGGACGTGCCCCAGCTGGATGACAAGACGATCTAAGCGAGATAGCTGGAAACATGCGCATAGAACCAAAAACCTGTGACGTGCAAAAGTCCTTATAGGACAGGTTATAGGATAATTATGATGGGGCTTATTGAAGTGAATAATAACACAATGTTTTAAGTAGGTAATTATTTATTTAGGAATAAAATCACTTTTTTCAAATAATTCCTATTTGATATATTGCTCGTTACACCTTTTGCGTAATGTTTAGACCGTAATGTTTATCAAAGCTTCTAAAACGCTAGTTGTAATATGCTTATGATATTTATAACTAACAAACTTGTTTCTATATTATGGCAGTATATAACTTACTTCAGCTGATTCTGGTAAAATTTCAAATAATGTTGGTACCAGGACGTAGACGTGTTCAAAAAGGACTTTTGTCTATTAAATGTTCTTAAAAATGTTTGGAACATAAAAGACTTGTTTCACTGGGTTTCCAATTTTTCACTTTCATGTTTGAAACCCAAATGTCACATAGTGTCTGGTCCTTAGGAAACCTATAACAAATATGGCATTTCATCAAATCGGGTATTAAAAGAACAACAAAAGAATGACATAATGTCCAGTAAAATACATATACTGACAGATTTGCAGATAAAAATTGTATGTAATATTATAAATATTTTTTCTTTTTTATTTGCTTACATCAATCATTACAGAAATACTCGTATCCTAACCTAATGCAAGAGTGTAGATTCTTATTATTATAACTTGTAATATAGTATTAGCTAGTGTTGTGAATCCACTCAGAGTACAGGAGAACAAGACAGTCTCTTTTGCGACACGCCGACCTGAAGTGCTGAATAATAAAGATAATCACAGAATATACTAAAGTACTTAGTTGCACTTAGTTGCACAATAAAAATATAAATGTACCTAAATTCAGCCCCTATAACAATCACAAGTACATAACATGTCAAAGCATCTTCAATAATATTTCTGTGACTGAATTTATAGCATACAGGCCTCATAATTAAACGTTTGTCTTTATTGGCATTTCCTCTAATGACTAAGCTTTCGAGCGAGTACAAGTAGAACATGCAACTACGTTTATTCTCGTCATAATTTACACAATTCATGGCTTGTTTCAGTAACTAACGATGTTTACTCACCGATGAAAGGTTAATCCAGGCATATTTCCGTACGTCATACTTTTACACAAATAGGCACTGCATTTCACCATCTTAACTATTCTTTTTGTACAACTATAACCATCAAAAACAATAAATATTCCACTAGATATCGAAAATCGCATGCAGCATCGGCAGCAAATCAAAATGGCCGACCTTTCAAAACAAAGTGTACATAATTTTTTTTGAAGTTGCTATGGACAGTGTTGCTATACGTGTAAAAACGGGATAGCAGCATTCACTAACCCTTAGGAGTGTGCGAAATGGAAAGGCCAACTCACACAAACATAGTTTATGTTACGTCTGCTACTGTATATTAGAAGTCTGTGGGTTATGCCTTGTTGAAAGAAACTTGCGTTGAGAATTTATGAACTTAAAAACTTGTAAATAAGAACTTTTTAAGTACAAATAATTTTTGGGAAAGAAAAATATTTGATGCGAATGGGATTTGACCCCACGACCCCAGGATTAAATTTCCTGGTGCTCTAACCAACTGAGCTATCGTGCCTTCAAGTCAAGCGACGAAATTTCTCATTCCCCTTTAAGTTTCTCATTTATATCTAAATATATAAAACAAAGTCGTGTTAGTTACACCACTTATAACTCAAGATCGGCTGGACCGATTTCCATGGTTTTTGATTTGTTGTATTTCTCTCCGTCCCGAATAGCAGAATAACTATTAAAAACATTGGAAATTTTACGGGCAAATTTCCACGGGAACGAAGTCCCGGGCGAAAAGAAAAACTTAGAATGTGCCAGCTACCTACTCTTCCCAGGTATACAGTAAAAGTCTGTAAGAGGGATGCGAGGGTTTTGCTGTACAATGGGCGAAAGGCTGACCACCTCTCACCATTATACAACTTGTTCCATCTGATAACCACAACACAATTCGTGGCATCTAGTGGTTCTAGAACCACTGATGCTCTGCCTACCCTGTTAGGGATTATAGGCGCGAGCGGATGTGTATTGTGTGTATGCGTATGTAAAAAAATCTTAAATTATACCTAGTAAATATATCCGAAGCTAAACAACTTACTAACTGACTGACGACATACCAAGGTACAGTTAATAATTTTGGAGCTAGAAATCCGGAAGGGGAAACCGGACATAAATTTAAAGGAGATGCTTAAAAAATTGCCTAAATTCAAATCTTTAGTAAGGAAGACTAATAATATTATAAATGAGACAGTAACTCTGTCTGTCTGTCTGTCTGTCCGTCTTTCACGTCTAAGCTACTGAACCGGCTTTGATGAAATTTGTTACAGAGATAGATTAGAGCCTGAGAAAGGACATAGGCTACATTTTATCCCACAGTTGGGCACGATATAACCTGTAGTCCACGCGGACGGAGCCGCGGGCGGAAAGCTAGTATTTAATATTGTTCATAGTCAGTTGGATTAGTTTCTAATCGCATTTGTTTTGTTTCTCCAGTATTCAAATACATTTATTAACAGAAAGTAAAAACCAAAATTTAACAACTAATGGTTTTTTAACATAAAGATATTTTTTATTAAAGTTTCAAAAATTTTCAAGCTAGACCATTTATTTCATAAAAAATAAACGGTCTTTTAACAATTTATTACATCTTTATAAAAGTAAACATTAAATGTTGTTCAAAATACGTCAAAAACATTTTTTTGCAAAGTCTATGTCTGTTCGCATAGGTGCAGTCTTTTCCAGAGAAAAACACACAAGAAACTCAAGTGATGCTCTTATTTTTTTTATTGTTACTATTTTTTTATATCCTACTGTCAACTGTTCTTTCCATACAGTTCTGTCACATAAATTTATATAACAATTCGCATACGAATTGGAATTCTATAGTTTCAAAAATACGTCTCCAGATCGTGATCGAAAATGTGTAGGATAGCCACCTTTTTTGAAGTGAAAACTTCTTTAGCAGCGTTGTGTACTTCAGTATGGGTGGAAGCCCGGACGGATGGCAGCCCTATGGTAAAATTATCTCTGTGACAGATGTCAACGATTATTCGCAGATAGTGTGCAAATACCGATAGACTATTTTACTGAATTGAAAGTAGACAGTTTGGTTGAGTGGAAAAGTTGCCAGACTGTAAGCAACAGGTCGAGGGTTCGAATCCTGAGAGAATAACAGGCTCTTTTTGTGTATTTTGTTTAATTTCCATATTAATGCACAACGTTAATGTTCAAGTTTTCACTTCTGCCGGCACTCTCGGAGTGCAACCCGTTGTTTTTTTTAATAAGTTGGCTAACGAAATAAAACTAAGTCCAACAAAGAAATTTAAAACTTTACTACATATAAAACTGGCTCCTAGAAAAATGTTTTAGTCCATTCAAGATTTTTTTTAAATATTAATGTTAAATTGCAATTGTATTATACATTATGTCAAGTGGAAATTATTGTTATTACCTTTTTATTTTATTATTACACATTTTCCCCGTGAATTTACCAATTTAATTTTTTTGAAGTAAAAACTTCTTTAGCGGCGTTGTGTACTTTGAAGTAAGGGTAAAAAAAATTTAACTCGCGTCGACGTGACAGACAGTACGTGACCCTGATGGAAAATCCTTAGGGCGGAGGGGTGATTAATAAATATAGAAAATTAAAACTGCAAAAGTCAAGATGTCATCCGGTGTCAGCATAGAAAAAAATAAATTAAATACTAATGCACAACGTTAATGTTCAAGTTTTCACTTCTGCTGGCACTCCCGGAGTGCAACCCGTTGTTTTTTTATATTTGTGTTAGTTTGTGTACTTCATTAAATTTTGCATGCCTATGGTGGTAAAACATTAGATACTACGAGTATGTTATTATTGTAAGACCTCATGACTATGTTTTTATGCAAATAAATTAGTTGATTGATTGATTTGCAACCTTGTGAAGACGCCTGTCTAGTCTAATACATTCAGTTTTTGCTTAGTCCTAGTTTTTACATCATTTTTTCTTTACATATAAAAGATTCTTACATATAATATTAAAATCAGACAAAAGGAATGCAAAAATCAGACAAAAGGAAAAATATACATTATTTAAGAGACATTCCAGGTCTCATTTTATAATTCGCTACCTAACTTAAAGTCGCCCAAAGTATCAAGATTTTTGTTCTTCATTAGTTTTGTTCTATGGGTAGAAAAAAGTGAAATAAAAATAAATCATTTCCTACTTTCAATGCCACGAATTAAAAGCAGACTCGTGTAGGATTAATTAAAAATTCTAGACAAGTGATTAGTTTTAGCATATCCATGGGCGTACCCAGGTTCTGGGCCAGGGGGGGGCAAATCAGATTTTTTTGTAAACACTTAGTCAATTAAATATACATAAACTGAAATAGGTATTTTTGAAGTGAAAACGTCTTTAGCGGCGTTGTACACTTTTTGGGATGGGTAAAAAATGTTAAACTCGCGTCAGGACACGTGACCTGATCGAAAATTCTTAAGACGGAGGGAGAGTGAAAACTTCTTCGTTGTGCACTTTTTGGGATGGGTAAAAATGTTGAACTCGCGTCAGGATACGTGACCTGATCAAAAATTCGTAAGACGGAGGGAGAGTAGACCGCAAGGAAGTAATATATGTTCAAGTTTTCACTTCTGCCGGCACTCCCAGAGTGCAACCCGTTGTTTTTTTAATGTAAACATTGCCCCCCTGTTGCCCCCCCCTGGATACGCCTATGGGCATATCTAAGATTTTTCGCTTGTCACCACAAGGTACTCTAGATGTCGAGATATGAACTTTGAGTACTAAAAACATTTGCATCCTAATTCAATCAAGCATTTAGTTCCTAATTTAAGGAGAATGGCTAAGGCCCTGAACGACTACTCAGTGGCGTCTCAATGACAGTTGATTTTTTTTTTATTATAAGATGGGTTAACTCTTGACCTCAATCTTGACCAAGGTCATATATAAGGTCGACGATGGAGCGAGTTAACCCAGAAAATGCCCATAAGGCACTGGTACTCCTACGCACCGACGGAACACAGCAAGCTGTTTGGCATCGGACTTCGGTAGGATGGTGGTCGCGAACTAGACGGCCCTTCACAGAGCCTACCGCACCGCATGAGACCATAGGATGACACCTCAGATTCAGAAAAAAATTAAGTGTCGTTGCCTGGGATGGATTACTAGGAGGAAGGTCTCATTTGTGTTTCCTTAGTCGCCTCTTACGACACCCACGGAAAGAGATGGGGTGTTGTTATTCTCAACCGATCACCACACGGAAGAAAAAGTTAAATGACAATGCTGACCTTTTTTAATCCCCAACAAATAAAGAGGGGTGTTATGAGTTTTACGAGTTTATCTGTGTATCTGTCTGTGGTATAGTAGCTCCTTAACGAATGGCACGATTTCGATACTGTTTTTTTTTGTTTGAAAGCTGACGTGATTGAGATGGTTCTAAGCTATATTTCATCTAAATTGGTTCAGTCATTTAAGAGTTATAAGCAACTAGCTTTCCGCCCGCGAATCCGCCCGCGTGGACTACAGGTTATATCGATTTTCAAGATTTTCCCGCTTTTCTGTTGAAATTTTTCCTGATTTTTCTTTGCTATAAACCTCACGGAGCTTATATGCAAAACCGTGGAAATCGGTTCGTGCGTTCTGTAGTTATAGCGTCAGGAAGGAAAACCCGACTTATTTTTATATAGTAAAAGAAAAGAAGAAGAAGATAACTTATTTACCGCAAAGCAAAATATAGATTTCTTTGACTTTTTTATTTTATTTTTATTTATCTCTTTGGGGAAAGTCCAAGAAATCTGTATCCATACAGCAATTTTAAAAATTGTCTAAGTTTTAGTCTTTTTTTTTATGTTGAGGGTTATACCATTTTATTAAATTTTAGAGTTATAAGTACATAGTTCTGAATAAGACGCTACAAACTATCGAACCCAGGACTCGTCGATCAGAGGCAGCGCCACTACCACTCGACTAAACCGGCTGGCAATAATTTAAATTATTTTATGCGATAAATCTAGTAAATCAAAGATAATTAATCCCGTTTTAATTAAAGAATGCCTATTCGTAGAGAGTTGATTTATTTATTCAACTATGTATCGACCCCGACATTTGACTGCTTATAACTTATAAATTATAAACAGCTGAACCCATTTTGATCAAATTTATATATTTTTTTTTATTTTATTTAATAGATCACCAACAAGTTACACACCAACTATTAACTAAAATGGCACAAAATTACAAAAAAAAGGCTAAATGGTAACCCAATTATAGGTGACAACCGCATTCAAACAATTTTAAGTAACATTATACCAAAAACATAGTAATATTATACCTTAAAGAAAAATAAAACAGTCGCAGGAAAACAATTTGCAACATGAAAAGTTACATTTAAATTATACATATAAAACATAGTATTGAAAATTAAACATGGGTGAGCTACCGTGTGGTGATCGGTTGAGAATAACACCACCCCATCTCTTTCCGTGGGTGTCGTAAGAGGCGACTAAGGAAACACAAATGAGACCTGCCTCCTATTAATCCATCCCAGGCAACGACACCTCAATTTGTACTGAATCGGAGGTGTCGTCCTGTGGTCTCATGCGGTGTGGTAGACTCTGTAAAGGGCCGTCTGGTTCGCGACCACCCTCCTACCGAAGTCCGACGCCAAACAGCTTGCTGTGTTCCGTCGGTGCGTGGGAGTACCAGTGCCTTTATAGGCATTTTCTGGGTTAACTCGCTCCATCGTCGACCTCATCTTTGACCTTATGGTCAAGATTGAGGTCAAGAGTTAACCCATCTTATAATAAAAAAAAGCTACTTTAAACAATTTAGACCAAGGATTTGTTTTTTGATGTTTTTGATGGAATATCTAAGAACCATCTCGATCACTTTTAATTTTTTATTAAAAAACCACATCGAAATAGATCCATTCGTTTAGGAGCTACGATGCTATAGACAGACACACACACATACAAATACACAACGCACAGATACACACGTCAAACTATACACCCCTGTTTTTTTGTTGGGAGAGTGGCAGGAAAAACCCTGACGAGGCAGCAACAATCGGCCAGGAAGGCTATTCCTATAACCAATCGTGTCATTACGGCGGTTAAATGACAATGGAAACCATTTTATCTGTTCAGGTGGCGAAATTGAAAACTACATATTTAATTTTCATAAGCTACAGTTACACATGCTCATTTCACGCATGAAAGCATGCTTCGTTTGAGCAGTTGAGATGTACTCCGGGGAGTGTGCTCAGAAGCTGCACTCACTCATTCCGCCTGCCCCATTCTTCTATCGGACGTCCAGACGCACCGCGGGGTACCATCCCTATCTTGTTGATATCCCACGGATTCGCACTGAGCGCTTTTCATCATCTTTCGTATTGCGCACTGCTAGGGAATGGAATTCCCTGCCTGTGTCTGTATTTCCGAGTTCATATAACCCGAATCTCTTTAAAGTTCGAGTGAATAGGCTTCTTCTGGGTGAGCTTGCTACATCCTCGACCGCATCTTTGCCCTTGGGCTAGATTGTGGTCAAGAGCGAACCCTTCATTAATGAAAAAATAAAAAAAAGTTGCTACTTACTAGCATGTGTGTCGATACATTGCTCAAAATTAGCATGCTCGTTTCGAGTTTGCTCAAAAATCGACAGGCGTTCGATTTTTGAGCGCTTTGATGACATGCTTATGTGTATGATGACATGCTTATTCAGGAGCATACTTATAAATAAGTATGCTTATTGCTAGCAAATGTAAACATTTCATAAGCATGCTCATATTAAGCATACTAATAGCACGCTTTTTAGCATGCTATTCTAGAGCATGTGTAACTGTAGCTATATACTTGCTGACATGGCCCTCCACCCAGCAGCGCCATCACCAACTGAACGTTTTTTTTATTATTATTATAAGATGGGTTAACTCTTGACCTCAATCTTGACCATGGCTGCATAGACATAGTTTCCTTTTCCTTTCCCGAAAGGGATAAATTAAACAAACAAAATAATATTACACGATTGATTACTGGAATATCCAACCAGGGTTCTAGGGCGATTCGTTTAGAAGCTACGATTCGGCAAACTATCTTGCTGTTTTCTTTATCTTTTTATCACTATTATTATTATAATTCGGAAAATTGGTGATTGACAAAACACGACAATCAGTGTTGCCATTCTGAAATACAGACTGACAAAAAATCGCTGAGCCCAGGCCTTTTTACTCACTGCAGCATCCATACGAAAATTAATCTGTTTATATTGTATGTATTTTTGTTTATTTTAAATGTGTGTTTTTTATGTCATTTGTGATCGTCTAAATGTTTGTATCTGTGTGCTGCATGGTAAAATACACGTTTTATTATTATTATTATTACAAGAAATGAGAAATTAGATGCACATGCATACAATATGCTGACGTTAGCCCGTTTACTCCGAAATACTTTGACGTAAATAATTTAGTCATTCATGTCATGCTTCGTGAGTGTTTTCAGAGTGACACGTGTTTCCTGTTGAGAGGGATCTTACGACAAAAAGAGGGGTGTTATAAAAAATAAAAAAAATAAAATAAAAGTCAAATGTTAGTGAATATATCATATGATGAAACTGAAGTTTTAATAAAGCACACAAAATAGCGGTCTCTTTTTAAAAACAAATTCTTCCATTTATCGCTCCCACAATACTATACAAACATTAACAATTACGCACACACATACACACACAACACACACACACATACACAGACAAATACTTTTTTGCTCAAATAGAAAATCTATAAGAAATGTCCCTGTTTAATCATTATGTAAAGATAATCACGACACAGGCCTAGCCTAGTGTGGTTATCTCAGTAAAACTATGTTGTATTATTCGGACAGTTTAATAAATCATTTATCATTTAAATCATTGATCAAAACGCCATACATTCAAAGGCCCACACTAAGGTTTTCCCTTGTGTCGTGGGTCCCTCGGAACACACAAAGACAGGCACAAATGCCCATGACCCGAGAACAAACATCTGCTTTTTACACAAATATTTGCCTCGACTGGGATCCGAACCCAGGACCCGTCGATCAAGAGGCAGCGCCACTACCACTCGACCAAACCGGCCATTATATGCGAGTTCAATGTGTGTATCCGTGTGTCTGTCTGTGGTAATCGTAGCTCCTAAACGAAGGAAACGATTTCGATTCAGTTTTTGAAGTGAAAACTTTAAAACTTTGAAGTGTCCTGACGCGAGTTTAACGTTAAATGTGAACTTTTTTTTATTATTATTATAAGATGGGTTAACTCTTGACCTCAATCTTAACCATAAGGTCAAAGATGAGGTCGACGATGGAGCGAGTTAACCCAGAAAATGCCTATAAAGGCACTGGTACTCCCACGCACCGACGGAACACAGCAAATTGTTTGGCGTCGGACTTCGGTAGGAGGGTGGTCGCGAACCAGACGGCCCTTTACAGAGCCTACCACACCGCATGAGACCATAAGACGACACCTCAGATTCAGAAAAAAATGAAGTGTCGTTGCCTGGGATGGATTACTAGGAGGCAGGTCTCATTTGTGTTTCCTTAGTCGCCTCTTACGACACCCACGGAAAGAGATGGGGTGGTGTTATTCTCAACCGATCACCACACTTCTTTAACGGCGTTGTGCACTTTGAAGTATGGGTAAAAAAAAATTTACCCATACATCAAACCCAACCCAAAAAGTGCACAACAATGTTAGACGAGTTGCTACTATAGATCATTTACGTTTGCGACCGTATATGCTAACTCTATTAAATACGTCATATTGGGTGAAATCCCAACTTTGTGTAGTTCCTAAAACTTAGGTAAATACTATTTAACAACATTATACTTCTTAGAAAAACATTAATGACATAAAAGTAAGAACACATTCAGATAAATTTATAAACACTGACTATAAAGTATATGAGGAAAATATCCATATACAGACGAATGTACACACGGCAGCACATCAGGAAATACATGTTGACCTAGACGTTGCCCCTATCTCGCTCATAATAGCGCCGGCTTTCGTAGGGCAAATGGGTAACTGGACGTGATGCAAATTGGGAGCTTACCTGATTTTGAAAATGGGGTATGTGGAGTTATAAAATTTTAGTCTTTTTTTATTATGAGATGGGCTAACTCTTGACCCCAATCTTGACCAAGGTCGTAGATGAGGTCGACGATGGAGCAAGTTAACCCAGAAAATGCCAATTAAGGCACTGGTTCTCCCACGCTCCGACGGAACACAGCAAGCTGTTTGGCATCGGACTTTGGTAGGAGGGTGGTCGCGAACCAGACGGGCCTTTTTTTTCCTGGTGTGGTAGGCCACACCGCATGTGACCATTGGACGCCATTGCCTAAGATGGATTACTAGGAGGCAGGTCTCATTTGAGTTTCCTTAGTCGCCTCTTACGACACCCACGGAAAGAGATGGGGTGGTGTTATTCTCAACCGATCACCACACGGCGGAAAAATCGTCATCCTCACCTGCTAATCAATCAATGGACAAATGCTAATCAATGGACGTACAGTGCTTCCATTTTCGTCCGGTTTGGTCGAGTGGTAGTGACGCTGCCTCTTAAGACGGGTCCTGGGTTCGATTCCCAGTCGGGGAAAATATTTGTGTAAAAGCAGATGTTTGTTCTCGGGTCATGGGAGTTTGTGACTTGCTTTATGTATGTTCCAAGGGACCCACGACACAAGGGAAAACCTTAGTGTGGGCCTTTGAGTGTGTAGCGTTTACTTAGCGTTTCCGTCTTTCAGCAAACAGTGTCTGTCTCGTTCTTTACTTTTGAAAATTAATAAAAAAAAAACAACGGGTTGCACTCCAGGGAAAAATTGAACGTTAACGTTGTGTATTAATATATTTTTTTTTTCTATGCTGACACCGGATGATATCTTGACTTTTGCAGTTTTAATTTCCTATATTTATTAAACACCCCTCCGCCTTACGGATTTTCGATCAGGGTCACGTGACAGACACGTGACCCTGACGCGAGTTTAACATTTTTTACCCATACTTCAAAGTGCACAACGCCGCTAAAGAAGTTTTCACTTTTAAAAAAAAAGCAAGAAATATTTTAAGGAAGGATTGTAAGAAATTCCTACGGGAACGAAGTCCCGAACATCCTCTAGTGTCCAGAGGCCAGCTCATCAGGTTACTCCATTTCCATTCCAAAACCATTCTTATCTCAGTAGTACAGATTTCACATATGAGGTAGCTTGATGTACAACTCTCTGTACAATAAGAATTTTCAAGTCAAGTTAGAGTATAACGTCCGGTGTTAAGCTTACATGCTTTTGAGTGTACAGAGGGCCGCTCTTCTGATTACCACACGCGTGCATTTACCGTTGCGATAAAAACGTTTTGCAAAGAAAATGGAATAACCTGATGCGCTGGCTCTGTACAAAGCTTCTCCGGTATTTACTTTCCCTTTGCTAAAATTAGAAATTAACGGTCGAAGTTTTTTGATAGTCAAAATTCCCGTTTGTGCACGTTAGAAGTGGTTTTCCTGCATGCAGATAAAAAAAACCGGGCAAGTATGAGTCGAACTCGCACGTGAAGGGTTCCGAACCAGCAAAAGCTTACAAAACTGCCATAGAATTCTGTTACCTGTACGTCCCCTTTAAATAGATAAGTTAATATGAAAAGTCACACACTCAAAGGCCTACCTATAAGGTTTTTCTTTGTACAGTGAGTCCCTTGGCCAAAAACAAATGTTTGCCCCAACTGGGAATCGAACTCAGGAACGGTCGATTCAGAGACGTTACTAGCTGCTCGACCAAAATTAAATTTTTAAGTTTATTCACTTTTTATAATTTGCTGTTATAGAGGCAATAAGAAAAGCATATTGCTTAGATTGTGGTTAAATGGTGAGTACCTCAATATTAATAAAAGCAACGGGTTGCACTCCGGGAGTGCCGACAGAAGTGAAAACTTGAACATATATTACTTCCTTGCGGTCTACTCTACCTCCGTCTTGCGAATTTTCGATCAGGTCACGTGTCCTGACGCGAGTTTAAAATTTTTTACCCATCCCAAAAAAAACGCCACTAAAGAAGTTTTCACTCTCCCTCCGTCTTACGAATTTTCGATCAGGTCACGTGTCCTGACGCGAGTTTAAAATTTTTTACCCATACAACACAACGCACAACGCCGCTAAAGAAGTTTTCACTTCAAAAAAATATATTTTTGAGATACAGCCCACTCACGGACAGACTGACGGACAGACAGCATAGGCTTATTAATAAAGTTCCATTGAGTTGGAAACCTTTGGTTACGGAACCCTAACAAATCAGTATTTTGGGAATACCATCTTCTCGTGATGCACTTTTGTCTATCCTCAATAAATTATTGATTTAAAACGTGTGAAAGTAACATCACTACGCCCGCGTTGTATTTGATTATGACGCAAAGGAAATCTTCAAATTTTCGAGATGAAATTTTGAAGCCTGTCATTCTCAACTGCTAGTGGTGCACGGTGCACGCTTATAACACCCCACTTTTTTGTCGGGGTTTAAGAATAATTTGTTTTTATCAACTGTAAAGAGGGTACATGAGAAACAGTGGTCGCCGCACTAAGCGTATATAAGACGTGCATCAATCCAAAGGAAACACCAGACCTCTTTTAAACATATATTTCCACTTCGTGGTAATGTACAATTTAATTATATTTTAGATCTCACTATTTTTAACGGACACTTCCGTTAACTACACTTTCTAAGGACACGACTACTCTCTTCAACTGCCAGGTAACGAATGTCCCCGTCAGCCAAACTCCCCTTCCCGTTTTGAATTTCGCATGAAGTTAGCCACTAAACTTTGCTACTGTTTTGTCTGCCAGTAGTTGTACCGGAAAGAGTCATTCATCGAACTATTTAATTTAAGTTAAACATTTAAAAATATTTAATAAAGTGCAAAAATTGCTAAAATATTTAACGGAACCTTACACTCGACCATCCTGATAACGTGTATGCCCTCATACACGCACCGTTGTAAACCTTACACTTGGCTGATTAGGACATCCCTGTACTTTAGCTAATAATGATTTTCTAGCCCTAACCAGTAATAACAAATATTTTTATACACTATATTTAAAAGTAAGCCATTATAGCTTAAGGGAAATAAAATTTTATGGAACTTCCCTTGGGCATTAGTGACATTTAAATATGGAACGCCAAAATTTCAACAAAAACTTCTATCAAAGATAATTTCGAAAGTAAAATCTATTGACACATCAAACAGATTTTACTTTTATTACAATACAATACAATACTCTTTATTGCACACAAAAATAAACATAACATTAAACAAAAACAAATGTTCATAATGTAGTGTACAATCCGGCAGCCTTATTGCCTTATTAAAAATATTTAGTATAAAAACTTGATGTAATTCCAGCGACTCTGACATAGAAACGGAGGCTCAAAACATTATTGATGGGATGAATTTATAATTTATTTTTTTATTTAACCTCACAGTAGGTGTATGTGTCTTAGTCTTAGGCAGACTTGAATCCTTCGCTTCATTCAGGATTTAACATAACATCTTAATTAACTACAGACTCATTCATTACGCTCAGAATTTAATATGCTGCCCGTGACATATTACACTGTTTATCCCCTTGTTGCTTAATCTACTATTATGTATCCAAGTACGTATCAAAAGTATATATATTTAATGTATTGAATGTTAACGTAAAAAAACAAAGTCCAACAATAAATAGCAATAAATAAATAAAATAGCAATCTATAAAATAAATTTAATCTATCTTACCCCAGAATGCTGTATAGACGAACAAAACTTTACAATTCAATAGCTTAGATAAATTACCGCTACTTAACAAAGTGCAACATCTAATCCAACCAAAAATTTTAAATCAATTTACAAAACAAATACTGACATATCCAACCATAATTATGATTAGGTGACTAGCTGTTAATGATAATTTTGTTTGTGAATATACAACGTAAGATAAAGTATATATCTTTGGAATTATATTACAAAAGGTCATAAACAACTTGATACTCAAATAGGTACACTTATGGCTATTTATTTATCAAAATGTCTATCCATTTCCTTATCCGATTAACTATTCGGATATCTAACCGATTTATCCATCAAGTTATCCATCCGATATCTATCCAAATTATCCATCCATTTATCTATTAAATTATCCATCCAATTAACTATCCAATTAACCATCCGATTAACCATCCAATTATCCATCAAATTATCCATCAAATTATCCATCCAATTATCCATCCAATCCGTTATATCTGTGTATTTGTCCCAGGCCAGACGGTAGCCTTATCCTTTCGACATCCGCCAATGACCTGAAACAAATACATAAGTGGACTAAGTATCATATTCCAACTTTAAACAAAATAATATAATAAACACAAGTATAAATCAACTAGAGTAAAAATTCCTCACTTATAATAGACAACTTCTTCATCTACAGTATCGACTTCGTCCGCATTATCATTGACCTCTAGTACCGCTATATGTATCCACGACTGCATTCTCTCAGTGGCAACCATGGTCGTACATTTATTTTTTTCATCCCTTTAAATCCAGATGTAGAAGCAACCTTGTACCAATTGTTACCTATAACTTTTACTACACGATACGGACCTTTGTATGCGGGAGTCAGAAAAACGGTTAGCATAGCGATGGCAAAAACATAGATATACTTTTCTAGAATTAGGCACAAATTAATAAATAAAACAATTAAATTAACAATAATGCCAGTCAGTCTGCCGTTCCATTGTTGCAATGCCCGACAGGGTTTATATGTAAAGAAACACATATTCTAGACTAATATGTATGTATTGTCATACACTTCTAATTATAACAACAAATAACCTCAAGCGAGAACATTATTTGGACCGCACAAGTCAATATTTTTTTTTTTATTAATCATTATTTTGCAGCCAAGTATAGCATTGTCAGAGAGTTACCCCGACTGAAATACTACAACTGGTCATGCTGGTTATACAGGGATAGTCTATCTACGGCACACTGGGCCAGTCTAACTTTGGCACACAGGGCCGACTAACTACGGCACACAGGGCCAGTCTCACTTTGGCGCACAGGGCCAGCTAACTACGGCACACAGGGCCAGCCTAAAGGTACACTGGGCCAGTCTAACTTTGGCACACAGGGCCGACTAACTACGGCACACAGGGCCAGTCTCACTTTGGCGCACAGGGCCAGCTAACTACGGCACACAGGGCCAGCCTAAAGCAGCACACAAAGCTTTCCTAAGGCGGCACACAAGGCCAACCTAATGCGGCACACAAGGCCTTCCTAAAGCGGCACACAAGGCCAACCCAATACTGCACATATTCTAGGCTAGTGAATCAGAGGAAGCTAACTGGTACAAATTAAATTTAGTTACTCTAAATTTATGAACCTAGATGAAATATATATATTTGAGACTTGAGAGTAAGGGTTGTCAAGTCGTTTAATCTATGTATATAACGTGTAAAGCAACAATAGTGAGGGAAACAACTCAATCGTTAAAATATAAATGTTTTTATTTTTTTATTTTTTTGTAATTGTGTGTAATGTGTCAGTTAAATAAAGGTTTTATCTATATATCTATCTCAACGTAAGTGGAACATAGATTTTACTGGATTTTGCGTTTCAGAGTCGGTCATAGCGTTGAAGAAGTTCTAACAGTCTGGCTGATCTCTAAAGTCCTATGTATATCCTTCAGTTTCTTAGCCCGAGGAAATACGAAGTTTTCCTGAAGCTTACGCGGTTTAGAGCATGGAGTTACTGTTACAGAAAAGGAAACATTTTTGACCGTGTATACTACTACAACATACTGATCATTCGGTTTCCTTACAATATTCGTATCTAACCTTAAGCTGCCAGAAAAAGGGGTTTCGGTCGCTGCTCTAACGCTTGTCATACCGAAAAGCTTACTGTGTCCCACCATCATAATTCGATTCAACCTTTCGTCACCCTTGCCGATACACATTTTTATTTTTATTTTGACGGGAGTGTTATTCTTATTACTTTTTGACATCCATTGTAATTATGAAATCGATAATGTAGGAATAAACAATCTATTCTAATAATGAGCCTGGCATTTTGACACCGATATACAAAAACTGCAACTTGGTTTTCCGATCAGCATTGGCTTTTCGAGCAACGTTTTGGGACATACACGAAACCGTTGCACCAGCACCGTCAATCGACAGACACAAATCTGATCCAAGTGACCGTACAAGGTTATAACCACAACCTTTCATCATTAGAGGAACACTGTCGTGTTAAACACCCAGTTTCGCGAAACTTATTTGTTTAATCAACGTTATTTCCCTACGTTAATCTATAAATGCTTCTCCAGGATTGCGCCGTCAATGTTCACTATATTTCATTTGGACCAGAACTTGAAATGCACATAGTTTTGCAGCCATGGGAATAAACTACTTAGCTCTAGAGTTTTTTCAGATTTAGTCAAAATTTGAAAATGAGACTTGTAATGAGATTTACAAGAGCGCTCTTGCCTATTCTTCTCTGGGAAAGATGACCTTAGGAGTAGAGTCAGTAGAACGAATATGTATGAATGTATTTAAATCCTTTATTGTAACTTGACCTATTTTAGATAACATCCTGAATGTTCCATCGTCGACCTCATCTATGATCGTGGTCAAGATTGTGGTCAAGAGCTAACCCGTCTCATATTTATAAAGGAAAATATATGAAATATATATATATATATATATATATTCATAAAAGAAATATATATATCTATTTCGACCATGACTTTTGGCGATTGTGGAAACCTTCGTCGATTCAGATGCCTTTTTAACTCGACAGGTTTCGGTAGTGTGTTATATCTTCTGACATTGGGTACACTTGACTAGAGGTTTGGGACAGTTGGAATATGGCCAGCTTCTTTGCAGTTATAACTAATAAGCCTGGTTCTTCTGTCTGTTGTTGGACCTACTTTCAGAAGTGGCTCCAGATTTGTGCTTTAAATTAGGCTTCTACGTAAGTAAAAATTCAAAAGTTGATCTGGTTTAACGCACCGTAAATCTAGTGTGCCTAATCTAATTTTTTTTTTCGATCGCCGATACTGTGGATGATGCGTGCCTACCCGTATTTTACACTGATTTAAAAGAGCATATTTCTAACAAAAGTTAAATAAATAAACGCTACACACTCAGGGGCCACATCAAGGTTTTCCCTTGTGTCGTGGGTGTCTCTGAATATACATACAAACAAACAAACACCCATGACCCGAGAACATCATTTTCTTTTTACACGAATATTTGCCCCGACTGGGAATCGAACCCAGGACCCGTCAATTCAAACTCTCATACCAAGTCTTAGCGAGTCCCGTTAATTTTTGCATGGTAAATGGACGGTCGTCTTCTCATCCCAGCCATAAACCAATGCACATTTATTGATCGAATTTGACCGCTGAGATGGTAGCAAATCTTTTATAGACTTTGCAATTTGTAACAAGTCATTAGTTGAAAAATGAAGGGCTACATGACCTTTTATCCTGGTGTCCGGCGCTCGCAGAGTCCCGCGCGTTGCGTCCCTCCAGTCTAGCGCCATCGCTGCTTAGACCGCGCTGCTCGCTCCGTTGACCACGCTGCTCGCTCCGTTGACCACGCTGCTCGCTCCGTTGACCACGCTGCTCGCTCCGTTGACCAAGCTGCTCGCTCCGTCGACCACGCCGCTCGCTCCGCCGACCACGCCGCTCGCTCCGCTAACCACGCCGCTCGCTCCGCTTACCACGCCGCCCGCTCCGCTGCCTCCGATGCCCGCCATCTCGCGCCATCTCCAGACCCCGTTCCAGCCGGCGTACCCGCTCCCGCAGGCAGCGGCTGCGACCGCGGCCGCGGACGCTCCCTTGGCTGCGAGCACCCAAACTGCGGCAGGAGCCGCGCGTGCTCCCTGCTGCCTGCCACGTTCTGAAACTCACAAAAAAAAACAAAACGCAAACCTCCATTCTAACTGCTTATAAAATTACATTTACGTTACGAATGTATTCAATGTAGAACACACAAACAAAATTCAAACTAGAAAAAAAAAACAATCGAAATAAGTATATAAGGAATTCAAAAAAAGTAGTCATATCTTCAAAACGGCTGCTCCTAGCGCAAAAATAATCTAATTTCGAGCCCCCTTTAAGAAATTTTACACAGACACAGTTCGAGTAATCCGGTGCCAGCATATTTGATTCCGTCGGTTACAGTTTTGTTCTCGATCATAGATTGAATGTAGGTAGAGAGAAAAATTCAAAGCACTCAAAATTATTGTTCAAAGAAGTACATTTATATGTGTATAAATAAATTCCCAGGTACCGAGTCGGTATCTTAAGACATCGATGACGTCATTCTATGTCAAAGAAGGACTATTCTACCAATTGCACATAATAGCTGTAAAAATAGATCTGCCAAAATATAGAATTTTAAAATAACTAAAAATAGTTAACCATCTACCTTCATAACGATTTCCTTTTATGATAGGTCGGTTATTGCCGTTGTATCTAATTATACATGAAATATCTACATCATAAGGGTTTCCTTTAAAACAATTAAGGCGTGTTACTTACGCGTTTATGCGTTGTCCTTTTCCGCTTCTGAGGTATAAGACGTGCATCAATCCAAAGGAAACACCAGACCTCTTTTAAACATATATTTCCACTTCGTGGTAATGTACAATTTAATTATATTTTAGATCTCACTATTTTAACGGATACTTCCGTTAACTACACTTTCTAAGGACACGACTACTCTCTTCAACTGCCAGGTAACGAATGTCCCCGTCAGCCAAACTCCCCTTCCCGTTTTGAATTTCGCATGAAGTTAGCCACTAAACTTTGCTACTGTTTTGTCTGCCAGTAGTTGTACCGGAAAGAGTCATTCATCGAACTATTTAATTTAAGTTAAACATTTAAAAATATTTAATAAAGTGCAAAAATTGCTAAAATATTTAACGGAACCTTACACGTAGCTTGTATCGCGGCGGCCGGATTAAAACGGTTACCGTGAGTTTTTAACATTGTTGAGACCCGGTCGAGTACATATTAGATAATTAATTAATTAAGTTATTTTCAGGCTTATCTACTTAATAATTAAATTAATAAATTTATTAGTATAATTTTGGCGTGCAAAACATTAGACAATAATATTCTATTCTAGTAAAAATGGCATCCATGATCGTGATTTTGCCAATTTTTTTAGGTTTTTAAGATTCCGCTATCTGTCCGTCCGTCTGTCTGTCCGTCTGTTACCTGGCTTTATCTATTTTTTTATAGATAATGGTCACCAGGCTGTATCTCATGAACCGTGATAGTTAGTTAGACAGTTCAAATTTTCACGGATTAGTATTTCTGTTGCTGCTATAACAACAAATACTAAAAAACAGAATAAAATAAATCTTTAAGCGAGCTCCCATACAACAAACATGATTTTTTTTGCTCGTTCTTATAGATAATGGTACAGAACCCTTCGTTGGACGGTTTTTTTCATTTTCCAGTCTAGTCTTTAGTAGACGAGTTTAAATTAAACTCAGTAAGTACAAGAGTACTTACTTCAATTGATGTGGTTGTTGTCTAAATCTGAAATATCCTGCAGTGATTGGGTCAAACGAGTTTCTTCCTCATTTGGGGCAATTAATGGCCCGGGACCTGGGCAATTACTGCTTCAACCTCGAGCTACGGTCACTGTTTAAATTACGGGCATTTGAGATGTTCCTTTATATGTGGTGACTTTAAATTAATTGGTTGATGAAATTTAAGGGGTATTTTACGCATGAAACTGAACAAAATTTCCCCAAGAAAGTATATGAAATTCTCAAAAAAAATTCGACTTCCCATTCCATTTTAAACCGTGTGGTGACCGGTTGAGAATAACACCACCCCATCTCTTTCCATGGGTGTCGTAAGAGGCGACTAAGGAAACACAAATCAGACCTGAATCCATCCCAGGCAACGACACTTAATTTTTTTCTGAATCTGAGGTGTCGTCCTATGGTCTCATGCGGTGTGGCAGGCTCTGTAAAGGGCCGTCTGGTTTGCGACCACCCTGCTACCGAAGTCCGACGCCAAACAGCTTACTGTGTTCCGTCGGTGTGTGGGAGTACCAGTCCCTATATAGGCATTTTCTGGCTTATGGTCAAGATTGAGGTCAAGAGTTAACCTATCTTATAATAAAAAATTAAAAAATCATCAGGCCTCTGCATCTTGACAGATGTTTTGATCAGCGACTGTTTCATTTCATTTAATTTATTTCATGCTTTCATGTGTTACAATAGTTCTTACAGTCTAAAAGTAATTCCAACTTGAAACCTTGTTAGGGCACTCAAACAGTGTTTAAAAAAGTCTTAATATACTTGGCTTTAGGTAAATCTCTTTCAACCTCTCGGGTGGTTAATCCATGAAACTGAACAACTTTCCCCCAATAATTGGTCAAAATACGAAAAAAAATTTGAGCTCCCATACAAACTTCATCAGCATAATTATAGCGCATTTTGTATGAGTGATCAAAATTTTTTTTGTATTTTGACCTATGTTCCTGGGAAAAGTTGCTCAGTTTCATGGACTGATTTAGCACCCGAGAGGTTGAAAGAGATTTACCTAAAGCCCTGTATAAAACAAAGTTGGGTTTGTTCGAACACTTACAACTCGAAAACGGCTGGACAGATTTTCATGGTTTTTAATTTGTTGTATTTATCTTTGTCCCGAATAGCAGAATAACTATTTAAAACATTAGAAAATTTACTAAAAATAAAATTCCCTCGGAAACGAAGTCTCGGGTGAACTCAGACTGTTTGAGATCGGCAACGCCGCTCGTACCAATACAGAGGCAAATCAGCTGATCGTACAAATTCTACAGAGACGATTTTTTTTTTTCATATTTCTACCATGTTCCTTAACTGTCTCTTAACTTCAAATAACGTTTATGAATAAGACGGCTAGTAAATTAACAGACTTAGAAAATGCAATGCCTGGTCAGGAATCCTTTGTAGTTTCATTTTCACAAATGAAGATAATTCGACGGCCGGTTTGGTCGAGTGGTAGAGCCATGCTTCTTGATCGGCGAGTCCTGGGTTCGATCCCCAGTCGGGGCAAACATTAGTGTAAAAAGCAGACGTTTGTTCTCGGGTCATGGGTGTTTGTGTTTGTCTTTATGTGTGTTCCAAGGGACCCACGACACAAGGGAAAACCTTAGTGTGGGCTTTGAGTGTGTAGCGTTTATTTATTTATTTAAATATAAAAATCATGTTCTTAAATCACATAATAATTATGTCTCGTACGAGTTAACTTAAGACCTGGGCCCCGATTCTGTAACTAAATTGTGTGTCGATGGAATGGAGGCTATTTTATCTGTTCAGGTGGCGAAATTGAGAACTATTTAATTTTAATATACTTGCTGACAACCACCTCTACCAGCAGCGCCACCACCAACCGAACGTGAAGTTGCAAACTACCTGCAACTGAAAATTCAGTTGGCGGTGGCGCTACCAGTCAAAGCAGCCGTCATTAGATTTATGAAATTTTGATAATTCTAAATTTCGCCACCTGAACGTATAAGATGGCGACTATTCCATCGACACACAAAAGTTACAGAATCGGGGCCCTGGGCTGACGTCACCTTCAGTGTACGGTGTCCAAAATGATAAAATATCGAAAAAGATATACAAAGATATAGCATCTTCGTGTCTCGACTCTCTTTCGATATTTTATCATTCCGCACACCGTTCACCGAAGATGAAGTCGTCGGCCCAGCAGCTCTAGCACTATAACGACAAACTCGCGCTCGGCTCACACTGAAACTTCACTTTGATTGCGCGAGGGTTCCGCGAAAAAGCTTGCTCGCCCTATGGCGTTGTCAGTGTTGACATTTTGACATAGGACCGCGGTGTTGTCGCGGCGCTGTCACTATCATACTCGGCCTGCAGGTCTTAAGGTCTCAAGTTAACTCGTACGGGTTATACATCTACAAACCTTAATGGATTTTATAATTATTTAATTTAGCTGGTTTATAAACAACTAATAACGCGGCATAGAAGAGAGGTCATGTGGTCGAGGGCCTTAGTTTTGCTCCAAAATCAAAGTTAATTGCTAAATTGGCTAAATTGTTTTAAGGTTACAGGAAATCATTCTCGTAGTAACCATAACTACACGCAATTACTTTTATTCATGACCAGAGGATGCCCACGACTTCAATCCCGTGGGAATTTTTCCGGTGGATTTATTTTCCGGAACGATTCTTTTTTTATCTAATAGTGTTTGTTTGCATTGAATAGGCTCCGAAACTACTGGACCGATTTGAAAAATTATTCCACCATTATAATGCTACGTTATCCCTGAGTAACAAAGGCTACATAGTTTTCCCGAATTTCCACGGGAACGAAGTATGATATATGCGGATATATCCGGCCAAGAAAATTCATTTTCGAAAGACGAATGGTCCACCAACCCGCATTGTGCCCGCGTGGTGGACTATGTATGGCCTAAATCCCCTTCGTGTTTCGAAGGGAGGCCGTGCCTCTCGGTGGGGACGTATATGGGCTAGTAAATTTTTTTTTATTATGATTTAAGTATTTTAAGTAACATGTTCTACGAAATAAAGAAATTTTGAATTTGAATTACTAACACAAAACGGATTTTCCAGTTTTAATATTTGGTGTGACGGTCTGGTTTTATTAAGGTAAATTTAACTAACAAAGAGAATTTTAAAAACTAGCGTTTTATACGTGTCATAGACATAGAAATAAGTTAAATACCACTAGACTGGCTGTTGTCAAATCAAAAACGAGACCACTTGATTTTCGCCATTTTGGCGCTGTAGGCGGCAGCGGCAGAAAACCGAACTCGACGTAGTGAGGCCAAAAGTCGATTAGTCGATGTATTCCCAGCGGGGTAGGCAGGCAATCAGCTCAAGTTGTACTTTGCCTTAGTGCTTAGTACCTACTTTGCCTTGGCAATCAGCTCAAGTTGTACTTTTAACAAGTGAGGACCAAAAGTCGATAAGTCGACTATTTATGTTCTCTAGCGGAATGTAGAGCTTAATTTTTTCTTTTTCCCCAAAAGTATGTAAGTATGAGATGATCTGTTTTTCTTACAGCAGAGCATCAATTTTGCGTAAACAATAACACCATTTTCTCACATTAGCATGACTCAAACTAAAGAAATAAGCTTTATCTTTTGCATTAGTTTCAAAAACAATAATATTTAAAGCTGTGTTACTTTATAAAAAGTTAAAGTATGTAATTTTTCAAAACTGGTACTCTTTTTTTCAGTTTTGAAATATTATTCAATAGTTCATAAAGCCTACTACTATCCCTTAGCGGGGACCGTGACATGTTTCTAGTAACCCTTATGTATAACCTTTACCTTGAACATTTTCTTCAAATATTGTAGGAACACTACCAAATGTTAACAATTTCCTACTTCCTATGAAACAGTTAGGGTCAAAATGCTTCGAACATATTTCGTGGCTTTTCTTTGATGTCCAATTCTTCGAAACATTCATATTTTGAAGCCATTTTTTTTAAACTTCGTCGGTTGGAAATCTGTTGTAAGAAATTTGGTTGGTTAGGTATTCTGTCTTACTGTTCTTATGAAGATTAGTAAACTCTTAAATATTTATCTAAAATCATTCAAGAGCGTGTCGAGCGACGCGCAAATTAATCAAACATTACTTGTTATCTTGAAAAGCTTAGGTACTAAGGTGTGATTACAGTTTTGTAGTATCAAGGGTCTCTTAGAAAATTGCGAGTAGACGGATATGGCGAAACTATAACTTTGTAGTCTACTACATAACCCTAAAAAAGTAATCATGGGTACTCAACAAAATAAAAACGGTTTTGTTTGCCATTGTACGTAACATTAAGTAATATTTTACACTAATATACCTATAACATGTTTCTATCGACATTGTTTTTATCGACTGTCTTTGGAAGCACTAGCGAAATAAAGCAGGCGAATCAAGCGAAATTGAAAATGCGAAAATTTTATCTTTTATAGACATTTTAACATAACTATATATATATACTTTGAAAAAGAGGAATGTCTTCCCGACAATTTCTAATCATTTAAAGTAGAATTAAGACGTTTTAAAACAACACTTTTCAATAAAACAGTTTGTAAAAAAACATACTTGTACATTGACCGATTATCTCCTTTTTTCTGTTTATATTTACAAACCAAGCATATTCTCATGGTCACAAAATTGAATATTAATAAAACTTTATACAAAAATTCACTTAGTCTTTAAAATTTTAGCAAAATTTTAATATATTTCAATTTGTTTACAATTTACTGCGTCAAGTTCCGTTCAATTTGTCACTTTCAATGCGTCCTAAAGAGAAATGCTGTAATTTATAGAGGACTGCCAGTCCATACACTTTATGTCAGTGATACGTGTTTTATATACAATCTGTATACAACATAGACATAGAAAAAATAATGTAACCTACTTTTCCGAAGTTACCAAAATAGTTCGGTAAAGAAAAGTTGCCAGCATTGAAGAACCATTCAAAATTGTTCTGATATTGTATCTTTTTCACGTTGTTTTCACGTCACGATAACGTCAACACCGCAATAGGTTACTAAGGTAACTCATAAACAGCAGTATCACCACACATTTTGTACATTTGGATTATTTTTGCTTTATTTGTTTTTAGAGGTTTAATTTAGATAATAATGGAAGACGATGGGGGGGATATTTTCGGGGGGGCGTTGGAAATAGGGTCTGAAACTACTGAAGCTGAAAGGGAATTTGAAAAGGTATTGTAAAACATATTCCTGTAGCGTTTGCGTTGCTTATTTTTCATACTACAGGGCCCAACACATCAGGTTATCCCTATTCATTGCAAAACCATTCTTATCGCAACAGCACGGTGAGAGGGTGTCATAGGGGGCACAGAGTGTACACAGCATGGGTAACTTGATGTGCGGCGCTCTGTAAATATACTTTGTTACATACCAAAATATTGAAAACAGTAGTACATCAGGTATGTACTCTACATTGAGAGCTGTCGGCGGTGGATATTTTTAGTGTACATATAGAAGAAGTACGTGAGAAACAATGTAAGTGCCAAGTAAGTGCCTATTGAATTCGAGGGTTTCCCTTGGTTGCCCTAGAATTCCAACGTCAGATCCTGATTTGGTGACAATGGGACCACCTCTGGAGTAAGTATACTCTTTCGATCAAAATAAAAGGATTTTGAAAATCCGTACTAACATTATAAATTGGAAAGTAACTCTGTCTGTCTGTTACGCTTTCACGCATACACTACTGAACCGATTTTGATGATTTTTTGGTACAGAAATAGATTATACCTTGGGAAAGGACATAGGCTACATTTTTTCCCACAGCTGGGCACGATATAACCTGCAGCCCACGCGGGCGGAGCCGCGGCGCGGGCGGAAAGCGTAGAAATCCTCTTTTTTTGAAGTCGGTTAAAAATAATAAGCAATTACATCTTTCCAGGTCCTAGAATTACTTCGAGAAGCAGAAGGTCTGAAACTATACTCCGATGTCTACACAAAACTATACGACACTTACTACAAGGTCAAAGAAGAAAACGCCAAGAAGGATTCACAGATTTTAGATCTGACAGTAAGTAGACCTACTGAAGTCCGACGCCAAAAAGCTTGCTGTGTTCCGTCGGTGCTTAGGAGTACCAGAGCCTTAATAGGCATTTTCTGGGTTAACTCGCTCCATCGTCGACCTCATCTATGACCTTAGTCAAGATTGAGGTCAAGAGTTAACCCTTTTCATAATGAAAATTAGCAAGCTGGGGCCACGAATATTTCATGAAAAGTGTTCAGTAGTAATTCTATTGTAAAACTACACCGCTAGATTTGTTGAACCAAGTCGCATTTGCGAAACTTAACACGTTGACCGCCATGTGTATCCTTTTGGAAACACAAGGTGCCACCTCCTGAGGCCATGTGTATCCTTGGACACACGGGCAGTGCTTCATTGAGAGGCCAGTGTTTCCACCCGGTACACGTTTTAGTACATTTTATTATGGAATCAGATTGGGCTGGCCTCCACGGTTGTTTCGGTCCAAGTGGGTTCTCTGTACGACTTACAGGTCGAAAATTATGGCAAAGAAAAAAGGCAATTTACCAAAAGTTAAGTCCAAAATATGAAAAACACTGTTTTTGTGCTTGGCGGTCAACGTGTTAATGTAGGACGTCCCATTTTTTAATTTATTTTTTCACCAGCCCATATACATACGTCCCCACCGAGGGGCACGAGCCTCCCTTCGAACACAAAGGGGATTCAGGCCATAATCCACCACGCTGGCCCAATACGGGTCGGTGGACCGCTCATTTCTTTAAAAAATATTTTCTTAGACGTGTGGGTTTCATCACCATGTTTTCCTTCACCGTTTAGCGAGTGATAAAAATTAGAAATCCGTACATAAAACCGAAAAGACAAATTTAGTGGTACAGGCCCGCACCAGGATTTGAACCCGCAACCTTCCGGTTACACGTCTGGCTCATTACCAACTGGGTTATCCCCGTTATCACCAGGACGTCCCATGCTGCGGTTCAAGACTGGACCAAACGCGACATCCATCATTTTATTTGGCCGAAAAACTTTTAGCGTAGTAATGTTAGGCCACCATTTCATTACACCACCGTTTTATTTGCCATAGGATTTTTTCACATATGTTCATTACACCACTGTTTTATTTGCCTTATTTTTTTTCCAAACATTCATTATACCACTGTATTATTTGACATATTTTCATTTTACTGAACGCATTGAAAACGCAATATTGCCTTATGCCTTAATATGCCTTATGCCTGTTTAATTTGCCATAAACAGTTTGCGCGCAAATTTCGATGACGTAATACTGCATGGGTGCCACTTTCATCTGGGTCAAATTTTATATCGCCGAGTCCAAGACTTTTGTTTTGCTTGCGGGGGGCTTCGCCTCGTGAGCCCACCCTCGGGGGCTTCGCCCCCGGACCCCCTTCGCGATTCCTACGCAAGCAATCATGCAACATGCTAACAAGCATGCAGCATGCAAGCAAACAACATGCAAACAAGCATGCAGCATGCAAGCAAGCAAGCATGAAGCATGCAAGCAAGCAAGCATGCAGCATGCAAGCAGCATGCAAGCAAGCATGCATGCAAACATATAGCATGCAAGCAAGCAGGCATGCAGAATCATAACCTAACCTAACCTAACCTATACCGTTGGTTTGAGTTCTGTTGGTTTTGTTTTGCTTGCGGGGGGCTTCGCCCCCCGAGCCCCCCCTCGGGGGCTTCGCCCCCGCACCCCCTTCGCGATTCCTACGCAAGCAAGCATGCAGCATGCAAGTAAGCAAGCATGAAGCATGCAAGCAAGCAGGCATGCAGAATCATAACCTAACCTAACCTATACCGTTGGTTTGAGTTCTGTTGGTTTTATTTTGCTTGCGGGGGGCTTCGCCCCCCTAGCCAACCAACCTAGTTGTGATCAAATAATATTCCGTAAAATTTTGTTTCGATGAAGTCAAAGGGGGGCAAATGAAAAAAGCTAAAAAGAATTCGGTCGAAACTAAATAGTTAAAAAGAGACCTCGGCCAACAGTAAATAGTTCAAAAGAGAATTCGATCAATAGGTGAGTGCTCAAAAGAAACTTCGACCAACAGTAAAAAGATATTTTAAAAATTGATTAAACATAATTCGGTAAAATGATACTGTTGTCTAACGGCATTTCGATGATTTAAAAATATGGCATATGACGCATATAGCTAAAAAGACGTAGGTTAACCGTTTTCAGTCAAATAAAATTCGGAAATAAATTCTTCGGGAAATTTATCGATTCCTTCGTTGCCGATCTCACACAGTCGCTGCTTAAATCATCTGTTAAGATGCCTCAATTCTATAATGATGAGATTCTAAAACCAGGTTATTCCAAGTTGCTCGACACATCGCGTTGCGGTGCAGGAGAAGTTTTTTAATAGAATAGTCCTGCTGTAAGTGACGCCATTCATTAATTGTACGCGTTTCCTCGTTTTAGGACAAAACTAATCAATTCGACGACACACTCTCCGACTATGTCGCAGACCTGTCGAAAGCTCGTGAAACCATCGAGACCTTGAGGAAGGAAGTCGGTATGAATTCTTCATCATAACTCCTTTATCATTCCTTATCGTGTAGGTAAGTATAGTCAGGTATGTAGCAAACTTGACCCTGGTGTTAGCAGTACAGGAGGTTTACCATGATCGCTTAGCGCGATCCAATTTAGGACCTAAACAAGTCTGCAACGCTTATTCGTACCATGATGGCTTATAAGCGATTCAATTTTAGCGCTGTTGCGATTCAAGGGAAGACCAGCGACAATTTATGAAGACATTTAAAATGGACCATAGACAACCGAGCAGTTCGAAAGCAGCGCCATCATGGTACCATTTTAAAAAACATCCCAATTGCGAAGCAGTTCAAAGTTGGATCCTAAACAGAAATGCTTTTAAACGATCGTGGTAGGTACCCAGGTCTGGATGATCGCAGGGCACTTGATGTTTAAAACGAAACTAGGTTTTCCCATTATTCTGAGGCATTAAAATTTGTTTGACAAGGAAAAATCTGTTACAGTGGCTCCGTCGGCCGCGGTGGTGGGAATGTGAAATAACGGAAATTGACAAAAAAAAGTATTTAAATATTAACAGCATTGACTTCTAGTCAATTGGCTATCTGTACACCTGGTGTCAGAGTTTTACAGCCGCCAAATTATCCCTGACTTAGTTAAACGACTATAGTCAATCGACAACAGCCCGGACGGATGGCTTTACGTGCCCTCCGAAGCACGGAAACGCTCACGAGAAATTTCCACTTCTTCATTAAAACCTTGATGACTAATTTGGTTTAGTACAATCGATTGTTGCTGTATTAGGTTCACGGTCTCGTAGATTTATGTTAGCTTAGGTATCTTATCTTTGTGGGTCCTGTTTTGTGATTGGTAACTACATATTTTGTGACTTTAATTAACGAATGTGAATCATTAAACTCAACTGATCAACTTTCCCCAAGGAGTCTCGTATATACAGGGCTTTAGGTATCTCTCTTTCAACCTCTCGGGTGGTTAATCAGTCCATGAAACTGAAAAACTTTCCCAAGGAACATAGGTCAAAATACGAAAAAAAAATTGAGTTCCCATACCTACAAACTTCATCAGCATATAGCGCATTTTGTATGGGAGATCAAATTTTTTTTTTTCGTATTTCGACCTATGTTCCTTGGGGAAATTGTTCAGTTTCATGGACTGATTAACCACCCGAAAGGTTGAAAGAGAGATACCTAAAGCCCTGTATAGGTCAAAATAAGAAAAATAAATCGATCAGCCGGGCTATGATGATCGCAACGACATATTTCTCACGCGTTACCTCGTGGTCACGTGACGCTTTCTCGTAATCTCATTGGTCGAAACAGTCACGTGACCCGAGATAACGCGTGAGATAATATGTCGTTGCGATCACCAAGTCCACCTCGATTCAACTAGTGCGATCAGTTGATTGTCGAAGTATGAAAAGCGGTTAGGTTCCATACGGTTAATTATTCAGTTAGAAAGATTCATCGCCTAAAATTTATTTTTCTTCTTCTTATTAGCCCATACACATTCCCACCGAGGGGCACGGGCCTCCCTTCGAAACGTGAAGGGGATATAGCCATAGTCAACCACGCTGCTGGCCCAATGCGTGTTGGCAGACCACGCGCCAAGCGAAAATGTATTTTCTTACGGTTTTATTACGATATTTCTATTCACCTATGGTTTAGTGATAAATCCGTTCGTAAATTCAAAAAGAAGAATTAGTGGTATAGGCCCGCAGCGGGATTTGAACCGGCAACCTTCCGGTTACAATTTTAGCTCATTACCAACTTCGCTAACTAGAAATTAAAAGTATGTAAATTAAGTCTTAACCTGTTTTATAATATTATGGAAAATAACCTTCCGATTCTCTCAACAGATGAGGCCCGGAAACTGGCAGACGCAATGCATGCGCGGGAGTTAATGGGCGTGGACGCGCAGGAGACACTTAAGCGGACCTGTATGCGACTTGAGAAAGAACTAGATGCCAGAAAGAGAGCAGGAGATGATGAAGCGTAAGTTTACTGGAGCCTTTCTTCATCTTGTAGGTGTAATCATGACGGCCTGGTTTGGTAGTGTGGTAGTGACGCTGCTTCTTGATCAGGTTCTGAGTTCAATGGGCAAACATTGGTGTAAAAATCAGGTGATTTTTTCGGGTGATGTATGTTTGTGTATGTCTGTCTTTATACACAAGTGTGTCGTTTATTTTTTTTGTCTTCTGATTACGCAACAGTTTCAAACCAATGAGACTGGTAGCTCCTTCGGCATTGTGAACGTAAAGACGCCAAAACCCGAGCTGTCACACAGCATTAGCTTTAGCCAAGCCCTTAGCCAGATAGTTCCACCGTCACACACATTACACGACGACACTAACACATATTACACCACACATCTTACTGCTTGTCTGTTTGTTCTTAGGTCATGGGTGTTTGTGTGTCTTTATCTGGGTTCCGAGCAGTGGCGTACCTAGGGGCTAGGCCTCAAGCTCAGGGGGCCCTCGAATCCTTACCAGAAAATCTCGATCGAACTGAAATTTTGAAAATTTCTCCCATTTTCAAAATAAATATGACCCGACTTTAATCACGGCAACTCAGTTGAGAGAAATTTGAAAGTATAACTTTCTGGAATTCCCCTAAACTCTTTCTGTGGGTTGGCAGTGTTGTCAATTTGACGGATAGCGATATGTGCGTTTTATTATTAATCGATGTGCGTTTTATTGTGAAACCGCGGGAAAAGGCTACTATTTAATATTTTTACTTGATAAAACCAAACCAGTTTAGATAGCAGTGGGGCCCTGTTTTTTGATTTGCCCTAGGGCCCTCGGTTACCTAGCTACGCCACTGGTTCCGAGAGACCCACGACACACGGGAAAACCTTAGTGTAGGCCTTGAGTGTATGGCGTTTTTAATAAATATGAATATGTATGTATGAAGCTATTCTGTACTCTTACAGAGGTGCAACCTCAGCAGTAAAAGAGAAGGAAAAGTTTGAAAAAGAAAAGGCGAAGCTGATGGCGGAATTGGACGCCGTCAAGTTAAGACTCCTCAACGCCACCAACTACACTGAGGAGATGGAAGCGAAACTCAACACTGCCGACGAAAACATTTCCAAATTGGAGGAGCAACTTGAGGTATGGACGGCAAGAAAAGCCTGGTAGAAAAAAATTACAATAGAATATATTCTATACCAGCTTTTTGCCCAGGACTTTGTTTCCGTGGGAATTTTTTGTCAATTTTTCAATGTTTTAAATATTAAATGAAAATCAGTTCAGCCGTTCTCGGGTTATAAGTGTTCTAACATACCTGACTTTGTTTTATATATTAAGATTCTTTATTGCAAGTCACATAGGTATTAGATGTTACAATACATTATTTATGTAAAAAACTGTTAAAAGCCCATTACATGGGCTAGGATAATGGGTAGTTACTGGTTGTGAGGTAGCTAGCAAATTGTCGCCCGTACAAACCATTGAAGATTTCTGAGGCGAAGCTTAATTAAGTTAAAAATGTATTGTTTCACTTGCACTTAAATAAATAATATAATAACGAGCTATGCTACATAAGTGCAGTGACATAATTTAGATCGACGGGTTCTGGGTTTTTTTCCCGGTCGCCGCAGATATTTGTGTAAAAAGCTCATATAGAAAACGAAAATTCAATCAACACAGCGATAACCCATTCCGATTTCGCTCAAAAAACCTCTCAAATAAATAAAATTAACGTTTATTTCACATAAACACCTGTACAATATTTATCAGTGTATTTGCTATTAATTTAATACTAAAACGGGTTAACATTTGTGTATATAAACCTTACTTTTACCTTTATTCCCGGCGTAAATAATATATTTATATATTATATATAGGTAAGCTAATTTTGCCCTGTTTTGGCTTTAAACTAGCTGACCCGACAGACGTTGTCCTGTCTTAAATTTAATTAAGTTCCGCTTAATTTTCTTATTTTTTTCTTTCATAAGAACCTTCTACTGACAATAATAAACACAACAAAAAAGTATTTGCGAAATTGTATTATCCGTTCAGGCGTGATGCGAAGACCAAGGGAAATAGAGATTATTTTCTACAGTATACAATATAGTATTAAATTAAAACACCTTTTACTCATTTTACAGAATAGAATAGAATAAAATAGAATAGAATAGAATAGAAAAATATATATTTTATAGGACATTCAGGATGTCACTTACAACAAGTCAAGATTACAATGAAATACATACAAACATACATTAAACGATTTAAATACATACATACGCATTCGTTCTTTTGACCCTACTGACTCTACGCCTATTCGCAAAGGTGCAGTCTTCCTCAGAGAAGAACAGGCAAGAAACTCTGAGGTTGCTCTTGAGGTTACAGTCCTTTTAATTCGATATTTAATCATTACAATGCAAGAACACATAATCTCCGATCTACGCGCGAAAAATGATTTGTCAAGGGGGCCGTCTAGTGTTGTGTCACACCGCGTGGACTGGTAGTGTTGTACCACTTGTGTATTCGATCGATTTTCTCTTAACAGTAGATTGCGTTCAAATCGCGAAAGTTTAAATAAATAAATAAATAAATTTATTATTGCATTTCAGCAACATAGGCTCATTGGTTAGTAAAATAGTCTAAAAACTTAAAATTATGTTAGTACTTACTAATAATTATGATTTAGATGATTAAATAACTTTTAAATTAATTCAATATTAATGGCATCAATACCCACTCCAAGAGTTGTCTCTTGTGTCCTATTTTAATGCTGGTTGTGATGGACCAAAATCTTGATGAAGTGTCTCAGTAGTGGGGAGTCAGTTTTCTCGCTCAGCACCTTCAAGATGCTATTGGAACTGTTCCGGGTGCGCGTCAGTAGAGATGACGTTCTTTTTCTAATAATTGCGAAGAAATCGTCAGTTCTCGCATTCGCAAACATTTCTGACGCGCTACAAAATCTTGAAAGTCCCAATAGCATCCTGAAGCCATTATGTTAAAGTGTTATATTTTGCTATTATCAGGAAGCTGAGAACCTAGAGCTGCGCCAGAACCGTTTGATCGAGCACCTCACCTCGGAGTGCAGCGTGCTGAAGATAGAGCTGGAGCAACGCCACGCCGCTCACGCTTCTCTTAATGAAAAGGTCAGGATACCTTTAATTTTTTTTGTACACTAAGGTACGTATTACAGAACGCGACTCGGACTCTGATCTAGGTAACAGTCTTTTTTGTCATTTTGATAATTAAAGAGAGAGACAATTAAGACTTGTCTCTCCTGTAATAGGGCCTTAGGCGTAAATTTTGATCTATAATTAAGCACTGTCTCTTTCTCTATCAAAGTAACAGACTACTGCTACTTAAGTATAGATCAGAGTCTGAGTCGCGTTCTGTAATGCGGACCTAAGGCTTCAATTTATTTTGACTTTTACATTTATATAGGGTTATATAAAAACAGGAATAATTTTTCCCCATCTACCCGGGGGTGATTTAATAGCTAATGGTGTTTACTATTACCCCTTGAAGGGAACGTGACGTATTACCAATAATCCTGTATTCACCGTGTTCTTAAGGATATCCATTAACTTCAACATGTTGTTCAGAACATCAAGATAAATATTTTTTTATTATGAACACATTCCCAAAAATTATTTTTTATTAATTTTTAACTTTCATAAAAACTAAATACCTTGATATTGATTATCTGATATGCAAGGCTTTTTACAGAATTAACAACATCGCATTTAGATTCGTAAGATTTGGCGGGCTGAAACTTTTTAAAACATGTGTCAAGCTTGATGTTCACTGAAATGTACTTTTTCGTTAACTCTCGGGTAACAAATGAAACAATGAAACTTTTCATAGAAGCAGCAACGAAGCTCGAATCGAAAAAACCCTTTCTCACTCCACAACCCAATTAAATAATTTCACAAATAACTTTGAAACGAAGCATTTTTAATTACTACTTCTCTTGTAAGATTTCATCATTTAAAGCTATAGAAGTATTTGCCTAAGTTAATGGATATCCTCAGGAACACGGTGTATATTCCCTAAGATTGTTATTAGAATGCCTGCCGGCATCACGACAATTAGGAAAGTGTGAGGTTGGTGCATGTATCTCAGATAACTTTGAATGCTATCGCAACGTTAGGGTGTGATTTTCCGTAATCCTTTACTGTACAACGTATTATGCTCTTTAGAACATTTTGTCAATCTTTCTACACCTGTCAACTCTGGACAGAATGTCAGAATACACAAAGAAGTCTCTGAATGGCATTCGCGTGCAGTATAATAATATCTTTAGGCACCTAATGGGATACAAGCGTTACTGCAGCGCCTCCGGGATGTTCGCGGAAGCGCGACTAAACGCGTTCAACGCCATCCAGAGACACAGAATTGCGTCATTCATGTCCAGGGTTGACAACTGTAAAAATGCAATAATTAAAGAGTTTGCAGACAGACTACACTCCACTAGCACCTATAAGCGGTGGCTAGATATAGCTGCCTGATTTTTGTGCTGTTTGTGTTTATTCTTAACATTTTTAGTTTAATTTTGATTTCATTTGTATTCATATTATGGACCATTATTAGTCTGAAATAAAGATATATTATTATTATTATTATTTTTAATCTTTTTTTTCTCCCTTTAAAAGGGGATAATCTTAACATGCGGACCGTAGTCAAGCGTGCTAAGATGATTTTAAAAATACCTATACCGAGTCTTGTGTGACTGTAGACGACGTTAAGAATTTTCTTGTAATACGGAAAGTGTTCAGGATGGTGGCTTTCTGCAGGGTTTCTATTACATTATGTGGTATTTTGAGCAAGTTTAAACTATTGGTGAGTGTTTTATTATTAACAATATCTTCTCCCCCAAAAATAGATATCAAAGGTGGAAAAACAGCTGGAACGTCGAGAGAAGCAGGTGAAAGAGATCACGGCGAAGTATGAGGAGGCCAAAGTGGAGCACGAAGCTGCTGTGACCAGGACCAACAGCTTCCGAGACAAGTTGGACTCCTGCCGCAAGGAGCTTGAGAAGGTCAACGGCGAACTGATTAATAATGCCAGGGAGCTCAAGGTATTTACAAAACCATATCCTTTATCCATTGACCTAGGCAAAACTTTGTTAATCGGTGAAACTTGGTTAATCAGTGATAGTTGGAACTTTATTTTACAAAGTTTCGAAGTCAGAGTAAATTAAATTGCTCGCAACAGTAAATGCCTAAAAATTTTGCAAATACTGAACTTTTCATACAAATAATATTTTATAATATAACATGCGACCTAAAATAGAGGACGAATTTAAACTATCACTCAATTACGGCATATCACCGCATTAGGGGCCGGCTATTAATCACGTGTATTTTTTAGTACCTACAAAGAATCTTGAATTTTTTTTAAATATTATTTTTAAATAAAATTACAAAGTATAATCTAATTTTATTCTGAAATAAAGGACCATGATAAAAATGTCTAGGCAGAAATGTTGCAGGTTGTTTTTGACTGGAATAAAAATAATATTAAAGGAATGGTGTAATCATGCGAAAAACATATATTTTACCAGTACATGAACATTGTCCTCGGACCACGGATTGGCAAGACTTTCTTAAACACTAACAACCGGATTAAGAATCTTGCAAGTCAGTAGTTGGCACTGTGCTTTGTTGAAGTACAACGTTGGTTTCGTCAAGCCACACTACGCGCCACTTTTCGGTTTAGAAATCGCGTGTTTGACGAAAAAATAAATACACGTGATATCTTACCACACCCCCCCTCCCCCCTTGAGATATTTCGTGATTTTTGCTAATCTCCCTCCCCCATGGATGTATAATTATTGGATCTGGATCTCTTACTTTTGTATATCGCTAACACAAATATATACTGTATTTGTATAATTTTAGGGTTCACTTTTGAGACACACAAGGGAAAGTAGTAATCCGACACAGGCGCGATAGCACGAAAATAGTTGTGTGTCCTTGTCTCTCAAATTGCCTGTATGTCATTAAGAGTAGGGTGTCTGTATGTTCGTAATAAACATGAGTTGAGTAATACACCTCCGTGCTAAGTGGAAATCTATGGGGGAGCAGCAGTGGATGTCTTCCGGCTGATATGATGATGATGAAACTAAATTTAAGCGTTATGTCTTTTTCTTTCTGAGTCGAAATGACAAGGACATGATGCTTCAATTTAGTTTAGTCCTGTCAAATTATTTTGGTGTGTCTGCCAGAATCGACACCGTTATCTGATAATTAATGTCATGCACTTACTTTTATAGGTTTAAGCTACAAGAATAAATTGGGTTGAATTTATCAAAACAAGTAAAACATGGGCACCCTACTGAAAAGAGATGCACTTCTACTTTTGAGCCTCTCCTTCGGCTCGGTATTGTTATAACACTGCGAGGTCCAGTTATTGTAATAGGTCCATGCCCTCCCCCGCTTTCGAGCCTCACGTGATTAATGGACGGCCCCTTAGCCAAGATTTGCCAATAAACAATTAGACTTCCAATCGCACTCAAAAAGTGTCTGCGGCAAATGAATGCCCATCACGGAGATTGGGCATTCTTTTTGCTAGGTTTTCTCACTCTTTCATTCTTTTGTTCAGTTCTTTTATCCTGCTCACTCATCTGTCAAGTTCGTTCGAAAGCTCGGACAGGTTTTGGTTGACGTTTCTTTGAGATTGGGTTGTTTTAAGTATGCCTTTATCGCTCATATGAAATAACATGCACTTCTTCTTATCATGTAGATATAGTCATGTGTGTGGCGAATATGCATTATTAAACAGTAATTGGAGCAGAATTTAATTTACACAAATATAATGGTGTAAGTATGCAACTATGTATGTCGCCGTAACATTGTCAAGTCCGTAATATTGTAATGTAACTTTGTAAGATTATAAACTTTCGGCACTTTGTGACCTGCCCCTTTTTTTCTATAATGGGCGGTTTTCCACTTGACGGCACGGCAATGGCACGGCACCGGCGCCGGCAAAGGCGGGAAGCAAAAATGTATGATAACATGACAGGTTATTCCACTGACCGGCGGCGGCGACGCGGCGCCGGTACCGGCACGGCGCGGCGATAACTTCTTTTCATACATTTCTGTTTCCCTGGTAACCGGCGCCGCGCCGCCGGTGCCGTGCCGTTGACGGATTTTTTTATGCAACCTAACCTAACCAAAAAAAGCCTTACCTAACCTAAATTATCCTATATTCATTCAGGCGGCTTTTAGGTAAATTGTATTATCACGGGAGATTATAATGTCACTAGTGAAATTGTAATATTATGGTTTTACAATTTTCCGGTTACATACACAAATAGAACAAATTGTTCTACATTTTCTTAGCCATCGCTAAGGTCATAGGACTCATAGGGTAAAATTGTCTGAATACCTCTACAACTTAGCCGAATTATTTCTACATCATACCAAAGTTAGCGTGCTCGCTTTACTCGCGCTTCGTTAAGTCAGATTATTTGTAAAATAATTAGTCTTATATTCAGTTCTAACGCACAATAGTTGTAGGTGCGGAAAACGCCTGACAAAAAAATAAAAATCCTTTCCTTATTTAAATTATAAATGCGAAAGTAACTCTGTCTGTCTGTACATCTTTCACGCCTAAACTACCGAACCAATTTTGATGAAATTTGGTACAGAGATAGATTAGAGCCTGGGAAAGGAAATAGGCTACATTTTATCCCACAGTTGGGCACGAACCTGTAGTCCACGCGGGCGGAAAGCTAGTTCCAAATAAAGAGTGAATTATCAAAATCTATTTTAATAAAAAAGGGGCCTCTGTGCTTAAGGCCCCGAAACTCTTAATTTGCTGCTAAGAGAGGGGCCACTATCAAGCTTCTGCTCCGGTTCGAAAAAATTGTAGATCCAATGCTGCCATCTTTGACTTTTTAGTATATCTTTGTCACTTCCAGATGGTCTAGCAGTGTTTTTCGATTTTTTTGAATTCGCGACCCCTTTGGAAGTTAAAAATTCTGGCGACCACCTAAGGCACCTAAGACCCTTAGGCTAAATCTCGGACCTACGTCACTTAAAACATAGTTATAAAGATCCGAGTTTGCTGCGGGGTAGGCGCGGAAGAAAGGATTCATTATAGCCTTCGATTAAGTATAAAAAACTAGATACACAATCCACAACAAAAAGTGTCCTCACTAAATGACCGCCCACTTGACCTTTTGGGTAGTCTTTTCGTTCAGTAGCATTCATGCGTTCCGAGAGTACGTATTGTAGTTCGGTCGCTATTTTGTTTATTTTGTATGGAACTGTGTATCTAGTTTTTAATAGTTGAATGAAGATTTTAACTAAGTACTAAAATAATGTACTTAGTTTCTGAATTTAAGTAGCTCTTGCAAATGAATGTCTTTTTCTTTCTCCCTCGACCCCCCAAATAAGGCATCATGACCCCCCAAGGGGTCACGACCCACAGTTTCAAAAATACTAACTAGAAAAATGGGAAGTAAAAGGCTATAGGTAATTTAACGTATTAATTTTATTTTACCTAAGTTATTTTCTATATTACAGGTCTCAAACACCGAAATCATCAAGCTTAAGAGTGACCTGATGAAAATGGGTAAACAGGCAGTCGTGCAAGCCAAAAAGTACTCTAAAATGGAGGCTGTAAGGGCTAATTTGGAGAGTGAACGGTGAGTGACATATCACCTTATCCTTACTTACAATATTAAAGGTATGTGTAGTTATAACATCTTGTATTACAACATAAGCGGTGACAGCCTAGTTGATAATGATCCAGCCTTGTAACCAGAAGGTTGCGGGTTCAAATCCTGGTACGGTCCTGTACCACTAAATTCGTCTTTTCGGATTTATGTACGGATTTCTAATTATCACTTGCTCAACGGTGAAGGAAAACATCGTGATGAAACCCGCACGTCTTAGAAAATTCGTTTTCGAAAGACGCGCGGTCCACCAACCCGCATTAGGTGGACTATGGCCTAAATCCCACTCGTGTTTCAAGGGAGGCCCGTGCCCCTCGGTGGGGACGTAGATACATGGGCTGAATAAAAAAAAAACTGCAAAATCGTCATCCTTGTCTGCTAGCGATGCACCCTGCTGATCAACAGACGAGGGTCTGACGTACTACAACCCGTAAAGGGTTTCTATTACCACATATTGGCGACTTCGCCATTCTTTATATTAACATATAACTTAAGGCGACTACAGCACCCGATAAAGGCAGCACAGATAGGAATAGTGCCATCTCCGTCTCTCAACAGGCCTGGGCCGGCAGTGCGAACAGTGTCGATACACGAATTTACGGACTATGAAAGCGTGCGTGCGTAAAAACATGTTCGAAAGTTAGAAAAATGAGATTTATGGAAAGGTAACAGCTTAAATCGAAAAATGCGTTAACTACTTATCGAAAGTGTTCAATCACGAACATTTTGATAGCAAATTCAAGTTCCTGTGTGCATTTTACTATCGTTTATACAGCTTAAAAGATACACAATATTGGTATTTAGAGGTGACTTTGTGAGCATTTTCTATCGACTACTTATCTAGTTTATGTCCTGAATATTACCGTAGTATTTTTTTTCTTCGATTTAATGCAGTGGGTCATGCACGCATCATAAAATCGTAATTTAGGTGCTGTAGTCGCCTTAAGGGTTTGACTACTTGATATTGGCGACTTCAGATAAGGTTGCAGTTGTGATGTGGACAACGAATAAGGCTGGGTTTCTCAAAATTCCCACGGGTACCAGAAATCTATTTTCAAGCAAAATTGTATGGTCTATTAAGTGATAAATGTTATTACAGTTTAGAAGAATTCTTCTCAGACTCTTTTAAATGAGTTTCTGTTTTAGTTTATTTTAATTGTATTCTAATAATTAGCAAGCATGTTAATTTATTGTTTAAACGTGTGTTAAACTTAAAAACATTTGTACGCTCATGTGAGCAGAATTCGGAGGTCCTTCTATTATTTTTAACATCTTTTGTATACACCCGTTTTTTACAAATAAACTATTTTTGATTTTTGATTTTGATGGTTTTAAGAAGAAAGCAGATATGATACCTGGATTTGTGCTAGGTATTTGGTAGCTGATAACCTCTCGCTGTTCATCTAACAACCCTCAGAATTTATCTCAGGTGGGCATCAAGTGGTTCTTTTTTTTAACCAGCCCACATACGTCCCCACCGAGGGGCACGGGCCTCCCTTCGAAACACGAAGGGGATTTAGGCCATAGTCCACCACGCTGGCCCAATGCGGTTTGGTGGAGCGCTCGTCTTTCGGAAATGAATTTTCTTAGACGGACGGGTTTCATCACGATGTTTTCCACATTCCTTCACCGTTGAGCAAGTGATAATTAGAAATCCGTACATAAATTCGCAAAAAAACGAATTTTGTGGTACAGCCGGCACCAGGATTTGAACCCGCAACCTTCCGATTACAAGTCTGGCTCATTACCAACTGGGCTATCACCGCTTATTACCGCAAGTGGTTCTAGATCCACTAATGCTCTGTCTACCCCGACAGGAAGTATAGGCGCGGGCGTATGTATTTACTTGATATAAAAAAATCTAATTTGCAATAGTAACTGCTCCTTCCTTGAAAATAGGTTAAAAATTATAAATAAAGAACAAGGTTATCCAATAGAGAAAGGTTAACGTTGTGAATACACGTGTAAGACGTGTATGTTGCAGTTAGATGCTAAAAGTAGTATTTTCCGACCTCTAAAATTTCTACATAGTTAAGGATCCGAATTAGAAGCGATCCTCACCCATCTGTTTATCAGATGAAAAGCAATTTATATCAAATTTAGTATGTTAAATAATGTACTGGCAGTTGGTTGCCTTAAAAATTCCTGGCCAGACTATGACCAAATGTATAAGGTGATAAAAAAACTGACTTTTTAGTGATAATTGCACTCATTCGTTTATCATAAATTTACGAAAGAATGAAGCCTATAGAATATAAAAACGTTGGGTTGTCTATTTTATTCCTGGCCTAAATACTGGGTTGGTAGATTTTAAATAGTTTCAAACCAAAACATCATCTAAATAAATAATGACATTTTCGTTTGTGGTTATCTGATAATAGGTATTGTAAATTTCAGTTGTATGAGTCAAATAGTTTCTGAGGTACAGATGACCTACTTGCCTTCAATCTTTATTAGACAAGTAGATTTTGATATTTCATAATAAACGTTCGTTTTTATGTTTCATACACATGACACACATGAGGATGGGCAAAATTGTATGACCACCGTCCCCAGGATGTATAAAGATGTGACATATGTCATTTTGAAGGGTATAACAATGCCTTCCTTAATTTATGTGCCATAACAACGAAACTTTTGCATGGAGTAAACAACGAACCATTTTCTGATATATTTATTGGATAAAAAAGTAATTTATATTATATTTAGTATGTTAAAAATGTATTGGGAGTGGGTTGCCTAAAAAATTCATATAATATTTTATAAGCTAATTTAACTTTTTTAGGCACAGTATCGAAATAAAAAACAAATGTTAATCTTTTTCTTACATGACACCTTATTTGCACAGTGTCAAAGTATTTATGGAAAAAGGAGTCAAATAATAGGGATGTTGACAGTGTTTGATTTTATGAATTATTGTATGTGAAACAAAAAATAATGCTAGAAATATATTAATATCCAGAAACAGCATTAAAATTGGTTTATAAATGAACAAGTTATTAGTATTTATATTATCGTAAGGACTAGCTATCTCGTTTTATGGGGAGAGCTAGCTATCTCGTTTTTACCAACGCAAACAAATGGCGGTGACGTCACATGCCAGTCAGTGCATCTCTTTTTCTCTTTGTTTGACAGTTTCCGCCTCTATTGAAATTTAATAGTTTGTAACTTTTTTATTTCTCCATAGTTTTCAAGAATTATTTCAGTTTTGGATTTTGGATACAGTTTCTTTTTAAGATAAACAATTTTTAAAAATTGTCAATATCCCTATTGTATCCGTTAAAAAAGCAAGAATCAACCGACTTCAATCCCAACCAATAACCACGAACCAAAACGTTATCTAAATATGTACTAGCTTTTCGCCCGGGACTTCGTTCCCGTGGGAATACAGGAAAATTATGTAACCTATGTTCATGTGGGATAATGTAGGATTCTAATGGTGAAAGAATTTTTCAAATCGGTCCAGTAGTTTCGGAGCCTATTCAATGCAAACAAACAAACAATCAAATCTTTCCTCTTTATAAATATTGGTATAGATACGTGTTTTTGATAAAATTTATATGGGACCACCTTTTAAAAAAAAAAGAATGTTGAAAATCTTCCGACACTTGGCGGAGGTATCGCGTAACAAACGTACATAAAAAAAGTAGAATTAAGAAACTCCTTTTTTTTTTGAAGTCGGTTAAAATTTTTAATTTCTTTCTACACAACTTTTTGAAGAAGGTTAAAGCGAGTTAAAGATCATCTTTAAGAGGATCGTCTCAGTGTTTTTTTCCCATACAAACGGCGTCAATGGATTCCATCCCCTAAAAGTCAACGGATCCCTGTAAAATTTTGGTTTAGTGTCAGGAACAGTAAAAAACTAGGTCCGTACGTTTTGAATTTTTTGAAATTTTTAGTAGACAAAAAGATATTTGCGACTAAAAGTCAGCATTTTTCGCCAAAAAAATTCTCAACATTTAAGAGGTGACTGTTGAAAAACTAAGAACAATTTTGGAAAAACAAAACATACGAACCTCGTTTATACGCTTACGAATCGATAGAAATCAAAAACGTACAATTTCATTAAATTTTTAGGGTAAGAATTTATTGACGCCTAAACTCATAATTTTGGAAATAAAACTCGGCATTTCGCCGGAAAACTGCAATTGTCCCTTTCGCACAAGTCTGAGGCGGTTGGTCGACATCGTAACAGCATGAAAAACAACTGAGACGCTAGTCCAAATTGAGACGCTCCTTTTAAACGTCGCGACGAAACGTGTCATAATCGGGAACCGATCACCTTTTCGAAGAATTTATGTCCGAATTTTATTTGACCGAAAACGGTTAACCTGCGTCTTTTTTGCTATATGCTTCGTATGCCATATTTTCAGATCATCGAAATGCCATTAGTCAAAAGTATCATTTTACCGAATTATGTTTCATCAATTTTCAAAATAACTTTTTACTGTTCGTCGAAGTTTCTTTTTAGCATTAAACTATTGACCGAGTTCTCTTTTGAACTTTTTACTGTTGGCCGAAGTTTTTTTTGAACTTTTTACTTTCGGCCGAAATCTTTTTAACTTTTTTTATTTGCCTCTCTTTAGCTTCATCGAAACAACAAATGGGACAGGTTAGAACATGTTTTTGTATTCCTGCTTGCTTGCACGCTGTATGCTTGCATGTTGCATGCTTGCTTGTTTGTTGCTTGCTTGCCTGCAGGGGGGTGCGGGGGCGGAGCCGCCCCCCGCAAGAAAAATAAAAGAAACATCACTCAAATCGACGGTCTAGGTTAGGTTAGGTTATGATTCTGCATGCCTGCTTGCTTGCATGCTATAGGTTTGCCTGTTTGCATCCCTGCTTGCTTGCATGCTGCATACTTGCTTGCATATTGCATGCTTGCATACTGCTCTTTGCTTGGTTGCATGCTGCTTGCTTGCTCTGCTTGCATGCTGCTTGCTTGCATGCTGCTTGCTTGCTTGCATGTTGTTGGCTTGCATGCATGCTGCTTGCTTGCTTGCATGCTGCTTGCTTGCATGCTGATTGCTTGCACACTGCGCGCTTGCTTGTTATAAGTAATAACTTCTATCGAATGCTTAACTAAAATAATACAGTGGTGTAATGAATGTTTGGAAAAAAAAAGGCAAATGAAACGGTGGTGTAATGAACATATGTGAAAAAAAATCATGGCAAATAAAACGGTGGTGTAATGAGGTGGTGGCCGAGCATTAAATCGCCAAAAAGTTTTTCGGCCAAATAAAACGATGGAGTAATGAAAAAAATCTAATTAATAATAGGTCAACTGATACAGTGGCAAACGTTATGTCGGCGAATTAAAAAAAAACGAAACAAAAAAAGTCGAAAAGTTTTCTGTCAAATGAAAATCGGTCAACATTTTTTCGAACAAAAGATAGGTAACCGTCATAATCTATTTCAATTATACTTTACCTACAACACGAAAGAGCTTCAATGTCAAGACGATTATAATTTTTAACTTATTATTTCTACCTAACCAATTTAATCCGTAAGCCCACTCTTAATTTACCTACGTCATATGATATCAATATCAAATGTATAACAAACGATCGGAAAAACTATAAAATGCTGGAATCAATTATATTTTGCTCTCCTAATTGACCGGAAGTATGAAAAGGAAGTAAGAAAATTATCCAAAAGTGTAGCAAGCTGAAGTAGCAGTGGGCTGGCCATGTCTGTTGCAGAACCGACGAGCGTTGGAGTAGACAGGTTCTCGAATGGAGACCACGTCTTGGCAAACGTATAGTGTAGGACGCCCCCCAGCCAGATGGTCAGATGACCTAAAGAAGATAGCGGGTAGTGGCTGGATGAAAAAAGCGGAGGATCGTGCAAAGTGGCGCACTTTGGGGGAGGCCTATGTTAAATTCAACAGTGGACTTCAATAGGCTGATATGATGATGAAAAGGTCTGTCATTTCTAGTGTAAATTAAAAGGTATCATTTTGAGCGCTTTTCTCTTCATCTTTTATACTGCGCACCGCTAAAAATTTGAATTCTCTGCCTGCGTCTGTATTTCCGGGCACTAGGTATCTCTGGGTGAGCTTGCTACAACTTCGTCCCTGGGCTAGATTTTGGTAAAGAGCGAAACCATTATCAATTAAAAGAAAAAATCTTATGTCGTAAGAAGCGGGCTTACGGACTAATAGATCTAACATATGTGTCGGAAGAAAAGTATCAGACCTTGGAAGGTTTGGCAGTTGCTATTTGTATGCAATGTTAATACTACGTTTTGAATATTAAGATTACAAGTTTTTGACCTCTTGCTGCAATATATCAATACGACACTCGTATACTTAATTAACAAGTCACCAGACACACTATTTTTCAATCGCTCGCCTCGTTTCGAGCGATATCTTTAGTTGATTTGCGTCGTCGATGCTAATGATTTAAAAAAATGTTATCTACTAAATTCCATGAGTGCTAAGACCCCTTCGCTGAAGTGTTATGATCGAAAAGTTCTGAAATCAATAGTATCGACGCAAATCAACGAAAGATATCGCTCGAAACGAGGCGAGAGATTCAAAAATAGTGCCCCAGAACTAAATGAGACTAAATAAGAAACATTTTGTTCGTTTAGTTCAATTTTGACGAAGTTTCTATTATGGTTCATCTTATCTGGTCTGTTAAGTTTCAGTAACTTGCAGAGCTGATTATTGTCGACTTTAAAAAAGTAGGGTTCAATCGACTTTATAGGCATTTTTTGGGTTAACTCGCTACATCGTCGACCTCATCTTTGACCTTTATGGTCAAGACTGAGGTCAAGAGCTAACCCATCTTATAATAAAAATTAAAAAAATGAATTTTGTGATTTTTTTTTAAAGCGCAGTATCAATTTTAGTAAGATTTACACATGACCACTTCAGGAGTAATACTCTTTCGAACAAAAAAAACAATTTTTAAATCAGCCAACAATTGGCGAAGATATCGCGTAACAAATATACAAAAAAAGTAAAAACAGACGAATTGAGAACTTCTCCTTTAAAACACATGAAATCTCTTTTCAGCGACCGCCTCCGGCAACAAGTGAGCGTGATGGAACGAGACATCATCCTAACAAAACGCCAAGCCGAGACCGACCGCCGAGACATCGAGAATTTGAACCGAGAAAAAGACATTCTCAACAAGAACATGCAGAAGATACAATGTAAGCATAAGTATGATAGGCAGGAAGAAGTATTACTCGGATGCGTACTTAGAGTTCTATCTGGAAAGTAGGAGAGGGAATTAGGGAGTGAAGAGGAAAGAAAGAGAGGGAAGGATGTTGTTTACGCAACCAGATGTGCTCCTGAGTGTAAATTTCGTTATAGAAATGTAGAAACAAAATATGTCTGTTAACTTATAGAATTTGAAGTCACTTAAGTCACTACGAAAATAAATCGTATTATTGTTTATTTAAATCCAACAAATGTGAGTGGTTGACCAAAAAGGGACCTGAAGGGATTGGAAAGGGTTTTTTGTTTTTCATTAATTTTGTTTCTGTGGTCTTTCAGCTTTGTTTTGGTCTAATCAGAATATTTTTAAGTGCCATAGTTTTTTTTGTGGATTTTTTAGAGAGCTCGCTCGAGGCGAAACTTATATCGACTCGAAACTTTAAACGCGATTTACTCGAAATCAATTATTGTCCCTTGAGGTCCCTTTTTGGTCAACCACTCACAAATATATCTCGGTCCTAATTCACATTTCAATAACAATTACAGCGCGTCATAAATATGTTAATTAATCTAATATCAAAATTAGACCCGTTGAGGCGTATATGGGCTCATAAAAAAAAAGCTTGCCCTATGCCCATGCAAAGTGCCTAACGCACTTGCCACGTTTACGCGTTGAATAGCAATCGACAACCTTTTGCACCAGATCGGAACTAAAGAAAGCCTCCGACCTCCAGCACCCCGTAGTTTCAAAGGCCAGCGGATCAAAGTGATTATAATAACTACAATAAAAAAAAACCTCTTTTTAACTGTTGCTAGTGAAAACCGGCTTCGAACTGGCATTCTCGACATAGAATTAGTCAGGCCGCGATCGCCGACCAGCCTTTGCTCACTGGGTCAGTTCAATCACTTTTATTTTATTTTATTTATTTATTCTATATATCCCAATTGGCTAACCCAATCTATTGGGATACATGTTTTTTTTTCACTCTTTCCAACTTACCTAAACAAGAGTTTTTCAGTTGAGAAAAATGGAAAAAAAATGTATCCCAACTTAGGAGAACTGACTGGTCCCTGGAGATCCTTGCATAGAATCGCAACTGTCGGCCGAAAGCCGACTTTAAAAATTGCAAAACTACGAAAAAACTTACATATTATCGCTTCGTACTAAAATAACAAAACTGTAAAAAGTATATTAATTTTTTTTAATAAAAAATAAGTATTGTGTATCTGGCATAGGTAGAGATAAAGGTAGACCCTCTGAAAAATAACTTTTTTTTATAGTCTAGAATAGTCTGAAAATTGTTAAGACGATATTTCGATTTGAAAGATGTGAAAGAAATGATAGCACGGTATGGAGAAATGAAAGCACGGTATGGACGGTTTTCTAACTACATGTATTTTAGTAGAGCATTAGCCTCCTTAAATTATTAAAATTAACATTATTGTATTATAGTTATATTTTCTACTTAATACTTTAAACTCGACACACACAGAAACTGTACACCTGTTGCGTTGCGCGCTGAAACTGTACACCTGTTGCGTTGCGTGCTTTATCATTAGCTTTGTATTATGAAAACATAGTTACGCATCATTCGCGTAAGTGCGCGCCTCGCAATGCGTTTGTACGCATTCGGTGTGTGCCGGCCTTTATAATACTTTGCTGTGTGTTTTGATGAAGATAATTAGTTGTTAATTTACGCATAGTTGAAATAATAGATACATGTTGTTTAATTGTTTTTTTTTTTTTAATAAATTTGGTTACCAAATACCGTATTTTATTTTTCTTTATTTTTGCATTTGGAGGCCTATGCTCTATTAAAAAGTGGACAACAGTAGTGATTAGGGACTATGCCATCTATACAAATACATATTATAAAGAGGAAAGATTTGATTGTTTGTTTGTTTGCATTGAATAGGCTCCGAAACTACTGGACCGATTTGAAAAATTCTTTCACCATTAGAATCCTACATTATCCTTGATGGACATAGGGTACATGATTTTATCGAATTCCCACGGGAACGAAGTCCCGAGAGGAAAGCTAGTTAGGTCTCCTTATCGACTATGATTATAACTTTAAAAATACAAATCTTGAGAAAATTGGCAATCGTTAAGAAAACGCTATTTAGGGATAGCTCTGACGATCAATCCGGACCACAAAACCAGATTCGCAAAATACCAGATTCTTAAAATAACAGGTTTGTACAGTAAGAAACAAAATCATAAAATTAGCGATTCCTAATGAATTCTTAATTCATGCAAAAACTATTGAATGAACCTTGATAGATAAAAAAAAATTCAGCCGAATTGAGAACCTCGCGTGCGTAAATACATGTTCGAAAGTTAGAAAAATGAGATTTATGGAAAGGTAACAGCTTAAATCGAAAAATGCGTTAACTACTTATCGAGAGTGTTCAATCACGAACATTTTGATAGCAAATTCAAGTTCCTGTGTGCATCTTACTATCGTTTTTTACAGCTTAAAAGATACACAATATTGGTATTTAGAGGTGACTTTGTGAGCTTTTTCTATCGAACCAAAAGTGCTGAATCATGTTTTCAGCAAACTACTTATGTAGTTTATGTCCTGAATATTACCGTAATATTTATTTTCTTCGATTTAATGCAGTGCGTCATGCTTATCTACGCATTATAAAATCGTAATTTAGGTGCTGTAGTCGCCTTAATGGGCGTTACTGCAGCTTAGTAACTGCATCTGCAGCTCGAGAATGACGTCATCGCGCGCACGTAAGGCGTCGCGCTTCTAAGTCAAAATGTCAACTTTGAGAACGCCAGAGGGCGAGCAAGCCTGCGCGGGGCCCTCGCGCAATCAAAGTGAAGTTTCAGCGTCAGCCGAGTGCCGCGCCGTGCGAGTTTGTCGCGATCATGCTCGAGCTGCTGGTTAAAGTCAATGCGTTAAAAAGATGGTTAAAGGGGGTGTTTTTTTAACAAAACTACTGGGACAAAGTATTTCCACTTGTTCGGTCAACAGAACTACTCAATAGAACAAGTGGAAATAAAGGAAAACCGGCCAAGAGCGTGTCGGGTCACGCGCATTGTAGGGTTCCGTAGCAACATGGTTCAAATATGCAGCTGGCTTCTTAACTCTACGAGCAGAATCCCAACTAAGTTTGGCACTTGGTCGACTATTACTCGCAAACTTGAAGAGCCATCTTATGTGTGATAGTTTTCCTTTTAATTTCGTTGTATATACTACCACTGTAATTTTTTTCACATTTTTATAAACAACCATTTAGCTGGTAGAGGGGGGGGACAATTGTGTTTGACAAAAATTTTCAATTTAAAAAATAATTTTTCGCAAACGGAGTGCTGAATCGAAAAACGTTCGTAGTAAACCCCTTTTGTCTTTTAAAAAGCTGTCCTTTGACACCCCATTTGATGATATAGGCGAGGAAAAAAAAATCATCGCCCTTTCACGTCTATGGGAGACACACGAAAAAAATTTTTTTTTCTAAGATTTTACTCTACAGTTCTGGCGGCGTCATTTATATGTATGACCATGCCAAATTTCAGCTCTGTAGTACCAAGGGTTTCTGAGGAAACCCGCGGACAGACGGACAGACGGACATGGCGAAACTATAAGGGTTCGTAGATTACTACGACTTATAACTATACCACAGACAAAATGTAGCTAGAATCAAGTATATGGCGAGTATATGGTGTCATATAGTTTTCAAACCGCCAAATGGCCTCTCACTTGGATGAACGACTGTAGTCAATCGACAACAGCCAGAAACCATGGCTTAAATGCCCTCCAAAGCACGGAACCATCCGTGATAAATGGCTAATTTACTCACCCATAGGTTCTCTGCCTCTGTTTGACGGCCGGTTTGGTCCAGTGGTAGTGACGCTGCCTCTTGATCGATGGTTCCTGGGTTCGATTCCTAGCCGGGGCAAATATTTGTTTAAAAAGCAAATGTTTGTGCTCGGGTCATGGATGTTCATGTCTGTCTTTATGTATGTTCCAAAGGACTCACGACACAAGAGAAAACCTTAGTTTTTAAACAGCCAAATGCCTTTGAGTGTGTAACGTTATTGTTACGTTGCTTGACCTCACTGATCGGATCAGCGAGTGCTACTGGGCTAAGAACGCTTCACAGGAGACATATTTTTGAAACGATAGAATTCCAATTCGCATACGAATTGACAAGATTCGCATGAGAATCTCATACAAATCTTGTCAATTCGTATGCGAATTGGAATTCTATTGTTTCAAAAATCAGGCCTCTGAACTGTTTAGATGGGTCCACAATAATCCTCTCCTACAGTGGAAGCCCAGGAGAACCTGGACACGTTGAACCTCCAGGAACAGCGGCGGAAGCAGCTGGAACATGAGCTGGAGATGAACTCCAAGCAGATCACCAAGCAACGGCTCATGATCCGACAGCTAGAGAAAGATAAGGACAGGTAATAGGGTGGAAGAATTAACAGCGCTGCGGCAAAGCTTATTCACCGGCACAGTACATGTACTTATGGGAGTAGTGGCATGAAGGAGTTAGGTTTTGAAAGAGCCATTAGCATTTTTTCGGTAGTTTAGGAACGGATTTGGTTGGTAATTTTATGTGATGTTGTCACTTAAAAATAAAATCACCAACCAAATCCTACACTACCGCTATAATGCAAGAAGCTCTGAAAACCTGGCTCCTTGTGTTTTTTTTTCTTTTCCTTTATTGTTATTTGTGTTGTGTTGGTAACATGTACTGTGTCGTCGTGAATAAATGTATTTCTTTCTCTCTCTCTCTCTTATATATTCGGGTAAACAAACAGTGGCACAGTACATCTTATAATTCTCGAGCGGTGTCAAGTGATTTTAGAACACCTTTATGTTCTGCCTACCCTGATAGGGATAAAGGTGTGCTTGCTATATATATCTTCGACCGCATCTTCGCCCACGAGCTCGATTGTGGTTAAGCGCTGCTCAACAAAAAAATTGTACATTTAGTCACAATGCAACTTGACCTTACGAATTTGTAACATTTTTACATTTTGTCACAAGTGCATCCCGACCCTTGGACTTTGTAATGTGTACATTTTTTCACATAATATGCAAACTAGGCTCTTGTTTTTTTTTTTTTTTTTTTTTGAATGACTACGCTGTTGGCCGCTGATGGCCTTGACAGCTTCACCGAGCAAGTGGTGAGCGCAGATGGCTCTCAACCCAAAATTTTAAGTAACAGGCCTAAGGGTGCCCCCTGTGGGGCTCGAACCTCGGCTTAGGGCGTTACTGCGAGGGAACCGTCGGACATACGTTTGTGGAGAGAAGCGGCCGGGTACGTACCGGTACCGCGAATCGGGGCGGAGGTGAGGAGGTATACGCGACGAAGGTCCTCGCCGGCGAGGACGGTATCTCGGTCTGTTTGGTGTACGGGACTCTGCGCGTTGTTGGTCGGCCTGAATTGCGAGGGTGATGAGATCGTCCGGGTCGTTGAGGACGTTCCTCGGACGGCGTTTGCCGGGGTTGTTGAGGACGGGGTCGTAAGTGGCCGCAGCCACCACCAGGGGATTGGGGTGGTGCGGGGCAGAATCAAAGAAACGGGTGGAGGATTGCTTAAGGTACTGCGAGATGGTCGGCAGTCCTAAGTCTATGTGCAAGTTCTCGTTGCGCACAAACCACGGGGAACCCGTAGCGTTGCGCATGAACTTGTTCTGGATTATCTGAAGGAGATACTAGGCTCTTGTACTTGTAAACATATCAACAACTACCTTTCCACCAGCGCACTATGGATCAAAAGGCTGATCTAGCTGGACAAAATTATTTTACAGTGTTAATAAGCTCAAAGGGTTGTATCTATACATGATTTGTCAAAATAAATCAATTAGAATAAATTCTGACTTTTTTTTGCTATATTTTAAAAACCAATATAAGTTGAGCCGTGCCGAAAAATATTTACTAGGCGAGAAGAGCTCATCGTAAATTGGTTAGTTAGTTTTATTGTTTTTATTTGAAAATACAATGTTTCTGTGTTTTTAAGAACGAAAACCAATTATTATTGTATTATTATGATATACGAGTAGGTCTCTGAAATGAAAACATGAATTCATAGTTAGACAATTTTAATGATTTAATAACAGTTTTAATAGTTATTTATCTTCACTTTCGGAATCATCAAAACTAGGTTAACTGAAATTACACAAATTGTCTTCTTCTGCCAGTTCGTCTATGCTACGTGACTTAATTAAATCGTCTACTCGTCTTCGTTTTGTCTTAAATGATGCTAGGTCGAACTCTGACTTTGGACGACCTGGGGTATGTTCGCTTTCTAATGATGAGGTTGGCTGCAGAAAATATGTTATTACAAATTAAAGCCTTGGCCATTTAACCAATCGCTACCTATCGATGTTATTTCAAAACGGTCCGCTGTTCGTCCGCACATTTGCCACTTTTTAGCCAATTCCGTAGAAATTCGAGAAATTCGCAACTTAATACTTCTTATGGACTCGCTTGTGACGTCATTATTTGTAAATTTTATTGATATATATTCAAATAAACGCGAATTCCTTCCATTTTTAGGGTATTTCTTCCATTGTTCATAAAACTCTCTTAAAAAAAAACACTCCGTTATACCTAAAAATTAGGAAGGTTCCGCATCTGCCCGCACTTAGTATTTTACTTTATGCAGTACTATACAAGTGAAACTACTATACAAAAAAGTTATAGACCTGGTACATGATGGTACATGTAGTTTCTGGTCCAACAAATATAAAAAACTAATAAAAAAAAAATTTAATGCTCACTTTAAACGTATTTATCTCCATAATAAAAAATGTTCTTGCAAGTTTAATAATAATAAGAAATAGTACTAACCATACACTTAACGATTCATCACTAATAATTCGTCAATTTCTTTTAATGTCACTTTAAATAATCGAGACATCCGTTGCAAAAAAGTGAATGATTTCATTATGCGCGACACTCGTTCTGCCATTAGAAAATTCATAATTAATTACTGGAGGGTATTTGCACAAAACTATCATCGGAACAGTGATACATGGACTATCTGTTATCACTTGTGATAGTTATATCATAGATTTGAAGTAACCCTTTTTGTCCAGCTAGATCAGCCTTTTGATCCATAGTGCAGCGGCTCCGTCCGCGTGGGCTACAGGTTATATCGTGTCCGCTGTGGGATAAAATGTAGCCTATGTCCTTTCCCAAAGTATAATCTATCTCTGTACTAAGTTTCATCAAAAACTGTTCAGTAGTTAAGGCGTGAAAGCATTACAGACAGAGTGTTACTTTCACATTTATAATATTAGTAGGGATTTGGTACGTATTTCTCCTTCACGTCGTAACAGAGCGCGATCAACATGATTTTTCGTAATGGACGCGGGAATCCAAGAAAAGAAGGACGTTTTTTTGAAAGAATAAATGTTTATAGATGTTATTATTCAAAAAGTAGACAATTCTTAAAAGGCATTTAATACTAATTATAATCTAAAGACCCCAATGGGCTCCAAACTCAGCATAGTTGTGGTTTTGGAAGAATCCACAACGCTGGTCTTCCGTGGAAGCCCAAAGAGCGTTACTAACGCGCAGTCAGATCACACGTATACTTTATATAGTCTTTCCACATCCAAACAGGTTGTTTTTTCCACAGATTGCTGGAGGAAGCAATCGCTTTGAATGAGAAAATTGATGAATCAACAGGTTAGTACAGTTTATTATGCTGAGACCCAATGCTGGGCTTGAAAAAGGTGGGACCATTTTGGGAGCTTCTTTTCATCTTGAACTATCTTTCCAACACCGGGACTTCGTTCCCGTGGGAATTTGGCAAAATAATGTAGTCTATGTGTTAATCTAGGGTATCAGCTATCTCCATACCAAATTTTATCAAAATTAGTCTAGCCCTTTGAGCGTGAAAAAGTAACAAACATCCATACACACCTGCGAACTTTCGCGTTTATAATATTAGTAAGGACTAGCATTCCTTTCGGGACTTCGTTCCCATGGCAATTCGGAAAAATTATGTAGCCTATGTTACTCAGGGATAATGTACCAACCTAATGGTGAAAGAATTTTTAAAATCGGTCCAGTAGTTTTTAAGTTTATTCGTTACATACAAAAATACAAATCTTTCCTCTTTATAATATTAGTGTAGATGTAGATATAAGGATTTAGGCATCTTCTAGATGAGCTGGCTCCGTCCTCGATCAAGTCTTTCCTTGGGCTTTAGGCTAGTGGTCAAGAACCAACCCAGTTTTAAGAAAAGGAGATTTTTATTTCATTTATTAACAGAAAATCCACAGCAATAAAGAAGCGCTTAATTATATTTTCAATTTATTGTCAAGTTACGGATATTACTGTGTACACTTAATAGACAGTTACAGTATTTCTATTTTCTTATTGTGGTTCGGCATATTTCATATTTCCAATAAGTAAGTTGATTTTCAAAAGACAATCATGAGAAAGATACTGTTTGCCGAGAGACATTTAGAAAATACACGCAACGTGTACATTGGACTTAAAACAATAAAACGGACATTTTTATTAATATTAGGTTAGGCCTGTACATTTTTATTAATATTAGGTTAGACCTGTATAATTATTTAAACTTGAATTATGCCACATCTTACTCTGAGCGCAATGTTCTTAAAAGGGATCCACGTTTTTCGCTTCTTAAATTAAATGTTTGTGTCGAACACTAGAGGACGTTCGTCTCCGCACGGCCGACATCCTGGACTTGAAGAAGGCCCTGCGGGAGGAGACCATCACCTCCAGGAAGCTGTCAGTGGCTCTGGACGCCACCAGGACCGAGAGGAACATGCTTTATAAAAACTATAATGAAGCGCTTGATGAAATATTGGACTTGAAGCAGAAATTGAAGGTAAGTCCATAACTGTTAAAAGAAAATCTTTCATAATGTTTCTTCGCGTATAGGAATCGCGGCCACATGACTGGCATGAGGATGTTCCATGAAATCGTATCTTATAAACTGTGATTTACCATTTTGTTGCAGTGCCTTTGCTTAGCCTTTACTGCTTTGGGGTCTTCAATTTGCTTTCAGTAGGGAGCAAATTGCTCAGAGCAGCGTAGGGTTAGGGTGCGGAAGGCGCAGCGTAGGAAGGCCTCCCACGAGGTGGACCGACGATCTGGTAAAGATTGCGGTTTGCCGCTGGATGCGGGTGGCGCAGGACCGATCGAGGTGGAGATCCCTGGGGGAGGCCTATGTCCAGCAGTGGACATCTTGCGGCTGACATGATGATGATGAGGGGGTTTCACTGCAATTTTATTCGTTTGATTAAAAATAACTCTAATTAGTTTAGGAAACATCAAGAGCGAAGAATGTTGGTCAACGGCTTGATAAACAAAGGACCGAAGCCAACTGTTGCAAATAAGAATTAACTTCTTCTTCTTATCGTGTAGGTATAGTCAAGTGTGTAGCAAACTTAGCTAATACTGGTGTCAGAGTTTTCAAACCGCACAATGGCTTCTGACTTGGTTTTAACGACTATATTCAATCGACAACAGTCGAGACCGACAGCTTAACGTGCCCTCCAAAGCAAGGAATCGCTCGTGATAAATTGCCACTTTGTTCACCCATCAGTTTCCCTGCTTCTGTGTACGTTGCTTAACCTCACTGATCGGTTGAGTTTAGCGAGCGCTACTGGGCTAAGAGCGCTTCTCAATTACGAAATTTAAGTTGATGAATTCAAAGTACCAAAACAGAGTACAACATCGCATCGCTTGGGTTAAACTGATCCGACCATCCCCAATATTTCACTACTAACCAACCGTAACCTTCTTTACTCCAGATGCTGGCATACCAAATCGAGCAGCTGAAAGAGGATATATCCGGCAAGGAGACGGGCCTGAAGGCATGTGAAGCAGCCCTGAACAAGGCTCACAAGAAGAACGACATGCTCCGCATTGAAATACAAGTTGGACTGACCAAGTTATCAGAAGCAAGAGCCGATAACGCAGCCTTAAGACAGGAGGAGGCCAGATTAAATAGGATTATTCAGGCAAGTTCTTTGTTTTTGTACGCTCCAAGCATCAGACTGCACGGGTTGATTTGATGTCGCTCTTGTGTGTTTGTAATAGACACGGTTTTCGAGTTTTCGTAGTGCAAATGGAAACCTTTTATACTGAACTTTTTTCCAAAAACTTGTATATTTTTAACCCCTGGCAAAAAAGAGGGGTGTTATTATAAGTTTGACGTTTGTATCTGTGTATGTCTGTGGCATCGTACCTCCTAAACGAATGGACCGATTTATATGCGTTTTTTTTTGTTTGAAAGCTGACATACGAGATGGTTCTTATAATAGCTGTATATTTGATCAAAATTGATTGAGCTGTTTAAGAGTTATACTTAGGCGATGAATGTCGGAGGTGATACACAATTTTTACCCGACTGCGCGACGCAAAGGAGGTTAATGTGTTCATCAGCCTATGTATGGATGTGGGTTTGTACCTTTGTGGCACTATTTAGACCAAACGTGCGAGCCGATTTTGATAAATGATACGTCGTCGGATTCGTCATAGCGCCGCGAGTGTCATAGAAAGTATAAAAATTTGGAATATTCAAAATGGCCGATTTTGGACGCCATAATGTAAAAAATAAAAAAATGAAAATCAACAAACTATGTCAAGTGGGGTATCGTTGAATAGGTACTTAATAGTACATTATGCTACAAGTGTGCTAAGGCTCGGGCTCAATGGAGCCGAGAATGTAAATATCCAATGCGTGTCATACGACGTTTTTCAACACATTTGCGAGGATAGAAAGAAATAAAAACTTTCCTTTGATATTGACGGCAACAAGCTATCACTTGCATGTTGCGTCTTGGAAAGTATTTCTGGCGGTGTACCCACGTAGGTTTTACTGTTCTGCACTTGAAGAAGACATTTTTTGTGTTGTATTTCTGACAATAATAACAATCTTATGAATACAAATGCCGTTTGTGAAAACATCTGAAAAGAGGCGCGATTTTTTTTTCTTTTTTCGCTCGAAAAATGATATTCATATTGACAAGTATGTCATACAGCCCAATAATAAAAAAATACTTAACAATATATATTCACGTTTTAGTATAAATAAATGATAATTTTCTTTTAAATTTAAATGATTTAGTGGAATTATATTTTGATTTACAAATAGTTTAATATTTACACTTAATTTTAAATATAAAATAAGATCTGATCTCTTTGCTGAAATTTAGAAAAAAAAACATTACGTACTTGTGCTTTATTTTTATTACTCACGGGCTGGGTAATACATATCATTATGAACCTTAAAACAATGACATAAGACCTACTTTATGAGCAAATGTGTTGAAAAATCATTTAGGTTTCTCATATCGTTTTTCAATCAGAATTACTGTTTAGGATCTATAACGATTTAAAGTTGGTTAGTAACGATTTCCACTTATAGGCTTTTAATGCGGAAATTGTTAATTTTTTATGCAAGTAAGATATATAACATACAACTAATGAGAAAATTAATAAACAAATAAGTATAAATATCTGACCCTAACTAAAAAATGTAAAATAAAAAATAAATAAAAAAAAACCCGACTGCTTAGTAAAAACTAAAAAGAAATAAACAAGTAACTTCAGTAATCGAGACTTTTGTTATTGAATATTATTGAATAACATAAAGATTTTAACAGTCGGGATCCATCCAAAATCCGGCGTCCTAATAATGGGTCCCGACTGCTAAAATCTTTATGTTATTCAATTATATTAAATAACAAAAGTTTCGACTACAGAAGTTACTTGTTTTTTTTCTTTTCAGTTTTTATCAAGCAGACGGGTTTTTTTTATTAATTTAATAAATAAAAATGGAGACTTTTATATAGATGGCCGGTTTGGTCGAGGGGTAGTGACGCTGCCTCTTGATCGGCGGTGCTGGGTTCGATCCCCAGTCGGGGCAAACATTTGTATAAAAAGCAGATGTTTGTTCTCGGGTCATGGGTGTTGTGTTTGTCTTTATGTGTGTTCCACAAGGGACCCACGGCACAAGGGAAAACTATAGTGTGGGCCTTTGAGTGTGTCGCGTTTATATGTTTATATATTCCTTGGGGAAAGTTGTTTCCATGGTTCCATGGGTAGAATCACCACTTGAAGTTTTGCTAGCTCAATTAAAGTCATAATGAGCCAGACTTGTAATTGGAAGGTTGCGGTTCAAATCCTGGTGTGGGCCTGTACCACTAAATTAATCTTTTCGGATTTTTGAATGGATCACTTGCTCAACGGTGAAGGAACCCGCCCGTCTAAGAAAATTCATTTTTCGAAAGACGAGTGGTCCACCAACCCGCATTGGGCCAGCGTGGTGGACTATCGCCTAAATTCCCTTCGTGTTCCGAAAGGAGGCCCGTGCCCCTCGGTGGGGACGTATATAGGCTGGTCAAGATTTAAAGTCATAAAATAATCACACCGATTCCACGCGGGTGAAGTCGCGAGCAACGGCTTGAAATTAATAAGGTAATTTATCATCCGTCACTTGAAAAGAATGTGGCGTCCTTAAAAAATGGTTTCCTAATAAAATTCAAATACACATTTTTTTGACACCAGCAAGGCTTATATAGTTTATTAATTAAAAAGGTCAAATTCCTCATATTTGTGCCATTCCCTCGTCCATCAAGCCTTCGAGAAACACTTGTTGTCTTAATTTTCATGTTTCAACAACTTAATCACCAATAATGTTTTAGTTATGTTGAATAATCCATAAAAAATAGATAAGTATTACCAGCTTATGAATTTTAATGATTTTATTAAATCGTTATGCGTTTTTCTTCTTTACTTTTTTAAAAATTGTTTTCTTCCTTGTTTCTGTCCGTAACTTTACACGCGTGGAAAAGTGAAAAAATCAGTCTAATCCGGACGTAAACAATAAATAAACAAACACAAATTTACATGGTATTAGTTAGGAAATGATAGAAAGATATGACAAGAGAAAGTCTCTGCAAAAAGGTTACTTACTTCTCCAATTGTACGAAGGCTGAAATATTTTATAAAAATGCTTTATAAAATAACTTTAAAATGGTATCACCTCCGACATTCATTACTTTTTTTTAATAAGTAAATTAACTAATTTTAATCAAATAAAGCTTAAAACCATATCTAACAAGTCGGCTTTCAAACAAAAAAAAACAGCATCAAAATCGATCCATTAGTTTAGGAACTACGATGCCACAGACAGACACACAGATACACACGTAAAATTTATAACACCCCTATTTTTGCGTCAGGGGTTAAAAAAGTACAACCGGAATTATAAGAAACATTATTTAACTTAATCAATTTCCTTTAAGTAGTCCATGTCCAGTCTCATGGGGATCTCATCCTAAAGCATTGCTTTGCTCATTTAAATATCGAGTGTAATCCTATTTATCTTCCACAGGAGGGTGACGTCGCAAAAGCCAAGCTGTTGAAGGAGCTGGAAGGTCTCATGAACGAGCGAGATGTAGTCGGAGCCCAGCTGGTGAGAAGGAATGATGAGATCTCTCTCTTGTACGAGAAGATCAGGATATTGGAGGTCACACTGCAGCGGGGTGAGATGCTCATAGTATAAGTAAAACTCTAAAGCAGGGGTTTCCAAACTGTGCGCCGCGGCGCCCTGGTGCGCCGTAGAAAGTACACAGGGGCGCCGCGCCGTGAGGCGATCCTCTTTACCATACTCCGAAACCTTAAGTATTAGCGGGTACAAAATAAACAATTTGAAAAAATGTGTGGAGAGGAGCAAGCTGACCCATCACATTGACTAGGCAGCTCTGTTTTTTATTTAAGCTTTTCTTAACTCTCTCTTTAATGGTTTGTTTTAATGTCGTATCGTAAAAAACTCAGCTTCATATTGTTAATGTTTTAATTGTTGTGCCCTTCAACCTAACTAGTGTCATTGTGCCTATTTCTTTCATCTGTAAGTATCAATTTGTTTCGAGTATTTAGTTAGGTCTGGGCGCCAAAACAAAATTCTGAACCTGTAAGTGCGCCGCGAACTGAAAAAGATTGGGAACCCCTGCTCTAAAGGAATGTTTCGATCAACAGTCTTTTAAAGGTATTTGTAGACCATTGGAACTGTTCAAAGTTGCGCCATGGGAATAGTTCCACGCTGCTTCTTTAGGTCAATTAATAGTCAAAGATAAAGTCCAAATAGCTTTATTTTACCGAACATTCAGGATGTTACTTAAAAAGTCAAAGTAGAAAATAACATTAGTTGTAACTCTATGCAAGAATAGGCAAGAAACTATACAAACTTTATTTTCTCAGTTTAATCGACGACAGAACAAAATTTCCAATGATGTCAGAAACTTTGCTTAACGACTGCATTCGATCGACAAATCACAAAAGCACAGAAACGCTCGTGATAAATTGCCTTATTTTAATGTACTTTATTCGTTAATTGTTTTTTTGTGTTGTGTTGTAGGTATGTTACATGTACCGTGTCATGAATAAATGTATTTCTTTCTCTCTCTCTCTCTCCACTTTGATCATCCCATCAGGTTCTCTGCCACCTTTGGAAAAATTTAAGACAAAAATATAAAAAAACTTTGTAAAAAGGGCTATTATACAATTTCTGATTATCTGTTAGACAAGCAACCATGGGAATAAATTGCTTAGCTCCAGAGTTATTCAGATATTAAGTCAATTAAAATTAGAAGTAAGAAAATTTATATGATTTACTTAAAAAGAGCGACCCTCGGAGTTTCTTGCCTATTCTTCTCCTGAGGAAGACTGCACCTTTGCGAATAGGCGCAATGTCAAAAATGCTAATGTAATTCACTATTTTGCATGATTTATATTGATTTTGCTTATTTATTTTTATGACGTTTTCAAGAAGCACTTTGTATGTTCTGTCTATGAAAATAAAGTATTTTTGACTTTTGAATTTTTGACTTGAACAATTTTTTAACATCACTGGTCAATTACGAACGATTTCCACCACTGCACTGGGCTTAAAAATCATTTCTATTGATGTTATGGTTTCATCCCAGGAGAAAGGCAATATGAGCAGCGCGTCGAGGACATCCGTCTGCTGCGTCTGGAGATCATCAGGCTAAGGAAGGAGAAGAACCTGCTCTCCAAGGGCATCGAGAACATGACTGACTTGAGGCTTGAGGTAACGATGCCGTCTAAAGCTGTACTAGGACGTCTAGGGCTAGCTTCTAATCCTTACTTAATAAGTATTATAAATGCGAAAGTGTTTGTCTGTCTGTCCGTCTTTCACGCCTAAACTACTGAACCGATTTTGATTAAATTTGGTACAGAGATCGATTAGAGCCCGCTAAAGGCCATAGGCTACATTTTATCCCACAGTTGGGCACGATATAACCTGTAGTCCACGCAGGCGGAGCCGCGGGCGGAAAGCTAGTAATAAATAAATTAAATTAGTAACAACATATTGCAGAGTTGGAAGAGTATAAATATTTTTTTTAAGACAGGTCACAAACATTTTACAAAATTAAAACCACATAAACAAATGTAAAAAGGTCTAACTAGGGATAAGCTTACAACCCTATTTCCGTATCCGAATCTAGAACCTACTTGGGGAAAAATAATTACTATTAGCTAATGGTTATGTACCTATACAAAACATTTTTTCAAAAATGTCAAGCCGGCATTCGGGATTATAAGTAAGCTGGCACACATCGATCTGGCTTGTCTTGTAACAACATCGCAACCGTTCCCATAACGTCAGGTGTTCAACCTGGAGCGCGAGCTGGGTCGCGAGCGGCTGCGCGTGCGCGCGCTGGAGGAGGCGCTGGAGACGCCGCTCAACGTGCACCGCTGGAGGAAGCTGCAGGGCACCGACCCCGACAGCGTGCACCTCACGCAGAAACTCAGGCTCACGCAGAAGTTAGTACATATCTTATTACTTTTATACAGGGCTTTAGGTATCTCTCTTTCAACCTCTCGGGGGGTTATTCAGTCCATGAAACTGAACAACTTTCCCAGGGAACATAGGTCGAAATACGAAAAAAAAATTTTGTATGGGAGATCAAAATTTTTTTTTCGTATTTTGACTTATGTTCCTTGGGGAAGTTGTTCAGTGTCATGGACTGATTAACCGCCCGAGAGGTTGAAAGAGAGATACCTAAAGCCCTGTATAACACCTGCTCGTCAATGCCATATTATGTGTCATGCAAATCTTACCTAAAGTAAGTCATTAGACCCCCCACGGTTTAGCCGGGTCATAATGTTTTACTGAAATTCATTATGACCCGCCAGGCTATTATGAGATTTGAATTTGGAAAGCAATCGACATAGAGTTATACGACCTCCTTACAACCCATGACCACACGTCAAAATTAACATGAAAACTTATCATAGAAACCTGCACCAAGAAGATAATCGAAAATCGAACCGGCCACTACCGAATAGAAAAGAAAAAAGACGCAAAAGTTCAAATCGCTCGCTGTGTGGTTTTCCCAGTTTCAATTTCAAGAAAAATGCCAAGTGAAAGTGATCTGACTCCGGTGTGCATGCAGACAATCCGAAACCTCTGGAATTATTGGAAACTTACTAAGTTTCTAATTGCATTACCTTTCTTTACCTCGCAGTGGTTATATAAAGTAGAGATGCAACGAGGGGATAAAGGTGTATATTTGCCTTGGGCGATCTTGAACCCCGAGCACGAGGGATTCTAGAGTTAACTCCCGAGCGAAGCGAGGCAGTTCTAGAATCCTGAGTTCGAGGCACCCGTGACAAAATACACTGCTTTATCCCCTCGTTGCATAATCTACTATAATTCTATCCAACTAGGGCCTTCGTTCCCGTGGGAATTTCGGAAAATTATGTTTAGTGCTTCGATTTTCTTAAAGTCTCTCGACGAACAGTGTCTGTCTCGTTCTTGTCCTTTGAAAGTAAACTTACTTACCAATTAAGTACCAATCATACCAAATTTTATCAAAATTGGTCCAACCGTTTGAGCGAAGCACATAAACACATAGCAAACATTCGCCTTTATAACATCAATGTGTGATGCAAAAGTTTGTGAAGATGGTAATAAGGTATCCTTAAAGAAGGAAATAAAAAATTTGACGTGTGGCACTCGGGGACTGCCGCGGTAAAGCTATTATTGCATAGCATTTTGTATCAACTTATGCAATTATAATTATTTATTTATTTTATTTATGCAGTAATAATAATATTAATAATAATAATTATTATTATTATTAATAATAATTATTATTGTTATATTATTATTATTGTTGCACGCACACAAACACCGTGTCGAAGCTGAAACGACGTTAGACGATGCACGGCCTTCAAGCCACACCTCCGTGCCTGTCGGAGTGGGGAGCGTTAGGTTTTTTTTCGTTACGGAATTTCTGGATTCGGTCCCCGCGCTCAAGGCCCGCGATAGAAGCTATGCAATAGCTTAAAAAGATATGTTCATTGCTCAAGTAAATATTTAGTAAAGTGAGCTTTCTACTCCTTAAACGAGTTCTCGACGAATTAATCTATACTAATACAATAAAGAGGAAAGATTTGATTGTTCGTTTGTTTGCTTTGAATAGACTCCGAAACTAGGTACTGAAAAGATTTGAAAAATTCCTTCACCATTAGAATGCTACATTATCTCTGAGTAACATAGGCTACATAATTTTCCCGAATTTCCACGGGGACGAATGTCATAATAAGTAAACTTAATAATAAATTATCAGGAAAGTGCTGGTGCAGAGTGAGATGTTGGTGCTGAAGGATCGCGAGCTGAAGGAGACGCGGAACCTGTACGGAGCCGTCAAAGACATGCTGGCGCTTCAGCCCAGCCCTGAGATACAGGTTAGTTCAGTACAGTAGCGTAGCCAGGTAACCAAAGGCCCTGGTGCAAAAAAGTAGGGTCTCTTAATGATCTGTTCGGTTCTTTGTGAACTGTTTAGGTTTTGTCAAGTCAGATAAATCAGATACAACAGTCAACTCATTATAATTAACAAACTTAGATTAATTGCTACCTAGCAATAAGGCCGCCTTGCTGTACACTATGTTTTATGTTCTGTTAATTATATTGTATGTCTTTTTGTGCAAATAAAGTATATTGTATTGTAAATCTAATAGTCAAATAATCGGCCCCTAATCGTTCCCGGTGCAAAGGTGCCATTATGGCTGCTGCATTTCCGCGCTGTATGGCTATAGACAGCCTCTGCACCAAGACGATCCAGAGCGGGGGTCTTCTCCCACCTCTCTCAACCGACACCCAATTTCTCTAACGATTGTTTCGCATCGTTACCCCATTACCCCTTTCTGACAATTTTTAACAAAATAAGTCTCTAAGAGATCTCTTTCAACCAACCTGTCTTCTGTAGATTAAATTATATGATAATAATAATGATGTAAATGATACTGATATTTTATCATTATAAAAAAATAGGTAAAAAAACTTTTTAAGTTAAACGGTTTTATGTTAAACATACATTGCAATGTTTAAGATAAATGTACTAAAAACCAAAAAATAATAAAATAGATACAGTCGTGGGAATTATAAACATATGCATAGACTAGACTAAAATAAAACCGTGGGGCACGTCAATTGTCCACAAATTATCGACTTAATGTGCCCCACGGTTTTATTTTAGTCTAGTCTATGCATATGTTTATAATTCCCAGGACTGTATCTATTTTATTATTTTTTGGTTTTTAGTACATTTATCTTAAACATTGCAATGTATGTTTAACATAAAACCGTTTAACTTAAAAAGTTTTTTTACCTATTTTTATTTTCTAGTTTTTAGTTTTTATTAAAAACATACATTTGGTAGCGGCGGCCATCTTGTATTTCAATTTTTTATAGTATATTGTATTCTGCTTGTTGAGCCCTTTCATTTGATATCCATATTGATGGGATTGATAAAACCTACGTTATCCGCCATTTTGTAGCGGCCGCCATCTTGGATTTCAATTTTTTATAGTATATTGTATTCTGCTTGTTGAGCCCTTTCATTTGATACCCATATTGATGGGATTAATAAAACATAAATTATCCGCCATTTTGTAGCGGCGGCCATCTTGAATTTATAATGATAATGAATAAACATAATTGTATTGTCACCAAAATCCAAAGTGTATACAAAATTTCAGATTAATCGGTTGACAGGAAGAGGGTGAAATTTGAATTACTAAATTTGACCCAAGAATAATAAATAAAACAAACGGGGTGAGCTAAATATAAAAAAATAAAAATAATAATAATAATAAAAAAACCGTTTAATAATACGTAGTATATAAGGTTCTCTATATTAATATTTATAATGTAATAATGCTATCGACTTGGGCCTAAGTCCCGTAATGGTATCATTTTGTAATTTTAAATCAATCAATAAATGAAATGAAATTTAACATTGTGCTTAATTATTAGACAAATATGAATTATTCATATTGTCCTATTAAACCTTCACAGCAAACCCTGAACCGCACGCAGCGAGCACTGGCGCAGCGGACTACGAAGATGAAGTGCTTGATTGCCGGTAAGAAGTCAATCATCATCATCAGCCTGTATCAATCCAGCAGTGGACTTACACAGGCTGATGATGATCTCTCCTATGGCACCGCCAGTGTTCAGCTCTCCTCCTCCAACCACTGCGTTACCTTACGAATATCGTCACCCCACCTAGTTACAGGGCGCCCTCGGCAAACGTAGCGTAGGAGTAAGAAGTGCCCAACATCATCCCAGGTTCTAGAAATTTAAGTTAGAATCATCATCATCAGATTGTGTTAGTCCACTGCTGGACATGCCTCTTCTATGGCACGCCACTGAGCTCGGTTTTCAGCTCGCCTCTACCTTATGAATCGTCGTTCTATGACAGATATGACCAGCCCATCATTTCTTTTTATGGTTCGGCAATCGTCGATTTTCCGATGGCACACGAATTTTCTATGAATTAGGTAATTAGTTTTATTTGACAATTCGTTTTAATTTTCTTATCTAAGTACCTAAGTACCTACCTATTACTAATTTGATTTTCCGTTAGCAATAATTTGAATTCGAAATTCTATTACGTTAATGTTGTGTTGTCATAATTTCGGAAACACGAGCACTGTACAGACAGCATCACGTCAGGTTACCTAGTTGCAAAAGCCGGCGCTATCGACAAGCGAAGGTCAACATGTATATGCTATAGTGCTTCTGTATGTACACTCAAGAGCACGTCAAGCTTGACACTTTGGACCGGCCCTGCATTGTATGGCGCGCAGTATAAATCAGAGCTCAACTTAAACTGGTAGTGTAAAGCGTGACCTGCTCTTGTCTGTACATAACATTTCGTCAAAATTACTGATAATAGCATAATTTCACTCCACAGAAGTAAACATGAGAGAACGCCAAGTAACAGACCTTCGCAGGGAGTTAGACAGAGCGAATGAGGAGCTGCTGTCATTTAAACAGAAGTATTACGAGATAAAGCGAGCGTTGGACGCTGACGAAGCGCGCCGATTACGCGTACCTACCCCCGGCGCCGACGGGAACATTTGTAGTCAAACTTGCACGTTCAACCAAAAGACACAAACTGCAGGTCCTACGCCTGTTGGCTCTCCTCATAATAAATAAACTCAATTATGTTTTTAGTAAGTATTGTTTTTAGTGAGTATTGAATCTTGTGATTCTCGGCCTGCTTTGCGTAAATACGCACGTGACATAATTTTGTTACCTTCTCCTCATATTATTGTGTCTTAATTAGTTAACTTTTTACCACCATATACTTTGTCTGTGACTCATGTTATGTAATTTGATTGTAAATAAAGGGGGAAAAAATAGCTATATCTCGCACTGACCTCTTGTTTTAACGCTTAGTGCTCGTACACGTTAAAACGCGGTCGCGATCACGAAATATCAAACACAGGGCATCAAATGCAAGTGTTTATAATAAAAGTAAATCCAACCGCGCCCGCGTGTTGTATGTAAACAAGCACTTAGCGTCAGTACGGAACAGGTAACTCGACAAGACAAAATTATCCTCACGCGTATTTTTACAACACACCTAAGCCGAACTCACAACTTGTATGTATGTAATTCATGACGTGATATTTAGATACTTTACACTGCACTACTTGCGCAGTGCGTTGCGTGAAGTGCAGTAAGCATAATGTCAATGTGCAGTCTCTTAGAATGTGCTAGTATCAACCTTTGACAATTTTCAGGCATTTATTATGCGTACTACGTAGGGATACGCATTAAGAGTCAGAAGTTTGAATGTTATAGGCGTTCAATATGGCGCAATCGGTGTGCTTATTTATGCGTACTTATGTGAGCTACGTCCCTAGCAAAATACGACGGTTTTTCCGAAAAGAAATATCACTGGGATGTGTTCACGGAACTACAGATTTTGTTATTTTGCCCCAATTAATAATAAGACTGATTTTCTTTAGCGATTGACTAAGATTATTCTTGCAAAAATAAAATATGCAAACTTAGTAACCAGAAGAACCTTAAGTACCATTTTACGGGTGTTTATGTACTTGAAATTTGAGTACCACACAAAAATAAAATATACATCTATCTACTTTGATGTAAGACAGCATTTTTGAAGTACCGAGTTTGTGGATAAAATAAAACACTTATGTTTAAGCTTAACAGTGCTTAAGGTTTTTGTGGTAGATAAGGCAAACTTTGTGCCAATTAAGTTACCGTCTTTCTATAACTTAAACGGTGTTTGTGCAATATTTGGTTATTTATATTTTGTCTTTTTTCGTTGTTGTAAATGTTACACAAATCTAAATACGACTGTTATTGAAAAGCAGTAATTTTTGTATTCTTGTTAAGTTTCGTGTAATGTTAAAAATCATGTTAATCAGTAAAATTAGTTTTATTTAGATTAACGTTTCACTTCTATTTAATATGAGGCCATATTTAAGAATCTATCACTTCTATTTATGACAAAATCACTTAACCTGTTCACCGCCAAAGTCTGCTAAATCAGACAACTTTTTTTTTTACTTTAATATCATTCACCAAGCGTTCACCATACGCCACATTATTATTATTATTATTATTTGATAGCGTGGCGTGAGGTGGGCGTTTTTGACGAAAACTTGTCGCTAAAAGGGTTGAAAGTAATATCAAAGTGAGTATACACATGTATAAAGGCATACTTTAACAAAATTCTCGGATTAAGGCTGCAAACTAGATGTCAAAGATCAGCGGAACCACAGGGCGGTGGTATTCTTTCCATGGTTTGTCGCATGCAAAAAAAGTTAATGAAAAGTTGTACCACGCCGAGCAATGATAACATCACCTCCTACGATGTGACCCCTGACATCACTTTTTGCAGCCCCCCGATCGCGGTAAACGTGTTTACCAAAACTAAATCCCTCACATTTCTATTGTATTCAACGTTTCTATTGGGCTGAATACAAAGGAAATGTGAGCGGTTAAGTTTTGGTAAACACGTTCAAACTTACCGCGATCGGGGGGCAGTTTCGACCTGTCAGCTTGACACACTAGTTCTCTTATAGTTTAGGTCCGCTCGTTGTTGTGCTCGCCGCTTGCTTGAGCGGTCGCCTGCCTCTCGCGCGCGCTGTCTTTACCAGGAACATGCCTTGACAAAATCGACACATTATTAGATACATGTTTAGATATGTTACCGGAAATGTATGAAATTTAGGAATTGTATACAATTCCGAGGCTGTCTAGGAAATATATAAAACATTGTTTTGAAAGATTTTTTAATACACACATCCTAGAAAATGAGTACATTTCCTAGGAATTGTATAACATATTCCGAAATTGCTCTAGGAAATGTATAAAAATAATGTTTTCAGTGAATAAAATTAATAAAACAACCGAAGCTAACCTGAATAAGCGACGTGAGTTTGTCTTGGCCACATTGTAGATTTGCTCACTTCATGAAATGTTCGCATTTCATGAAATTTTTCACTGTCTATTGACCACATGCGACAACCGCTTAACGCAAACCTAGTCGTTTCTGGCACTTCGCCGGCTGTTGCCGCGGCACGCTCCTTCGCTCGCTCGGCTCGTGCCCCAACGCAGTTCTAACCTAACCTAACCCAACCAACCCTTAACGGGTTTTAAAGGTTTACTAACAAACCTACTTGTCGCAGTTCCGTCTATTACAATCGAACAAAGAAGTCGAATGACTTATGAACAGAAAAAATCAAACATTTTATACATTTCCGATTGTTATTTAGGAAATGACTTCCTAGGAAATTTATCAAATAAGTATAATTCATTTCACACATTTCCGGGCGATTTTAGAAATTGTATACATTTCAAAGGAATTGTATACAATGATGGATTTCACACATTTCCGTTAACAGATACAACACAACACAAAAAAAACAAAAGCTTAAACACTAGACTTTAAATTGAAAGCGAGACTTGAGGGGCGGGCTGATTCTTGTCATGAAACTGAACAACTTTTCTCAAGGAACCCATATAAAATTTCCAAAACATTTTTCACCATACTGATGTCAGAATTGAGAACCTCCTCCTTTTTGAATAAGATGGTCTTTTATTGTTGTTTTTGACATCGGTTAAAATCCAAAAAAGTATGAGTAAGACCAGTAGGTATAGAGTTATCCATCGGTTGTTTTAAAAATAAAGATAAACCAAAAAATTGTCTTACCAATATATGTGAGCACCACAACAGTTTTCACGGACAGCAAAAGAATCAGCAAGTACCACCATTTTGAAAAACCTTTAGAATCATTCGTCATTTTTAAATGTTGTAATATTTAATGATAATGCTTCGAAAAAAAAATAGTTTCACATTAACCTATCTAATTTACCTACCTACTTGTAATATGAGCGTCGCTTACGATTGAAATTTTTATTCTAAAATAATAGCTAATGTGGAAAGTAGCTAAAAAAATCCTACAACTCTTTCCTATTTTTGTAAATGCACTACTGACTACACTTTCTTTTGAGATGGCTGGCGTTTCGAAGAGAACTAAAATAGTTTGGAAATAGATACTATATAAAATATAGATACTAAATAAACAATGGAAAGATTAATACAATTACGTAATTTTAAAACACTCTTCATAAAGGATAAATGAGGCGTGTGGTGTAAGCCACATAATCACACAATGGATGAATTCTTGTTTAAAAAAATATTAAGAATACTAATATGTATTTATAAAGGTGTGTATCGGATATATTCACATTAATTATTCAATAAAGATGCATTCCAAATTAATGGTTTGACGCATTGTCATATACTTATTTTGCGTTTTGTACATTACGCTCCGAAGGGCGCACACACCTAGTTCGACGAATGCGTACTCCTAGAAGAGTGGGAGTCGTAACGCGTACCTTGTAATTTCACAGAATGCATAACAACAGTTGTAATAACGCACTTGCATGGTGCGTTACGCACACCACACTATTTACAAGGAGTTGCTCGAATTTAACAGTTTTAACTAAGGACTCCTTCATTTGCTGTTCTTCTTAGCGAATCGAAATTTAAACCGTTGCGGCCTAGAACGTATGCGTGCTGTTAATGATAGTAGATGTTTTGCACCACTTTAGGACAAACATCAAGATAAATAAAACACAAAAGTAATTAATCCGAAAACAATAGTTTTATTTAAGAACTTTTCACTTTCTCATAAAATATACACATTGTTTTTGTCATTAAACTAAACTGTAAGTAAATACTAATTTTAAATACCAATTCTCACGATTTTCAAACAGGTGGCTTAGCTTGTCGTGTGTGAGAAATGTTTCTTTACATTTTGTCTTAGGTCAGAGTTGGCTCAAAGACAAAGTTGTACACAGGATGTCTAAATTAGTTAGCGAAACTTTAAGACATATTTCGACAATGTAGCTGAACTTCCTCAAAATAAAATTGTCAAGTTTTATTGGGATGCCAATTTTTGCATTTAGCAATCTTTATTTGAAGTAAATATGGTAATTACAGATGGCATTTTATGTATTTAGAGAAAGTATTCAGGTTGGAAAACTTGTATTCTTAATTTTCGCTGGCTTATTTAATATCATCCAATAGAAATGAGTCTCGCACATTGGCTAAGCGGGCTGGTCGGTGTCGGGTCTCCCCACAACCTCGCTATCGGTTTTCATGTACAAATACCTCACTTAAACTCTATTTAGAAAAAAATATCAAATGAAAGCATGATTTTGTACATTTCAAATAAAATAAAAACACGAAGACCTGTTTTTCTCGTTAATAAGTGTGATGATAATCTACAGTCGTTTGATGCTTAAAAATAACAGTTCGAATGGTGTGAGCGGGGAGGACAAATGCGGTCAAATGCTGCGGCGCGCGGCGGTTTACTCACGACTAACTTTACAATTTTGCTGTTCGATTTACCATTAAAATAAATTCAAAACCCATTTAAGCAATTTTTAAAAACGATGGAATCAAAAGTTTCTAGAGCTCCCTTTCTGTCAGATTCAAGTGAAAATATTACTACAAAATTAAGGCATAGCCTTAATAGTCTCAAGTGGTGAAACCAAACCGTCGTCAATTAATAACAAGTGAACCAAATGTTTAGGACATTAATTTAGCTCTAAGAAAAGAGACTGGTAAAGTCGCGAATCATATACAACGTATTTTTTTACCAGTTAAACTCAATACCAGGTAAGTAAGTATCTATTCTATTAACGTTGTTATAAGGCTTGTAGGCAGTGTCAGTACTTATGTTTATTTTTTGCAAACCATATTACCTTACTTCTGTAAAATTCGAAATTACTATGGTAATATAATAATTGTATGTATCATATGTAAATAATTCGCAACACGTTATCGTGAGTACTCCGCTTTACGAGCCCCCTCACTCGGTACCTTGCGGACGAATTCACTAATTTCTTTCCGCTAACAAAATGGTCTAATTTCTAAAAAAATCCATTTCTTACAAATTTACTTCTATCAAAACAGGTTTGATTATTATAAATGTGGGATCATACATAACAGATAAAGGGTAAGAAAAACTTTTAGGGCGACTTTCACTAAAGTGCTAAACGTATTTAACAGCCTAAACACATTTAACACGGTTGTCAAAGCAACGAATCTGTCAAATTAATCCAAATTAGTATCTTTGGTGCAAGTCGCCCTAAGTGTCCAATCAATTCAAAAATTAAATAATTGTGGTTCTGTATTTTAGAGGATTTTTCTGAGCCTAGTTTCTTTTAAATTGTAAGATCTGAACTTTTCAAGTTTAAAAGACCATTTTCAACCCATCATTTACAATCACACATCGACCCGCGACTCACGCTTACAGATATATATTTATGTATATATATAGCTGTCCCAACTTATTGAATACAAACACAGAATCATTTATTCTCTCATTCCTTTTAATTCACTCTGCATTTGCATTAAGACGCTCTTTTAACAAGAAAACTAAACTTTACTTTTTCTTTATTAATTTATTTATAAATTGTTAAAATTCTCGCCCCTGCCTCGTTGGGGTCATTAATCTTTTGAACGCCGAAGACAACTTTAAAGTCACGCCCGGACGCTTTAACGCCTTAGCTCTAGGAATTTGCCCTAGTTAATGGAATATTTAAACTAAGGGCTATGTTTTCAGTCATTAACTATGTTTACGGTATTTTTAGAGTATTATTTACACTCTGAAACTAAAAAAAATCTAATAAAATGCATATTACTTAACATTATTCTATCAAAAGCATTAATGTTGTCAAAAAGTGCCGGCGTTCAAAAGTTTAAACATAAAAGTTGTTCTTATTACTTATTTTCTCAACCTTATTGCTACATATGTACTTATTTCACATAAGTTCAATTTGGTGCCTCACCATTCGTCGCCTACATACTTCTTGGATTGTTGTAATATTAATGAAACAATAAGTTTCTTTACATAAATTTCTCTACACCATATTAAATACAAAGAGCTTCCTTTTTGTCACAAACGAGAATTGTTTAATTCTCATTAAGTGTCTTAACTTTAATAACTTTTCGACAATTTCACCATCGATTGACGATATAACTCACCAAGCGCTAGTAAATCTGGCCGTGACGTCAACGATATTAACTACACAGCGACGTCCTCAAAATCTAATTTTGTACACAAACTGGACGCACAGAAATCCCTTAACATTGAAGGGGTTAAATATGAATTACCAACACCAAAATTGTGCTTTAAAAAGGATTGTCAAGAATTTGTTAACTATAAACTGGCAATTATCTCTGAAAATTGGAATATTCAATTTGTTGGAGTCGTCAAAAAATTTAAAAATAGTTCAGTCACTGAACTAGCTTGTCTGGATAAGGTTATGTACAGACGCCAACCCTAGTCCTAAGGCCGGTACACACCGAATGCGTAAACGTGATACACGTGCGAGTGATGCGTACTTTGTAATAATAATTCCACCAACAAGATACTACTCGCACGTGTACACACTTGCATAAATTATGTGTATCGAACTTAATGCGTTAAATTCGCAGCTTGCACGTCTACATAGTAACATGGAATTTTATCAGGGACGACACACCGACATTACACACTACGCGTACATTCTCATATAACGGCCTGTACACACAATGCGTACTTTCCAATATCACACTTCTTGCACGCATGACAATAATGCTCTCAATCTCATATTCAGGTATTACACTTGTAAAGTACGCCTTAAAGGGTTATAACGACGGCGAAGTGTCAGGACCTCCTCAATTGTATCTCTCATGAACAAATTTTTAAAAAACAATTTCAATATTTGAAAACATTTATTAATTGCTTATCCTTACCTAAACAATTTTAGATCCATTTTATCTTTTGATTGACTCAAATCATTTTTAGTTCGGTTCAATTTCATTTTTATTAGGAATTCCAGACATTCCGCCATGTTATTAAGTAGTCAACCCGCGCGCGTGTGTATGGCGAGCGTCTTAATGCAAGTGTGTGGGAGTGTGTGTGTGTATGTGTGTGTCGGGTGCTTACAGTAGGTACTTATGACGTAGTTGCGTTGGAGTTGTCGCGTCGCGTCTAGTGCACGTCGGAACTTTCCTGCTTGGTAAGCTGGTGGTTGGCCGGGTCCGACGTATTTATTGGCTGTAAGGGAAATTGTTTTCAATTCATTATTTATTTTTAAGAACGTTTGACTTTAAAGTGGGTGGGAAAGGACCACTTTTTTATATATCTCATCGAAAATTATCGGGAAACATGCCAGTCACCAAAGGGGAAATATTGGCTTGAAATAAAGTATCTAGGATATCTGCACAAAAGCCTTTTTTGGCTTCTTATCTTGGCAAATAATCATTGGTTCTTTTATTCGTCATCAAGTGTTTAATTTATGTTACTTTGAACGCAATGACTCGAGTCTCCGAATTAGAATAATTTATTTACTTGAAGACTGTCGTATGCAAAGTTTTAAATTTTCTGTTATTTTGTTTACGCATTCAATTTTTTTTTTATCATAAGATGTACAGCCGACTTAAGCATATAAATACATACATGCAAAATATAGTGTAGTGGTAGATTTAAATGTAGTGTTCTAGTACAGGGGTTCCAAATCTTTTTAATGTCGTCACCCCTGTGACTTAGGAAAATTGATTTCACCCCGCTCTTAAAATGTTATCGATACCAACAATATAAGTAAATAAGTTCAAATATCTTTAAATCACAAATTGCACACTAGTTATGAACACATGAGATGTTAGTTGATGTGTGTAGGTTTGGTACTGACTAGCGTGATGGGCGGCTGCGGCGCGGGCTGCGGCGCGGGCTGCGGGGGGAGCGCGGGCGGCTCGTGCACGGCGGTGGTGGAGTGCGCGGCCTGCGCGCCGCCGCCGCCGCCGTAGTACCCGCCGTTCATGCCTAAACAAACGTTAAGTAATCGATTTATTTTATACAACATTTTTTTTCGTATTTTTAAACACCTTTAATTCGATATTTTACAAATTACAATGCCAGAACACATAAACACCGATCTACGCGCGAAAACGATCTGTCAAAACAATACATGTTGCGCCACACCGCGTGGACTGGTAGTGCTGTACCAATTATGTCGTTGATCGATTATCTCTTAACAAAACATACATTAAAGGATTTAAACACATATATACACATTCGTTCTTTTGACCCTACTGATTCTACGCCCTATTCGAAAAGATGCAATCTTCCCCAGAGAAGAATAGGCAAGAAACTCTTGAGGGTGCTCTTTTTAATCACTAAATCTAAAATAACTTAGAGCTGAGCAGTTCATTCCCATGGTTGTTGTTTAATTACTGAAATATTAATCTATATTTATGTTTTATAATAATTCTATAATTGTTGATTAGTATGCTGTTATAATTTTGAATGAGAGTGTAAAATTTCATTAAGAAAACCCATAATTTATGTTACATGTATTTAAATTTCGTACTCGTAACACCCGAAACGAAGCATTAGTAACACCCGAAACGGGTAATTTTATTCATTAAAATAAATATAAAATGTATTACTAACTTTTTGTCCCGTGTTTAGGTTGGCTACTGGATTAAGTTTGATTTGTCATAAATAAATCTGGAGATTACTTGGAAAATTCGCTGAATTATGCATGTAAACACAGATGGTCAAAAGGTGGAGGTAATTTGGTGTAACACCCGAAACAGCTACTTATTCGTTGTTTTCTCTTTATTGCTCAAATATTTAAAAATACGATTCTAGAAATCAGTAAAAACCACCCATATGTGTGTGATTCAATAGTTGTAATAGTACAGTTGTAATTACTACTCTAATAAAACATTTTATAATGAGTTCAAGTGTAACACCCGAAACGATGGAATGACCCTTTATTTACTGAAAGCGAAGATCAAATATAGCTCGATTCGTCTGTTGCCTGTTTCATTGCTTATTTTTGCTGTACCGTTGTTACAATTACAACTTTCAATAACCTAAGTATGAGGAAAATTAGCTTAATGTTGTTCAAACCTTCCCACAAAATTTTGTTGTAGGATTCGTATTTCTAGGAAAATCCAAAAACGTTAGTATGAAAAAAACAATTTTCCAAAAATGCTGTATGAAAATGGCAATTTCATAGGTATAGACCTATTATATTGCAATGAATAAAACGTTAAGGCTGCTAAAAATTAAACTATGAAGTGTGGCTATATGAATGGTGTGCTTACCTTCGCTGTAGGTGGAGGGCGGCGGCTGCGGCGTGGGCAGCGGCGCGGCCGGCGGCGCCAGCACGCCGCCGCCGCCGGTCAGGAAGTAGTCCTGCGACAGAGCAGCATTATTAATAAGATTGAACCTTCACAAATAATATTTTAAACATGCTTTTGACAAAAAAAAACAAGAGTACGCATACACCTAATGCGTACTCTTAGTATGTTGGATGTTCAAAGTACGCATGGGCTTTGGGCATTTTGTTACGTACATACAATAATATAAGAGCTAAACGTGCTTAATTATTTGATATTATGACAATAATGTAAGGTAAGTTATCAGAAATGTAAATAAACCAACATTAGAACGTAAATCCGCACTCTGACCCAACCTGCTTCGAATGTGTGTAAAACATAGTCATATCTGTTTATTATCTATGAATCGTTTATCAAAGATCCATGACATTTACTTACGAAAAAACATGGCACCACGTATGCATACTTTATTGGTTTTAAGCATATTATAACAGGTTTTTATTATGATTTTTGGTCGGCGTGTCGCTAAAGGGGCAGCCCAAGGGAACTTTTCTGACGTTATAAAAGCCTTGTGTGCAAATAAAGTATATTGTATTGTACGCATACGTATGTACACATACCTTGTTAACACAGTTGCGCAGACAGTCGGGTATGCGTCCGACGATGGCGCGGCGTATCTCGGAGGCGGCCATCTCTCTCAGCTCCTGCGCCGACGCGTCCGAGTAGAAGGCGGCGTGCGGCGTGCATAGCACGTTCGGCGCGTCCTTTAGAGGGCCCTACAAACACGGTAACGTTGTACTATAGATTATTTGATGACTCAAAGACTCGAGGCTTTTGGACTCTATTTTGCAGAATAATTATTTAAAAATGTTCCTATATTGCAGCACGACGCAAAATTAGTTTTGCCGAAACAAAACAAAATGTGCCAACTGCCTACTCTTCCCAGGCATTTTTTGAGACTAAAGTATGGTTTTAAACATGGTTTTGCCGTATTGTGGGCGAAAGAATCTTTCACCACTTAAATCATGTTTTATCTTATAACCTTCTGAATTTATGTCTAACTAGCTGACCCGACAGACGTTGTCCTGTTTTCTTTTTTTTTTCAACTTTCTTAATTTTTTCTTTCATAAGATCCTTCTCCTGATAGTAACGAACACAACAAAAAAATAATTAGCGAAATCGGTCCAGCCGTTCACGCGTGATGCTGTGACCAAGGGAAATAGGGATTCATTTTTATATATATAGATGTGGCATCACGTAGTTTTAAATTTTAAAACCACTGTTGCTCTGCCTACCCCGATAGGCATTATGTATGTAAATTGAGTCAAAATTCGTCTTGCTGACCACCAAAAATATATGTACCTGGAACACGTTGAAGGGCTCGTTCTCGTGCACGTCGAGCGCGGCGGCGCGGATGCGGCCCTGCTTCAGCGCGGCCGCCAGCCCCTCGTCGTCCACCAGCCCCCCGCGCGCCGTGTTCACCAAAAACGCGCCTGCCGATACAAGAACAAACCATACATCACATACAGTACATTACATCTTTCGTGATAGTCGTTAAGGTTCACATTTTTTGTAAAAAGGGCTATTATAGAATTTCTGATTATCGGTTAGACAAGCAACCATGGGAATAAATTGCTAAGCTCCAGAGTTATTCAGATACAAAGTCAATTAAAATTAGAAGTAAGAAAATTTATATGATTGACTTGAAAAGAGCGACCCTCGGAGTTTCTTGCCCTTTCTTCTCCTGAGGAAGACAGCATCTTTGCGAATAGGCGCAAAGTCAAAAATGCTAATGTACTTAATTAACTATTTTGCTTGAGCAATGAGCATCATTGATGATCATTGATGATTTATATTGATTTTGCTAATGTATGATGGGACTACGTTTCACAGATGGTGCTGGCTGGTCCGAGTGCTGTCAAGTTTTGGTTTAAAAAGTTAAAATCCCTACTAATATTATAAATGCGAAAGTAACTCTGTCTGTCTGTCTGTCTGTCTGTTACCTTTTCACGCCTAAACCGCTGAACCGATTTTGATGAATTTTGGTACAGAGATAGATTAGAGCCTGGGAAAGGACATAGGCTACATTTTATCCCACAGTTGGGCACGATATAACCTGTAGTCCACGCGGGCGGAGCCGCGGGCGGAAAGCTAGTTGAATATAAAAGATTCGCGAGGCGTCTAAAAAAAGAAAATGACAGCAATCCGGGCCAGGGCCATTCGCTTTAGAGTCATCGAAAGGTGTTGATAATGTGCACAAGCGCTTCATGATTTACTAATCTGTGTATTCGCTGAAAATATGTCGCGTTAAAGTGATTATATTTTATGTTTACCTGTTGTACGGACTTTAATTGTTGTACGCCCCTAAATACAGCGTCTACAGTAACGTGAGCGGTTTAGCTTTAGAAAACACGTTGAAACAATCGCGGTATCAGGGGACTGGTGCTCTAACCAACTGAGCTATCGTGCCTTCAAGATGGCGAATAAAAATTTCGCCGCTTGACTCGAAGTTGATTGATAGCTCTGCGGGGCAATCGCGCTAAAAAAAGTGGATTGAGTCGCAATTGAAACACAGTTGGGTTGCTACCACCTAAGCGAAGCTGATGCTGGGTAAATGAGTGGAACGTTGTCGATTGCTTCTTTATAAGGAGACCTTGATTAACGACATGAACCCAACACAGCAATGTACATCATTCCATGCGTTCAATCATCATCAGCTTCGCTTAGGTGGTAGCCCCCCAGCTGAGTTTCAATTGCGATTCAATACCCTTTTTTTAGCGCAATTGCCCTGCAGTTGGTTAGAGCACTAGAAGATCTAATCCTGGGGTCGATGGGGTTGAGGAGTTTTCAGTTATTTTTATTATTTTTAAGATGCTTCCAATGAGGCTGGTTTAGACATGTATGTGATCTAGAGCCTCGTTTTCTTTTGTTAAATCAGATTTTTTTTAAAAACCTGGGGTCGTAGGTTCAAGTCCCATTTGCACCGAACATATTTCTGTCCCTAAAAAATATTTGTTTATTGGGTTACATCAAGTTTGTGAATGAGCGCACTAAACTGAACTTTCCCTACGGAACACATGTCGAAAAATGAAAAACAAAAGAAAACTTTAGAGGGTTACTAGACAATTTTCCCTAGGTGCCCATTTGAAATTCTTAAAAACGTTACGCGCTGTGGTACGCAGTAGGTGTGTTTCCCTACTTATGGTGCGCAATACACTACGCAACGACCTACAGTCTGGCAAAAAAGAGTAGAAATTAAAAAGTGGCAACACTGTAGTGTCGTCCCGTTTTTCTTAGATTTATTTGAAAGGGACGACGCTACAGTGTTGCCACTTTTTAATTTCTACTCTTTTTTGCCAGACTGTATATGAACTCAGTCTTTGTATACTTTAACAATCGTGAAGTTAAATACTTAACAATTAAATAGACATCATTTATTTGTTTATTCAACACACTTAAAACATTTATTTACAGAGGGCAATTATGAATTTTGAAGTTATAACAATAGTAGATATATGTGTTGCAATGAAAAAAATGGCTCTAACTCATGTTTGTGCTCTTCATTGAAGGAAGAACGCTGGTATTCTGTTGGAGCCACAGTTGCTTAAATTTATCTATTTATCAGTTCGTTACGTGATGCTAAATAAAAGTAGGTATGCAAATACTCAAAATATTCTTACCAATAAAGGTGAAAAGCATCACAGCTTTCACGAAGAGCAAAACAACAATCAACCACACCCACCATTTCGTATCAAAATAACCTTCTCCTTCGTAACACCCCATTTTACACAAAATATTTAGTTTCAAGTTTTTAATTTTGAAATGCCTTGAACTGATCCTGTGCTTTTAAAGTGAATTCAAACATCAACGTTAGATACTAAAAAGTTATTTATTGCAACGAAATTCCTAATATGTTATTAATTTCAATTATATTTCTTTATCGCAGAAGGGTTTTTATTTTGATTTTTTAATGTAGCCATCACTTTTTAAACAATTAATTAGATTTACACAAGCTCAACTTTAATTTCCGCATTAAATAAATCGTATCGCTGAAGAACTACTTCTTTATACAAAAAAAATATTTGAAAAACTGCCCTGTGTATACTGAGGCGTCAGGCACTCCCGAGAGGTTAAATAAACAATACATATTATAGAATAACAGACTTAAAGACAATAAGGGCTCTATGATAGACATAAATATTCATAACATAAGGTAAGTAAACGGAATAAATAAGCATTGTTTTTTTACTCTTGAAATTTTACAGAGGTGCCTGGATGCAAAACAATCAAATATTTGTGTTTTTTTTATTATTACCTAGATTTATTTTTTATCTACAGGAAAACATTAAATCGATAACAGACCACTTTGGCTCTTCCTGGGCCATAGGGTCCACCTGCATTATGCTGTTGTCGAAACTATCGCCGTGGCGACTTTTATTGATATTTAATCATTTATTCATAATATCATACAAATTTCCTCCGAGAAGGCGCGTCGAAAGGGGAAAATGTTGTATTACAGATACATTAACCAGTAACCACAAAATATTATCATAGGCAAGTTCGAGGAGGAAAGAGGCACCGGTAAATCAGTATATGTTCCATTTGGCAAGAGAAAGACAATAGAGCTGACTACCAACCTGAAGTAGTAGATAAAGAAAAGAGTAGACACATCTGAAGAAACAGCCCCACGAGCATGGTTCGAAAGGATAATTATCACGGATATTTATTTACGACTAGCCTTTCTACCCTACCCGGGACTTCGTTCGGATGCTAGTAATATTAGTATGAAATTAAGATATTAGAAGGATGTCTAATCTGACGAAAACTAATTTTAACTTAATATACCTTTGATTCATGTTTATTACTTGATTTGTGTTCGATATTAAATAAATAAAAATATATATTTGTTTTTAATAATGTTTGTTACAATTTGTTATAAACCAATATAACAAATGAATTTTTTACACTGGTGATAATTATCCAATAACTATCCGATAATTATCAGATAATTATCCGATAATTATCAAGAAGAGTAATTATCTTGATAATTTCGAACCCTGCCCACGAGTGATTTTAAGAGCTAGAATCTTAATATATATAACAATTTCGGGTTTGTTCGAACACTTATAACTCGAGAACTTTCATGGTTTTGGATTTTTAAAGTCGGCTGCACGCACGAAAAAGTGATTGTTTATTATTTATCAATAAACAATCGAAACCACACGTTTTCTTATGACGATATAACGTAAATTTATCGTCCGTAAACCGGCTTTACAGACAACCAATTTTTTTTTGTATTTGTATCCGTCCCGAATAGCAGAATAACTATTGATAACACATATAATGTTCCCAAATTTCCTCGGCAACGAAGTCCGGGGCGAAAAGCTAGTTGATAATAAAAATGTTTTGTTTTCTTACCTGGACGCATCTGTTTGATAGTGAACTCGTTGATGAGGTGATGGTTATGTTCGTTTAGGCTGCAGTGCAATGACACGCAGTCACTCTGGAAAAGGAGGTCCTGGAACACGATACAAATGAATAAACATTAATTTGACTAATACAGAACACATGTATAAATTTAAAAATGCGTACTTTATTATACGACTATGCGTACTTTGTGAGGATGCGTACTTTATTACACATGCTCAATTTAAACTCTTGAATCTTCGTAACGCTTGCGTAGTGCCGTGTACGAAGGGCTTTATGCCAAAATAATCTTACCAATAGAAAGCTCTCTTATTAGCGGATGACATAGGAAAAGCTTGCTTACTAATATTATAAATGCAAAGTAACTCTGTCTTTCTGTCTGTTACGCTTTCACGCCTAAACTATTGAACCGATTTGATGAAATTTAGTATAGAGTTAGAAAAGAGCTTGGGAAAGGACATAGGCTACATTTTATCCCACAGCTAGGCACGATATAACCTTTAGTCCACGCGGGCGGAGCCGCAAGTGGAAAACTAGCCTTAATATATAAAACTAAGTCGGGTTTGTTCTAACACTTATAAGTTGAGAACCGCTAGTCCGAATTTGATAACATTTAATATAGAGGTACAGTTCGTTCATTTCACGAATGCGCATGAGGTATTCTTTAAGTGAAAGCGTTAGAGTTGAAATTTGCTGGATTCGCGCGCACTCGTGACGTGCAGCAACTTTAGCTGATATCCTGGATTAACACATACATTATATAATTTTCCCAAATTCCCACGGCAACGAATAAAAAAGCTATTCTTAATTAATAAAAAAAATATAAATATAATATTGACCTGCAGCGTATAGACCCTGGTGAGCCCTAACGACTTCTCGATGCCGTCAGGCAGGTAGGGGTCGTAGAAGATGACGTTGAAGCCGAAGGCCTTGGCCCGCAGCGCGACGGCCGAGCCGATGCGGCCGAGCCCCACGATGCCGAGCGTGTCCCCGCGGATGCGCGCGCACCCCGCCGCCGCCTCGCGGACTTGCTCGGGGCCTGAGTATGTAAACAATGCCATGACTCTATACTATAGACTCTATACTATATATAGGGCTTTAGGTATCTCTCTTTCAACCTCTCGGGTGGTAAATCAGTTCATGAAACTGAACAACTTCCCCAAGGAACAAAGGTCGGAATACGAAAAAATTTTTTTTAGTTCCCATACAAACTGCGTCAGCTGATAGCGCATTTTGCATGGGAAGTTAATTTTTTTTTCATACTGACCTTTGTTCCTTGGGAAACTTGTTTAATTTCATGGACTGATTTACCCCCGAGACGTTGAAAGTGATTTACCTAAAGTCCTGTTTACTTGAGAAGCAGTCGTCTATGCCATTTTGATAGTGAGAGAAAGAGACGATCTATACTTAATTGTAGATCAAAACTTGCAAGTTTGCAGTTACAGTATGCGGAATTGGCCTGCTGACCGTTAAAAAATATAATTCGAAAACGGCACGGCTAAATTGTATTACTATTGCCTCCTGTGTACTATCGATACTAGAAGATGGGAACATAGGAGGAAATGGTGGAGGAAACGTGCCGTGCCGTTAAAATTATATAATAAAAAGGCCCAATGAGTCTGCCTATATCCTTCTTAAAACCATAAAGCTTAATATTGACCGTAGACAGAGAAAAAGTATAGACTGCGGCCGAGCGTGCCACCGAAAGGGACAGAAAATATTAGTACTGCCGTAGTCGGCCGCAGTACTGCGCTTTAATGTGCTGTAACCCGTACGAATTAACTGTGCACCTCGCGCTGTACTGTTACCACAGCGCGAGGTGCACAGTTAATTCGTACGGGTTACAGCAAAGTAAAGTGCTGGCCTTGAAAAAACCGGCACGCGCAAAAGGACAAAAAATGTCCAGCATTGTCTCTGTTTTTCACGTGCAATTGATATAGTTTTGTCCTTATCTGTGCGACCGAAAAAGAAGATATCCAGCAGTCTATACCTTTTCTCTGTCTACGATATTGACAAGATACTCAATCATCTATTTGCATTTGCACATTGTAAACTAATGCCTTAAATAAAATAAAGTCCCAAATGGGAAATCCTGCATGGGCACATCAAATATGCTCACTTGTATCATATAACCCGAGTCTCTTTAAAGTTCGAATGAATAGGCATCTTCTGGGTGAGCTTGCTACATCCTCGACCACATCTTTTCCCTTGAACTAGATTGTGGTCTAGAACAAACCCCTTGTTAAACCTCTTTTTCTTTCTTTCTTTCTCTTCGCGCGATTCTCGCACGCGCAGTAAACAAGCGCGCGACGAGCTAATAAATGAAATAAAATTACCTGTGAATTTCTTCCCTTCCCGTACCATGTTGGCTAGCCAGTAGGTCCGCCGGTACAGGTTCAATATGAGACACATGGTCGTGTCGGCCACTTCCTCCACGCCGTAGCCGGGCACGTTACATACTGCTATGCCTGGAATGGAACAAAACTGCATTTTAAACATTATATTGCAGGTTGTGGTCCAGTGTAGAGCGATTGAGGAGTTTTGGAGTAGTTTGATGGAAACTTTCATGGTGGACTGGGAGTCTAATTGATCGTCTCTTTCTCTCACTATCAAAGAGACAAAGACGACTGCTACTCAAGTATAGATCAGAGTCTGAGTCGCGTTCTGTAATATGGACCTAAGGCTCGTATTACAGAAGGAGACTCATGTCTTGTTCTATACTTAAGTATTGATCGTCTCTTTCTCTCCCCATCAAAATGAGAAAGACGACTGCTACTTAAGTATAGATCAGAGTCGCGTTCTGTGATACGGACGTAAGAAAAACAGAATGAACCGGCCGTCGACTCTTTCTAGGCATAATGTAGATGTCAGTAAGTTGCTGTATCATGGGCGAAAAGCTGGCAACCTATAACTACTACACTATTTTTTTATCTGAAATTAAAACCAGGGTTCGAAATTATCAAGATAATTACGCTTCCTGATAATTATCTGATAATTATCGGATAATTATCACCAGTGTAAGAAATTCATTTTTTATATTGGTTCCTCACTAATTGTAACAAAACATTATTGAAGTGAGTGTGGCTGTATGGATATTTGTTACTCTTTCACACAAAAACTACTGAATGGATTTTAATGAAACTTAACAATAATATAGCTTATGCATCAGAATAACACACAGGTAACAAAATTTTCGGAAAAAGCGAAGTCCCGGGCAGAAAGCTAGTCGTAAATAAATTAACTTAGATTGACCAAAGGAGCCAAAGGAATATCTTCATCCGATGATGATTCTATTTCCATTGGCTTTGTTGCTTGTTATTATCAATCGATAAGTATCCATATGTTATTATCACGATAATTATCACGATAATTATCATGATAATTATCAATGATAATTATCCTGTCGAACCCTCAAAAATGTCGAATGTGGCGTTAACTTGTTATAGAATACCATGCCGCTCTGCCTAACCCGACAGGTAATATAGGTGTGAGTGTATGTATGTATGTTTAGTGCAAGTTATAGTCACAGCTCTCGGTTGATAAGCACTATGGAAAGACTGTCAACTTTTGACAAAATAAATAGTGAAGAAGTATTTTTTATCACCATCCAAATTTTTCTTACGGCGGCGTCAGTAACATTGATAGAACGTAAATAAGAAAGAAAAATTTTTTTTTCCAAATTTTTCTGATTTCGATACCCCTTTTTAACGTCTCCGAGGATGAATTTTGTAAAACGCAGGAACACGGGTGTCACAAATTGTATTGAAGAGTACTATTACCAAGTTTCAAGTCAATTGGACGATTTTTTTTTTCATACAAAAAATCTAGCTTGAAATATTTATATGAAAAGTGGAAACAAAAAAATACGGGTCTGTTAAATTTTTATAAAGTTTACGTACAAAAAATTTGGACGGTGATAAAAAAATCTTCTTGTATAGACTCTATACTGTATACAGGGCTTTAGGTATCTCTCTTTCAACCTTTTGGGTGGTTAATCAGTTCATGAAACTGAACAACTTTCCCACGGAACATAGGTCAAAATATGAAAAAAAAATTGAGTTCCCATACAAACTTCATCAGCATATAGCGCATTTTGTATGGGAAATCAAATTTTTTTTTCGTATTTTGACCTCTATGTTCCTTGGGGAAGTTGTTCAGTTTCATGGACTGATTAACCACCCGAGTGGTTGAAAGAGAGATACCTAAAGCCCTGGATAGAGTGTCGACAGCCACAAGCATCTTCATTATTCTTATTATTTTTTTAGTTTAAAGTACTTCAATAAAACCTTATTATACTCTCTTAAAAAAAGCCAAATAAGCTTCTCTAAGGAAGGCTAACTCAACAGGGAAGCTCAGTAATGTTTTTTAAACGTTCTACGTAAGAGTGTTTTTAATTTTATCAAATCAAATTGTTTATTATAAAACTAGAATGATTATAAATAAAACTTAAGATTAAGCATATTAATAATAAGATAAATTAATGGTAGGCTAAATGGCTGTATTTTAGGCAATTTATGTCTAAAACTTAACTAATAATTATGTTTAATATAAGTTGTTAGATGGAGTGAGTGTTGGACCTGATGGGTGACTGCAGTGGAAATTTATCCCGAGCGTTTACGTGCTTCGAAGGGCACGTTAAGCCGGCGGTCCTACAGTCGTTAAAGCAAGTCAGAGGCAATTTGGCGGTGTAAACTCTTGTCACCAAGTTTGCCACATACTTAATTAACCTAAACAATAAAGAAAGAGTGTTACCTAGTTCCCCGGCGGCTTTGACATCAATATTGTCGACGCCGGAGCCGATGCGCACGATGATCCGTAGCGCCTTGAACTTCTCTAAGTCCTCCTTTGTCAGGATTATGGTGTGCCACATCAACGCGCCCACTGCTTCGTTCAGCACCTGAAATGCAATGCAATCTTTTGAAGGACTGGATTCTATAGCCAGGAACCATCACTGGTTTAGGTATAGTCCATTGAAAAGTTACATTTGGGGTTGCGTTTTTTAGAGGACGCAATTTTATTTTTTTGATGTGTAGGGGGGGTCAGTGTAAAGCTAAAACCAAGTTTGTGGGGTCGCCACCCTTGTCCCACGGCCGCCATCTTGAAAATAGGGGTTGAAATGGTTTTTACGGTATATCTCTTAAACTATTTATTTTATAAAAAAAATTTGTAAACATTTTTTGTTGCAAATTAAATTCTCTACAACTTTGGTCCAGTAACTTTTTGTCGTAGAACTATAAATAAAAAAGTTATAAGCGAAAATCTTCAGAAATTAATGAAAATCATTTTTACGAAAAAATGATATCAGACCATTTTTGTAGATCGTTTTTTGAGGAACAACTTTTATTTGCATCATTTTTTCATTAAGTCAATAGCTAAGGTTTTACAGCGCTCCGAAGTGAGTACTATTTTTCAGTACTCTTAACTATACCTATATTATACATGTGTACTAATAATATGTCATCAGTTATTGTTTTTTTTTTTTTTACGTGGTATCAGGGGTGTTAATGTTGGCGGTTCATCATCAAAGTCATTTTCATCAATTAATTCTGAGAGTTCTATTACGTTGCTGCAAGTCTCTCCAGAACAATGGAAGCACACTGCAGAACATTTCAGTCCTGCTTTTCGACATCCACACATCGCTCCACAGTTTCCTTTGCATTTGCAAAAAATCAATTTTAGAAGCTCAGGGGGTGCTGGAGGTTTTGAGTTCTGCACTGGCATCAATAATTTTCCACATTTTTTCCAGCCCCAGTCTTCAGGATCATTATAATTACCAAGCCACGACTGGACCTGATGGTAGACTCGGAAAGTATGAAAGCGAGCTGTGTCTTGTGTTGGAGGAAGTGAATAATTAATTTTTAATAAAATTGCAAAATTTTTAATTAAAAAAATTATAATAAAGTAAAAAAATAAAAATAAAAAAAAACAATAACTGATGACATATTATTAGTACACATGTATAATATAGGTATAGTTAAGAGTACTGAAAAATAGTACTCACTTCGGAGCGCTGTAAAACCTTAGCTATTGACTTAATGAAAAAATGATGCAAATAAAAGTTGTTCCTCAAAAAACGATCTACAAAAATGGTCTGATATCATTTTTTCGTAAAAATGATTTTCATTAATTTCTGAAGATTTTCGCTTATAACTGTTTTTTTTATAGTTCTACGACAAAAAGTTACTGGACCAAAGTTGTAGAGAATTTAATTTGCAACAAAAAATGTTTACAAATTTTTTTAATAAAATAAATAGTTTAAGAGATATACCGTAAAAACCATTTCAACCCCTATTTTCAAGATGGCGGCCGTGGGACAAGGGTGGCGACCCCACAAACTTGGTTTTAGCTTTACACTGACCCCACCTACACATCAAAAAAAAAAATTGCGTCCTCTAAAAAACGCAAGGTAAGGCCTAAAAAATGTAACATTTCAATGGACTAGTATTAATATTTACATGTATAAAATAAATAAAAAATAAACGCTACACACTCAAAGGCCCACACTAAGGTTTTCCCTTGTGTCGTGGGTCCCTTGGAACACACAAAGACAAACACAAACACCCATGACCCGAGAACAAACATCTGCTTTTTACACAAATGTTTGCCCCGACTGGGATCGAACCCAGGACCCGCCGATCAAGAGGCAGCGTCACTACCACTCGACCAAACCGGACGTTCATATTTATACGTATCCTTCATATTTATACCAGGGTTCGAAAGGATAATTATCACGATAATTATCTTGATAATCATCGTGATAATAACATATGGATAATTATCGATTGATAATAACAAGCAACAAAGCCAATGGAAATACGAGTACAATCATCATCGGATGAAGATATTCCTTTGGCGTCTTTGGTCAATCTAAGTTAATTTATTTACGACTAGTTTTCTGCCCGGAACTTCGCTCTTTCCGAAAATTTTGTTACCTATGTGTTATTCTGATGCTTAAGCTATATTATTGTTAAGTTTAATTAAGACACTTCACCTCAAAGGCCCACATTAATGTATTCCCTTGTGTCGTGGGTCCCTTGGAACACACAAAGACAGACACAAACACCCATGACCCGAGAACAAACATCTGCTTTTTACACAAATATTTGCCCCGACTGGGAATCGAACCCAGGACCCGCCGATCGAGAGGCAGCGTCACTACCATTCGACCAAACCGGCCGGATTAAAATCCATTCAGTAGTTTTTGTGTCAAAGAGCAACAAATATCCATACAGCCATATTCACTTCAATAATGTTTTGTTACAATTTGTTATGAACCAATATAAAAAATTAATTTCTTACACTGGTGATAATTATCCGATAATTATCCGATAATTATCAAGAAGCGTAATTATCTTGATAATTTCGAACCCTGCACGACTAGATTACGCTTTTCTTATCTTCTTTAAGAAACCAAGCGTGCCATTAAGACAGTAGTGAAACAAAAACTTTGCAATAAGGGCTATTACAAAATTTCTGATTATCTATCAGACAGGCAGCTATGTGAATGAACTGCTCAGCTCTAGAGTGATTTCAGATTTAGTTAAAATTAGTAAATAAGAAAATTTGTAATGCGATTTAAAGAGCAACCTCAGAGTTTCTTGCCTGTTCTTCTTTGAGGAAGACTGCGCCTTTGCGAATAGGCGTAGGAGTCAGTAGGGTCAAAAGAACGAATGCGTATGTATGTATGTATTTAAATCGTTTAATGTATGTTTGTATGTATTTTATTGTAATCTTGACTTGTTTTAAGTGGCATCCTGAATGTCCTATAAAATAGAGATTTTTTTCTATTCTATTTTATTATTTTTCTACCTACTATGACGTCACACGAGCGATTTAGTGATGAAATGGTGCTAAAGGAAGCAAATTTTGCTCTCTTTTTGACACACGCGAAGTACATAACACTTGCGTCGTCCAGTCTTTTTTTTTAATCTGTAAACTTACTCATGGAGAGCATTATTGAATTTAAAAAAGTATTAATTGAATAATTTAATCCTCATTGCTTTAATGCTAAATTAAATCAGTGTTTTAAGAAAACAAAAAATTGTTTTACAACACTTCAGGTGATCAAGTTATAGATGATGTAAGGCAAACCACTCATTCTCACCAATCACCCTAAGGTAGACTGGTAGATAATGCTATTGGGCATTAAGTCCGCCCTTGTACTTTTAGTGCATTAAGTTTAATAAATAAATAAAATAAAATTATCACTTATAGCAGTTGTCTTTGTCATTTTTTTATTGAGAGAAATAGACAATCAATACTTAAGTATAGATCAAGACTTGAGTCTCCTTCTGTAATACGGGCCTTAGTGTTCAGAAGAACGTATCGAAGAAATGAAATCCATGGCGGAGCAGAGTCCTACAGCATTTGATTTGTTATTTGAATACTATTATATTAAAAGACATTGTTACCTTCTCGTGTATTTCCGATGTGGACTGTGCGTCGCAGAACGCGACTGTGGCGACGTCCTTCAGGATCGGCATCTCTACCGTGCAGTCCCGTCCGTCTAATAAAGCCACCAACGGCCTGGAATTCAAACAAAAATACAACTTTAGAGCAAGTTAAAATACTTAAAACTAGGTTTAATTGCTAAATATTATGTAAGTGAACGTCATAAACCGAAGGCGTCAAAATAAACTGCACAGCTTATTATTTATTTTCTTGCACGTAGCACTTTCTTGATGTTTCTTGTCTTACCTACGTAAGGTACATTTTAGAAGTAGTAACATGGTATTTTTTGTGTGGCATCGGTAGTATACCTACCTAATCTATTTCTCATCTTTATCCACGCGTATAATCGCACGGGTTACGCACAAAGCAACATTTGACGCCACTTTACCGGTTATTTAGATGGAATTAAGCATAATGGTGATAGATTGTAAGCCTTTCGCATACATTACAGCGAAACCCTCGCATCCCATTCACTGGTTTCTATAGTATGCCAAGTAAGAGTTGGCAGCTGGCACTTTCAAAGTTTTTCTTTCACTACCAATCCAGAGTGGAAATCAATCTTTATCTTTACGATGTTCCTAAATGCTAAGAGCTCAGTTATATTTATAACATGCATTCTATTTACAACTAACGTAATCTTCTTGTCCAAAAAAAATGATCTATTAAAGGCTCGTATTCCCACCCAGCGGCGCCCATTGGCTACTATAATAACAAAAAATACAAGGTTCAAGGTCGACTATGAATCAGCCAAGTCTGTCGGAGAGCTACAAAAAATATAGAATACTAAACAAGTCACGCTATCCACGAATGAGTTTTATTATTATAATTTAACAAGTTGCCAAAGGCTGTTAACATGTTTCTTTATATAGTCGTTGACGGCCGGTTTGGCTCTTGATCGACGGGTCTAATTCGATTCCCGGTCGGGGAAAATATGGAGCGCCTTTGACTTAGTTTTATCAAAACTTTCTAAATAAAGCCATGTGAATTCTCAAAAAAAAAAAAACGAATTCACAAACTAAGGCAATCAGTTGATCGCTCGAGTTTTATAAAGGCATTTTTTTTTCTTCATATTTTAACCTATGTTCCTTCTGGAAAGTTGTTCAGTGTAGTGGGCTGATTAACATCCTTAAATTTCGCTTACTAGTTTAAGTCAACGTTAACTCTGAAGCACAGTACTCATTTAGTCAGCCTTAGATAAATCCTACCCCATCCGCAAAAAAAAAGCGTGGCGAGCGCACCTGATTACCCGATTTTTAACGTAAGACTTCTTTACGTAATAGACTGAGATTCCAGGGCCACCAGGTTCTGAAGGTACTTTTTGGTACCTTCACAATCTGGTAGCTAAAAATTGGCCATCAGCCCAGGCTAGCTCTACTATTTCCCACACTTTTGGTTAATGAAAAAAAAATAAGTTTGGTCTGGCGGACGCGGCCCAGGGATCTTAGTCTATAACAGGATAGATTATAGTATTCTGTTATAAACTAAGATCTTCTACCAGCTTCTACCATGAAGAACCAAATTCTGGTTGTTTGATAACTGGCCTCTATACGTAAAACGAACTTAAATTGCTTACCACAATACCTACAACGCGCAGTCACCTTTGATTACCGCGTCTATAAAGTTATAACAACTTAATGACTCGTTGCAAAAAGCAACGACTCTCATTACATCGTTGTACAGGTTCACAGATTACCCTCCAACAAGATATTACATATAAACAACCAACGTGCGCCACGCATACTGTGGAAATTGGAGATAGTCGTTAAGGTTCATCTAAATAATTTGTAAATATATAAAATTATAAATAGGTTAGTATTGAATAATTTATTAATTTTATGATTGACTGGTTTTAATAATTGACTGATTTTAATCATTACAAATTTTTTGTATTGACAGTAGAATGTATACTTATATAGTCTCAGAGTTTTCAAACCGCACAATGGGCTCTGACTTGGTTTTAACGACCAAGCCAGGGTTAGCCAAGTTCGTTACATACTTGACTATACCTACACGATAAGAAGAAGACTAATATAGTCCGACAATAATTTTGATATCGTATTTTTTGATATTTAATGTATCTTATATGTATCTCTGCAATATCAAATTAATTTAAAGGTTCAGAATTATCGCGATCTGCTTTGTAAATCGCTCCTATTGACTACCCCGAAAGTTAAATCTTTTACTAAAACATGTCTGAACTGAAGACATGCACCGGAGCTCGGCTTTATTTACGTACAAAACCATAATTATGTGATTGTTAAGTAAAAGGTACAACCCTACATTTATGGTTATTGCAACTACATATGCAAAATGTAAGGTGACATTGAGTTAGTGAGCGAAAATTAAGGATGCGAAGCAGCCCCCTAAACAGCACAACTTTCCCCAAGGTACATAGGTCGAAATAAGATTAAAAATAATAAAATTAAAAAAGGGAATTTCCCATGGGTTTCTTGGTTGTTCAGTTTCATTGGGACAATGATCCCCTAACAGGCGCGGTCCGAAGGGGGGGGGTCACAGGGGACATGACCCCCCCCAAAATCTAAGGTCAAATTGAAAAATCTCAAAAATTTGCCAAATAATAAAAGGAAATTTCTAGCTATCCCCTAACCGCGATAAATTTATAGTTTGCTGACATCTAGTGGTGCTTTTATGAACTACGCGCGATGGCCAAAATAACTTGGAAATGACATCTAGTTTAGAAACAAGGAACCGAACTACGTAGTTTTGGTAATCCTAGCAAAATCGATATGCGTCGTTATGATAAAGATTGTATAACAATATTCTAATAATGTAATTTGTCGGTTTATTGTAAAGATTCAAGATAAAGGCTGTCTACTTAGTTGTGAATTGGGTGAGTGACCCCCTCCAAAATTTCTGGCTGCGACCGCGCCTGTCCCCTAAAGAACATTTAAAGTCACTCATATGCGGTGTCTTGTACTTGTAATCTGTGCTTGGTTGTACTGAATTATGGCGCATGCTAAAAGGCGGGCGGCCTCTTTCATTCAACTACTTTAAACCGTGACTACAAAGCGTACGATTGCGTTTATAGTAATTTAGTCGTATTCAAGCCAGCGACTGCGAATTAGAATAAATAATGGGTTGTGTTACTGAGATAGGTTGTTTTTTATATCAGTACACTAAAATTAAAAATTTTCAATCACCCCCGACATTCGATTGCTTATAACTTTTAAACGGCTGAACAGATTTTCATGAAACATGACTAAGAACACTCGGGATGAAGTTATCTATGATACAAAAAAAACTAAAAGAAAATAGGTTCATCGGTTTGGGAGCTACGATACCAGAGACAGATACACAGATAGACATTAAACTTATAACTGTGTGGTGATCGGTTGAGAATAACACCACCCCATCTCTATCCGTGGGTGTTGTAAGAGGCGACTTAGGAAACACAAATGAGACCTGCCTCCTAGTAATCCATCCCAGGCAACGACACTTCATTTTTTTCTGAATGGTCTCACTCATGCGGTGTGGTAGGCTTTGTAAAGGGCCGTCTGGTTCGCGACCAGCCTCCTACCGAAGTCCGACGCCAAACAGCTTGCTGTGTTCCGTCGGTGCGTGGGAGTACATAGGCATTTCTGGGTTAACTCGCTCCATCGTCGACCTCATGTTTGACCATATGGTCAAGATTGAGGTCAAGAGTTAACCCATCTTATAATAAAAAAATATAAAAAACCCCTCTCTTTTTGCGTCGGGGGTTAAATAGTATTTATGGATGTTTGTTACTTCTTCACGCAAAACCTAATGGACGGATTTTGATAAAACCATGCAGCAATATAGCTTAACTTAGACATTAGAAAAACACGTTTGCTACATAACTTTCCCAAATTCCTACGGGAACGAAATCTCTTCCATCCTTCCATCCATACACTCACGCCTATAACCCTTTACAGGGTAGGCAGAACGTCATGTGGTTCTGAAACCACTTGACATTCATTCTGAGGATTATTAGATGAAACTTGAAAAAGACTTAAAGTTTAGTTTAGTTTAAGTTTAGTGCTGACAACTTAAAGTTAAATTTTGAGTAGCTCTATTCGCAACGTCGCGTCGCGGTGTGAGCTGACCCTTATTTTATTCTGAACCGATCACCACACAGTATGAACACACGATCACCACCTTTTACTAAACACATACGTTCAAATGTAGATAGAACGTAACGCATGCGTTGCCGAGTGGTGGCACTTTGTTTAGCCGAGCGGTGTCGGTGACCGAGCTCCGAGCCAAGGTTGTCCGCGATAACGAGTTTATGCGCGCTCACCGGCGTCATATTTTGCATCTATTGCTATATCTACACTAACATTATAAAGAGGAAAGATTTGATTGTTTGTTTGTTTGCATTGAATAGGCTCCGAAACTACTAGACCGATTTGAAAAATTCTTTCACCGTTAGAATCCTACAGTATCCCTGATGAACATAGTGAACATACATAATTTCCTCGAATACCCACGGGAACGAAGTTCCGAGCGGAAAGCTAGTCGACTATAAACTTAGACCATACACTTTATAGTCGGAGCCAGGAGCGTGCCCCTTTTAGATAGCAATAGTTTACCCCTTCCCTGCACCCAATCATACCTCACTGTACAAAAGCTGTACAACAACTTAACTAATGGAGTCTCTTTTCTCACAAATTCACCACAAAAACGAACAAACTTTATGCACAAAACCTTAAGAACCGTAATGACAGACAGAAGCTGCAGATCACACGCTTTGTCTGTCACGAATTGAAAATCGTGACATCAAAAAATGGGTTACGCAGAGAGAGATGACGTTAAAGTAATCTATCTCTTACTATCTTGTAGGAACTCACATGTTTGCATCTCTTTCGAAAGTGCTGTGACGTCATAAGTACTCCGTCTTTAGAGTGTATGGTCTATAAATAACAACACATCGTAATGCCATTGAGGTGATAGAGAATAAATGAACGCTACTCACTCAAAGGCCCACACAAACGTCCCTTGGAACGTACACAAAGACAAGAGCACTTCGTGACCCGAGAACAAATTTCATCTATAATTTTACATATTCGTCCCGACCATGAATCGAACCCAGGACCCATTGGTCAAGAGGCAGCGTGACTACCACTCGACCAAGCCGGCCGTCGAATTTCAATTGGTTTCGTGCCAAAGAAAAAAATCCTACCTACACGAAGGGAATTTAGGCCATAGTCCATGCGAGCTGGTGGACCGCGCGCTTTTCGAAAACGAATTTTCTTAAAGACATCACGATGTACTCCTTCATCGCTTAGCAAATGATAATTAATGAAAAATCCATACATAAATTGAAAAAGACTAATTTAGTGGTACTTAACTTACATGGCACCGGGATTTGAACCCGCAACCTTCCGGTTAAAACTCTAGCCCATTACTAACTGGGTTATCACCGCATTACAAAAATAAAAATCTTCAGAAATGAAAACAAATTCTTCTTCTTATCATGTAGGTATAATCAAGCTCATTTCGGTAAATCCGTCTCTCAATGGTAAAAAAGGTGCTTATGTACAGTCAGGCCCGTATTACACAAGGAGACTCAAGTCTAGCTATACTTAAGTATTGATTGTGTCTTTCTCTCACGATCAAAATGACAAAGACGACTGCTAATTAAGTATAGATCAGAGTCTTGAGTCGCGTTCTGTAATACAGAGTGACTGTACTGTACAGTGTACATATTAATTGAGTAAGATTCCAACTCCATCCAATTCTCGGATCCGGCCAATCCAAATCGATAGCTCCCATTAGGAGCTGACTAACCGAATTGATGAAGCAAATTAATTTATAAGCGAACAGTTAACTCGAATAACACTGGAGAACTTGGTTAATCAATTATGCTGGTAGAATCAGTGAGTTTATTGGAGATAAATAATGTCATGGATTTACTCTAAACTTATAAGGATTGACAGACAGACAAATTATTTACTCAATTAGTTAATGACTAGCGTTTCGCCCGGTACTTCATTCTCGTGGGAATTTGGGAAAAAGAATGTAGCCTATGTGTTAATCTGATGTCTAACCTGCAAAGTTTCATAAATATCTGTAAAGCAATCTTTGCTTGAAGGAATAATAAACATCCATCAATTTATCCACCCTCACAAACTTTCGCATTTATAATTTAATCTAGCTTTCCGCCCGGGACTTTGTTCCCGTGAGAATTTCGGAAATTTTTGTAGCCTATGTGTTAATCCAGGGTGTCAGCTACCTCCACGCTAAATGTTACCAAAATTGGCCCAGATATTTGAGCATGAAGAAGTAACAAACACACACACACACACACTTTCGCGTTTATAATATTATACAAAAAAAATGTAAATAAATACTTTTTTACCATTTACGTGCGCTCTGTTCTGGCGCTGCGCTGGCCTGTGTATATAAACACCCCAAACTCCATACAAATACTTGAAAATTCTGAACGTATATCATATTAATCATATGATTCAGAAAAATGCTTTTCTAACTTAAATCAGCGGTTTATTAGCTGATTTACTAAAAATTAGCGATCCCAAAAACATAATTAAAGGTCTGTCTGTCACCAACTCACTGAAAGACAAAAGGGGGTGAGGGGAGGGTGAGTAATTAAACCAATTAAAGCAGTGGGTGTGCGATTAAACTAATAATTTAAACTTTCGTCATAGCGAGTTGGAATTATTATTATTACCGCCAAGTTTCGAAACGAGAAAGCAATTCCCCGCCGCTCTAGTGGGGGTGGGTGTTACTGAATTTGTGCCAGAGATAGAAGTTTCAGAATATACAGATATATCTGGCTGAAAGCAAGTAGAAGTAGTCAAAGATAATTTAAAAGTAGTTTTCTTTTATCAATCAGTATGTAGTGTACACACCGGGTTCTTAATAAGTAACATTAACAGGATAGTCCACCAACCCGCATTGGGCCAGCGTGGTGGACTATGGCCTAAATCCCTTTCGTGTTTCGAAGGGAGGCCCGTGCCCATTGGTGGGGACGTATATGGGCTGGTAAAAAAATCAACTCTGTCTCTCCCGCTGAAGGAGGCGGTGATACAGTATATTTATCTAATAATCTTTTTCTCATTTAACTCCGACGCAAATGATAGGTGCTACGAGTTTGACGCATGTCTATCTGTGGCATCGTAGTTCCTAAGCGAATGGACAGATTTTAATGCATTTTTGTTTGTTTGAAAGCTGACGTAACAGTAATGGTTCATTGCTTTAGATATAGATTTAGGTTTTTAGTACATTTAATTCAAATTGGTAAGTGATAATGATAAGACAGCAATAAATAATATCGGAGGTGATAATTTACTTTTATTAATAAATCCCCATTTTTAGTTTTGTTTTCGTTTTAATGATAATCGATAAGAAACGCCACATAACTACAATGACCGATACTAAGGTTTTCCCTTGTATAGTGAGACCCTTGGGAAACAGACACTTTGTATCCCTTGGAGTAAATAAGAGAGAGAATTTCAGTCTTATTGACCTGACCCCAAAATGATACATTTTATTAGACACAGTGACAAACACGAAAACTTTCGTACGTTAAAACTTCACAGATGTTTACTATTAACAACAAAATAAACGAGACAAGTCAGCGGAGTCAACTCTGCGGGAGCGGACCGAAACAGATTTGGAAGCAAACAAAGAGGAAGTGGGGGTGAGGGAGTACCTCCCCATCTGGACATGTTTCTAACAGTGAGACTACTTAAAAATTCTCACTTTTGTTTATTGTCTTAACTTGAACTATCACTGAAAGTTGGAAAGATTTGGCCTTAGTAAATCCTTACTAATATTTTAAAAGCGAAAGTTTGTAAGGATGGATGTATGGATGTTTGTCACTCTTTCATGGCTGGACTGATTTGGATAACATTTGGCGTGGAAACTCAAACTCAAAAATGTTTATTTCATAGAACATACAAAGTGCTGCTTGAAAACGTCAAAAAATACATTAGCAAAATCAATATAAATCATTGAGCAAAATAGTGAATTACATTAGCATTTTTGACTTTGCGCCTATTCGCAAAGGTGCAGTCTTCCTCAGGAGAAGAATAGGCAAGAACTTCGAGGGTCGCTCTTTTTAAGTCAATCATATAAATTTTCTTACTACTAATTTTAATTGACTTAGTATCTGAATAACTCTGGAGCTCAGCAATTTATTCCCATGATTGCTTGTCTAACAGATAATCGGAAATTCTATAATAGCCCTTTTTACAAAGTAGCTGACATCCTGGATGAACACATAGGCTACATAATTTTCCCAAATTCCCACAGGAACGAATTCCCTGGCGGAAAGCTAGTCGAATATAATAAGATGTTAATGACCCAGTTTAGGTTTTGGTTATAGGTGCGTCTTAATCTGACAGTACGATTCCCGGTCAGGGGTGCAATGTTCTTTGATGTCGGTTTATTTATGTTTATCCATCTATATATCTATACAACAATACAATATACTTTATTTGCACACAAAGACATACAATACAATTAACAGAACATAAAACATAGTGTGGAAGAAATTGCTACCTAGCCTTATTGCTAGGTAGCAATTTCTTCCAGGCAACCTTAGGGTAGGACAGCAGTAAGGTAAGAAGTAGTTGGTGGTGCATAAAATTAAATACATATTAATAATACAAATAAACAAATATATAAGTATATATAAATAAATATATAAAATAAGTATAACATACATCTATATATAATATACTAGCTTTCCGCCCGCGGCTCCGCCCGCGTGGACTACAGGTTATATCGTGCCCAATTGTGGGATAAAATGTAGCCTATGTCCTTTCCCAGGCTCTAATCTATCTCTGTATCAAAATTCATCAAAATCGGTTCAGCGGTTTAGGCGTGAAAAGGTAACAGACAGACAGACAGACAGACAGAGTTACTTTCGCATTTATAATATTAGTAGGGATATACACTATATCTACACTAATGTATGTATGTATTTATTCTTTACTGTACAATGATAATACAGAGGATAACAAAACAGTAATAGGAAGTTTACAAAGTAAAATAAATCGAAAGTAACTCTGTCTGTCTGTCTCTGTCTGTCTGTCTGTCTGTCTAATATTATAAATTCGAAAATAACTCTGTCTGTCTGTTACCTTTTTAAGTTCTCTATTCTATTTACTTCTTCTTTTAATTGAAGAACATTCTTTTAACTAAATATTTAGACTTTTGTTAATTTGATGTTCTGTTTTAGCAAATAAATGGGTAAAATAAAATAAAAAATAAACTTTTTAAATAAAATATATACATTGCAAAGTTACTATCTCAAAACTGATACTATAGTATTGTAACTCATAATGACAACGCAATGTAAACCGAATACTAATTCTATTATACAGTAATAATTGTAAAGTTTACAACGCGGCCCTGGTTTTCAATAGAAACCCCTCTGGTACACCGCTTATACTTCCCCTTTCCAAGTTAGCAACCCTTCGCCCAAGTTTTGATGGAAACCAAATAGGATTAGCGAAAGAATAAGTTGACTGAACCGATAGACGGACTTTGGAGTTTGTTAACTCGCGGCGCGGGTGCGGAATTACAATTAAGGGGCTTCGGTTCGATTCCGAGTTTCGGTCAGTTGTTTGATTAGTTAATTCGTTGGATCTATAATGAAGCAGGGGTTTCTAGCAACGACAAGACACAATAGGTAAGTCGGAATCCGAAATGGTTAAAGATTTTGAACTGGTAGTTTTTTGCCATGTGGTGATCGGTTGAGAATAACAACACCCCATTTCTTTCCGTGGGTGTCGTAAGAGGCGACTTAGGAAACACAAATGAGACCTGCCTCCTAGTGTAGGCTCTGTAAAGGGCGGTCTGATTTGCGACCACCCTCCTACCGAAGTCCGACGCCAAACAGCTTGCTGTGTTCCGTCGGTGCGTGGGAGAACCAGTGCCTATATAGGCATTTTCTGTGTTAACTCGCTCCATCGTCGACCTCATCTTTGACCTTATGGTCTATACTAATATTTAGACTAATATTATAAAGAGGAAAGATTTGATTGTTTGTTTCCATTGAATAGGCTCTGAAACTACTGAACCGATTTGAAAAATTCTTTCACCATTAGAAAGCTACATTATCCCCGATGGACATAGGCTATATTATATTTTCAAAAAAATTAGGGATCCTTACTGAAACTCAAATAATGTAACCCAATATTTTTTACATTGCGTGCGCTGCGTAAACTATTGATGATAGAATAAAATAATGTACTACGACTTTGCAGAACACATAAATATTAACAAAAAGTGTCGCGACTGCATATATGTCTTACTATTGTAGTTATGCCACAATAATTGTTCTTTTATTTTAAAAATTTAATTGAAATGCCGCCCGCTATAAAATGCTCTTTATCTGTATCTTGGTATTGATCCTTATCAAAATAAATTACTTCATATTCAAGACTGCTTCAATGTCTTTATAGAACTTTTTGAATTATGCAATTCGGACATTCCATTCAAAAGATATCACGAGTTTAAAAATGTAAGTATTAGAAAAAAGTTTCGTGGTCGCCGCTCATCCTGCTCAGCCCCTCCGTCCACTAAAATCCACTAAAAGATCCATGGATTACTAGGAGGCAGGTCTCATTTGTGTTTCCTTAGTCGCCTCTTACGACACCCACGGAAAGAGATGGGCTGGTGTTATTCTCAACCGATCACCACACGGCAAAAACCACCATCGGCTAAAGGCATTCAAAGAAGATGGTATAAGCGTGAGAGGTAATAGAACCTCTTCAGTACTGTGAAGTTCACAGAGCATTATCTGTACAACCGATTCGAAATAACGTAGTGGGTAAAGTGGCACATGTGAGCTGAGGGAGTTGCAGGTGCTCACTCCAATGCAGGTGTTGGATAAAGTTCTGTGTAATCGTTTTGTGCAGCTATAACTCATTTAGATATTAATTTAACCGCACATGTGGGTCTTTAGTGCCTGTGAGAATGGAATAATAAAGACAGATTTTAGTAATATTTTGTATGTTTAGAAAATATTTTTTTAATCGAAAAATAAAATTTTAATTGTTAGATATTGGTGAATTACACTAAATAACACGGTTCATTAAAATAAAAAATAAACTTGAATAAAAAAAGAAAAGAATAAAAAACAATCGAAGTTAAGTTATGAAATTGCAATGTTCATTTTGTAATGCAAATACAAATTATGTAACGTATGTAAGGAAAAATGAATTCTTGTAAAAATACAGGATTAACTACGAAACAATATTACATAACATAAAAGCTATGAAGCTATGTATTTTTATCATCAAGTTATCAATGGTTAACATGAGGTTTTCCCACATCACAGGTGGGAAAAAAAACCTAGGTTAGAGCATTTTATGCTCTAACCTCATTCATATCAATTTTCCGTCATTCATATAAACAATTTTCCGTCTTTCATAACATAAATATCAGGAAAATAATGACAAAATATCTTACACAGACAAACATCGTTAAGTTTTACACGCGCCACCAAACTTGTGGTTTTTTAAATTGTTTTACTAAACACTTTTCTAATTAACCCATATAATAAACTAACATTGACCAAACATATTTAATCATGCTTTATTTATTCTCTTAGAACAACATGTTAATGATAGGTCAGGTCAAGTTTACCCAACCATTACTTTTTATGTTTTTCTTTCATTCTATAATACCGATAAACGTGCCAAACGATAATACATACTCGTACATTTTCTTATCAAAAGCTCGCGCTTGTGTCAATAAAAACATCCGATTTTTTTTTCAAACTTTACTTTATCGTCTTGCTTGTAGCCCTGATTACAGTTTTCCTGTCCATTTATCATATGAAATTTAGATTGAAGTAACAAAACTACTTGTATACCTGGTATTTAGGTTGTAAATCGATATAATTACATCACAGCGTATGGGAGAGGGGGGGGGGGTCATACCAAACGTGACCATAAATGTTGAAGGGATACCAAAACAGCGTGACATGGGGGGAGGGGTTCAAAAACTCGAAATTTTGCGTGACGTAGTATGTGGACGGCCCGTGGGACGGCCCCTAACTTGTGCTTGTACAGTTTTTAAAAAATGAAAAAAGTTTTTTCAAGTTAATGTGAACTTATTAACTTTAAAAAACTTTTCTAAAAAGCTATATTCTAAAAAGCCGAAATTTTTTTTTGAGTATTTAGTTTAAGTTTCTAAGGGAAAGTCGTTCAGTTTCAAGGGGAGAATCGACTCCTATCATTTCGCTAACTAAATTTAAAGTCATAAATAAACATAGAAAGAAGAAAACAGCATAACTGAGGCCTAAAAAGTTGTCAAAGGCCTGAAAGGGAAATACCCCAATGTTCTCGTCAAGTTTTGTACAAAAGAGGAAGGAATGACGCACTTAGCTTTGTGGAGACTTTGATACAGAAACTTCCATTCAAGTTTATGATACTTTAAATATCACAATGTCTTTTTCCTTCTTGTTGACGTAAACAAGGACGGCATTACATAAAGATTTTTCTTTAATGAACGTTTCTACAAATGCGTGTGTGTGTCACTTATTTAGTGAATAGGTTAACCTGTCGCGCCGCTTGCGATAGTGATCTCGTACACCAGGTGTACATTAGGCGCGCGAAGGCTTAAATAATTATAATGAGCCAGCGAAGTAACTGGTTGACTGGAAGAGATCCACTTGTGGGATAAGTTTGTACCTTGAATTTATGTAATATTTTTAACCCTCTTAATTCCAATGTAGAGGCCACCGCACAGTTTACTCCATTTTCATCGCAAAACCGCTCTTATCACAACAGTACAGAGTGTACACGTGTGGTAGCCTGAATTGCGACCATCCATACTTATTTTGTTTGATGTGCAATAAAGGATTTTTTACCATTGCCCCTCGAAAAAGGGTCCGTTATTCTTCAAAAACAGTGAATAAAACGCTGTTTATTTCACTGAGTGAATAAAACATTTTGAATTCGGAACATGCGCGAATATACGGATTTTAGTAAGAAAACAAAAGAAAATGTGCAAGAAGGTTGCACACTCTCGCTATAAAAACGTACTAAAACTTGGCTGTATGGAATATGGCCCGGTCAATTTTTTTAAATTTAGAATAAGGAATTCAGCCACTTTTCTGTGCAATTTTCATGCAATAAAAGTTTCTTTTAAAAGTTTTTGTCTCAAAATCTTAAAATGAGTTCGACATCCAGTGATGAAAGTGAACCTCTCGTTCCAGAGTCATTTCCCGTTAAAGCAGCAGCTATTGTTGATAATTTACTGTCATCATTTTATTTTTCTCGTAGTCAATGGTAAAAAGTAGAGTACCTTACACGTGAAAAAAAAATTCATCTCGGCTCTTGTATCTCTCGATCCGCTCAGGATTCTAATCTAGAATCCTTCGCTCCTCTCGGGATACAACTCAATGCCTCGAAAATAATTCACCTTTTTTTCACTTGTTGGGTAATCTACTATTAAATACAATAAGTTAGTAAGGATAAATAATGAAATGGTGCTCACCTCGACTGCAGGGGTCCATTGGCTATGGGCCCCCGCATGCTATCCATACGCGCTCTCTTTGGCAGCATCTTGCGTTTGTCCATTTAAAGCGGCAAAGCCGCTTTATCTACCGGTTTGCAGCGCGTCACCTGAAACAATGCAATATTTACTATAAGTGTCATTGCCTGTTCTTCTCGAGGGAAGACTGACTTTTACCAAAAGGCAGAGTTAATAATTTTCCACGTTAAAAACGTATGAGTCACCGACTTCAATCCCAACAACAGTTCGCACAAAGTAGATATCTAGTTTTTTGCGAACTACAATGCCTATTAGCAAATAACTACAAACAGAAATGTCATTCATTTATTTAGATGATGTTCTAGTTTGTAGTATATTTTGTTTTTGTTGATTTTTTTTAAAAGCGCTGAATCATTTCCGATAAAATTTATATGGGACCTCTTCAGGAGTATACTCTTTCGAACAAATAAAGAATTTTGAAAATCGGACAACAGTTGCCGGAGTAATCGCGTAACAAATATACAAAAAAAAATACAGTCGAATTGAGAACCTCCTCCTTTTTTGAAATCGGTTGAAAACAGTATTTGACGTATTTTAAGTGACTGTAAGCGATACACGCTAACTAAGGTTTTCCTTTGTGTCGTTGGTCCCTTGAAACGTACATAAACACCCATGATCCGACAACAAACATCTGCTTATTACACAAATATTTGCCCCGACTGGGAATCGAACCCAGGACCCTCGATCAGTGTGATTACCACTCGACTAAACCGGCAATTAAGTCCCAGGAAACAAATATTTAAGAAAATGATAATTCATATTTTACTAATATTCGTTAGATAAACTGTTTTTATGCTTTCATAAAGAATTCAGACTGTTTGAAATCGAAGTTTTTTATATGTTGTACTTGCGGTGTGTCAAATAAATCTGATTCATTGAAACATTGATTAATTGATTTTTAAAGTAACAATCTTCTTCTTATCGTGTAGGTATAGTCAAGTGTGTGGCGAACTTGGCCAACCCTGGTGTCAGAATTTTCAAACCGCACAATGGTTTGGTTTTAATGACTGTAGTCAATCGACAACAGCCGGGACCGACAGCTTAACGTGCTCTCCGAAGCACGGAAACGCTCGTGATAAATTGCCACTTTGGTCACCCATCAGGTTCCCTGCCACTGTGTACGTCGCTTAACCTCACTGATCGGTTGAGATCAGCGAGAGCTACTGGGCTACGAGCACAATAACCAATGTTAACAAACCGGTGGTGCAACAAACATTGACTAAACAAGATCTTTCCACAAAACTATATACATTGAATGTTAAAAATGAGATGAGATACGTTATCTAAAGACAAAAACAAAACAAATCAAAGCAAGTCTAATGAAGAAGTCTATGTGGATGAAAAAGTCGTTAGGTTTCATCAATCACCGCGAACGTGGTGGAAGAAAGTTATTCTATTAAGTTTCTGATAGGAACAGGAACAAATAGGAACGGGAAGCTATTAAGATGTCGCGTCGGCTTATTTCGAGATTACTTCAAGACGGAAAGAGATAAATAATAAAATGTTATGGCTGTAATTCCGAAGGACGGAGACTGAAAATTCGAAGAGCGGAGAAAAATCTTTTAGATCTCTCGGGATCAAATATGTTAAATTATGTTATTTCAACATCAATAGTGTGAGGAGCTTAGTTGAATTGAGGTAGGACAAAAGTATTACATTGTGTTAAGAATAAAAAAAAATATTGTATGGACACCAGCAATTTCAAAGATTTTAGGTTTCATTATCACTTTTGTCCCACCCTGTATCCTACAGACGCCACATTCACTCCTTTATTTGTGTTATTAAGCCATGTCAATTCATGTAATGTTAAATAATAAATGTTAAAGTTTAGTGACAGTTTAAAGCCTCGTGAGAGCATTAAAAAACATGTTTTACTTAAACAGAAATAGGAAGTTTTATTAAACGCTTTCACGAGGCTCTCACTGTCACTTATCTTTAAATAACGTTAATGAATAAGAGGGTCTGATTCAAATGTTTAAAAAATACATAACTGTAAGTTGCTACCTATCATATAACTATCAAGAGCATTTAAAAGCTGGCTACTCACAATTTTTCAACGGCTGACGTTGACATACTCTGCTTGATCTTGTGCCGCATATTTTACCTGAGCAGAAACACAATTCAATGAGTACAGAGTCAAACAGTTTGACAGGAAAAGGACAGGATCCTATATTCTATCTGTACGAGTACATCACACATTTGTTTACTTTGCATTTAATCCTTAGTACGTAATTAGCACCAACCACCAACCCGCATTAGGCCAGCGTGGTGGACTATGGCCTAATCCCCTTCGTGTTTCAAAGGGAGGCCCGCGCCCCTCGGTGGGGACGTATATGGGCTAGTAAGACCAACGTAATTAGCGTGCAATTGGAGACAGTTCACGTTCGCCTCTAATTGTGCGCGCACACACTGTCAAATATAATTTGTATCAAGACGCATATTTATCAAAAGTTTTCCTGTCCATTTATCATCTAATGTACTGAGCTGACAAGTGCTCGTACACTATCCTAAACGCAGGAATCGTATTTAAAAGGTTACGATTTAGGATATGTTTTTTAACAAAATGAAGTAAACGAAACGTAAATCCCTACTTCCTTATGCATATATACCGAACTTGACTAACCTCTTAACGCAAATGAGTTGGTTCAAGAAATAAATTAAGGACGTTAAGGCGACTACAGCATCCGATAAAGGCAGCGCACATAGGAATAGTGCCATCTCCGTCTCTCAACAGGCCTGGGCCGGCAGTGCGAACAGTGTCGATACACGAAGTTTACGGACTATGAAAGCGTGCGTGCGTAAAAACATGTTCGAAAGTTAGAAAAATGAGATTTATGGAAAGGTAACAGCTTAAAATCGAAAAATGCGTTAACTACTTATCGAGAGTGTTCAATCACGAACATTTTGATAGCAAATTCAAGTTCCTGTGTGCATTTTACTATCGTTTTTACAGCTTAAAAGATACACAATATTGGTATTTAGAGGTGACTTAGTGAGCTTTTTCTATCGAACCAAAAGTGCTGAATCATGTTTTCAGCAAACTACTTATCTAGTTTATGTCCTGAATATTACCGTAGTATTTTTTTCTTCGATTTAATGCAGTGCGTCATGCTTATCTACGCATCATAAAATCGTAATTTAGGTGCTGTAGTCGCCTTAAACTCACGAAACTTTCCCCACGGAACATGGGTCAAAATATGAAAAAAATTCACCTATCTATAAAACTCGAGCGATCAGATGCATACGGGTGTGCATCGCGCGAGGGTTAACATGTAAAGTCAACTTTTTTTTAGAATTGTTTAGTTAAATAGGGAAAAATCACCCTTAACTTTAGATAACTAATTTAATGTAACCCCATATATCTTTGCTGTTGAATCGATATGTGTAACACGATTTTGGTTTATACATAGAACACGTACAGATTGAAATAAAATCATTACCATACCATATCATCAAATGTAGTATTCACTTCGTTAGTCAGAATCAGCAGTAAATAAAACAATTCTGATAAAACTTATGTTTCAGATTTACCAAACGTTTACCTACATATAAAATAAACTAGCTTTCCGCCCGCGTGGACTACAGGTTATATAGTGCCCAACTGTGGGATAAAATGTAGCGTATGTCCTTTCCCAGGCTCTAATATATCTCTGTACCAAATTTCATCAAAATCGGTTCATAGTTTAGGCGTGAAAGACGGACAGACAGACAGAGTTACTTTCGCATTTATAATATTAGTATGGATATACAAAAAGTTTTTCAACATTGTAAAAGGCAAATCTAATTTAAATCTGTTAAGTTTTTCTTGGCAATCTCATGAGAATGAAGAATCATTGCGTATGCTAGGGCACCAGGTCTTCCGAGGAATTACTCTCATTCATAACGATAAGCCATATACTTAATAAGTTATTGATAACCCTTACTACAATTCATAACGGTCCAGTTACTACAAAATCTAGAACACAGTGTTTTTTTTATAAATAACCTGCCGCTATCAATGAATTGAAAAGCCTGCTCGATTATAATCATAAACCAGCTTAATACATAATTCATAAAGCATAGTGTACAAGCGTTTACTAATTAAATCATTGTTTGTTTAGCTAAGATGTTTGTGTATATTTGGATTATTTGGGGAGCTCAGCAGGCTCGCCGGCAAAGGCGAAAGGGCGAGGGCGTGTCGAACGGTCAAGGGCACGCAAGGGCATACCACGTGGGATTTAGGAATTTGAAAACAAAGCATTTAAGTATTTACTTCAGTTAGAACGTAGTAGGTACAAATATTTATTTTATTTTTTTAAATGCGCCACTTCGCGCTTTTTGTTTTTGAAAAACTGTCCCAATAAAAAGTTTTAATTACTAGCTTTCCCGGGACTTCGTTCCCGTGGGAATTTGGGAAAATTATGTAGCCTATGTTAGTCAGGGATAGTGTACCATTCTATTGGTAAAATAATTTTTGAAATTGGACATTAGTTTTTACAAAAATACTACACTTTTCTCTATACAATATTAGCTTTACGCCCGGGACTTCAGTTTCCGTGGAAATTTGGGAATATTACGTAGCCTTTGTGTTATTCTGATGTGTAAGCTTAGGTCGACACGAAAAGAAGAAGAAGTTAAAGTTTCATCAAAATCCATCCATCCATCCTTTCACGTTTATAATATTCAGTAGGGTTCCTTTCTCTCCTTATCGAGAGCAGAGAATTAGTGTTTGGCATAATTAATAGCGCGTTAGTCGGTCTCGTAATCGTAAACGAGAGAATCCCAGGTTGATTCCAAAAACTGCCATATAATACTACGGCCGGTTTGGTCGAGTGGTAGTGACGCTGCCTCTTGATCGGCGGGTCCTGGGTTCGATCCCAAGTCGGGGCAAACATTTGTGTGAAAAGCAGATGTTTTTTCTCGGGTCATGGGTGTTTGTGTTTTTCTTTATGTGTGTTCCGAGGGACCCACGACACAAGGGAGTATGGGCCTTTGAGTGTGTAGCGTTTATTTATTTATACTAACAATATGGCTGACAAAATATCACCACTATACTCATGTTCTATCCTATCACTTATCATGACATATGTTGATTGTGGCGTCGTGCAGTTCCAGAACCATATGGTGCTCCGCCTACCCCCAAATGTTCTACACTAATCGTTCATACGGTGAGATTACCGAATCCAGTGAGGTTACCCCCCGTTGCCAGGGTCACCGATTGTCCGGTCGTAATCTATTCACTGCACTCATCTGATCTGCCAAATTATGAATCATGTCATGACCAAGCATAACCTAAACGTTAAGCGGTACAAAAAATTTACCAAGTAACCCTCTTTAAAGTTTGAGTGAATTTACATTTTCTGGGTGAGCTTGATTCATCCTCGACCGCATCTTCGCCCTTGTGCTAGATTGTGATCAAGAACAAACTCATTATTACCCGTTGCGCGCTTATTTACGGGTGTGCAAAAATCGCGCGAAGGTTACATAAAAACCAAAAAAGTAATTTAAGTTTTTTTTAAATTATTATAAGATGGGTTAACTCTTGACCTCAATCTTGACCATAAAGGTCAAAGATGAGGTCGACGATGGAGCGAGTTAACCCAGAAAATGCCTATAAAGGCACTGGTACTCCCACGCACCGACGGAACACAGCAGGCTGTTTGGCGTCGGACTTCAGTAGGACGGTGGTCGCGAACCAGACGGCCCTTTACAGAGCCTACCACACCGCATGAGACCACAGGACGATACCTCAGATTCAGAAAAAAAATGAAGTGTCGTTGCCTGGGATGGATTACTAGGAGGCAGGTCTCATTTGTGTTTCCTTAGTCGCCTCTTACGACACCCACGGAAAGAGATGGGCACCATTCTCAACCGATCACCACACGGCAAAAAAAAAGTTTACTGCCTGCGAAGACGTTATGTGGTGTAGTTCGTACACTATTAAAAAATTCGAAGCGTCGGATGTCAGCACATCTCTGTCTTGCGCCATACATATGACAGTGGCAGGTAAGGACAATGAGTAGATGCCCTGAGCCGAACAATGAATCATTTCGCGTTGGTTAAGCGCCGCCACGTGTTGCCACGACCTTCAGTCTACGCTGCGGCCTGCTACTATCCACGGCAATACCACATTTTATTACTCACACGTTTTGTAGAAAATTGCGATAAGGAAATATTGTACAGTGTATCTGTCACCGGAAAATTGTCAAACCCGTATTTTAATTTTACTTAGTAAGATTATAACCACACGGCCCTTTATGAACGGCCGTATTTTTTTTTTACATAGACGGACTTTTTTGAAATAATATTGTTGTAACTTAACCTAAGAAAGCCTCTCCCTCTCTCTTATCAGCCAATATACATCCCCAACCGAGGGGCTCGGGCCTCCCTTCGATATACGAAAGGGATTTAGGCCATAGTCCACCACGCTGGCCCAATGCGGATCGGTGAACCGCTCGTCTTTCGAAAATGAATTTTCTTTTATTGGCGGGTTTCATCACGATGTTTTCCTTCACCGTTGAGCAAGTGATGATTAGAAATCCGTCCATAAATCCGAAAAGATGAATTTAGTGTTACAGGCTCGCACCAGGATTTGAACCCGCGATTTGATTTGATTAGGATTTGAATCGATTTGAACCCGCTAAAAAAACCTAACCTAACTTATCCTAATTTCATACATTACAATTTTCCATCTTAGGCGCTGTTTAAATACAAGCGACGTGGAGCGCGGCGAACACGGTGATCAAAGCAAGGTCTAAAATTAACTATTTAGTATCGATGGCTTATAAGCATATAACTATTAAACGGCTGAAACAATTTTAACCAAATATAGCTAAGAACCATCTTAATTACGTCAGCTTTAAAAAAAATAATTTAAAAAATAAAAAAAACCCGATTGCGTAATAAAAACTGAAAAGAAAAAACAAGTACGTACAGTAGTCGAGACTTTTGTTATTGTATATTATTGAATAGGAAGCCGGATTTTTGATGGGTCTCGACTGTTAAAATTGTTATGTTATTCAATAATATACAGTAACAAAAGTCTCGACTACTGGACTTACTTGTTTTTTTCTTTTCAGTTTTTATTACGCAGTCGGGTTTTTTTATTTTTTAAATTAATTTATTTTATTTTACACTTCTTAGTTAGGATCAGATATTACTTTTTTTTATTGATTTTTTCATTAGCTGTATTATATCTCACTGGCATAAAAATTTTACAATTTCCGAATTAAAAGCCTACATCTAAGTGAAAATAGTTACTAACCAACTTTAAATCGTTATAGATCCTAATCGGTAATTCAGATTGAAAAACGATATAAAAAACCTAAACATGATTTTTAAATACCTATTCAACGATACTCCACTTGATATAGTTCGTCAATTTTAATTTTTTTCTTTTTCACATTATGGCGTCCAAAATCGGCCATTTTGATTTTTTCAAATTTTTATACTTTCTATGACATTCGCGCCGTTATGACGAATCCAACGACGTATCATTTATCAAAAGCGGCCCACGCGTTTGGTCTAAATAGTGCCGCAAAGGTACAAACATACATACATACATACATAGGCTGATAAACACATTACTCTCCTTTGCGTCGCGCAGTCGGGTACATAAAATCGCATCGAAGTCGGTCCATTTGTTAAGGAACTACGATGCTACAGACAGACACACATAGATACACACTTCAAACTTTTAGCATTCCTTTTTTTTTCGGGGTTAAACCCTTTATTGATATTAGGGCAATTTGTTTGAGCATGAGCACCTTCAACAACATTCCCTGACAACAACTTCATCTCCTAAGCCCTAGCATTATTCACGCGGTTCTCAACTTCAGAGAATCTCAAACACGTGTAACATACGTGGCCAACTTCATATAGAATATTCAATTGCTTTCAAACTTAATTTATAAAGAGCCTTGTCTGTAGTCGAGGTAAATTTAACGCTAGTATGTCTACTTTGGGATGTACATAACAATTTACATTTAAGAGCATTTCGCGCTAAACAATTGAATTGCAATTTACAATACGTCATTTGTGTACACATGCATACGTCTTAATTATGTGGTCGAAACATTTTCTTGTAAGTACTACATTTTGGGGCCTTGTTTTTTTGTAGGTATAAATATGTAATTAGGTATATTATGGTGTCTCTTTTGGGACAGGACTGCACGAAGTTAGGTCCTTTTAGTAGGAACACTACGTATAGTCGTATTACTAATGAGAAATAAGTCTCAGATCACATTCTTATAATTTACCAGCGACCCACCCCGTCTTCGCACGCGCAATTAGGAAGTACTATTATATTTAAAAACCTTCCGGAAAAAAGTATCTACATGATGGCGAAAATCGTTTAAAAATCAGTTACGTAGTTAAGGAGTAAGCGGATAAATAAACTGACAGACACTAAGCGCTATTACCTTTTATTTAATGTATGGATTTAATAGCATCTAATTGGTCTACTAAAAGTCCTATGCCATGATACAAATCCTTCATAAGCTTTGTTAAAACAATTTCCGAGAATGTTTACAGTAACGTGTAGTATCTCTATGAAGTTACTTAGATACGTTATGTGTGTGCTGGAGTAAATTCCAACTTATTTAATTAGTATACAAACTAGTACACTTACAGACAAAACAAACTTAGTAGTTCCCTAATTAATGTTTCTGTAGTTGGATGCAGTGGCGTAGCTACGGGAGGGCTAGACAGTACCTGGGCCCCCGAACTCAGTAGGCCCTCAAACCTCAAACCCTTAAATTTAACTAGCGATAATTTCTCCCCATGGGATTGTAAATAAGTTTGAACACGACTATAATCATGGCAAATTATTTGAAACAGTACAGTAGTTCCCAACAAGTTTTTAACTTCTCTACTTGCATGTAGTAAGTAGCTTTGCTGTGCTCTGCAACGCACGATAAAAAGTTGATGATAAAGTAGTTTTGCACTTAAAGAGTTTTGACTTGATCAACCTAAGCAGATTAGTTTAGCCCCAGGTTTTTTGCACCAGGGCCTTTGGTCATCTAGCTACGCGTCTGGTTGGTTGGGTGTGGTTCTACGTGGCAGAAGTTATAATTATAATACAATATGTTAAAGTAGTTTGTAGGTAATAAATAAGTGTAGATTTAAATAAATTACTTAATAAGAATTCAATAATTTTGTATGAAGCCTATTTAACAACAACTATGACAAAAAAAAGAAAAATATAAGAGTAGTATAATATGAAATACCTTTAATTAGCTAGCGAAGTTTTTGGATTGATTTTCCCCTGGAAACTGAACAACTTTTCCTAAGTAGGTATGTTACGTGTAATTCTGAAATAAAGTTTTCGACTTCCCTCCTCAACAAAAGCAAATCAACTGATAGCACAAGTTTGATGGCAAATTGGAGCTAGGCAAGAATTTGTTTTATACTTCGACCTAATGTTCCCTGGGGAAGTGGTAATCGAGACGGTGGTGCGCAATAGAATATAATGCTAGCGGCCCACTATAAGTTTCAATTTCTCTTGCAAGCTTGTGCCGCTTGCAATAGTAGGCAAAATTTTATGCCTAAAGTTGACTTTTGTTAGGGAGTGAAACTTCTGTACGTTAGTAGGTACTATTATATGAGGAGTGTCTTTTCAAATGAGGATATCTATATTGTTTCTTATTTTTCACAATATGGAGAATTTACAAACTACTTATTTTATGTGTAAAATATCCCCTTTTGAAATGAACTCCCACTTTTGAAAGTACTTTACTCGGAAACTATCCCGTTTTGATTAAGATCCGAGTGACAAAATTGTGTATTTTAGCACTAAAAACAAGACTGCATATTCAGTTAAAAAACTAATACAAATGTAAATATCCCCTTTTGGAAAGACACTCCTCATATATTCTGTGGTAAAGTTTCGTGGGCTGATTCACAACTAATTTAATGTCACTCAATATTAGTTACCTATCTAGCACCTATGTATTGTATTGTATGGCCTTGCTTAGTTTCGATTAGATGGCGCTGCGTGAATTGTTCAAGAATACTTATGTTTATTTATCCAATGTTCGTAATACCCTCGGTTTCTCCCGTCATTTAAAATAACCTAAAGACGGTCTTTCTCAACATTTTTCAGCTTTATAGTTCAGCTTATGGCCTCTGATAATACGAATACGGATGATAAAATGTTAAAACACTTTTTATTTGGAATTTTAAAAGTAAAAGTTATAGTACAAAAATGCTTTGTTGTCAGCTCGAATATTAAAGCTAATAAACAACAGTACACTTAAGTTACAATATGCAGAGTCCGTGCGAAAAGAACCACGTTGCAAGGTTACGATACGACAATCTATTCAATTTATGTGGTGGGAAGCTGGCGTGGAACAAAAATGAATACTATCATTAGTAGCGTGTCGGGAAAACAATACTTATTTTAACTTTTCTTAATGTAGATATTTACGGTACTTTGGTAGAAAATGGAACTGAAGTAGTCTGAGGAAAAACACCATGAGATGAGCATGAAAGGTCCAACCAAAAAATAATGTTGTGACAAAAAAGAGGGGGGTATAATTATAAGTTTGACGTGTGTATCTGTATATCGGTGTATTTGCGTGTCTGTCTGTGGCATCGTAGTTCCTAAACGGGTGAACAGATTTCGATGTGGTTTTTTTGTTGGAAAGCTAACGTAATCGAGCTGGTTTTTAGGTATTTTTGATCAAAATCGTTCAACTTTTTGTTTGCATTGAATTGAATAGGCTCCGAAAGTACTGGACCGATTTGAAAAATTCTTTCACCATTAGAAAGCCACATTATCCCTGATGGACATAGGTAGGCTACATAATTTTCCCGAATTCCCACGGGAACAAAGTCCCGGGTGGAATGCTAGTCTAGTGTCTCATAAAATTGTAGTGACTCACTGAATAAGCACTGAATCATCAACACTCAGCCCAAACCCTTAGACCTTGAAAGCTGAATTGGCCCAAAGGTTCTTTTTATAACGTAGGCAAGGCACAGGTACGAATTTTATGAAATTCCCACGGAAACGAAGTCCTGGGCATTACCTAGTTTATCTATTAAGGATCTGAAACTCACCAGCGCTGCTGAAGTGACGACGACAGCCTGAGATCACCGCCCCATCGGCGCACCGGCATTGAATCCTGCGCGCACGCACACACCAACACTTCACACAAACACACCCACTATTTACACAATCACTCACTTATATTTACACTATTAACACAGCACTGTGTCTTCAGTGGACCACTAACACCTGAAACAAACAAAGGTATTGGTTAGTTTAATGTTCACCAAAAATGTGTAAGTAATTTAATGTGATTGAGGTACAGAGGGAAACACAACAGGTTACCTCACCCAATTATAATCATCATTTTCTGAACGAGAAATTTTACAGATAGGTATAAGGGTTGGTTTTTGGGCAGAGTCCATAAAACTTAAACTTAAGTAAATCAAAAAACTTAAAGCTATCATGCCGAGAAATAAATGAGACATTATTTTTATTTTTTTATTATGAGATGGGTTAACTCTTGACCTCAATCTTGACAAACCTTTACAGAGCCTACCACACCGCATGAGACCATAGGACAACACCTCAGATTTAGAACAAATTGAGATGTCGTTGCCTGGGATGGATTACTAGGAGGCAGGTCTCATTTGTGTTTCCTTAGTCGCCTCTTACGACACCCACGGAAAGAAATGGGGTGGTGTTATTCTAAACCGATCACCACACGGCCTGAAATACATTGTGAAGCTCCACTCCAACCGCAATTGTAGAAGGGGGGAGTCTCATCTATCTGATAATACCTTCAGTGGGAAACTTGAGTAAGCTATTTTTTTTTATTCTTCCAAGGAAAATGTTGCAGACAAAAATCTAGTCAATTAATAATTTCAAACCAAATTACGTTAAATACGAAAGAGCGTTTATCCTCAAAGTTTATGTTTAAAATAATCAATAAACAAAAATAAAAAAGTAGCAAAAAAAGATACATAATTCAAAGAGATCGCACGAATTCCCTAAACTTTACCCTTAAAAGAGATGAAAGTCTTTAAAATAAGATAAACAATATGGCCTTAAATAAAAGTATCGCGATAACTAAGAAGCGGTCTGCAAAGATTTATAAACAAGATTAACGAGAGTACCAACACAATCTTGCAAGCTACTCTTATAGTCGTGCTCAATTCAGATCTGCACCCGCAAAATCCCTACTATCCCTACTAATATTATAAATGCGAAAGTAACTCTGTCTGTCTGTCTGTCTGTCTGTTACCTTTTCACGCCTAAACCGCTGAACCGATTTTGATGAATTTTGGTACAGAGATAGATTAGAGCCTGGGAAAGGACATAGGCTACATTTTATCCCACAGTTGGGCACGATATAACCTGTAGTCCACGCGGGCGGACCCGCGGGCGGAAAGCTAGTCTGACATAAAAGCCACATAATAAAACCCAAAAAACCCTATTGACGCATGAACAAAAAGGAGAGCTATGGATACAGAAAGTCGGGCGGCGGCGCGTGCCAAAGAATCCATTATGGTTGAAAACCGGAGGCACAAAGCGACTTTTTTCGAAAGTGGACCGGAGCAGAAAGCGTGACGTGTCGTTTTATTTTATGACACGATTTGAGTACACGTGTTACAGAGAAATGGCCGTCGATTTCATTGATTAATCGAACTTTTGACATTTAAGAAGTGTTAAATGTCGAAGTATCAATCACGTTTGATAGTTAGAGAGCGGAGTTTTATCTACTTAATTATGATGATTATGAGACATGGAACAGACAGTAAAGCATACATTTATCATTACAGGAGCGTCCCAAATCGATAAATCTGTAACAATTCGTAGGGACCATAAAATTCATTATCCCAAAAACAATGTCAATGGTTATAAATAAAACGGGCAAGTGCTAGTCGGACTCTATAAAAACCATTATCTCTATAAAAACGGCAAAAAAATCACGTTTGTTGTATGGGAGCCCCCTTAAATATTTAATTTATTTTACTTTTAAGTATTTGTTGTTATAGAAGCAACCGAAATACATCATCTGTGAAAATTTCAACTATCTAACTATCACGGTTAATGAGATACAGCATCGGACAGACTTATCTATAAAAACGAGCAAAAAATCACGTTTTTTGTATGGGAGCCCACTTAAATATTTATTTAATTCTGGTTTTTAGTTGTTGTTATAGGTAGGGCTTCCAATACCGGGATCCCGGTATTGGCTAATACCGGGATCCCGGACTTTTTTTGACATTTTCTATACCGGTATTGAATTGTCTAATACCGGCATCCCGGTATTAGTGATTTCATTGTATTTTTAGTACAAAACTCGTTGCAATAGACAATCACTGCCGCAGAAACACATTAATTATATTATTTCGAAAATTTCCAAATCAATATTTTAATTACTTAACGACTTAGTGGCAATTACAACAAAATTAAGTCATTTTAAGAGTCCTTGCCAGTTTGAGGTGACACTAGTGCCACGGCGCCCGGTAGCGGAGGGAAAATTCCCAACTCGCCCCGCGTCAGGTGCAAGGCGAAGCAGTTAGTCATCAAACAGTGAGCAGTGGAATCGCACGCGTTATCATAGCAGTGTTTTGGCTGGCTTTGAGCTGTGAATTTGTGTTGTACGTGCTTTATAACTAGATGGATACGATACGACATAAAAATGTAAGTTATGACTTAATATGAGATCTAATATTTTTTATCTATTTTACGCTTAATTTTGATTTTCATACTTATGTACTCAAAAACGTACCATAGCACAAGAAGATCGATATTTGGTGAGCACCATGCTTCGTAATCGCTTTCTCACAAGAACTAAACTTACAAATCAGTTTCGACGCCTGGGAGGAAGTAGCCCAAGCGCATGGACGGTAAGACGACGACTAGCTGAGGCTAACTTGAAACCACTAAGACCTGCAAACGGCCCTAAATTGGAGCGTGGGTATCGTATTTCAAGACTAAGGTATGCCTAAAACCAGTTGAATTGGAATATTGAAGATTGGTCAAAAGTTATGTTCTCCGTCGAATCTAAATGTATGCTCTACGAGCATGATGGAAGACACAGAGTGTATAGAAGACCAGGGGAAAGGTTCAAGCAAGCATGCATCGAAGAAAAAGTAGCCTAAGGCGGTGGGTTTGTACTTGTGTGGGCCGGAATTTCTTCTGAGAGTCGCACAGAACTGGTGTTCATAGAAAACTGCTCTTTAACTAGCGAAAGATATGTGGAAGAAATTCTAAATGAACACGTTGGTCTATTTATGGTCAATTTGGGTGAGGATGCCATTTTTATGCATGACAATGCCCGACCTCACACAGGTCAGATTGTAAATGACTATCTTCAAGAGATGAACATTACTTGTATGGACTCCATACTATGGAGTGGCCAGCACGCAGCCTGGATATCAACCCGATCGAGCATGCTTGGGACGAGCTAGGGAGATTCGTAAAACAACGAAACCCTCCACCAACCACACTTCGTGAGCTCACAATTGCTCTCACAGAGAAATGGGAGAATATTCCCCAAAATCGTATCAGAAACTTGATGTACAGTATGCCAAACCGCGTAAACGCAGTAATGGAAGCACGAGGAGGCAATACGAAATATATAAATTCAAAAAATTCGTAATGTTATTCAAAAATGTCATGTTTTCTGTTTTTGTTTTATGGCGAGATCAGCAGTTTTTTCTTATGTAATTTTTTGTAAATAAAATTTAGTAAATCATTAATTTTATTACTTTCATTTAAGGGGTATTAAATGGTCTATTAAACACAATTTATTAATATGATTAATTTAAATAGAGACTGGTTATATGGCCGAAATTTTCGATCATATTTTTTTTAGTAAGAATTATTGTATACAAAAAGACTGATCAGTCTGAGTGAGACGTAATAAATATTATTACATAAATAAATGGTTTTGCATGGCAAACTTTTAGTGGAGAAAATACCTACTACAGAAACACCTTCCGAAAGAATGATAAATCTGAAAAAAAAATGATTTTTTTTCAATACCGGTATCCCGGGATCCCGGTATTGAGAATTTTTTTTTCGGTATTAATACCGGTATTCAAAAAATCCGGTATTCGAAAGCCCTAGTTATAGGGCACATAGAAATACATCATCTGCGAAAATCACGGTTCATGAGATACAGCCTGGTGACAGACGGACGGACGAACGGCCAGCGGAGCCTTAGTAATAGGGTCCCGTTTTTTCCCTTTGGGTACGGAACCCTAAAATTGAATAAAAAATTGAGTCCCTTTTAAATTAAATTAATACTATCAAAAGTCAAAAAACTTTTACTTCGAAGTATGTAAGCTTCGTCAAGTTTACGGCAAAACTGTAAAAAACGAATTACTCCGCGCACAAACGCATAGATCATGACTTTTAAATGAATGAAGCTAATAACTATTACTTAATTCGCATAGATATCACTACAGACAACCATCTCCCGAATGCATTTAAAGTCGGGTAAAGACAAAGGAACTTTATCTGCACCACTTATCGTTTAATTGCAACCGAAGTTTCATTAGAGATCGCATCAATAACGCGTTATCTCACTAGAACTGCCGGTTATCTTCTGAGATTTTAATTGGAGATATTTCTTCCATTACTGTCTTGTTACAAACTAAAGTTTATTGCAATTCTGATGTTATTAACTTATTGTAATTACCACAGAATTAAACTACTACTACTTCTCTTTATCGAGTAGGTATACAAAAGCGGTGATAGCCCAGTTGGTAATAAGCCAGACTTGTAATCCGAAGGTCGCGGGTTCAAATCCTGGTGCGGGCCTGTACCACTAAATTCGTCTTTTCGGATTTATTTACGGATTTCTTATTATCACTTGCTCAACGGTGAAGGATAACATCGTGATGAAACCCGTTCGTCTAAGAAAAAATCATTTTCGAAAGACGAGCGGTCCACCAACCCGCATTGGGCCAGCGTGGTGAACTATGGCCTAAATCCCCTTCGTGTTTCGAAGGAAGGCCCGTGCCTCTCGGTGGGGACGTAGATGGGCTGTTAAAAAAAAAGTACGAGGCAAACTTATACCCTAGTGTAAGTTTTCAAATCACCAAATGACATCTGAACTCGAATTCCCCCTGCAAGAGTCTAAGTACTTCTAGGAGCATATTAGCTAGCTGGAATAGTCAGTCCAAAACAAATCACGCACAATGGCCCAATCGAGAGGCTAGTCTAACATAACATATGACCTCTAATTCAGTGTTGCCAACTTAGTGCTTTCGGCACTAGGTCTAGTGCTTTTTTTCATGTATTAGTGCCTCAAATTCGATTTTAGTTCCTAGTGCCCAATTTAGTGCTTTTAAGAACTTAGTGCTAAATACAAGAGGTATCTAATAAAATTACTTGTATATTCATTTATTTAAAAAAATGCGCATGAGTGTGTACCCGATTTCTACAATTTTCATAAACAAATGTTGGGATGTGGTGTGAGCATGATAGCTTTACGTGATTATAGTTAATTATGAGTAACAAAGATGTCCGTACTACGGTTTCTTTTATAGGGGAAATCCCTTAAACCTAAGGAAATCACGTTTTTTCTACACTTTTGTCTCGGTCAAACTAATAAGTTTTAAAAAGAGAGAGAAGAATGAAGATTGCAGGGCGGGGCGGGCAGAATATTTGTGACAATATCGGGATAATTTCTTGTATTGTGTGAAATTACAGCAATCGAAACCGGGTCCATCAACTTCACAATCTAGCTAGTGTTACAGCCACTGCAATCAACTCCGACAGCAGCCATGACGACTCGGAATCACATTTCATTGAATATTTTTTTTAATGTTTTTTTTCACGTTTAGCGCCCTTTTTGACACTAAATACACAAACTAGTGCTTTATCGCTGTTGGTTTAGTGCCTTTTCGAAAATTGGGTTGGCAACACTGCTCTAATTAGGTTTTACGAGACAATTGAAAACGGCTGAGACCAACGGCTTAAGAAGCCATACGAAGCACAGAACCGCTTGTGGATTAATGCTGCTATGATCACCTATCAGGTTTTCTGTCCCAATTTATAAAGTTTGTACGTTGCTTAATCTCACTGATCGATTCCAAACAGTGAGGGTCACTGGGCTATGAGTTAGGAATTATATTAATGCTTTAAGTTTGTCAAAAGCCATTTAGCAGTTAGAATATGAAAGAAAAATTAGCCAAGTTATACTTTGAAAAAATTCAAACTTGAAACAAAAACTTTTTTCTAACTTTTTCGAAAGTTTTATTTGAAGGACTCTGAAAACAATGTTCTTGCCGCATAGAAAAAATAATATTAACCTAAACGGGATAAACTTTAGAAAAATTAAGAAAATGCGTATTTAATTGCAATATCATAGCCCAGTGTCGCTCGCGGACCTGAACCCAGCGAGGTTAAGCAACGAACACAGAGAATCTAGAAAGTGGCAATATATCACAAGCGTTTCCGTGCATCGTCCAACAGTACGTCTTTCGATCGCTGTCATCTTTAATGAGAATTAAGAAACAGAAGATGGTTTAACTAGCTACAAAAAACTTTTTTGTTTGTTTTACCACGGGAGTAAAGTCTGTGAACGTATTACCAAACCTAGAATATCTTACAAAGGAAGTGCATTAACAAAGTTGAAACTGAAACTACGCCCAAACGGTTATAAAATTAAAACAATGTAACTGCTTCATCAGTGTCAACGTATAAAGCTAAGCCCTTAAATCAGACGGACGAGAAACAAGTGATCACAATTAGCGTGGGTTCCTTGACACATCAATCTTGTGTAACGACGTGTCACATGTAATCTCGCTGTGGAGATTAACGGAGAATCGATAAGGGCAAATTGGAGCTTTAGAGTTAATGATTTACATACTTTTCCTCCTAGGAAAGCCTTTTACTGTAGTTCCATAATCCAACTGATCAGCTGGTTTTACCGCGACTGTGTCACAGTGACTTCAGCTTCTGTCAAATAAATCCCTATTTTAGTGATGACCGACTTTTCCTACGCATCCATGCTAGATCCCTGGGCGTCACCGCTAATGAGGGGTTTTCATTTTGACAGTTCTTAAGAAAAAAACAAGTTTCATAATGTTGACAACAGATGGCACTGCACTGGAGTCTTATGTCAATGTCAAGTCAAGTTTAGTTCACACAACGAACACGTAATTTCACTTTTAAAAATCTGTTTTGTTTTTTTGAGAAAACAAAACAATGTTGCAAGACCGAGGGCAATTTCCTATTTCATGGGCATTTTTTTTTTAGAAACTGCGAATATATTGAAATGTGTGAAATATGGTGTGATGATCTCTACCGGTTATTGCAAGGGGATGTATCCTTCAGTGAACAGATGCAATGCGAGTTTTTCCGATTGACAATTTTATGCTGGTAAGGACAATTTTATGCTGGAAAGGACAATTTTTGCGAAAGCTCGGATCTAGTCTGGCAAGACTGTAGTCTACTCTTGTCAACCTGTGACAGTGACTGACTCTTTGCAGTCTGCATTGCATTCGCTTGGTTTGTTGTGTGAGTTTTGTATTTCAGCATTTTGGTGATTTTTCAACGACTTCCTGCTTTTCTCTACTGGCAACATTATCTATAGTTTTTAATTGGTTTTGACATAATACTCGATATGCGCGCCATCTATTGGCGTCATAAGTAATAACTTTTTTTTTTAATGTCTTCTTGAAAAGCCCTCATTGAATGATCAGATGCTAAGTAGTTTGCAACATAAGGTTCGGTTGGCAGTGGCGCTGCAATCGAGGCGGTTGTCATCACGTGTACGAGGTTTCGACAGTTCTCAATAAAAAAAAAAGACGCTTCACACTCAAAGGCCCACATTAAGGTTTTCCCTTGTGTCGTGGGTCCCTTGGAACACACAAAGACAGACACAAACACCCATGACCCGAGAACAAACATCTGCTTTTTACACAAATATTTGCCCCGATTGGGAATCGAACCCAGGACCCGCCGATCGAGAGGCAGCGTCACTACCACTCGACCAAACCGGCCGCCGTACAATTTAACCACCTGAACGGGTAAAATGATCATCATTGCTATGGATTACAAGAATGGCTCACGGTAAATTTTGCTGCTCAACGGACGAGGTTTTGAGACAAAGTTACTTCCCGTTAAGTATAAGTAGGGATAATCTGAAAAATGCATCAAACTACACCCGTACGAAGGCAGGCCGGGTCGCTAGTAATAATATAAGTTGCACAACTAAACGAGTTCTACTTTCCGACTCCACATGCCACATGAATGCACATTTTCTTCCGTTCACGTTAACTCAGCGTTGTGCAAGCTACGACATTATTTTAACTGCATCAGGATTATTGTAGGGTTCCCACCACTCTCTACTATACATTTTCTACTACATTTTCCCAATCGTTCATCAGTGAATGTATAGATGTCAAAGTTTCTATTACAAAAGTATCTCAGTTCACTTATTCTAAACTACTATTATAAAGAGGAAAGATTTGATTGGACCGATTTGAAAAATTCTTTCACCATTAGAACGCTATATATGTGAGTGGTTGACCAAAAAAAGACCTGGAGGATTGGAAATGGTTTTTTGTTTTTCATTTATTTTGTTTCTGTGGTCTTTCAGCTTTGTTTTGGTCTAATCAGAATATTTTTAAGTGCCATAGTTTTTTTTTTGTGGATTTTTTAGTGAGCGCGCTTGACTTTAAACGCGATTTACTCGAAATCAATTATTTTCCCTTGCGGTCCTTTTTTGGTCAACCACTCGCATATTATCCCCGATAGACATAGGCTACATAATTTTCCCGAATTCCCACGGGAAAGAAGTCCCGGGCGGAATGCTAGTATGTAATAAATTTTAATGTTTTAAAGTAGTTTAGAGATTTTCTTAAGAAGGCTCAACTTAAACAACCACAGGCGAAGTTTGTGCAGATCGTTAGTATTAAACCAGTATTTGTGGCTAGTTTTCAAGAAACACTGGATTCCCTAGAAGATTTCTTCGTTTAGCGATATGGCCACCCTTAATCAATCTTAGTTTATAAGTTTTCTTTGTAGGTAAGCAATAAAACGTTTCTCTATATTTTTGTCTAGATAAACGCTAGAGCTAAGCTAGCTTTTGTCAGCTATCAGCTGTTTATCTACACTATATTATAAAGAGGAAAATTTGATTGTTTGTTTGTTTGCATTGAATTGGCTCCGAAACTACTAGACCGATTTGAAAATTTCTTTCACCATTAGAAAGCTACATTATCCCCGATGGACATAAGCTACATAATTTTTCAGAATTCTCACGGGAACAAAGTCCCGAGCGAAATGCTAGTTTTTACATAATTTTCAACGTTTTTATAAATACAACCATTATTGTTTTATTGAGTATCCGATTTTTCGGTGCTGTTTCTGGTTTGATGACCAATAATAAACTGTCAGTAAATTCATCCAGTCAATGATTTTGTTGTTTTTTAATCGCTACAAACATTCTAAAAGTTAGCTATACCTAAAGTCAGTTTTTACACCTATCAATGCTAAAATATGCAGAAGCGAACGTACACCCGTGTTTAACATTGCGACATTTTTCAAGTGTGAGGAATTTACCCTCAAAGAATAAATTAGTTTGAGTTTGATATTAACCAATTTATTTTGACCGACAACCCTGAGCTAGGGTAGACGAGGGACGTAATATTTTACGGTTCATAAAACGCGTGGACGGCGTTGTTTTACAGCCGTATACCTGCATTGTTCTGTATAAACTTACACATCGCATCCCCGGACCGCTTCCCCTAAAAAAAATGTATTTTAAGCTCTAGCTGGGTCGGCATAAATTAATCTCGGTATATGTTACATACTTTACGCATAAAAAGGTTTAAAAGATGGAAACTAAGGTTAGTTAAGAAACAGTTTAAATATCCTTGTAGAACGTTATATAAACATTAGACGTAAATTCAAAATACATAGCTTTATTTCGTAGAACTCTAATAATCCAGGAGTATTAGGGGTTTCACCTCGGAATGAGAGATAGTCAGCTAAAAAAGTTGTATAAACATTTATTTTTTTGAGAATAACACCACCCCATCTCTTTCCGTGGGTATCGTAAGAGGCGACTAAGGAAACACAAATGAGACCTGCCTCCTAGTAATCCATCCCAGGCAACGACACTTCATTTTTTTCTGGATCTGAGGTGTCGTCATATGGTCTCATGCGGTGTGGTAGGCTCTGTAAAGGGCCGTCTGGTTCGCGACCACCCTCCTACCGAAGTCCGACGCCAAACAGCTTGCTGTGTTCCGTCGGTGCGTAGGAGTACCAGTGCCTTTATAGGCATTTTCTGGGTTAGCTCGCTCCATCGTCGACCTCATCTTTGACCTTATGGTCAAGATTGAGGTCAAGAGTTAACCCATCTTATAATAAATATATATATATATATATATATCGTAGGGTGTCCGCGTCTACAGAAATTCGTGGGGTATCGTTGAATAGGTATTAAAGAAACACTGTCAGGTTTCTCATACTGTTTTACAATCAGAATTACCGTATAGGATCTATCTATAACGATTAAAACACTGCGCGCGCTCTGCTCTCTCTCTCGAAAATGGTTCAAGATATTAAAAAAATGTTTTAACAAAAGTTGTAGAAAATTTAATCCTCTACAATATTAATTATAGGTAAAAATAGCATGAAACCCATAGGAAACGAGATATTTGCAATAAATGTATAAAAAATGGATTTTTTGATCTTTGACCTTGGAATTTCTGTAGACGCGGACACCCTACGATGTGTAGGTTTTGAGACAAGCTTTAGAGTGTTAAAATAAAGGTTTATACAACTTTTCTAGCAGACTATCTCTCATTCCGAGATTCTCACCCTCATTTGACTCTAATTTTCCTGGATCATAAGGATTTTATTTAAAATAATTCAAAGTTACAGGATATAATAGAATAGAAAAAAAATTTATTTTATAGGACATTCAGGATGCCACTTAAAACAAGTCAAGATTACATGAAATACATACAAACAAACATTAAAGGATTTAAATACATACATACGCATTCGTTATATTGACCCTACTGACTCTACGCCTATTCGCAAAGGTACATTAAATACATACAAACATATTCGTTCATTCAGAATTTTACATTAATTTAAGCTACTTCTTTCTAGTGCTTAGTCTCGTACCTAAAGCATGCTCAAAGCGATGTGTATAGCATTCTATTTTTCGCTTTCGGTCCTATCGAAAACTGAATAGTTGATTTTGATTTCAGCCAATAGCATTCGTAGACCCTTCCAAGCGACCGTATACGAATTATGGATGGTAATATAATAATAGCAGCAGGTCCCAAAACTCACTTATCCCCAGCATCATAACTAAACTAATTTATTATCAAGCTTTAACATCGTAAAGTAGATAACACACTGCCGCTAGACGTTAAATCCGTGAGTTCGTGCACGCCCAATGAAAGCCAAACTTGCAAACTACCAACTAGCTAAGCGACCAAACATTTTACAGAGTTGCCAAGTTATGGCAGCATATTAAACATGTACCTAGAGGATTAATCTGAATATTCATCGATGGAAGGAACAGGGGCCAATCTAGTTAGCATACAGGCAGGTTGTTTTGAAACTTCCCTGAAAAAGACGGATAGTTTCTTTATTAAATCACTAGCATTCCGCCCGGGACTTCGTTCCCGTGGGAGTTTGGGAAAATTATGTAGCCCATGTCCATCGGGGATAATGTAGCTTTCTAACGGTGAAACAATTTTTCAAATCGGTCCAGTAGTTTCGAAACCTATTCAATGCAAACAAACAAAAAATCAAATCTTTCCTCTTTATAATATTAGTATAGATTATTTACGTGTTATAGATCGTAAATAATCATTTTGTGCCTAAAAGCACCAAAATTCTAATAGAAAAGTACTGTGGTCAATGAGTGCTCACAAGGGGCATGTCGATGGAAAAGACGACAGCAGAAAGTTTGACTTCGGAAGTTTGTTTTGACTAGTTAAGAGATAAAAATACTAAAAGTCCTTACCCTATGTAGCCTATGTGTTAATTCAGGGTTTAAGCTACCTTCATACCAAGTTTTATTAAAATCGGTCTAGCCTTTCTTGAGTTATAAGTGTTCAAACAAACCCGACTTTGTTTCAAGTACTAAGATTATGACAGAGTGTAGAATTTTTTTTGAAAATCGACCATTTTTCGAAGCTCATAGCTAGGCAAAGATTGGAGATAGATAAAAAGTGTGATAGCCAAAGTTGTAGAGAATTTTATCAGCTTTCATTATGTAGTACAACAAAATTTCGTACGACGCACCGTTTTCGAGATGTGAGCAAAAAACTAAAAAACGGGACCTTCTTTGTGCCCTCCTCCCTCGGGCTGCTAACCTTGGAGGGGTAAGGACTTTTAGTATGTTTATCTCCTAACAAGCCCAAATAAAGTTCTTAAGTCAAACTTTCTGCTTTCGACTTTTCTACCCACAATTCTTCGTTGCCTAAGCTAAAGGGTGTGTGTGGTCATAACATCTTAGTACTCCAAAATCGTCATCCTTACCTACTACCGCACTGCACCAGGCTGATCAACGGACGAAGCTCTGACGTAGCACAACCCGTAAAGGTTTCTTTACTTGATATAAGCGACTTCGCTGATGCTGAGACCAATCATGATTGTGGACGCCATTTATCAAAGAACTTTAAGAAAATAAAAATATTCAGCGCGAATGGGAATATTCCTCTGCGCGGATAAGCGTTTTACAAAATTCTAATAAACAACTTATAACACCGAGCACCGATTTTTTTTAATTAAATTGTAGCGCGTTAGGTATCTAGTTTTCCCCAGAAGTCAAACAAAACGTCTGCCTATAATAGCGCAGGGTTCTTGGTTCGCGTCCCAGCCAAGCCAAATCTTATTTTGTCACAAACATGAAAGTCATATAAAATTCTTATTTTAACTAAAATTTATTTTATCTTCTGTTAATATTACATCACGTCTCCTACTTCATATGCCATCTTCATATCCTGCACTGCACTTTATAATGTTTTATTAATCAACTGCGTACTAATGTTATATTCTGAACCCGGCACTGACTTTAGAAGTTTCATGCTTGGCTACAAACTTGCAAGACGCACACATTCTGCATATTTCATCTTGTTGAGGAACTAACAGCTAAATATAAGACTACTTTTCTGCATGCGTAGGAAAGTAAAACTTCTAATGCTTTAATCTACAGTCTTCTTAACTATTTTTGTTTTAACCCGGCGGGAGTGTGGTGGGGTATGACATACCCCTACTGCTGTTTAGATGTGTATATCTTTTTGATTTTCTATGCTGCATTTTAGCGGCTTCGTGTAGCTGGAGGGTAGTAGTTGCGGGAGAGGAAAGTGGCGTGATCTTAGTGTTGCGCCGGTCGGCGGTAAGTCATACCCCGCCACATAGTTTTTGTAAATATTTTGTGACAAATTTGTTTAGTGTTTGGTTTGGTTTATTTGGTGTTTTTAGCTAATTATTGCTTTCTTTCTAGATTATAAATAAAAATGTCAGTGGAAAGGGGTGAAAGACGACTTAGGTCATTGCTGGAACAAGTACTAGAAGATTATTCAGATGAATCAAGCTCGTCAGAAGTACCTGATCATTGCAGTGAACACGAACAGGAATCTGATACACAAGAAATAAATGTCGACCATGTGGAAAGCAGCAGTGAATGGGATTCGGAGGAGAATAAAGTGGTAATTGCGATGTCTACTCTTCACCACGACGACAAAATTGATGAGAGTACTGAAAACAAGAGAAAACCGGAAAATATAACTTTCTATAACTCAACAAAATCCGGAGTGGATGTTGTCGACGAATTGAGCGCAACTTATGATGTCTCCCGCAACAGCAAGCGCTGGCCAATGACGATCTTTTATGGACTTCTAAATATGGTGGCTATCAATGCTAACATCATATTTCAAGAAAATGCGGACAGAACAAATAAACGTACAGAATTCCTCCGCAACTTGGGATTAAATCTGGTGTATCGGCATTTGCAGTTACGAGCAGATCAAAAAAATATTCCTGTATATCGTCAGAGAATTTCTTCACAAGTCAATCAACCACTGCACCCAGTAGTCCAAAATGATCCTAGACGTTATACTCGATGTGTAGATTGTTCACGCAAGACAGATCGAAAAACAAAGTACGCATGTACAGGCTGTGGAAAAGCCATATGCTTAGAACATACTATTTTTTCTTGTAAAAGTTGTACTGATTTTGATTCAAGTTCCTAATATGTTCCTAAGCTACTTTCTAAGTTTTATACTTTTATCTGATTTTAGATCTCATGTCTTTTACGTTCCCATCTTTTGTTTAAGTAAAACCTGGTTATTTTAGTGATTATTGAAAGTAAGGATAATTATTTTTGTTACCAAAAACGAGTGCCTTAGATCTCATAAGTAAAATAATAAAAATATAAACAATTTAAAATATGTTTTATTTTAATTACATTTAAGTAATCCCCAAATATGTTATAGAGCAGTCATTTGATGTTATTTCAGTGAAAAACTTAGAAAACATGCCGTTTTGTTTTGGGGCATGTCATACCCCGCCACATACTATAAGTGATTTTTTGTCACCACACTCCCGCCGGGTTAAAAAAACATGTATTCGATTAGAGTATCTACTACTATCTACACATTTTAAGAATTACTGTTGATGTAATCCTAAACACTACGTATTTAAACTTTTTATTTAGAATCGTCAACAGGAAATCTTTAAAATTGATTAGATATGTGTTATTCCGATGTCTAAGCTACATTACTGCAAAGTTTGATCAAGATCTGTTCAGTAGTTTTTGCGTGAAGGCGTAAAACATCCATCACAAACAAACTTTCGTATTTATAATATTAGTAGAATATGCTATTTCTAGTAAGAAAGTGACGTTTCGAGAAAATGTAGGCAGTGCCTTGTTCATGTTGGCTAAGTCTTGGAATAAGATATTTAGAAATATCTCTGCCACACAATTCACAAAGTTAGGAGCTCAGAGAAAATTGTCCCCAGTGCATTGGAAACTACAGTTCACAGAGAATACACAACTCGTGTGCTAAGATTATGGCGGAGTTCCCGGCAGGAGTTCAAATTTAGCTTGACTGTTCAGGGTTGTCATCATCAAATTAAGCGGATTGGATTATTAGTATTCTGTTTATGTAAGCACAGTAACTTTTGTCTCAAAATAGACGTGTCTTGCATCGGGTTTTGTTATGTATTTTGAGAGAAAGGCTGACATAATCTATAACTGTGATACTAATGTCTCATCTAACAACTTTTATAATTATCTAAATATTAATACGTTTACAATTTATATGATTGACTTAAAAAGAGCTACCCTCGGAGTTTCTTGCCTATTCTTCTCCTGAGGAAGACTGCACCTTTGCCAATAGGCGCAAAGTCAAAAGTGCTAATGTAATTCATAATATTGACGTGTTCAAGTATCATTTTATATGTTCAATGAAACAAACACTTTTGACATTGCACACCGCTAGGGAATAGAATTGTCTGCCTGCGTCCGTAAAGACAGACGCAGGCAGACAATTCTATTCCCGAATTCTTTAAAGTTCGAATGAATAAGCATCTTCTGGGTGAGCTTACCACATCGACCACATCTTCGCCCCTCTAGATCGTGGTCAAGAGCCAACCCAATCACTATAAAAATAAATTGATTTGTTTAGAAGTCAACACATCAGCTTACTCCATATTTGTTGCAAAACGATTCTTATGGTAACAACATAGGGCAAGCGTGTGTTACCACATGATATGCTGGTTCCGGACAAAGTACACTATCTTGAGGATCCACTATTTGTAATTTTATAAGCTGCTAGTCAAATTACCGAGGGTTAGATCTCCCACTCTTTTCGCGACACACCTATGATTTGGAATTATAGCTAGGTTTGAAACCAAATGTTATTGGGATCTTAACTTATTATCCAAACCAGAAGAAAGTGTTTTGCAGAGTTACACTTGACTTGAGTGACTTACATTTGCACCATTTTGTATCGCGAGATATCAATACTCAATATAATTATTACAATTATACAATGGTAATTAAAATAGTGCTTACATTTTAGACCCTGTGGGGCACAGCAATCGTAACAATAACATTATGTTATGTGACATATAAAACATATTTTTAGGACCACTTAAAATTAATTTTATCTCATATAAACACTCTTCTATAGAATCAAACTAAAGGTATCCAAATTCAAATAGTACTCGAGCCAAGAATAGATAATAATAATATACCATTGCTAGTTTCAAAGTTACCCCAAGTTCGTGTAATAATAATAGTAATAACAATGCGCATTGTTGCCAGTCCAGTCGCAAGGGGTGATAGCATCCCCCTCGCTCGGACAGGGTGTCTGTTGTGATAGCGATAATTGTATGGGGTCCAATTGGTTGTGTCAAATACGAGTATTGAACGCTAGATTTGTTTCTGCTTTTAAGTATTCAAAATTGACTTTGTATCTACCGAATCGACCAAGTGAAAAACTCAGAAAAATCATTAAAATCGAGCGAGATATACATATTTCGTTATTGCGAGACTAAGGTCCGTATAACAGAACGCGAATCAAACTCTGATCTTTACTTAGGTAGCAGTCGTCATTTTCGTTTTGATAGTGAGAGAAAGAGACAACAATATTTATGTATAGATCAAGGCTGAGTCTCTTTGTGTAATTCGTACGGCAATTGATCTTTTTAAACTATAAAATGTCGATAACTTAAAAATCAGGTAGAAATCAAAAATTCAATCAAAATAACAACTACCTACGCAGAGTTCCCGCCAAAGGCCTGTAGTAAGCCTGTTGTGAAAGAGCTGCAATAATACGTCATTTCCAGTGAAACTTGCCCGTATGAAGTTAGTTCCCAACTTGGCGACGAGACGGGCGACTTTGCAAACTTTCTCGGGGGCAAAGGCAAGGCGGTATGGCGGCTTATTTCTAATGTTTATACATGTGATTATATAAATGGGGGACGAATAAAAAGTTTCTTAAAGCAGATTATGAGGTTTTAACACTTTCAATTCTCGCAGTTTCATTGCAACCGTTTCACGGTTAAGTTTGGCAAGGGTTACTTTTATTTCACTAAAGAATTGAATTATCTGCCTGCGTCTTTATATCCTTTAATTATATTATAAATTGATGAATTTGGTGGGGTTTTTCAGCAGTTTTCATCTTAATGCATGCACCCTTACAAAATCTCCTCAATTAATGTCACTCGCGACACAACTGAGGAGTCGGAGTCGTTCTGAAATTACAACTCAATTGTACAAAATAAATAGAATCACATGACTGCCGAAGACTTGTACAAAACTGCATAATAACAAAAACTATCGAGCCTGTGTAAACAAAATATCAAAAACCTTATTTACTTAACTTTCCACGCCGCACCGGAGTGAAAGAAAAACTTGTCAAACTCTTTCCAGGCATACTGTAAGAGTCAGAAATTGGGATGTGAGGTAATTTTTAGGGTTCCGTAGTAATCTACGAACCCTTATAGTTTCGCCATGTCCATGTCCGCGGGTTTCCTAAGAAACCCTTGGTACTACAGAGCTGAAATTTGGCATGGTCATACATATAAACTACGCCGCCAGAACTGTAGAGTAAAATCTTAGAAAAAAAAATTTTTCGGGTGTCTCCCATAGACGTGAAAGGGCGATAATTTTTTTTCTCGCCTATATCATCAAATGGGGTGTCATAGGACAGCTTTTTAAAAGACAAAAGGGGTTTACTAAGAACGTTTTTCGATTCAGCACTCCGTTTGCGAAAAATTAATTTTTAAAGTGAAAATTTTTGTCAAACACAAGTGTCTCCCCCTCTACCAGCTAAATGGTTGTTTCTAAAAATGTGAAAAAAATCACAGTGCTAGTATATACAACGAAATTAAAAGGAAAACTATCACACATAAGATGGCTCTTCAAGTTCGCGAGTAATAGTCGACCAAGTGCCAAACTTAGTTGGGGTTCGTAGAATTAAGAAGCCAGCTGCATATTTGAACCATGTTGCTACGGAACCCTACAATGCGCGTGGCCCGACACGCTCTTGGCCGGTTTTTATGATGGTGGGAGAAAGGCCAACTTGTCATTACTATACATGTTTCGTCTAATAACCCTAGCATGTATGTCAAATGCGTCGTCAAGTGGTTTAAGAACCACATGGCGTTCTGCCTACCCCGGCAAGGTTATAAGGTGCGAGTGTGTGTATTTTAAACACCTATTTTCTATGGCCGTACCGGATAATTCATCGAACTTTAACGATGTGGCTTTCAATTGACGTAAATATCGCAGTTCAAACAATCTCTATCGCCTGAATTACTCAATAAAATGGATCGATATTCATCCTACTGAAACAACATTGAATATATAGTAAGTTGAAGCTGTAATCGCTTTACATACATCAATGATTGGTAGGGATTTGAATTTGAAGGATTGACTAAATAAATAATAATAAACATAATAAATAATAGACGTTACACACTCAAAGGCCCACATTAAGGTTTTCCCTTGTGTCGTGGGTCCCTCGGAACACACATAAAGACAAACACAAATACCCATGACCCGAGAACAAACATTTGCTTTTTACACAAATATTTGCCCCGACTGGGAATCGAACCCAGGACCCGTCGATCAAGAGGCAGTGCCACTACCACTAGACTAGACTTATATAACTTAATACGCGTTAAAGGTTTCTAATTCGAATTGAAGACTGATTTGCATCACCGATTGTTGAAGTAAAGGAAGGCCGTGACGATAAAGATAATAAAATAAAAATTTTCAACGCATCTTATTCAATAGTGAGAAACATTTGGTCGTTGATAAACGACTCAAATTCATAAATGAGAATGGAATTGGGGGAGCCATATTGTGTGTGGAACGGAAAAACAAAGGCAGTACGGGTAAAGATGTGCCGATAAAACTGGTCACCTGTTCATAAGGTCCCCCTCGACCTTGAGGAGTAACGTATGCTTCGAGACTTTAGGAGTATCTATTTTATAGCCCCTTAAACAGCCCCTTATTGAGAACTTTTTCGCGGCTTTACGAGTGTTTTATAGATTGTTTTGGAAATCCCTATGAATGAAATAGCTATCGACAGAGAGAATGATTCAAATCAATTTTATCTATCACTCGAAGTTTTGTGTAAGAAAACTATATGAAGTAGATTTAATTATTGTTATATCGACCTGTGTCATATTTTTTCCAGTTTCGACCAACTTAGAGTACACTATTAGTGATATGGGATCCCATTTCTGCATTTAAACTCTATGAATGTCTATTCCAGCCACCTCAGCTCCGTCCAGAAGCTCAGAATCATCCTAGGGACGAATTTCAGACTTCGCAGGCTTTGCGGAGCGAACTGATACCTGCAAGGATGCAGTTCAGAATCACTTAGGCGACTGTTTTATCAGCCTTCTAGGAAGCCCCTGGAAAGGGGGCTGTCGGTGGCGTTTAGTATTAATAGTTGCTGCCCACCATTATTCGTATAGATTATCTCTGTATAAATTCAATAGTCAGCCACACCATGCTGAATCATTTTGTCAGCACATGCTCAGCCGTTGGTCTCGGCAAATGATCATCTTACTTAGTCAAAAAAATGGTCAACCAATCACAGAAGTGAGACTATTAAAGCAAACACGCACAAAAATACAAAGAAAACTCCATGATTTATTCAAATAAAGTATCTCTCCATACATGCTCAGTAAAACACTTGTCCCGTGGGCTGGGTGCGAAATAATTCGTACAAATTAAACAACAATCCCGTTTGAAGACATTAAGAGAGCCCGCGAAGTTATAATGAAATTCACGAGCAATAAAACTTCCCTTTTGACTATCCCCTAGTCGCAGTACAGAAGTAATACGGTAATTTAATGATACATCACTCTGTAGAAATACTTTACGATGTCGTGGTGAGTATATGTAACCATTCTGATGTTTCTTTCACTGTATTATCACTCGCTAAATAGCGATTTCTATGAATTTAATATCGAATTAAATGTAGTTTACACTTTGTTGATGCTTCTTGATGGAACTCCATATTAAATATCAAAATGCTGCTGCAATCTGATCATCATTATCATCATGTCAGCCGCAAGACGACCACTGCTGGATATAGACCTCCCCCAGGGATCTCCACCTCGATCGGTCCTGCGCCACCCGCATCCGGCTTCCCGCAATCTTTACCAGATCGACGGTCCACCTTGTGGGAGGCCTTCCTACGCTGCGCCTTCCGGTACGTGGTCGCCACTCGAGGACTTTTCAGTACTTTTTCATAAAACAGTGAAAACGCCAATATATGTATAAGGTCTGTCTGTTATCCAGTTGTCAAATCAGAACAGTTTCTTCAGTCTATTTTATTGGTAGTATTCACAATGTATGATCTCTATATGGTGCATTAGGATACAATTTCGACAGTAGGGTTGGGTACTGGCCATTTATTAACATCTACATTGCGTTTCGGGATTTGAATAATTTGTCTTTGTAGGACTCCATTCTAGATAAACTAATTTCTCAAGTTCAGGAATGTGATTGGAAATGTTATGGTTAGTTTGAAACCATTTTCTCTAAGACTTTTTACAAATTATGAAAAATGGTAATATGGGGAGATTAGTATTCCCTGGGAAGCGGAACTTACTCAAGGAATTATTTAGCGTTTTCGGAGAGTTGAGGCTTCAAGTCTTGATGTCATCGTCATCATTGCTAATTCAGATATTTATTTCGAGGAAGGGACACAGCTGGAAATAATGTTAAACAAAATAGTAAAGAATAACATTGTACAAATTTTCTACCATCCTTCAGCTAGTTACAATCCATTCTGTTTATAAATTTCATTGGGAGAGAGGAGCCCCAAACTAGAGTCCTGAGTCATAATCATAAGTCTCCTAGATCCCAATCTCGGATAAAAATAAATTGAAAAATAAAATAAACTACAACTACATTCTAGGAGTCAAACAATCAAATTCAATTATTACCCAATAATATAAAATATAGAGAAACCAATAGCCTAACACCAATCTAGGCCTAGCCTCGGCCTGATTGGTAGCTAGCAATTCAGAAGGCCTCCAACAGCCAATACCACTGCCGCCGGCATTAAGTTTAACGATAACGTAGTGTCTCACAGATAGTTATCAAGCTAGAGCCCATTTGGCAGCCCTGCAGCGTCACGTTGTGAACGGCACTGGGCTGCCGGCTGCCAAACTCAGACAAAGAGACCAACTTCCATTAAATCTTTGCAACTCGCTCCCGACTCTCGTGCGGTCTCTTCCAATGTCAGATGATACGGTTTTTGCAAGCAGTAGTCCAAGTTTGCATTCTAACAACCAAATCCAATGCTTGGACTACAATTATGGCCGGTTTGGTCGAGTGGTAGTGGCGCTGCCTCTTTATCGACTATTCCTGGGTTCGATGTTTGTCTAAAAGCAGATGTTTGTTCTCGGGTCGTGGGTTTTTATGTTTGACTATGTACGAGTATGTTCCGACGGACCCCTATGGCACAAGGGAAAACCTTAGTGTGGACATTTCAGTGTGTAGCGTTTATTTGAAACTGGTATCGCTTAACTGCCGAACAAAATGGCAATTTTTTGTTGTCCTATCCGGCTCAAATTCTCATTTCTCCTTAGGAATTTGACACGTACTTGATCCTAGCAAACACTATACCTAATCTAACCTCCCCTAACAACGTGGAACCTAGCCGGATTCCTCGTGAAGGTTTACGTCAGTTAAAAGTTTGTGTACAGGCCATTGCAACACTTAAATAAAAGAGCCTATAAAATAAGTACCATTCTTATTTCGTTCACATACGAGTGAAAATTTAACTTCAATCGAACTTCAAATATCCAGGAGAATCTGCTTTAGAGTTTACACGTACATAATGGGTTTCGTATGCCACAAACGCTCTACTAACATTGTTCCTTTATTACTTGGGTCTGAATACTCCAACATTGATTGTTATCTGTGCTGTGTGCAATTTAAACTTCCGAAATTTTGCTCAAATACTTTTGCGGAAACGTCTACTTACTAATTTATTTTAATTGCGAGCCACAAAGTTTCGATAGACGGCGGAATTTGGGAATTGAGTTCGGCGGACACTGTAATGGCTTTTATAACTTGTTATTTTGTGTATAACGAGAAGAATGTGTCATTTGAAATGGAATTGTTACATTATACATAATAATGAAAAGGAGACCCTTTTCAATTGTACAGTTCTTCCCTTGTATTTTATTTAAATACATAGTAAAACTGATAAAGACTTGACAGTTCAATTTATTATTTCGAAGCGCTCGTAACCCAGTGGCGCTCGCTGATCTCAACCGATCAGTGAGGTTAAGCAACGTACACAGAGGCAAGGAACCTGATGGGTGACCAAAGTGGCAATTTATCACGAGCGTTTCCGTGCTTCGGAGGCTACGTTAAGCTGTCGGTCCCGGCTGTTGTCGATTGACTACAGTCGTTAAAACCAAGTCAGAGACCATTGTGCGGTTTGAAAACTCTGACAACAGGGTTAGCCAAGTTCGCCACACACTTGACTATACCTACACGATAAGAAGAAGAGTAAGAATTGTATGGAGTTTATTGATGGCTATTTAGATGACTATGACTAGATAATAATATCTTTTTAGAAATAATGAAGGATACCTAGGGGCCATCCATAAATCACGTCACACGTTAAGGGGGAGGGAGGGGGTCGACGAAGTGTGACATTGTGTGATGAGGGGGTGGGAAGGGTCCTTCATTTCGTGACGTCACATTTCAAAATCTATTATAATCCAAGTGATAAAACACGAACTTTGAACTATTAGCGAAAAACTCAAATACATTTGCAACTCTATCTGTATAAACATAAGGTTCAAATTGTTAATTTCTTGAAATGTTAACTTTTGATGTAATATTATTTTTAAAAAAATGGAAACAACTTATTTCGGAACTGCTTTTTTTAAATCAATAATTACCTAAAGAATATTTCATATTTCATATTTCATTTCACGTAAAATTGCAAAATGTGTGACATCACACTAGGGAGGGGGGAGTCTCACAAATGTGACCAGCTGTGACAAGGACGGGGGGGAGGTCAAAAAATCATGAAATTCGTGTGACGTAATTTATGGATGGCGCCCTACGTCAAAAACAATGTTTTAGAACTGACTGTGAAAGTCTGTATTCTCAATGATGACGATATTTTAGTTAATAATAAGATTTGAAAAACATTACACAATCAAGAGAACAAACGAAAGAACAAAGAAAGGATGACACAAGAAATTATTATGAAAACTGAATCCAATACCAAGATATCGAGTCCCCAACAGAAGGCTATTGTTTAATAGTTCCCTTTGACTATACGGCCATAACAAAAAATTAACACAGGTGTTTTCTTCTTAGCGTGTAGATATTTTTTTTAACGAATGGGTTAGCTCTATAGGGCATGATTTAGCTCGGAAGCAAGATGTGATCGATCGAGGATGTAGCAAGTTAACCCAGACGATGCCTATTCACTCGAACTAAAAGATTCGGGTTATAAGAGCTCAGAAATACAGAAGCATCGCGTAATTTAAAAGACAAAATGGTGGTAAGCTTGACTGACCGCGGTGTCTGAAGTTTACAGGCCAAAAGCCTCGCATTCCAAACGATTCGATTCGACTCTGTACTTCGAAAACTCACACTAATTAGTTAGCTACACAGATAACAGGTAAGGTTCTGTCAAATATCAAAGTCAATTTGAATGATTCTGAATAAAGGTGGACTTCTTGGCTTGACGACTTCAATTAATTAAAAATAATCAGGATTTAAGCCTGACTTAAGACTTAACTGTGAGAAGAATAAAATAAACACCTGAGGAAAAACTGAAACTGAAATTTAACCGATTTTCAACAATTATTATTCAGAATGAATCACAACTCTGTTTAATTTCACAGATAAGTTCCGAATAATGAGTAGAACTTGGCTAAAAAAGAGCTAACACAGGTGTAAAATTGCACGTTCCTAGGCAAAGTATTCGTCAATTCCGCTATTAACTGCTGCCCACGTAAAACTTAAACTATGTCAGACGTGACTTGGCTGTGTAATACACAACTATGTATTACATTCTTGCTGAATCACCGCGAACTCAGTAAGTTACATTTTTTGCAGTATATGCATATTTTATGTTTTTGCATGACACAGCAGAGCGGTGAAATTTTTACGAATCAATGTCACTAGAGATTTTTATGAAGCTAGCTCAGTTGGTTCATTTTAAACCGTTTTACATATCTCAAATCAGATACAGCACAATATAATTGTGATCAACTCTAAAATTAAAAATGATGGCAAGTTGCCATCATAATGAATATTATGTCATAACTAGCTTTCCGCTCGCGACTTCGTTCCCGTGGGAATTTGAGAAAAATTATACATAGGCTACATAATTTTCCAAGATAAATACATGTTAATCCAGGGTGTCAAATAGCTCCATACCAATTGGTCTAGCCGTCTGAGCGTGAAAGAGTAACACACATCCATAGATACAAACTTTCGCATTTATAATATTAGTAAGGATAAGGATGAAGTACAACTATTCAGAAAATCCTCTCCCCAAATGACATAGAAGGAGATGTTACTGGACAAAACTTAAGACCTATTAACTAATAGACCTATCAATACAATGTCCGATGGAGTCTGCAATCTTGTCAGTACTTCTAAGAGCAAAGTTTAGCGGTAATGCAAAATAACTTGTGGCTGTGTGTGTGGAAATAAGTCACTCCGCAAACAAGCTTTACAAGTTGGGTAATTATAATCTGGAGGAGCGTAACAAGGCAAGTTGGGCGGTGTTTTGGACGGATTAGTTCGACTTGGACGAACTCCCCGGGGGAAAAGTTTGAAGTTTGAAAGAACGAAAGTTTGTTACGGACTTTATGATGGGAGATATGACGTGTTTTGACTCACAATCTACGGTGACTTATTCAATAAACAAATTTTTGTATTTGATAGTATAACTGAAGTATTTTCAGAAGTTAGAGATTATTTTTATAGTCCAACCACAGTATTCGACTTCTGTAGAACATTATAAACTGTTGTTAGTCAAAAGCCGTTCTTGTAATCTTACAAATACATTGACGGCCGATTTGGTCGAGAAGTAGTCTCTTGATCAGGTCCTGGGTTCAATTCCCAGTAAGGACAAACATTTGTGTAAAAAGCAGATGGTTGTTCTCGGGTCATGGGTGTTGGTGTCCGTCATTTTGTATGTTCCAAGGGACCCACGACACAAGGTTGTGAGATAATATTTTTTACTAAAAATATACCTTAGAATTAAGTACAGCACAATGCTGAGCTTGGCTCCTTTTGCTTAGGTTTTAGCAATAAACATGATTTCATTTCAAGTCATTAAATATGTGAATCTCCACATCAACACCTAGAAACTGAAAGATATACTACACAACGCATAATAATTCGCTTTTCGCGTTTCCCAAAATAGTTTACGGCATGACATCCGCTACTCGGATAAACGTAGGTTCATTTTCGAAGAGGAAACATGTTCATTTACAAAAAAAATCGTCTTGATGAACTGCGTGCCAGCAATAACACCAATTGGATCTTTAAATAGCAATTTTAAGTATACAAAAGTGGGGCAGATATTTTCCCTGCGTTTTACAATAATTGTATGCACTTACGATTAATTACACGATCATATTTGGTAGTAAAGATGGGTTAATGTTTTTTTTTAATGGGCACCGTTATAACTGGTTTTGTATGACGGGTTTGAAGCCCACTCGTAAGTTGATTAACATGGCTACCAGTTTTATGCGTTACTTGTGAGTGTAGACTGCACCTTTGCCAAAAGCCGTAGAGTTAAAAGAACTACTGTCATTCATTACTCTGATTTACGCTAAGTAACATCCTATGTTCTATGAAATAAAAGTATTTTTGACTTTGTACATGAGAATGCTAAAAAGATAATTGGTGCAAAACCGAAATGCTGTCTAGTATTCACCATACTAAGCGCTGTATATGCTCCAAAAATATGCTTTATAAGAGATTTTTGCTTGAATTAAATTAAAGAGAGAGGAAGCTTTTTTACGAAACGATTATGGTTGGTTTGAGTGCTGGCGTCACTTACGTTATACTTTTCCTTAAACAGCTACTTGGGATGGATATTATAACTTACCTGAAACAGAACAAAAACAAAATTAGGAACATCGAAGAACATTGTAACAAAGGATAATATGATATTAGTTATTGTAAGTTTTGGGTCTGCCAAATACGATTATTTTTGCCAGGTTGCCTGGAAGAAATTGTCTTTTTGTACACTATGTTGTATGTCATATGCTTTGTGTTGTGTATCCTTGTGTGCAAATAAAGTACATCTTATTGAATATTTTATGAAATGGAAGGCACTTGTCCGTGCTTACTCTAATCAATCTTGCTTCAAGTTAAAACGTAGGTATAACTGTACAATGTAACTTTTATTATTGGCTCCAATATAGCTATTAAAACATTTACTCGAAGTAGCAGCTCCAATCCTGCAAATGTCAAGGTCTATGAGAATTCCCGCGTTCAAAATAGCGATGCCAACTTTTTACAAAGGTTCTATCTTTTGTATTCTCTCACAGTTAGCGAAGAGAATAATTTGTCGTGTAAGTGGGGCAAGCGGCAAGCGGCGGGTTGCGGGGGTGAGCAGAGAGAGGTATGGGGGAGGGGGGTATGTTCGATCGCGCGGGGTGAATGACCGCGGTCCGAGTCCAAGCCTGCATTTCTACCGAGTTCATTACAAGACGCCAAGTGTCGTTTGACAGATCAATACAGGCCGTTTAGGGGCTTTCACCTTTCTATACGTAGCGTAGTAGGTATGGTTGTGCGAAAGTCTTCTAAAGACACTCCGCATAGCAACAGCGCCAGCGGCGTTGTATGGAGAAAATGAACGTTGACAAACGAAATAGGGCTTTCTTTGTTGGACCTTTTGAATTGGTATCTTATTGATTTCTTGAGCTAATCTACGAAACATTTTAAAAACACGTGGCTTGACGTTTCAAAGGAAACACATTATGGAAGTTTCTTAAAAAAGATGCGAATATAACAAGTTTTTTTAAACTCAAGTACTCATTAAAAACCTACAATTATCTTTTTCTCAACAACAATAGTCTACTTTGATTATGAATAAAAGCTTTAGTAAGCGTTTACTGAGGCCAGAGGCCATTGTGCGGTTTGAAAACTCTGACACCAGGGTTAGCCAAGTTCGCCACATACTTGACTATACCTACACGATAAGAAGAAGAGTAAGAATTCCAAATATCACTATTTTTAGCAGACCCATATACACTCTGTTTTGATTCACAGTTCTTGAAATTGATCTGAAAATATTTTACTTTCATAAAGAAGTTAGAAGTACTTTCAAATAAAAAATAACATGGATGTTTTGTTCGAATAACTGTTTTGGTAATAAAATAAAATCATGGGAACTTATTGACAAGAGAATATAAAACATTTTGCTGTTAACAGTCGTTTTATTATTCACATTGTTATTTATTATAATTACAACACATTTCAAACTGTGTTATGAGTATCAAATCGTGTTAACTATTAACGACAAACTTAACCTCCTCAGTCCCAAGCACTCTTTTTACGTTTGGTTGAGACAATGAGTTTTGACTTCCCAAAAAAAAATCTATTAAGTACTGCTTTTATTAGAAAATTACAAAAATTTGTATATATTATGTGAAATATTATAATAATGAGTTTCTTTATGTATGTAAGTGTGCGCTAATGATATAAAGATAACCTGTCTATTAAATTAAATGTCTGCGACGTTAAGGGACCATCCATAAATTACGTCACACGGGGAGGGGGTCGAAGGGTTCATAAGTTTCGTGACGTCACATTTTAAAATGTGTTATGAGTATCAAATCGTGTTAAGTATTAACGACAAACTTAACCTCCTCAGTCCCAAGCACTCTTTTTACGTTTGGTTGAGACAATGAGTTTTGAGTTCCCAAAAAAAAAATCTATTAAGTACTGCTTTTATTATAAAAATTACAAAATATGTGACGGGCTGTGACTGGGACAAGGAGGGGGAGGGGTTAATAAAATCATGAAATTCGTGTGAAGTAATTTATGGATGGCCCCTAATGAGCAAATAGGCGAACAAATGAGTTCGCAGAAATAGAAACCTACATTAACTGATCTAGATATGTCTCCCCTTTGATGTTTAAATAAAGGCCCTGAATGTGAAAGCACAAAACGATAATTTATAACTATACGTCTGAGACGATAAGTAGATAGTGGATAAAACTAATATCGTTTTATTTGTGGACTGTCCCAATAAAACTAATATCGTTTAGCGATCCATGCAATAATAAAACTTTTAAACGGATGAACCAATTGTGATTAAATATAGCTAGGAATAGTCTTGATCACGTCAGCTTTTTATGAGCTACTAGCATTCCGCCCGGGACTTCGTTCCCGTGGGAATTCGGGAAAATTATATAGCCTTTGCTACTCAGGGATAATGTAGCATTCTGATGGTGAAAGAATTTTTCAAATAGGTCCAGTAGTTTCGGAGCATATTCAATGCAAACAAACAAACAATCAAATATTTCCTCTTTATAATATTAGTGTAGATAAACCATTTTAGATAACTGTTCTTGTCGAGCCTAGTCCGACCCACTGGTGAATTAAAGCATTTATCCTTTCTTCCTCGTAGTGTGCCATAAACTCCTATAAATTCTACCACTATCAGATTAAGTCATCCTACCAACCTCTACGAATTCCTTAAAAGAATTAGAAATCCGTGGGTATTAGTTTTACATGGGATGCAGAAGAGCTGGTCAATGTAAAAGGCATCCCATGTAGTATGACTTTTAAGACTAAATTTGGATTTGCAAGTCACAGTAGAGCGTACCATCGCGACAACATCAATCCGAATTAAACTACTTAACATGCTGGAGTCGCCATAGCCGGACACGGCGTGGAAACATGATTATTTATTATTATTAGTTTTAAAAATTAAAAACTCATAAAAGCCTTAGCCAGTTCAGTTGGTAATCTTATCAAACTCCCAATCCCATTAAAAGCCCTAATGTGAAATTTTCATGACAAAGCGTGGCACAACGTAAACAACTTTTATTTAACGTAATACTACGTTGTAGGTCACTCTCCCGGTTCCTATAATCATAGGATGCAATGAAATCCTTTCGCTTTCATTTACGTTATTACGTTGTGCCCTCCAATTCCTGGAATACTGACGGCCCCTGTAATCGAGCATTGACCCGGTCTGACATTGAAATTCTTCGATACATGTGCTACTTTGATAAGTAGTTAACGTTGCGAAAGGATTTTCATTGAATTTAGACTGGTTAAGATAACTTGGCGACCTATATTTTTTTTAACGATCAATAGGCATTTAACATATTGGGTTGAATGTTTATTATGTTGTTTTGAACTACTCAACCACGGTAAACATTCTAATGGGTGTTTAATAAAACACGTGTATATGTATGTAAACATGTTTAAAGTAAGTAATGTTGTCAGGCTGTTGTCCCTTTACGGAACCTTAAAAGCCTGGGAAGACACGGAAGACAAAGCTAAATTGTGTTTCTTCTTATCGTGTCAATCCAGCTTGACAAAATTTTTGTGGACTAGTACAGTCGGTTTCCTCAATTAAGTATCGACGTATGTTTTTTGGCTGCTGGTGAGGGCTGACAATCAGTGTTACCAGTCTGCAACTCAGGCTGGTTAAAACGCTGATACTGCGGCATTCATATATTTTATCGATAGTTAACAGTATCTGTGAACTTCTTCAGATCTACGTAAGTACAGGAATAAGGACAGATGTGCCAGTATCCGGATAGGCACCACATTGGCAGCTAATAGACATGTTAAATATACTCATCAGGCCGTATTTTAATCCTCCAACGAGACGCTCATTGATTAACTACTTCTCCGGGCAAAAAACCCGTGGTCTCATGAGTCGTGTGAACTGTCAGAGACAAAGGTGTTCGCAGGCATGTCATTAGGCCGCCTTTATGCGCCATAATACTAGCAATTTAGACAAAAGCACTCAAATGTCAGCGCACAAAGGGAATGTATGAACTGGGTCCGTGTAGGTTTATTATCTAACCACTACGCGATCGTATAAGCAAGTTATATGGTAGTTATATTGTAAAAACGCGGTGATATCTCGCTTTCAAGTTATGAATAAATATGGAGAGAACACTAATAAAACTTAAGGTCTTTATCACTGTCATATTTTAAAGTATCATATTAAGCTATTCATTTATAGTTGCTTCTATTTAAAAACCGGCCAAGTACGAGTCGGATTCGCGCACGGAGGGTTCCGGAGATAATCTTATATATAAAAATGAATCACTAAATCTGTTGGTAAGCGCAAAACTCGAGAACGGCTGGACCGATTTGGATGATTCTTTTTTTGTTGTGTTCCTTATTGTCAGGAGAAGGTTCTTATGAAAGAAAAAACTAAAAAAGTGCCACGGGAACGAAGTCCCGGGCGGAAAGCTAGTGATCTATAAAAATGGCAATAAAATCACGTTTGTTGTATGGGAGCCCCCTTAAATATTTGTTTTATTCTGTATTTTAGTATTTTATTGTTATAGCGGCTACAGAAATACATCATCTGTGAAAATTTCAATTGTCTAACTATCACTGTTCATGAGATACAGCCTGGTAACGGACGGACAGCGGAGTCTTAGTAATAGGAATAGGGTCCCGTTTTTACCCTTTGGGTACAGAACCCTAAAAATGAATCTTGCACGTGGCAAATAAATTCAAATCAACACACGGTAAAGTGTCCAGATTGGATTTCCTAGACAAGACTGGAAAAAGTGGGGAGGCTTCTGCTCTGTTTAGTATGTCTTTGTCTAAACGAAATGATATGTTACCCTGATTACCCTGACAACTTCAGACGAACCCCAATAGTTTTATTTTCCACTCGCCAGCCTATCTCGGTTACAATCAGCAGCGAGGCGGTATCAAAGCGCATCGCAAACGTTTCCCTGTCTGTCAGTCGGCGGCAGGTCCCTTTGTTGACTGTCGTTTTGTTTGAGCCGTTCAAGTCACAAGCTACCACCGGGTGAAAAAAGGACAGCGCCATGTTGGATAGTGTAGCCGAGCAATTGATTTTGAAATCGAGTTTTTTTTTAAGAAATAGAATGTTAACATTAAACTTCACTGAGTGATTTTACGACATGAAGGAAGGTAGACGAGTGATAATTATGAATCAGTCCACTATAGTGAACATTTGTAGGTTGAATAGGTTTGTAAATAAAGAATTTCACTATCGTAAACTAACTTTGCTATTTCCCTGTTTTCTTAGTCATACTATATTTTTTTAAAGTCCCCCGCCGCGTTTGCCTGAACAAAATAAACTCAAAAACTACAGACGGAAAGCTAGTTTTCAAATAAAGTTTACTTTCGAAAAGTTAACGACTAAACGGAACTTGTTATCTTGTCTGTCCCTTCAAAATATACGATGAATTCGCGTAATTACGTAAATTCAAAGGGTAGGCAGGGTGGTACACACGTGTTTTGCGGAAGGGGTCGATTGGGGACGTTCTCCCCTCGTTCACCTGTCTGGCTGACCCTGTTTTCAAGTTTCAATATTTCAACTATTGTTCTGGTTAAGGAAGCAGGCGCAGTTACAAATTCTTTTCAAAGCAAAGTACTACTATATAAATGCTATATTGCAGTTGAATGACGACTGGCACAAGTAACTACTTAACACAATCTGTTGAAACACAAACCTTTCTTTACTTAATATTGGCGACTTCGACATTTCTAATTTAATGTTCATTAAAATACTCTGACATTGGCTAATCACGAAAAACGTGGACGCCATTTTATCAAGAATTGAATTGAACTTATTATTTATGCCATAACGCAGCAATGCGGTTACCTACGTTGTTAGAATACCACATAAAAGAAACAGATCTCCATCCGACTGAATGACTTGACTGACCCCCGTTTTTGTAAGAACATTTTCTTTCAGCCAATCCCTTTTAAGCATATAGCCTATGTGTTATTCCGATGTACCACTTTCCCCCTAAAACTGAAGACGTCAGTTGACAATTTGCGAATCAATAAATTCTATGTGTAGTCTAGGACTAACCGGGACATATTTACACTGACCAAGCCTATTAAATTAACAAATCTTGGATTGTGACTAAGCAATATAACTGCAACGTATCCATCCTCACAAACTTCCACACTCATCCACACACACACACACACACACATATATACACAAATCTGAATATTTATACACTGCGTGACTTAAGTTTTTATTTATATTGTTTTTTTTTTATTACTGACTTACTCGACAAATTTAGATAAATCTAAGTTTTACATTTATTAATTTCATTTTTTTTATTTTATTAATGTCACTTTAGTTTCACTTAAGTTTAAGATGCGTAAAATTATATTATTACTGTTTTTTCTTTTGTTTAGTATAATATTTATACACTGAAAGGTAGTTGATGTTTTATCATATACTTATGTTATAATTTTTGTTATTAATGTTTATATTATTATTTTTAAGTAACTGCAGCGGCCGACCGGCCAAACAGGGTCAAGCTGAAAACCAGCGCTGTACAATTTGTTGTACAGCACAATGCTGAGCTTGGCTCCTTTTGCTTAGGTTAATCTAGTTCTTACTTTTTACTGTTAATTTAGTCATTGTATCGTAGGTTTAACTTTGGCAATAAACATGATTTCATTCATTCCGCATTTATAATATTAACAGAACTCGGAAACCAATCGTAACTACGACCATTATGTACTACCCTTCTATCTAACTAAACTCCCATAAGCTTGTTTTGACTACATAATAGCGCTGGTTTTCCACAGTCAGCAATACCTTACAAAGCAGCTGACGTAGTGCGAGCACCCCTCTTTTATTTGCTACCATGGCGTTCAATTTGCAATGAAACTGCTGATCTGCAAACTACTGCGGTGCTACGGAATTACATGACTTATGCGACTGGTATTTAAAGTAAGATTAAAAGTTCGTGGTTTAAGATATGCAGTGCTTTGACAACACATACATCACTGTAACGACTTAACCATGCCCTTCGAAGCATGGAAACACTCGTTATATAAATCGGCACTTTGGTCACCCATCAAGTTCCTTGCCCATGTGTGTGTTACGTAATCTCACTGATCGGTCCAGATCAGTTGTCTAGCAGTAATAAGAGTAAACAAAGTAACAAAGAAATGGACTGTACCTATAATTTAGTATTTTTAAAACGCTTACTCGCATGAGGGATATTCACAAATAATTTTAGGGAAAGAAAAGTGTTCGGCGCGAATGGGACTTGAACCCACGACCCCAGGATTAAATCTCCTGGTGCTCTAACCAACTGAGCTATCGTGCCTTCAAGTCAAGCAGCGAAATTTCTCATTTTTCGCCGCTTGACGGCCAAATGGACTGTAAGTATTTTTTTCCTAGTCTTGAAAATCCATAGACGTCAAAAGGAGACGATATTTCATGCAACTTAAGTAACTTCCTGTCACATCCTTCAATATCTAATGCATTACGCCACGATACGTCTGACGTCTATAAAGTCAGAACGTTATAAGATTAATAACTGCAACTCCATTTCCGCTCGCCTGAGACTCAGTCCGAGACTGGGAGCTAGTCTGTATATATATGTCCACTACACTATATTGTATACCTATACAAGAACTAGAGAATATAGATTGGATACAGTGAAGTAAGTAGTATGAAATCATAGGTCCCAAATGAAACGATGTTCTTCATATAGAACGAGATGACTTCGTTAGCAAAACTTTAGGGGGTAATTCTCCCAATGAAAGATACCCATATGAAATTCAAAAAAAAATATTTGACTTCTCATACAATAGGTATCTAATCAATCAGCTGGTCGCTCAAGTTGATCGCTTTTCTCCTCTCCATACAACTTGAAGCTGGAAAGGCGAAATTTTGAAGTGAAAACTTCTTTAGCGGCGTTGTTCACTTTTTGAATGGGTAAAAAATGTAAAACTCGCGTCGGGGTCACGTGACCGTGATCGAAAATTCGTAAAACGGAGGGTGAAGTGAAAACTTCTTAGACCGCAAGGAAGTAATATATGTTCAAGTTTTCACTTCTGCCGGCACTCCCGGAGTGCAACCCGTTGTTTTTGTTATATTTCGACATGTTTCATGGCAAAAATTGTTCAGTTTAGTGGGCTGAACCACGCTCTTAATTTTCACTAGCTAATTTAATTACGGTGCGTTGACTATTTCACCTACAATAATACAAATAATAATTATTAATTAAGGGGGCGCCGGGCTACGTGCCTGACAATCACCATTACGCGTCTAAATCCAGAAAACTATGACCCGTATTCAGAAGGAAGCTCAAGTCTTGATCTATTCTTAAGTATGATTGTCTATACTCTTTCTCTCACTATCAAAATGACAAAGACGACTGTATACACATTATAATCTAAGTCGCGTTCTGTAATACGGATCTAAATGTGTGAGACCCACCAATCCCTACTGTCGTACCATGTTGTATATGGTGTCAATACCTAGGTATTATAGCTAGACGCTGTACACTGCAGTGCAACGCGCATTGACCCACACACACGACCCCTTAAACGCGTTCTTTGCTCTCTAGTGCACTCTCTGCGTTTGTTACTACTTAGGTATTTTAACTTCAATGGTTGGTTACAGTTACCGAGTTAAGTTCGCGTCGTTAGAATTTAGTGTTCAAAGCAGTGGGGACATTTGGAAAGTTGAGTACGCTTTAGTGTTTCTAGCAAAAATGGCGACGGAAAACTTTAGGACGAATGTTTCTGTAAGGCGTCAAAAAAGTCAAAAATGTTTATTTCATAGAACACACAAAGTGCTGCTTGAAAACGTCATAAAAATACATTAGCAAAATCAATATAAATCATTGAGCAAAGTAGTGAATTACATTAGCATTTTTGACTTTGCGCCTATTCGAGGTGCAGACTTCCTGAGGAGAAGAATAGGCAAGAAACTCCGAGGGTCGCTCTTTTTAAGTCAATCATATAAATTTTCTTACTAAAAGGTTCTATAACTACTCACACACACTAGATACTCCTATTACGTCGATACTCTTTGTTTTATTGTTAATGCTTTCATTTACAAGCTTCAATTATGTGTTTTAAACACAAAATGATTTCAAAATTTATCAAAATGTTTTCTGTATTAACTGTAACTTACTTATTTAGTAAAATGTTTTGTAAGCATAAAAAAGGGGTGTCATAAGTTTCGACATAATGTCTATGAATCTGTTTGTGGCATCGTTTGTGTAAAAAGCAATCTTATTTTTCTCGGAACAAGGGTTTTCGTGTATGTCTTTGTATATGTTTCAAGGGATCGACGACACAAGGGAAAACCTTAGTGTGGGCCTTTTGAGTGTGTAGCGTTTATGAAAAAAAAATAGTGTTAGCGGGCAGGAGAATCCGAGAGAGCAAATCCGCGGAAGATAAACTAATTAATTACTCTATCCAGTTTTCACCTCACAGCTTATAAAACAGTAATCCCAATATTTCACTTGTCATTTCCAGTGGACAGAATGAGATAGCATGACATCGAGCACGCAATAGAGGAAATCAATCATCATGACCGGTGAAATCGACCCACGCTGTTGCTATGCGAACCAAATACAATGTAGGGCTGTCAAAAAGTATTTTTTAAATTTTGTCGAACTTATGTTACGCCTGGGACTTCGTTCCCATGGCAATTTGAGAAAATTATGTATCCTATGTTTAATTCCAGGTATTTGTCTATCCGAGCGCCAAGTTTTTAACCGACTTCAAAAAAGGAGGAGGTTTCTCAATTCGACCGTATATTTTTTTTTATGTATGTCCGCGGATAACTTCGTCGTTTATGAATCGATTTTGATTATTCTTTTTTTGTTGGAAAGGGAGTATCCCAAGGGTGGTCGCATGGTAAGGAAACCAGGATCTGATGGTGGAATCCTGAAGAAATTGAGGGAAACTCTCGAAAAAATTGTCTTTTTGGGATTGAAGTCGGTGACTCTTACGTTTTTGACGTGGAATTATATCCATATCCGTTCAGCCATTTTTTCGTGACGCGTTTCAGCCATCTCACGAAACTTTCAGGACCACCTGCATACAATTCGGATAAGTTAGGTTATGCTAAATTAGATAAGGTTGCATTAATATTATAAAAAAGTCCGCCAATGTGAAAAAAATTGAGGCAGTTCACAAAATACCGAGACATTATAATCTTACTAAGTGAAATAACAATATTATGGGTTTGACAATTTTACGGAGACATACATAAAAAACTTTTCTCCTTTTACTAAGTAATTTACTTTTACGCGAAAAGTTTCATTCCAAGCCGCGAATACTCAACGTCTACATAGTTTTTTATTTGACACAAAAGTGGGAAGATAAGAAAACACATAAAAATTGGATTTAAAATAGAATAGAAAATAGGTTTATTTCCACACCACAAATTCAAAACAAGTAAAATAATGTATGTATATGTATAGAATAAATAATGTATTTAACTCCCTAAAATCGGGAGGAGTTGAAAAATGAACTTTTTCCAAATTTTCTATCCAGTAAAAAAATACATAACCACAGATAATATATCTATTACTACATAACGACACGAAGATCGTTAGCAAGAGTTTATAGAGCGAAACTTACAATTGTAGAATACAATTATAATTCGGTTTACATTGCGTAGTCAGTATGAGTTAAATACTATAGTATCAGTGATGTGATGAGGGTAGTAACTTTGCAATCTATGTATGTCATAGTCAAAGGTCGATATGCAGTCTCTTCCCGGAATAACTAATTTATCCTAGGCAAGGTTGGTTAGGCTAGCCTGAGGATCGACTAATCAAACCTAGGAGCGGCAGAGCTTCGTTGATATATCGATTTTTTTTTCTTTTCTCTTAATGTTTATAAGTGGTCTTGCAACCAGAGATTCTTCTCAGTAATTATTGTGCTGCATCTTAAATGCATGTTGTTAGCAGTCAACTCAGATGCTGACTGAAAAACAGCCTGGCTGAGGCAGCACCTTTTCACCACATCATTCATTAGTATGCTATTTTGGTGTCTGTATTGTATGGTGAATAAATTTCTTTTTCTTTCTTTCTTTTCAATTACATTGTTTTATCAAACATGGCTAACATCCTCAGCTAGAAACTTGCATGAAGCCAAAAAACAATTGAAAACTCACCATAACTCATGTTTGGTCAACTATTGCAAACTTCTATTCAACAAAACTGCTTACCTAGCCCTATAGTAAGTCGGCGAATGCATCGATAGCACGAGAAAGCAAACGAAAGCGGAGCGCTTTCCCGATTGCGACATGACCGTTACGTGGCAATACGATACGCGACGCCAGAGGAGTTAAATTACCAATACTGATACTGTAGTAACTGCAGCTTTGTCGGTTTACGCAAATGGAAAAGGGTGTTAAGAACTAGTAATCCCTACTATCCAGAAAAGCATTAAAAGCCACAAAAGAGTATGTGGATGCGTGTTTTTATACAGGGCGTGTTTTGTTTAATTCTCTGCCGACGTCTGTATTTCCGAGCTCATACAACCCGAATATCTTTAAAGTACGAGTGAATAGGCTTCTTCTGGGTGAGCTCGCTACATCCTCGACCATATCTTTGCCCTGAGCTAGATTGTGGTCAAGAGCGAACCCATTCTTAATAAAAAAAGAAGAAAAAAAAGGGCTTTAGGTATCTCTTTCAACCTCTCGGGTGGTTAATCAGTCCATGAAACTGAACAGCTTCCCCAAGGAACATAGGTCAAAATAGGAAAAAAAAAATTGAGTTCCCATACAAACTTCATCAGCATATAGCGCATTTTGTATGGGACATCAACATTTTTGTTTTGGTAATTTGATCTATGTTCCTTGGGGTTGTTCAGTTTCATGGACTGATTAACCACCCGAGAGGTTGAAAGAGAGATACCTAAAGCCCTGTATATCTGTCCATATAAATATACGTATACACAGATACGTGCGTATAAACGTATAGGCACACGTACGCGTGTATTTGTATAAAGTTTGTAAGTTTGTTTTGTAGGAAGTATAATCGCTGGACTAGAACCGATTTAAAAAATCACCAACAAAAAGCTCTATTATCAGCGGGTGGGATGGGCTACATAATTTTCCCAAATTCCCACAGGAATGAAGCCCAGGAAAGTTAGTATGGACGTAATTAACATGAAACTTTAATTTATCTTATTCGCGAACAATGGCCCTAAGATTATGTTTAAACGCTATTTTCATGCATAAAAAAGTAATGATGCATTTAAAATCAGAGACAAATCTGTCTAGAATAATTGAATACTGATTAGGCAGAAACGATTCTGCGAGTAATTTTATGACTTGGCTTTTATGTCTTGATATAAGAACCCGTGTTTAGTCCGCCGACCCAATTTTTTATTTACTTACTTTACCCTCGATGTTTGAATCCACTCAAAAAACTCCGACATCTTTGATCAATTTTTGTGGAACGTCTTTCTTTTGTGTAAAAGGCTGGATGTAACGAAATGTCACTTTGTAGAGAACAAAGGGGATATATCAAAAGGATAGCGGGTGTCTATCTGGGATATTTATCGGCGAATATTTTAGCTGGGGCGACCTGGCCGGCCGCTTTCCAGAGGACGTTGACCTGGCTTTACTTATTTTGCACGTGAACGAGCGCCATGACAGTCAGATATACTTTTTTTTGGTTAGCCGGGCTTAACTGTTAAAATTCAACGAATACATCATTTGGTGAGCGATAAAGTATTTCACTTTATACGGAACACGTTCTCAGCGTTTTTTTTAATATGAGAGAAAAAAATCTGTTGTTTTGCCGTTAGGATTAACTATTTAAAGGCGTTCGATACCGTAAATAACGATATTCTGTTGGAAAAAATGGCAAAACTTGGTTTTTCCCCGGCCTTGCTGCACCTCTTTGCAAGCTATCTTAAAAACCGCAGGCAGTATGTCGAGTACGCGGGATACACGTCAGATAGCTATATAACAAAATCAGGTGTCAGTCAGGGAAGTAACCTGGGACCATTAGAATTTCTTATAATGGTGAATGATCTACCAAATGCGGTGGAGAGCTCGAAGTGTCTCTTGTTTGCGGACGACTTGAAGCTGTACATTAACGTAAATAATTTAGATGAATGTAAAAAGCTACAAAATGACATAGATTCAGTTATTAAATGGAGCCAGGAGAATAAATTATTGTTTAATGTCAATAAATGTACTACTCTTTCTTACACGAGGGCCACCCAACCAATAGAGTACGAATACAAAATGAATGGAGAGAGATTGGCTAAAATCAAAGCAAAGTGCGACTTAGGCGTTGACTTTACGCAAGATCTAACATTTAGGAGCCATATAACTACAATTTGTAAAAAAGCGTTTAAAAATCTAGGCTTTGTAATAAGGCAAACAAAAGAATTTCAAAATGTAGCTGTACTGAAAACATTGTATAATGCTTTGGTTAGGAGCCGGCTGGAAAGTTGTTCGATTGTGTGGAACCCACACGAGACAAAGTACGGGCTAATGTTGGAAAAAATCCAAAACAAATTTTTAAGACACCTCTATCACAGGCAGTACGGAGTATACCCTTTTTACCCACTAATGTATCCTACGAAGTTTGTGAGGGGTATGGTTGGGTACTATTCGTTAGAGGTGAGAAGGAAAGTCGCTTTGGTAACATATTTAGTGAAAGTCTTTCGCGGGAAAGTTGATAATCCACAAATACTAAATGAGATCCAACTTGCGGTGCCAAATAATAGACTGAGGCGAGGTCCCCGTGATAAGGTGTTTGCGGTGCCAATCTTTAGGACCAACCTACTTAAATACGCACCTCTTACAACTGCTCTCAGAACTCTGAATGAAGTCGCAAAGAAGGTAGATGTGTTTAGTTGCTCGATGGCAGAGTTGTTGGAGGCTGTAAGATCAAGTATTGTGTAGTATAAGTAGAAAGTAAGAGTTCTTGAGAGGCTGTTTATTAATTTTATTATGGATTTATTATTATTTTAATTATGGATTTTATTATTAATTATTATTATTGAATCTTTGTTAGTTGTTATTTGGACATTTGAATCTGTAGTTGACATTGTATTTATTTTTTTGATGGCACTGGTTTATATTTGTAATGTTTAGTTTAATATTTGATTTCCGATTCAATTTTTAGAAGTGTGCTGTTTTTAGTGAGAATGTTTTAATTTTATTTTTTTTGTGGGGATCTTATGTATAATTGACAAGTGTATTTATTGACTTGGGAATACTGTAAAAATAAATATACGCTATTGAAATAAATAAATGAAATAAATGAAATGAAATATTTATACTTTGACGACTCAATCAGTTTAAGTACTTAGTAAGTTATACGTTTTCAGTAGGTACAGAGTTACTATCTTGCCCTAAATACTGTTTTAGATTTTTATTAATTCTTATCAAAGTTCAACCATCTTCAACGGAAGAAACACAAATTGTTTGATCACCATCAAAAGGAATCCATCCAATATGAGAAACTAGAGACTGCAGCCTTTAGGCTTTGTGAATTCGTGAATCCATAAAACTGAACAACATTGATTTCACAACATACCTTGACCTTATTGGCTTCATAAATTGGAAATTACTCATACGCTACTGAAACGCTTATAGAAAGAAAACAAAGAAAGAAAATAACTGTGAAACATTATGCATTTAGCTAACTTTTCTACATGATATCAGTGCATTAATCAATGTGAAATTTAAGGTTCTAACTAATTCACCAACGCTCAACAAACCCTTGGACCTCGAAAGCTAAAATTTGGCACAAAGGTTTTTTTTATGACGTTCGCAAGGAACAGGGAAGGATTTTACGAAATTCCCACGGGAACGAAGCCCCGGGCATCCTCTAGTATAAACGCTCTAGGCACTTTTTAGTATTTATTGACGATACAGAATCGTAATGAACTATTAATTTATGATTGCAGTTAGCCAACTTTTTCCACATAACATTAGAAGTGCATTCATTCTAATAATAAATAAAACAGCAAGAGGTCTCACCGCATTAATAACGCAAGCGGGTTGATAATAAATATTCAGAGTAACGACAATAAATCGCGGTCGGGTAACGTGGTGAAGGAAAATATTGAAGAAATTGCCGTAATGCGGCGTGGTTCATGTAACATGTAACTACATAATTATAGATGAAGGATATATCGCGGAAGTTTATGAGAATGTGTTTTGTGTAACCTTGTCATCGTTAACCAATTTTAATGTTTTTGTCGGCGTCTATGTGGGGTGCGACTTTTTACTTTTGAAAAATGTCAGAATCTTTTTACACTAACAAGTTACAGACAGCTGCAAAGCTACCTGACCAACCCTACCAGATAAAGATAAAATTGTAATAAACATCAAATTTTAAAATCGTGACTAAGCGTAATTGTTTAGTGGACAAAACCATATTTTAATATACAAAATATAGTTGAAATACCTAAAACATTTCGTGAAATAACTTCATCATTATTTCATAGGGGGGTGAGTTCATTACGCAGCTGGCTGAACTAGGTGACTGTAAGAATTTAAGGCGACTACAGCACCTAAATTACGATTTTATGATGCGTAGATAAGCATGACACACTGCATTAAATCGAAGAAAAAAAATACTACGGTAATGTTCAGGACATAAACTAGATAAGTAGTTTGCTGAAAACATGATTCAGCACTTTTGGTTCGATAGAAAAAGCTCACAAAGTCACCTCTAAATGCCCAATATTGTGTATCTTTTAAGCTGTAAAAACGATAGTAAAATGCACACAGGAACTTGAATTTGCTATCAAAATGTTCGTGACTGAACACTCTCGATAAGTAGTAAACGCATTTTTCGATTTAAGCTGTTACCTTTCCATAAATCTCATTTTTCTAACTTTTGAACATGTTTTTACGCACGCACGCTTTCATAGTCCGTAAACTTCGTGTATCGACACTGTTCGCACTGCCGGCCCAGGCCTGTTGAGAGACGGAGATGGCACTATTCCTATGTGTGCTGCCTTTATCGGGTGATGTAGTCGCTATTTAAAATTCTGTTATTTAAAATAATGTATTGCACGACTTTAAATTAGCTTGGGAAATTTTAGGGGTGATTATACCCATGAAACGGAAAAACTTTCTTCAAAATACCCATATACATATTTCTCAAAAAAAAACTCCACTTCTCATACAAAGCTGTTCGTTTAAATTGTATGGAGAGTCATTATTTTGTTAAATATTTCGACCTGTGTTCCGTGGGGAAAGTTGTTCAGGTTGCTCAGTTATTTAAAGTTATCACTTGTTCAACGGTGAAGGAAAACATCGTAATGAAACCCGCCCGTCCAAAAAAAAAACATTTTCGAAAGACGAGCGGTCCACCAACCCGCATTGGGCCAGCGTGGTGGACTATGGCCGAAATCCCCTTCGTGTTTCGAAGGGAGGCCCCTGCCCCTCGGTGGGGACGTTTATGGGCTGGTACGATGAAGATGAAGATGTAGGGTAGCTACATAAAATCGCCGCGGCCAGAATATAAATACGGCCGGCGTTACTAATAAACATGCATTCATCCAACGGCACTCAAGCGTTTCACAACACCCTACGCGACCCTACCATCGTCCAGCGCTGGGACTGGTGCTCTGACATTGATACACCACACCAGCTACCACAAGTAATTTACCCACGAAAATTAAATTAGTTGCGAACTTGCAAACCTGCCATCAATATTCCTATTATTTGAGTTGTTTAATTTAAGTCAATGATAGGGTCCATTGAACTATATGAAGTCATAAAAAATAAGAATGATTTTGCTACATGCTACAGACGGGCCTCAATAGGTTGCTCGAAGTTTCGTGATCAAACACTTAATCGAACTGGAAATCACGCGATAAAGATAATCTTTATCGATTCATCATCTGTTTCGTAAGACAATAGGGATTATTGTTACTTATTTATAAACGGTCTTTCGCCTTTACTATATATATTAGTGTAATTATTATTATACACTGCGTATAACATGCGCAAACAAGGTTTTTCATAGGTTTTTGGTTGTTATAAGCTTGTAATTCGCAGTGTGTAAGTATTTAATAGTAAGAACGTAAGAGTTCTTTTAAGTAACGATGGTTAAGATTAGATAAGATATTTTTTTTAGATGTCATTGATCCTAAAACGTGTATCTACTTACGGTCTATCTCGATGCGAATTCTCGATGAATAAATATTGTACTTACCTGAAACAGAATGAAACAAAGATTAGGAACAAAGATGAGTAAATACAATCTAAAGACGGAGAATTTTGATCTTCAGTATATACAGTAGCATGTCAGGTTACCTATTTGCACCAGGAAAGCGCGCGAGATAAGGGCGACGTCGAGGTCAACAGCCTGATATACCGCCGTGTGTACAAATGATACATTAATATAACATAACTAGCTTTCCGCCCGCGGCTCCGCCCGCGTCCTAATTAAAAAAAAAAAAAAAAAGTATCCTATAAACCTCACGGAGCCAGAGACCTTTACAACGAATGCAAAACCGTGGAAATCGGTTCGTGCGTTCTGGAGTTATAGCGTCAGGAAGGAAAACCCGACTTATTTTCATATAGTAGACAAACTGAAAAAAAACGAAATAGAAAATTGTTTTACAAACAAAAGAACAGACAAGCAATAAGATGTGTGGTGTATTAATGTGAAGTGTCATCGTATACTGTGTGTGACGATGCGGCCCAGGCACATGTCACAACAAGCTGCCTAGATATCAAACCACGCTTTGTTTACGTTTAATTAATTTGTGGAAATTAGGACTTAAAGGACAGCCAAATTGACGCTCATACTGCTCAAAACAGGGAAAGATGGAGAAGGCAGACAAGGGGCCATCCATAAATTACGTCACACGAATTTCATGATTTCTTGACCCCTCCCCCCGCCATGTCACAGCTGGTCACATTTGTAAGACTCCCCCCTCCCTAGCGTGACGTCACATATTTTGCATATTTTCCATTTTTTGTAATTTTCTAATAAAAGCAGTACTTAATAGAGTTGTTATTTTTTTGAGAACTCAAAACACATTGTCTAAACTAAAGTAAAAACGTAAAAAGAGTGCTTGGAACTGCGGAGGTTAAGTTTGTCGTTAAAAGTTTACGCGTTTTGATACTCATAACACATTTTGAAATGTGATGTCACGAAACTTATGTCCCCTCCTACCCCTTGTCACACAATGTCACACTTTGTCGACCCCCTTAATGGGAGGGGCCCTTAACGTGTGACGTAATTCATGGATGGTCCCCAAGGAGAGCCGACCCCAGATAATGGGAAAAAATTTAGAAGAAGAAGAAGTTAAATTAGTTTGCGAAACTTTAATGCATGATTCTACGGTTGCAGATCAATACCTCAATATATGGAAAATAATCTATTTTAATCCTATTACAAATGTGTGACAAAGCGTACGTCATATTTGCTGATAACGCTACATCATTGTAGCAGCGAGCGAATGGAAACACTGTTAATTTTACTTCATTTAAACAGATACAATATACGCAACTTCAGTGATTTATTGCAAATAATCCTTTTTTTTTTAAACTTATCTATACATATTATAAAGAGGAAAGATTTGATTGTTTGTTTGTTTGTTTGTTTGCATTGAATAGGCTCCAAAACTACAGGACCGATTTAAAAAAATCATTCACCGTTAGAATCCTACATTATCCGTGATGGACATAGGGTACGTGATTTTCCCGAATTCCCACGAGAACGAAGTCCCGAGTGGAAAGCTAGTCTATACTAATATTATAAATAAATAGGAAAGATTTAATTGTTTGTTTGCATTGAATAGGCTTCAAAACTACTGGACCGATTTGAAAAAATATTTCACCATTAGAAAACTACATCACCCCCGATGGACTGGACATAGGCTACATAATTTTCCCGAGTCCCGGGAGGAATGCTAGTATATACTAAGATTAGATTAAGTAACTGATTTTATAAAAGTACATCAATAGGATTAGATTAGACTATACATTATAATACAAAGTCAACTTCTATAAACAGTCTCGATAATAAACCTATTAGTTCAACTATGTCAGCACAACAATAGCTTGTCTGGCATAAATTAGTTCGGTTCGAGGAAAAGATGACACACACAGGAAAACGTTGGCAGATCGTAAACATCCTTTCTCGCGTGTACCTTCAATTACATCATTTGAGAAAAATGTCTAATTGCCAACTGAGCATCACTACACCCACGAGCAGTAGAATTGCTATTTTAAACCCCCATAAAAAAGAAGGGTGTTAGAAGTTTGACGTGTATATCTGTGTGTATGTCTGTGGCGTTGTAGGTCCTAAACGAATGGACCGATTTCAATGGACTTTTATTTTTTGTTGTATAATGAAGAGCGGAGTCTCCCAACACAGGCATTGCATTTGCCTATCATTTTTTGAAATAAATAATTTTGTATTTTGTATTTGTAATGGGGTCAGTCAGTTATTGAAATAAATAAATAATACATCGTATCGAACTCGAAACAGAGATAACTCTATAATAAATAAAAAATATAACCCCTGGCGTTTGTTGCGTGTAACTTTCAAACGACTGAACCGATTTTGATCAAATATAGCTTAAAACCATCTCGATCACATCAGCTTTCAAAAAAAAAATGCATTGAAATCGGTTCATTCGTTTAGGAGCTTAAAGGATTGGCGGCATAAAGCAACAAAAGTTATTTCTGCAAAATACAGAAATCTTTCCATTGAGTTAGCAAGGAGTTTACCTTTTCATTTCCCGTTTCATTCGCCATGGACTTGATAAGAGTTTCCGATTCTGAATTGATTTCCGACAATATCCTGCAGTAAGCTTCCTCGGTAAACTACACGAGACTTCTCAAATACGACAACAAATCAGTCAATACTCTTTGTTAAATGTATTCTACGATGTGTCAAAAAGAAGCATATATACTTAAATAAACATGTCGTGAGGAAATAATAAACGTTACTATTATTTTTATTTAATTTTCGTAAAATGTCTCCTTGATTTAATGTCCCCTAGTTATTCGAAATAAGACCTTTTTTCTGTATTTTTTTTTCAAAGTAAAATTTTATTTGGGCTACCGTCTATGTCCTGAACTACCTTTGTTGGATTTACAGTCAACAGCACATCAGGTTACCACAAACTGTCAAATTTCCCCAATAGATAGTAAACTGTAATGCTTCGAGATAAAATTGAAAATCGAATGAAGAAATTTGACAGTTTTGGATAGCATGATGTGCCGTTGTCCCTGTACATGAGCTGATAAAGAAAAACTTTATATGCAGAACGTCTAAAATCGATTTATGTTTAAGACATAGACATATACTTTATTGCACACCATAGATGGCACAAAAACATAAAACATAGTTAACAAGTTTAATTAGACAACAGTTTAGTTTAGTTAGTTTTTTGTTAGTTTAACAAGTTTAACATAGTTTAATTTTATAAAAGAAAAAAATCATTTCATATTTATTTAGATTACTAAATGTCATAATCATAAATGTAACAATTTAGATCGATTTCTGGAATTCGCGTTAGAACGACAAACATTGTGGAGAACTATGATGTACCTAACTATCTATGAAGTGATAAGAGGTATGAGTTGTTTGTAATGTCGATATGTCGTGCAAACGTTATCAGATAGATTGCAACTTTGTATTAAAGTTAAATTGCAATATTAATAAAATGTCGCTCTGCTTGAATAGTCATACAACCTTTATACCCGCACAAGGCCTTTGATTTACTGATAAATGCGTTACTTATCGTCTCATTAACTAAAAGGTTTGATTTTTGTCTACACTAATAATAGAAAAAGGAAAGATTTGATTATATGTATTTTTGTTTGCATTGAATAGGCTCCGAAACTAATGTACCGCTTTGAAAAATTCTTTCACTATTAGGAATAGTACGGAGTCATACCAAATGTGACAGTAAATGTTAAAGGGATACCAAAGCGTGACATAGGGGGGAGGGGTTCAAAAAGTCGAAATTTTGCGTGACGTAATATGTGGACGCCCCTTACCCTGAGTAACACAGGCTGCATGCTTGGAACGAAGTCCAAGGCGGAATGCTAGATTGATATAAAGGATTTTTATGAAGTGTTTTAATAGTCGAATAAAAGATTAAAAGCAATGTTTGCAATTATTAAAGTGAAACCTCTTTGCGAGCAATATTAGAGTCACAAAGAAGTTTCACTTTCGACACGTCGTGTACTCTAAAATTGTTTTTTTTAATTCTATTTAAGGTCTTGGCTACAGTCAGCGACAAAACGCTTTCGATGTCAATAATAAATGATCACTAATTAATCATTCGTTTCAGTATTCAATTGAGTTATTTTAAACTCAGCAAACCGTAGAAACGTCCCTAGTGATTCTTTAGCTTACCTAAAAAATCAGAATCATCTTGGAGAACTATAAGAAAACCCGCGTAATTAAGATGCAGACTAATTAAATACACTAGAAAAACCAGCATCTTAAGCTCACTTCATCTTCCCATGATATAAGACAGCAAAACCCATTCAAGGTAACAAACAGTATATTAAGTCAGAAAAATAACTAGAAAAACCCAACGCCCTTAGTGTAGTGAGTTGAACGCGATTATCGCACCTTGGTAATCATAATTAACAAGAGCACTCGGCACTAAGACATGAATGCTTTGCCGTAGAATTAAAATAAAAACTAGGAAAGAACGGTCAGCTGATCTTTGCAATGTCACTTTATTTTAATCTTCTTCAAGGCTTCATTTTGGTGGGCTTGCGATATCCTCGATCACACATGATCGCTAAAAGTACACTAAAAAAATATCTTATCGAGGGTAAGTATGTTATTCCGACACCCGCAAACTTAAACAATTGTTAACATTATTATCATTCCATAAAAAAATTTACGTACTGGAAAACGATTAATAATAGACTCCCTAGGGGGCCATGATCCAGCTTTAAGTAGTTTTTTTTTCTCCCTTTGTAATTTAACGTATTATGTAAAAATTTTTGGAAATCGTTTTAAATAAAAAAAATTTTTTTTACCTTCGCCCTTGTGCTAGAGCGAACTAATTAATAAAAAAAACCCTGCACAATATAACTTTAAGTTTACAACATGAATGAAATTCTATGTAAAGACAAAATTAAATTTGTAATCCTTTGGCCCGTTTCATATTTCGAGGTAGTTTATTGAGTGTATAGCGTGGTAAAAAGTCAATCATATTTTTTACATGAAGTTTGTTTTCTTTTTTAAATATTATGTTTTTTTTTAATGGGACTTGTCGCTTAAAATATGTCAAACACATTTGCTTTTTTAACTCTATGCCTGTTTGTAAATGCCTACTGATTTAATAAACTATGTAATGTTCAACAAAATAGTGTAAAGATAGAGATAAATATTTCAAATTATGAGTTTTATGAGCAAAAGCCACTCGCTTTTTACTTAAAAGTAGACGTTCCGTTATTACAGTTTTATGGTTCAACTATGTAATATGCAAACGGTGTGTTTCTTCATGTAAATGGAAAACGTAATATAAAATGTATGCAGTTTTTGTCACAGTGCTTACACTTACTTAATTGCTTATATTCACGAGCTTGTTACTTGTCTGTCTTAGGTCAGTGGGTAATTTAAAACAGTCGTTACGTTATGTAGTTTATGACTTGGTATTTGATCTAGTCTACTTTATCTTTCAATATCTAGGAACAGTAAATTTTTTCGGTCTACTCCTGAACCTAACTGCGATATAACATTCACCTGTGAGACTGCTATAGAAAAAAATTATAATACCTATTCCCTAACACTCTCAACACCAGACCATAGCCGTTGTTGGTCCCGTCCAGTATCTCAATAGTCAATCAATTGTTTTTCTCTGAATTTATTGAAGTCGAGTTTTTTTTAAGTAGCCCATTGTGTGTTCCTACTGCTGGGCAAAGACCTCCCCTTTCTTTTACCAGATTGTCCAATTTTGTGCCACATCTAACCAGCTGTCAAGGACGGTGAATGTGCCTAAATAGTCTCGCTAGCGTTACCGTGGTCATCTATGACCGTCTGTTGGGGTCCAAGAACATGTGAGATGGTTATAGGACACAAGGATAACTACCCAGAAATCGGAAAATATAAGTCCTCATAATATCGGTCCGTTTAGTCACCAAAAAAGATATCTTCAAAGCAGTTACCGAAAAGTAGCGCGACAATCCTACGTCAGTAACATTTATTTATTCAGTGGTAACGTCATACATTTACGCTTGTAGTTTGTAACTGTTGTTACAGCGCGCAACTATATGCTAATGTGGTCGGTGATTTGCGCCACGCCTTCTTCACACTTGGTTTACTGTCACTGTGTTCCAAAGCCATATTTATAACGAAAAAACTGATAAATCGTAACTAGCATTATGATCTCGTGAAAATGGTAATCAAGCTTTTAGGTAATATTACCACGCTGCATTCTAAGACAGGTGTAGCAGGTTAAAAATATGCTGTATTAAAAAAGATTTGCAAGAACTGCCACTCAATGGGTAACCTATGGATACCGACGTCAGGGAAAAGCCCCAAAGAGATGGCACTACGAATTAAAAAGCTTACTACAAGTAGAAGGACGAGGGGTAGACCTTGCCTAGCAGGGTGCTACTAGAGCACTAGAATCCCGAAACTAGAGTCCCAAAAGGCGTTTCTAGAGCACTAATTCATCCTCACTAACTTATGTCAATCCATATAGCTCCACCAAGTGGTACGGGCCTTTAAGCAGTGAAGAGAGATTTAGGTCGTAGTCCACCAAGCAGGCTCAATATGAGTTGGTGGACGCACGCCTCAAATTTTAATGGCCACACTCAATGTCTAAACTAAGGAAATATCAAGCAATTACGAGTAATATCTAGCGATTTTAGGGAACTTTTCATTATAAGAGACGCTCTACTGTGGCTGCCTCACTAAAAACAATCGTCTCGATCACAAACAAAGTTTCTTTTGGTAAAAAGTTAAAATACCTATTTTAATTTTCTCTGAAACGAAAAAAACAGCAAACAAACTTTTGAAGCATTAGAAACAAGGGAAATAAAGCTTCTTTGTATAAAAGACAGAAGCCCGCAAAGGTCGGGGGATAAGGAAAACATTTCCAAGACGGCGAAACACTGCCTGTCCAATTTATTTCAATAATCTTGACAGAGTTCGGCCCCTGCCAGTATATGTATCGCTATTGCGAAAATATAAATGTAGAAGAGCTTAGTCTTTTAGCGATATATTTCTTTGTTGAATGTAGAATGGCGGTGGAGGTTTGCACTAATAACTATTTCTGAGTTAATATACTAACTGTGAAAAGATTTGCCTGACCCGCTATATTCTGGGGCTTATGGTCAAGCGTACCCCGAACGAGAAACGATACTTAGTTCAATTCTTAATAAAATAGCTTTACGATTTACGTGATTTTGATATCGGCAGAGTATTTGATGAGTATTAAAATTAAGAATGGTGACGGCGCCGATATCAGCAAAAGAAATGGGTTTTAATACGCGAGAGTCTCGTCCGTTGATTAACAAGCTGCAACGATAGCAGGTGTGGGGATGACGATATCGGAGCACTAAGATGTTAAGATCCAACGCACCCTCATGCTAAGAAACAATACAAAGTGCTAGTAGTAAACAACAAAGTCGCTGTAAGGTTCCATCTTGTTAAAAAAACATAAAAGGTACAGTTATAAAGCGATGAGAAGACTAACAAAGGTGGCGACTGTCGCCTCACGGGTGGATTCACTTGGTGTCCGGTTGCAAACGCCTTGTACAGCGGAGTGCACAATAAGTTTACCGCTCGCAGCGGTCGGTCTCGCCTCTTATGTGGCACTTAACACGAGCACGATGGCATCGTATTGCGAATATTGCACACACATTGTGGCGTATACAGTTTCACAGAAAGGAGACATAACTACTTCTTTCTAACAGGGACGGCAGTTACATTAGTTTTTACTCAGAATAGTGTGACTGGTTTTCCATCGCTCGCCGTAGAGAAAGGATTAGTCTACTGGAGTCTACGTTACTAATAAGTGTTAGTAGTTACGAGAGTACGCTGGGTGTTTTGGTATTTTATGTACTTACTGAATCAACACCGCTCGTGCACACCCTGGCAACGTAACAGAATTGACTGGTTTTAAAATGTCGTTGACAGAAAGACCCAGAACAGTCGAAATGTCCGGGGAAGCATAGGCGTAGCCAGGGGTGGGGGGAGGTTTTGGGGGTTAAAAAAAAGAGAAGATTGATCCTCTATTGCGTTTGAGTTCACATGAATATAAATGTCATTTCATATACATTGTTGTTGTTTTACTTTCTTTACACAATTCTGGCTAGGTACGTCCTTGCAGGGAAGTCTTTCAAGTCACGCTTCTTTGTTCCAAGTTTGATACCCGGTGGGGAAAGCACGTTTTAAGAGACGACTTCAAGTGTAAGAATTTACGCACAGATAATAAATTATTATTTTCAGTTTGATTGATCACCATTGTTCTTACCGTACTGAATACAAATAGAATAAATATCTAATCTTTGACTAGCACTAGAATGCCTTTCTAAGTAGATAACCACAGAACAAAAAAAAATGTTCTACTACTAAGACATGTACCTACTCAAAAGTAAAAATAAAACTTTATCGTCGGGCGTGGCAATGGCGACCAATATTCGGAAACGGATACAACATACCTATCTAAAAGTAAGCCTCATACTTCATCGATCCAGAGCGACCGTAAGGAAATACGAGCCATCACGAATGTAGGACGGACTCCGGACTCGGACACACCTGCCCGCTCTTTTTAATAGCAGTCTGGTATACTCAATGCTTCAAGTTAAAGGGCCAAGTTCATTCTAATTTGAACTTTATCACCAGTAGATAAGAAACATAGGTTGATACTTAATTGAGGGAACAGACTGCATTTGTATAATGGAGTTCGTTTATTATTTCGCTAAAAAATGAGATACACTTGCCCAAGATTTTCTTCTAGTATTTTCTTCTGTAATTTTCTTTTAAATTCGGTCTACAAACTCCAACTGTTTCATTGAGCCACATTTAACTAAAACCAACTTATAATTGTTAATCTGTAAGTGGTGTCTGTTGTCAATTGACTTAATTATATGTGAAAACCATTTATTTTCTGTAATCACTTGCCTGTTACAACACTATTTGAATCCTGATAATCACTCAGTTGTAGTAACATCAATCAAAGTTAATGCTACTTTAGATATCATATTGTCACTTTGCATCTTATTTACGGAGACAAGGACGGCATTACATTTAAAAATGCTTTGACAAAAGTTTCTGTAACTGAGCGACTGTCAGACAATGCGAAACTTTATCAGCCCTTTTATATACCCTTTTATTATATATCAATAATAAAATTATCAATAAGAGACGGGAAAACCTCGACATTCCAGTAAGATATTGAACATTCCCTTACGCCTCTTCAAACGAGTAATAACTCCGACCTTGATTTCACCATTTTCCTTAACCTCGTCTATTATTCACATGTAACGTTATTTCCTTCGCTTATCAGTTGTCTTATACGACCTTCTCGTTCACGTCTCGATGGAATCCCTTGGGTCTTGTAAGGAAAAGGTCGTAAAAGCCCATCGACAAATGGTTTCCACGTATGTATATAAACACATATAGGACGAGTTTCCGTTAGCTTGCACATTTTTACGACGCCGAAGCGCAGTATAAGGGAAGAAAACTGTAGCAAACCGAATTACTTATACGTTTTTTTTATTATGAGAAGGGTTAACCTTAAATCTTGACTGAGGTCATAGATGAGGTCGACGATGGAGCGAGTTAACCTGCAACACAGCAAGCTTCGGTAGGAACCCTAGTCGCGAACCAGACGGCTCTTTAAACCTCAGATTTAAAATTGATGTGTCGTTGCCTAGGATGTATTGATAGGATGGTAAACTCATTAGTTTGAGTTTCCTTAGTCACGGAAATCTGGTGTGGTTTTAATGCTGACCCCAAACAAAAAGGAGGGTGTTATAAGTTTGACGTGTGTATCTGTCTGTGGCATTGTAGCTCCTAAACAAATGGACCGATTTCGATGCGATTTTTATTGTTTGAAAGCTGTCGTGATCGAGATGGTTCTTATTTTTATTTGATCGAAATCGGTTTAGCTGTTTAATAGTTATACGCAATAAATTCCGGGGGTTATTTTTTTTTGTTTTAGCGTTATTGAGTACTTAGGTGTGTTTAATAAGGTAACATACTGAGCGAGCAGCATGCAATGTGTACAGCAATGCCGGCAATTGAACACGGGGTGGTGTCGGCACGCTCTCACGGCCGCGCTACGTGACCTCCGGCGACGCGGGCTGACTCGCCAATCGACCAATGAAGAGACCAAATACATCCTCCTATACACAAAATTTTCTTAGCTCATAGGCATAGTCAAGCAGGTATGACTAACCTTAATATCATAGCAATTATTTCTAACCGGCGAATGCCCTCCGACTTAGCTAAACCGACGGTTTTACTGCTGCGGCCGTATTTATATTGTTTGTATAGATAGATATAAATACGGCCGCAGCAGCGAATAAATACACACACAAACATCTTAACTACTTATTTAATTTATTTTAATTTAATTCTCCAGAAATTGCTACTTGTTAAATAGCTAATGTAAATTTCTATTTTCCAAATTGTTATCTGAGGGTGGGATCCAGGAGACCTGTGACACAGGTATACCCTAGTTTAGGCTCCTGTCTCCCAATTGAATGTATAGTAAAAAAGGAATGTACACATAGCTGAAGTTTGGGAGAGTTTGGGGACCTGCCTCCTAGTAATCCATCCCAGGCAACGACACTTAATTTTTTTCTGAATCTGAGGTCGTCCTATGATCTCATGCGGTGTGGTAGGCTCTGTAAAGGGCCGTCTGGTTCGCGACCACCCTCCTACCGAAGTCCGACGCCAAACAGCCTGCTGTGTTCCGTCGGTGCGTGGGAGTACCAGTGCCTTTATAGGCATTTTCTGGGTTAACTCGCTCCATCGTCGACCTCATCTTTGACCTTTATGGTCAAGATTGAGGTCAAGAGTTAACCCATCTTATAACAAATAAAAAAACAAATATAAAATTTTTTTTTTTTATTTTTTTTTATAGATCAAGACTTGAGTCTCCTTCTGTAATACGGACCTAAGACCAATGAGAGTGCCGCATGTAGATTGCTTAACTTTGCTGATCGATCCCCGTTACCTAGATACTTGCGCTTGACTCACATCACAATTGCAATGTTATTTTTCTAACTTTCCTTCGCCATTTTGAACGAAATGTTTTGTCACTGTTACTCAGACTGACAGTAACAATAACTACTCGGGTTATTCAAACCAAACTTAGCGACGACAGGTTTGGATATATAGTTCAATATTAAGTATAAGTATACGGGAATATTCAGAATTTATTATAAAATAATCAGAGAGGATGGTCGATTATGTACTCGTACTAGCTTTCAAGGCTATTGAAAACTAGCTATAAGGCATAGTTTTCTGTAGTCATTTGACGATAGCTTGCATCTTACGTAGAAAGAAAGGAAACTGTGTCCACGAAACGGTAAAGTCGTATTTGCCCATCGTCATGCGGTTAGCGCGGCAGCATGTTACTCCTCGAGCGGATTGCAAGATGCAAACACGTGTTTAATTTACAAAATGGCCGCCTCAGCAGTAAATCTCGTTCAAATAATTGAACAGTTTTGTAGCTTGAATGAACATAGTCCAAGGAACGCCGGCCGTCATTTTTAGCTTGCATGCATTCGTCAATGACATTGCCGTGGACAGCAAGCCTAACTGTTGAGTGTTTTCGACTGTCTACGGCTTCCTGTACGTTGCGTAACTGATAAAGCCGGCGGGCGGCGAACTGTGAGACTTCTAAGTTGGCAATTACACCTAAAGAAAGCATGGCATTGTTCATAGTCAAACTGACGCTAAAAGAAGATTTATATGCGTCATTTGATCATCAATCATGAATTCGTGGAAGAGAATGTCCGAGCTATTCACACATTATAGAACAAACCAGTCGCCCATTCAGCCGTCACAAAACGAAGCTGAATGCCATCTCAAGATGCGGCCGGTTCCCCCTCGAGGTGGGGGGAAGGGGCGCCCGGCAACTGCGCCATAACTCGCCGCGCACGTACAGCCAGACAATCGCAATTATTATTAACAGATATACGTTTAATGATCGTGTGTGCGGGCTCAATGTAATTCCACGGATAAAGGTACACGCGATAGTAGCGCTTACGTCATGCGACGGTCGTGTGAGTTTTGGGTGGATAGCGCCGGTGAATGTATCGTTTTGGGTGGGAATTAGCTGGAAGACGGAGGAGGTGGGGGAGGAGGTTCTTGCGAAGTGAGTTAGCGAGCGATGATTTGTGGCGCGGTTACGTTCATCTACGGTAGGGCTGCTTCAGTAGCTCAAGACATATTTGTAAATATTTACAGATAGAAAGACGAGTTACTTACAAAATGCTGACTTGACTTAATACGGTTACTCAAAATAGGTACAACTCGGTACATACGTAAAATAAAAGCCGATTTATGATAAGAACATTTTCCTTTAGACCAACAACAGGCGATGAGCTAATTATTTATGTTACTCATTAGTTATCGATTACAATACAGATAAACTATAAAAGGCATCGAGTGGATCTACTAATACTTGATACTTACCTCCAATGGAACAAATTGGTAGTTTATACGCCTTTACTACTTAAAATTTAGCATGGATATAGTTTAAGGTACGAGGATGGACATGGGCTACATTTAATCTCGAAGTTTTAAAGGGTCTAATTATTCCTTCTTTAAGCTACGAAACTTAGTTGCGGTTCCTTCGGGAGCGCCAAACCGAATCTTAGGCGGGCGAAAAGCTTGTCAATAATAAAAGTCGTAGCCCAGTGGAATTGATCAGTGAGGATAACCACAGTACACGGGGCAGGGATTAAGTGAACCCTTATTACAAGCCTGTGCGTGTTATGATGGGTGACCAAAGTGGCAATTTATCACGAGCGTTTCCGTGCTTCGGAGAGCACGTTAAGTTGTCTGTCCCGGCTGTCGTCGATTGACTACAGTCGTTAAAACCAAGTCAGAGGCCATTATGCGGTTTAAAAAGTCTGACACCAGGGTAAGCTAAGTTCTCCACATACTTGACTATACCTACACGATAAGAATAAAGGAGAACCAAGTCAGAGGCCACACAATAGAGAATTCGCGGTGCCTTGGGATTGTATCTGGCTATCTGGCAACCCTAACATATCATGCGGCGACACAGCGCAGTGTTATTCACGAACAAAGACGAATCGCCGCATCGCGCCGGGACAGAGTTCGACTAAATGACGATGACACGACATCATTCGCTTGGTTCAATAACAGCAATATTTTCACATGGGAACGCGAAAGAATAGTCAAATGTATGGTTAACCAACTTACTACTATCTGGTTTTATATCGGTAGTGGTTCGCTTACCTTATGATATTGGGATCAACTTTATTTCAGATCAAGTTTATGTAGCTATAAAAATTGCGCTTATGTCCAAGAGATGAGGGCGAATTAGTGTAGCGCTTTGAATATGTAGTATATGTGTCTTGAATAGACCCATATAAGAACAAGATAAATTTTTCGCAAGCAGAAGTGGCCTATACTGAGTGAAAAAGAACCTCCTAGCTATATTCAAAATCCTGAACCAGTAGGGTAAAGGCGGGATAGATGCCCCACTTTTTGAAATGTCGTCATAATTTCCAAAAAAATTTTTTTTTTTAGGTAATTTCTACAAATGCAACTAGTTTAATTCTTTATGTTTAGCAAGGATTCGTTTTTTTGGACCTATAAAATACGGATTTTGCGGATTTTAGCTTTTCGTGGAACTCCTTTTTTGAGGATAGACGCCTACCCCTATGGATAGGTGCCCCACCATGAAATAGGAAGAAGGATAGACGCCTGCGGCGCGGGATAGATGCCCTTCATACTTTAAGTGTAAACAAAAAACTCAACCAAATGTTTATGCGCTTATGGGGACAATAATTAGTGTTTTATTTAATTCTAAAATATAAATTATCTACCAAAAAACATGGACCTATTATGTAATAAAACGCATTTCGTAGTAAGTGTTAGAAATATTTTAATTGTCATTATAATAATAAGAGATCAAAAAATTTGCCATAGCAAAATTCAAAATTGTTCAACAAAAATTATAATTCTAAATTATTATCATAAAATATTAATTTTCAGCTTCAACGTGCATAATTATAAAAGGCTTTTAAAAACAATAATGAAATAACAAATAATCTTATTGATCCTACTGAGATCGTTCTTTACGTGGATCCACTAAGTGCCTTTGTTTTTCCACATTTGGAGTTTATCCCCATGATATGTTTGTCTTCTGAAGTCCAGGTGCACACTCGAGCTTTAACTCCATCTTTTCTTTTATATTTTCGTGGCATGATCGTGCTACAATAAGGAAAAATTCTAATTAAGTATACTAAATAATGTAACAAATTACAAAAATATGTTCAAAACATACACTGAAACTACATATGTGTATATATTGTGTATGGAGGGATAGATGCCCCTAAGGGCATCTATCCCTAAAAAAATCAGGGCAACTATCCTTTTTGATAGGGATAGATGCCCTCGTATTTTTTAAATAAATACAAAACAAATGAGCAACTATTTTCATCTAGATGCATACTTAATCAATAAGTATATTGACGTAATAAAAAATAAAACTGAATTACAGACTACTTTAAAAGTTATACAACTGCAAAGTACTAACCATTAAATTTTCGACGTGTTCGTGAAGGTCGCCGCGGAGTTGATCGCACACACGAGCGACACGCATCCTTACCGCACGATGGTCCGCGGCTCACTGAGGTGCGGGGTGACTACGGCTCCTAGTTATACTATTATTTTTAAGTTGCGGGTTTTGGAAGTTAGGTTTTTTGAAGTTGAGGCATCTATCCCACTGGGGCATCTATCCCGCCTTTACCCTATCACTCAAAGAACACATTTATAAGAAAAAAAATTTTTTTTTTTTTTCAATGGGAATAGTTCATTTTTTGCCTAAACGTAGACATTACTCCTACACCAGGCACGCGAGGGGTGCAGGTAGCGCTCGGGGGGTGCGCCCGAGTGGTGTCTACGTTTAGGAAAAAAAATGCCCCCCCCCCACCGAAAAAAAAAAAGTGTTCAGTAAGTGATACTGGTTCAGGATTTTCAATAAAGCTAGGAGGTTCTTTTTCAACCTGTATAGTCTCCTTTACTGGTACTTTGTGACCTGCACCTGAATGCACAGTTATGGGCAGACCAAGCTTGATACTTTAAGACTTTAACTTTCTTACATTCTTTAGGATTAGCGCTCTTAGACTAGTGGCGCTCGTTGATCTGAACCGACCATTGAGGTTAAGCAATGAACAAGGGCGTCGCCAAGGGGGGACAGGGAGGGGCAGCTGCCCTCCCCCCCCCCCTAGAGGTAAAAAAAATGTAGCCAACTGCAAAGCAACCAAAGTTGGAATTGGAACTGTTCTTATTACAAACGCCATTTCGCCATAGAAGCAAAGACTCGCGCTACAAGTGTACAACTTCATGCTCTTGACTGTACCTACAATTCATATTTTTTTCATCCTCCATAATATTAATTTGCCCCCACCTGGGCCAAGGGCTAGCGACGCCCTTGGCAATGAACATAGGGGCAGGAAACCGATTGGTGACCGAAGTAGCAATTTATCACGAGCGTTTCTGTGCTTCACAGGGCACGTTAAGCCGGTGATAAAATCAAGTCAAAAGCCAGTTAGTGGTATGTAAACTGATACCAGGGTTAATTAACTTCGCCACATACTTGACTTCACCTACTGATAAGAAGAAGATTCATTCTTATTTCACACGCTTAAGAAAGAAAATTCCGCTGTAACTGTCCTGTGTGATGGGCTCTAGCGTACATTTTAACTTTAAGGATATCCGTGTGGTGTATTCGCAAGTTATTTTCAAGAGCCGACCCACGCGCCGCATTCCCCGCATATTTCACTCGGGGAACGTCGCTTACGGGCACGCAGTTCACAAATTATAAATTGTATAAACTTAAAAAAGTCACCCTTCTAAAAAGGGAGTTTTATGTTGTTATTTCGGGTGTCCGATTGTGACAAGAAATAAATCAGCGTTTTTTGGACGACAGCGGAAAAGTATGGCACGTAGTATTTATCAGGGGAGATTAACATTTTTGCATGGTAAAAATTTTCTTTGCCAAAACAATAGATTAGTTATTTAAGAACAAACTTGGGATGCTCTCTTTTTGATAATTAAATGATTTCGCGTTTGTTTACGGCGCGTGAGATACAAATAATGCACACACGGGTGTGCAAGAATCGCGCGAAGGAAGAATCAAGAATCCATAGACCACAGGTAAAGATGTGATTGATGATCTGTCTGTCTAGCCCAGAAGAAGTCTATTCACACAAAATGTAGATATTCAGGGAACTTTAACCCTCGGCATACCAGGTGAAAATTTGTAACATGCCATACAAGGTGGGGTGTGACATACCCTAACAAAATGGCCGCTGTAATCAGATAGGAATAGGGGTACTGAATTATTATTGCATATTTTTGAAATTGAACATAACCTGAGTAGCACTATATAAAAAAAATGAAATAGATCAAATGGTTTGTTGAAAAAGGGTAGCGAAAATGCCATCTTCCGATTACTAATTTAGACTTGAAATTACCCTAAGAATTGATAATTACCAATGTTTGTAATTAAACTGACTGAAAAATTGAACAACGATGATACATCTTTAAATTTTTACTTCAATCTCGAGGTAGGAGTTCTTTAGTTCGCCATAATTGCATTTTGTATATGCTCAAATAACAACAACTCTAAACAAAAACGCATCTAGAGCCCTAAATAACGCACGCACCACTAAACTAATGGTACTTGCCAGTGTAAGAACGTCGCAACTCCAGCTACTGAGAGTTTCAGATTCCGCGCACGAAAATTTTTGAAAATATATCGATTTTTCACCGCCTGGGGTTTATTACACCCCATTTGGTATGCGGAGGGTTAAGATATTCAAGTCGAATGAATAAAAACAGAGACGGGTGGAAAATTCCATTACTTAGCAATGTTTATTACAAGTACTGAACGAGGTACCTTTACTGTATGTTTATGTGTTGTGGACCAGTTTACAGGTAAGCGGGGATTTTTGTGACATGTTTCTACTCTAAAAGAGCTTTTAAACCTGCATATTTTTATTGAAGAAGAAAAATGTTAACGTTCTGACGTATTATGCGTTGGATGAATTGCAAATATTTTTGGTAGAATGTCAAGTATACATATTTTAACTTATCATGAAGTTATCAATATGTTAATTGGGCGTTTTAATTATAATGTAATTAGAGTGTTGTGATAACATTCTTTATCCTACATATCAAATTACAACCTTTGGATTCAATATCGAACTTCATTGGTTATTCTTGACGACGATATATCGGATGGTTGCGACATGACATTATTAGCAGAAAACTTCGATTTAAGGCGACTACAGCACCGGATAAAGGCAGCACACCTAGGAATAGTGCCATCTCCGTCTCTCAACAGGCCTGGGCCGGCAGTGCGAACAGTGTCGATACACGAAGTTTACGGACTGTGAAAGCGTGCGTGCGTAAAAACATGTTCGAAAGTTAGAAAAATGAGATTTATGGAAAGGTAACAGCTTAAATCGAAAAATGCGTTAACTACTCATCGAGAGTGTTCAATCAAGAATATTTTGATAGCAAATTCAAGTTCCTGTGTGCATTTTACTATCGTTTTTACAGCTTAAAAGATACACAATATTGGTATTTAGAGGTGACTTTGTGAGCTTTTTCTATTGAATCAAAAGTGCTGAATCATGTTTTCAGCAAACTACTTATCTAGTTTATGTCCTGAATATTACAGTAGTATTTTTTTCTTCGATTTAATGCAGTGCGTCGCTGTAGTCGCCTTAAAATAAATACTTGTGGTCAATAAAGAGTTAAGCTTTTTAAAATTCTTTCTATACGCCAAAATTTGTTAAATATTAAACTTTCAGGATTTTTGGTCGGTCATAAATTCTCCGTAATTTAAACTTATTTCAAAAGCTTACCTCACACCGGAGATATAAAATCTTTATGACCTCGGAATTTTAGCAATATTTTAAAATCAAACTTACTTTTATCAAAGCTGCTGTTTCACCACAACCTGTTAACAAACAAACATACACGTTAGTTTTATTACTTTTATTTCCCTTACTATTTCTTTCGCAACGCGAGATACACATCAACTTAGACTAGGAACATATATTCAACTAGTTGTGCAGGGTGCATACTAGTTGGTTTATGAGGAACACGGGCACATTAAGTACTACCCTACCACAATTTAATGACGTACTAGCTTTTTGGAAAACGCAGTGAAGCTTGACACTTTTGCTTTATGCCGTTCGTATTCCGTACGTGAACGACATTACAGTGCAAGTGTTCAGCGCGAGTCGCTTTTGTTTATACTTTGTAAGTTTAACTGTCGAACCCTTTTTCTATGTTGGAGTGGGTACGAAAGAAAAAGAGAAATGCTTGCTGATAGAGACTTAAAAAGTTTTATTGAACTGTAAAGAGTCTGACGTGATAACCCTATATAAACTGACAACTTTGCAGACAATAGGTAGATTCGCACACTGCTAAATTATCAAATTATCAGTAACATTCATACACAAACAGAGAAGCTCGCCTTGTTCCATTGGGGTAGGCAAGATACCACAGATTGCCACCTGTTAGGACCTAACACCCCTTTCTACATTCATGACTCGCTTCTGCTCGCCAAATTCGGGTACTCTTAAAGAGGCCTTTAATTCAACTCAGTACGTTATTAATTTACACAATTCGTCACGAATATCAGTAGCATCATTGCTCAAAAATATCCTAAACATATTCTACCTGTTCTATGTATGTACTGTGCCTCACATATCCATAAATCCGAAATTAGCATACCGGTACAAAAATGCTTCATCACTGCGCCTTCTAAAAATATTGCGGTTGGCAACGAATGAAGCGGCTTATCTCTTTGAACTACGGCCAAACAACTTTAATAGGGTGCCGTTATCAGGACCGCGTGTTTGTCAACTTTGCAGGAATGCGGTGGCCGAACACGTGCTTTGTGTTATAAACGCAAGTGATATTTTTGCATCATCGTGTACACTGAATTATCCAAGTTTGTTCTAATTAGAACCTTATAACTAGCGGATAAGAAACTTCAAAGAACAACTGTAAGAGTAATTGATTGCTAAAATGTTATCCACCAGTGATTTTTCCCTCCACACAGATGACGAAACGATATGATAACGATTGATCCATACACTCATGTATTGAGGCCGTATAATGTGACAATTTAAAAGAGGTGCGATAACGCAGAGGGGGGTCCAAAAAGTAAATCTGGCGTCAGACCTCCAACAAGGCTTTGTATTTTTTTGTTTCCGAATAAAGATATTCTTAATAAAAATTTACAAGAGCCTCAAATCAAACTTATAGCCACGTGGCAGTTGTCCCGGACTGTTCGCGCCGACCTCCACCAAGGCCTTGCTCGCTTTTATTGATTTTTTATGCGCATTGTCCATCTCGCTCGTTTTAGGGTTGTCACATTAATTCTGAAGAATGTTTCCAAAATTGGCATCAACTCTAGTCAATTGTTTCTTCTGAACACATCATAATCCAGTTTGTTTTCATATCCTTTATGCATATTGCTTGGGTCGCCTTAGGTGCTGACTGGAAAACAACGGCCTGGCTGGAGGCATCAACTTTTCAACTCGTAAGTAATTAATTGTTGTGTATGTGTTGTTTGACTTCTGGCTTAATAACAGGGTGATTTTTTTCTTTCTTTCTTCTATCCTGTTTAATATTTCGAATTTTACCAAGTCTTTCAGTAAAAAGTTAAGTAGTATTTCTTAAAAGAATGACGAAGGTCTTTTTCGTATAAAACGATTATACTTTACAAGATACTTGACCAATTTGACCATTGCTAGTGTATTCTATATGATATATTTAACTGTAAAACATCTACCTCTACAGTCTCAAATGGTTCTCAGGCCATTGGTTTATAAACAATTCAGAGCTCTCGAGAAGAAAGTGTTCCTTTCCCTTTGGATTTATTAGACCTAGAGTGTAGGCCTAGACTTTCCCACGAACCGACTAGCAACAGATGCGAGCGAAATGCCACAGAGCCATAGGTTAACTAGTTTTACTGGTTAAATCCAGTGTTAGAGAAATGTAAATTGTTGCTCTGCAAACATGTTTGGGGTTAAGTTCATTACGGTTTCTAAATATTTTCTGTTTACTGTAGACCATACTTATCCAGAAGCAAGCGCTGCCGTACTATCATTTTGTCGAAGCCATTCAAAACATTTTCGACCCTCTGTAACTACATTGTGGATAAAGGTAGAAACATGAATTTTCAGTGGCCAAGAGGGTTTAATTTAATATATTTACAAATTACACTTAGTTTCCAAATCGTCCTAATAATTAAAAAAATAAAAATGTTTGATATTTTAACGATCATAAAAAAATACATTGGTTAACTTTATTGGACATATGTTCCCTATTGCTAGGTACTAAACACATTAGTCTTGATTTAACATTAGATTTCACAAATACTTTTTACAAGAAATGAGTTGTGAGGGAGTTGTGAAATTCTTATTCAGGTTTCATCTAATAACGTCAAGTGGTTGTATGTTTCCCCTGATAGATAATATAGGCGTCTGTCTGTGTATGCAGTTTTGAGAAAAAATTATAATTGTGAGCTTAAATTTTGATGAAATCACACAGCCATTGGGAAAACCACGATTGTGGACGCTATTTGTCAAAGAATTCAATTGAACTATCATAAAACAAATTACAAGACGAAGGTAATACAAACAAAAAGATCACGCTTACAGTATTACATTGTAAACATAAAAAATATTGATTTACAAAAGAGAACAAAAGAAAGTTAGGAACTTGTGAAACTTCAGCCCCGAGGTTTCTAAGTTTTGATTCAAGGATCTTTTATAATTCCAACTGAATTAAAGATGCGGAAAACTTTCTAGTTAAAAAATACCGAGACCTATTTTTAATACTATCGTCTAGCTCAGGGTTAGCCAAGTTAGCCACACACTTGACTCAACCTACACGATAAAAAGAAGCTCAGAAACAATTATTGAATATTTATTTAACTTTTTGCAGAAAAAGTAGTATATGATACTATCGAGGAACGCGCCTTCGAGAAAACCCAAACGAACGCTCCATGGCTTTAGTTGCTGCCTTTCAGTCAATAGTCGTGACTTTTGTGGATGCAGACTTGCCGTGGAAGAGAATACATACCATAGTGCACATGTATTTCTATCAAACTGATAAGCTGGTTTAGCGACAAACTACACGACCAGTCTGTACCACTACAGGTTATAACTATAACTTTTCTCAAGAATGGGCTAAAGAAAGTTGCAGTGGCGTAGATCGAAGTTATTTCTATACAATCAAAAACAGGGTTCGGCATGTAAACAATAAATTATTCACAAGCCGGCTTTATATGCGTTAAATAAGTAGTTTCAATCAGAAAATATTACTGAAATAGTTTAGAAATAGGCAATCTTTTTCATATAGCAATCGCCAACTATAGCTTTTAAACTAAAAAATTTACCTTACAATACATAATATTCTTTATCTTATTTAAACTTTTATCGTGAAAATGCCGCCTGACAATAAAATATGCAAGCGACATTATCATTTAGGTATTGCAGGTACTATGTCAATAATATCAAAAGAGGCCGGTGATTCAACGAATCCATTTATATGACATCATTGCAAATAACTTTGTTTTGCACGTATGCAATTTATTATGAGGTGCATACCTAAATTATTGTACTTTTGGATAGCGTTCGGTAATTTAAAGTCACATTGTTATTCTATGTATAAATTTTTATTGTGTTTAAATAAACCTTACATCGCTCTAAACTATTGAGTTTAAAGCGATCAGTTTCCAAGATAGACCTAGACTGAGTATTCCACAAGATTTTAGTAAACAACACTGTCAGTCAAGTTTGCCACATACATAATACCTACACAATGGGTTAAACAATCCAGCAATTACAATTAAAGAAGCGATTGTCACTTCAGTCACGGGAAACCTGACCAAAAAATCATATCTATATGCACCAAACAATAACATTCATTAATCCATAGCCTCATGCAACACAATGATTGAACAATTTAAACGATTGGAACGTTGAAAAAAGACTCCATGACTGCATACGCATTAGTCATTACCAACGGCATTCTCTATGCATCATGTTTCGAAATACTATTTCACACGACGCAGCGCGGTGCAGTTATGAAACGTTGCACTTTGTGCACATAACTCGTTAAATAACATAGTTTGAAGAATTCGTGCTCAGCGTAATGCTATCTGAATATGCGGAATTTTTAAAGAGGTTTTTTATTACAAAAAATGTTTAGAAACCAATGGCGAGGGCTAGAAAATCAGAATTTCACGCGGAGAAACTAAGCACAGTACTCCTTCGTATGTGACATGGAGAGAGGCTTTCGTTTAAGAGGGTTTTTAATTTTTTTCTTCTGGGTTTACGTTGATAAACGAAATATGTTATTGTACTTATCTTAGTCGCCTTGAACCAATAAGACTAACAGAGGCTGTGGAAAGTCAATTCCGTATTACAGAACGCGACTCAGACTCTGATATATACTTAAGTGGCAGTAGTCTTTTCATTTTGATAGTTAGAAAAAGAGATAATCAATCCTTAAGTATATATCAAGACTTGAGTCTTCTTCTAGCCTCAGAGATCCCAACCAACATGTGTTTTTTTTATACGAGTGTATAAAATAAAAACACATGTTTAGTAATTACTTTATGACTAGATCGATGCGGTTCACTAACCCTAAATCCCCGGAGCAATTCCATAAATCTACGCTGTGCGTGGTCGTTCCGCGTTCGATTTACTGCAATGGAGACCAGACTGCAATAAATCGATCCACTATGTATAACGGCATGCTGATGTGAGGGAGATAGATAGATTAGTTTTAGGTGAAAAATGTTTCGAAAATGTAAATATTTTGAAGTTACTACGAGGGCCACACCGAAATGGTCGGGAATAGAAAAAACTATAAAGATAATATAGTAACATTTATTTTCATTGTTTTTTAAAGTATTCTCCGTGAAAATCGATGCACTTTTGCATTCGTTCAAACCAATTATTGTAACAGTAATTCCAGTCTGAAATGGACATAGTCGGAACGGCCGATTTGTAAGCTTCGACTGCCTCTTCTGGACCTTGAAACCGTTGACCACGTAGCAAATCTTTAGTTCTTGGGAATGTAAAGTAATTATTGGGGCTCGGGTCAGGACTGTATGGAGGATGATCCATCAACTCCACGTTTTCCTGATTTAAAAACGCGATCGCTTGTCGAGCGGTGTGGGAGCTCGCATTATCGTGTTTGTTATGACTTCCGGCAAAGAAACTGTTGTGTACCAATTAGCAGTAACCGTTCTCCGTTCTTGTAAAGGAATTGTAGCCACATGTCCGGTTTTAGATACAAACGAAGCGACCATTTTTTTCGACACGCTACGAGAGCGCACAACTTTTGTTGGCTTTTGACCTCACCTTCAAAGACCCAAACAGCCGATTGCTGTTTTCTTTCAGGTTCATATGATTAAATCCACGATTCTTCCTCCGAAACGATATTGTAAACTGCATTTGACCTCCCTCTATCGAACTGTTGCAGAGCAGACGGACACCAATTAACACGAGCCGACTTTTGTTCTTCGGTCAAACGATGGGGCACCCAGCGGGAAACTAACTTCCTGACCTCCAGTTCATCATGCAATATTATTTGAATGGCTGTCATACCAAAGCTGAGAGAAGCCCGTATCTGCTCGTATGTCACATGTCTATGTTCTTGTATTAATTGGCGTACAGCATCGATGTTTTCTTGTGTTACCGCTGTTTTTGGCCGACCAGTAAATGGCAAGAGAAGAACGTCCTCGACGAACTAGATATATAGTCGTCTTACTAGGTGCTTCAAGTTCATAAATAGAAACAAGCTCGGCGAGATATTGTTCTTGAGTTAAACCTCGGCGAAAATTTTGAAAAATTATGGCACAAAAATGTTACCGCGTAAGCTCCATTTTTTTCTTGACTAGTCAATTTAAAACGGCAACCATACTTTTTTTTAAATATTTTTTTTATTTCAAAAATGGAATTAAGTTTGAAAGAATACAACATTCCAAATACCAAGAAGATTGTAAGTCTAACTTATTAAAAAGTATTGCATTCCCGACCATTTCGGTGTGGCCCTCGTATGCCAACGATTTAGTAACAATGCTTATTTTGTGGATTCAATGATTTCGGATGCCTACTAATCGGCGGTTCCAAGTTTGATTTCCGGTCAACCAAAACACCGATTTTTAATAGTATCGATAAATGTTAGTATGATTTACTAAGTAAAATATTAGTCTCCTTTTCAATTAAAAGCCAATTAAAAATAGGCTGGGTTATTAATTGTCCCACATACAAATCCACGCTACAATTAATGACACCTAATTTTTTACGAAAGTTTTCTTATTTTCCATACGGGAAAAACTTACAACAGATTTGAATAGAAAAATGTCCGACAAGTGATACCTGTGGGGCGACCCGGGGTTTTCGACTGTATGAAATATTTGAGAGCGTATCGTTCGTGTCAATATGAATAACAGTTGATTTTAAAAATTAAAAATCGTTTATTGTCACAAAATACAAATAATCGTACAAGGGAACAAACTCAGCTTGTGCTACAGTGGAACCGTGGCTCCGTGCAGCGCTGTTTTTCAGCTTTAATCACCAAGTGTACTATAAAGTGTCATTTTATCACCGAAGAAACAAGAAAACCTGCGTGTACCGTCAGCCTTAAAGCAAGCTGCTACAATACTTATACGAAATATTCAATACACAAATTCTGATGTGTCTCGCTTGACGTACTCCAGAGTGTCGCGAAACCTTACAAAGCGACATTGCAACACAAGTAAATAACCAGATTCACTGTGACGTGCGTATTGCGTAAGGTCGCTACATTATCATGGCTGGCATGACAAAACGACATACTAGACAGTAGTTATGAGAGGCGCATCCGGATTAGGTAGCTTTAAGTGACGGGTAATTACTACTTGAGTAATATTTATGCGGGGAAACGACTTATGATAAAAGATCTTGATGGTGACTTCGTATAAATAGATACTAGACTGGGAGCGAAAGAAAAACACTGTTCAGCTGTCATATGCTGTCGCGGTATATACTCAATACTATTGCGTTTCCACCTTGAACAATAGGTATTATACAATAAGGTTAGTATACTATACATGTAGAACTCTGCTAGGGCACAGGAATATTCAACGAACCAGTAGGTATAAGGACTCGAAGATTTTGCTTTATTATAGTATAGGTGAAAGGCTGTCACGACGTATTCCTACATACATAGGTTCACGCCTTTGTAAAATTGGGGTAGACAGAAACCACAGAGTGCCATCTGCTACGATCCAAACATTCCTACTATGCCAGTAGACGTATTCCTCTATAACAATAGCTTAGTATCGACTATTTTCTATTTTTCTCGTTCTAGCAACATACACATCATCTACTTTATGATATTAAAAATAGATGACTGAACGCTCAAACTATGCCAGCGCGATCCCTTTCAACTAATTTATCGCAGCAAACTTTGTCGCAGCAAACTATCACAGAAAAAACTGACTTACGATCTCGAACACCCGTAATAGATTGTCAATTTGACGTCACCACCACATAAGTACACTTGTTCCGAGAACACTTGTAATTCCTCGTTTATGTAATTTATTTCGACGATTGCGATAGCAAGCGACGGCGGCACTCATCGGTATAGATTAGATAACAAATACAGCTACATTTTTTACAATGTAATGTAGGAGTTGTAAATTATTTGAATTAATCTTAGTTGCCAAGGCCCACTATCAACGATTTATTAGACGCTTTTCTTCAGTATACGATTGGTGTACGCCTGCTTGCTGCTTGTTAACATTGCCAGCGAGCGCTTTTTCTATCAATATTCAGTACAATAATATATAGTTTAAGACGTTCCTATCTTAAACAGAATTACTAAAAAAAGCCGCGTTAGAGGTACCCGAATCCGAAGAGAGCGTGTATGAAGCAGTAGGCAATGTTTTTTTTTCGCTAGTTTCTTGCAGAACAAGACCTATCAAAGAAAAACCAATTTGTTACAATCTCTACTCGCTAATCGTTCATCGGCCAGACAACTACCTTATTAAGCATAAACGCAATTCAAATTAAACACACAGGAATCACCACCGCCTTTCAACATGACACAACTACGCGTAAATTAGAAACATCAAACATGGCAAAACGAAAGCAACACCAGAAGTTATCGAAGTGTGTTCGGTACTCCAATTACACCAGACTGACATGGAAAACTCAAGTGACAGTAGAAAAGAACGTACAGTAAGTAGGTACCCATCTCAGTAATCTTATCATTATACTATACATACCTATTATAAAACAAAGTCCCTCGCCGTGTCTGACTGTCTGAACGTGATAAACTCAAAAACTACAGAACCGATTTTCACAAATGGACGGAAAGATTCAAGAGGAAGGGTAACATGTATAATTGTCCCAGGCGGGAAGCTAGTATACTATTAATATGAAAGCACGTTCGTTAGTTCCCCTTTTACTCTGTAAAGTCTGATAGGATTTGGATATGTGGGTTGAGATCCGACACTTGGGCTATTTTTCAACCTTATAAAAGCAGCGAGTATCAGCTTAAAGACCATAGATGATTGTGTACATTGAATTACAATATTTATTGTTTCGGACATCACAACACAAAAAACTGTAAACATTTTTAATTTAGACATGGACATCTTCTGTGCTGTGACATGTAAAACAAAAGCTGACCCACTCAGCTGAAGCCGCAGAGAGAAACTGCACACAAACTTTCACATTTAAAATATTATAAGAATAATTAGTAAGAATAGGCACTTAATAAGCATTCGGTATCGTGTATACGGAAGATATTGCACCTACAAGTCAGGAAGTATTACTACTATTTCATCTTTATACTAAAACTCCGTTTGCCTATCCAACCGTCAATAACTTGGGCGGCAACAAAAACTTTCTTCGGGCTACGTGTACGTCTTCAACATACTCGAAGTTGGTTTGAGGTTCGAAAGGCCACTGATCTATCTTATACTAGCCAATGCTTGCGGTTTTAGGCAGTAATTTAGTTGCCATAGCAACTGTTATTGGTTTACGTTATAGTGTAAACATAGTAGAGGCTTACGCGAAGTGTTTTCGCAGACTCGGTACCAAATGGCCTCTCGTACAATACATTTCTGGAATCCATTCCACGAATATTGAACTGGGAAAAATTCGAATAAAGATCATCGTGCGGGGAGTCGTGGGTCCCTCAGAAAATACACAAAGACAGTCACGACACGAACACCCGAAGAGAAACATCTGCTTTTTACACAAATGATCGCCTCGACCGGGAATCGAACCAAGGCCCTTCGATCCAAAGACCCTTCGATCCAAAGACAACATCACTACCACTCGACCAAACCAGCCGGCGGTATTATTCTTTCTTGTCAAAAATGACGTTATCTCAATACGAGGAAACAAATAAAGAAAAAAACGAAATGAATACGAAGTTATTCAGTTCCTTTTTTATTTGATTTTATTTTTTCATGTTTTCAGACTCGACATATCATCCCGTGGGTGTCGTAAATGTCGAACTGGCTGGTGTCAATTTATCAAAGAGAGCGCCCAACTTTTCTATATTTTTAACACCTAACAAATAAGAGGGGTATTATAAGTTTGACGTGTTTATCTGTATGTCTGTGTATCTGTGGCATCGTGGCTCCTAAACGAATGGCCCGATTTCAATGCAGTTTTTTTATTGAAAGCTGACATAATCGAGATGGTTCTTAGCTATATTTGTTCAGCAGTTTAAAAGTTAAAAGCAATCGAATTTCGGAGGGTAATATTTTATATTTATTATATCCAAAGTTTTATCCGTATTGGACCAACAGGCACTTAGTATCTTATCTGCCCCTACATATATAACTAGTAACGCCTAAACTTAGTCCACCAAGCGACACGATACAACGCCAAGTCTAGCTATAAAGCAGTCTTTCCCAACGTGGGCGATAACGCCCCCTTGTGGGCGCTGCAGGCCTAAAGGGGGGCGGTAAGAGACCCAGAAAAAAAAAGGGGGCGTTGTGTAGGGCTTTGGGGTCGATTTATAATTTCATCTACCTAGCTAGGAAGACTCTTAGATACCGACTGAGCTCTCGACTCTCGACTACATCTTGTGAACATCAACTAATATTAATTAAGATATAGCTCAAACTCGGTTCGATATAATAGACCGTGGGCAATCATGTTTTAACAAGTTTTTGTTAAATAATCCGATTTGTACATTCCTGTATCAATCGGCTGGTTCTATAATACTTGTTCTTGCTTGTCGAGTACGATTGGGCGTCGAATGAGATAAACGAGTTTATGCACGTTTGTCTTATTCCTGTTGGTGCGTGCTGCTTATGCAATCCTATATAAACGACGTAAATTTATTTTATTTTCATTTGCGGTTTCGCGCATAATAGATAAGCTGTACTTCATTATACCACTTACGTATTTCTCAAAACAAAACAATGTCGGAAGTAAAAAAGAAGAGACGGCAATACTCTGCGGAATATATTAAATTCGGATTTATTGAAAATCCCACAAACCCGTCGTCGCCTTTGTGTCTTCTATGTCTAAAAACATTTTCGAACGAAGCAATGAAGCCTTCAAGACTACAAGGTCATTTGAATAAAATGCATCCAGATAAGAAAGACAAGAATGTAGCATATTTTCAAGACCTAGAGAAGAAGCATAATACTCAGCCAAGTGTATCAAAACTATTTTCGGCGGCTGCTAAGCAAGATGACGACGGACTTCGAGCTTCGTACAATATCCCTTTGTTAATTGCTCAAAAAGGCAAACCACACAACATCGGAGAAGAGTTAATTTTGCCAGCAATAAAGGAAGTAATAACTACTGTGCTTCATAAACCGGCCGCAGATATTATCCTAAAAATTCCTTTGAGTAATAATTCTGTGCAAAGACGAATTGATGAAATGGCTGAAAACATTGAAGAATCATTGTGCAATCATCTGAGGACTAGTCAATTCTCAATTCAGCTCGATGAGTCCACTTTACCAACTAATGAAGCGTTGTTGCTATCTTACGTGAGGTTTATTAAAGATGAGAAAATACGTGAAGAACTATTGTTTGCCAGAAATTTGGAGACAGATACAAAAGGCGAAACCATATTCAATACATTGGAAAAGTTTTGTGAAGAGAAAGAGATTCCTTTGAAAAATATTATACAAGTTGCTACGGATGGCGCTCCGGCTATGACAGGGCGCCATAAAGGCTTCATAGCGTACCTAAAAAATAAAATTCCAGATGTCCTTGCTATACATTGCGTTATTCATAGACAACATTTGGTTGCTAGAAACTTAAGTGAACGACTATTTCAATCACTGCAATATGTCATCAAAGCATTCAATAAAATCCGTAGCAGCTCTTTGAATGATAGATTATTTCATCAGCTTTGTGTTACTAATGACGAAGATTTCAACCGTTTGTTGCTTCATACTGAAGTTCGTTGGCTGTCAAGAGGCAATTGTCTGATTCGATTTTATAACCTGTTTGACTCTGTGATAGAGTTCTTGGAAACTAAAGATACAGAACTGCGCAACAAGCTCATAACATCAAAGAATGATATAGCTTACATGACAGACCTGTATAAATTGTTCAACGACGTGAACCTCCAACTGCAAGGCGATGAACTAAATTTAATTAAAACAAAAAATGTCGTTGCTGCTTTCGCAGCCAAACTGCTTCTGCACAAAAAAAATATGGGCAGACGTGAGTTTCACAATTTTCCGAATTTATCAGTATCCTGCAGTAACGACGACTTGTTTGCCTACTGCCAACATTTGGAAAACCTCCACATTGACTTCACCGAACGATACCAGGACATTTTAAACTTGGAAATACCAGACTGGGTGTTGGATCCATTTTCAAATGTCAACATAGCAATGTCACCTCAGCTGGAAGAAGAACTTATAGAATTGACAACAAACGAAGAAATAAAAATCAAGTTCAAAAATGGATATCAAGAATTTTGGCTACAAAAACCGATCCTGCAATTGTACCCTGGATTGTGGTCAATTGTTCAACGATTCTTGATAGCACTCCCATCGTCATATTTGTGTGAACGTGGATTTAGTGCTGTGGCAACGCTGCTTACTAAAAAGAGAAATCGTTTGCGTGTTACCGAACGTGGTGACTTGCGGCTGTTTTTGAGTAAATTGGAACCTGATATCAACAAACTTATTGAACAGCATCAGATTCAACCTTCACATTAGTTTTTATATAAGAATTGATTATGTTTGTTTTATTTTCAATAAAAGATACTCTGTCCGAATACTATAAAGTTGCGTTTCAATAATCAGTTATAAGTACTTAGCGGTTTTTAAGTATGTTTAAAAAGGGGGGCGTTAAAAAATAATTTATTCTTAAAGTGGGCAGTAGACAAAAAAAGGTTGGGAACCCCTGCTATAAAGTAATAGTTATTAGTATGCATTACGTAGTATAGTAAGTAGCTGAATTTAATGCTAGCATTATGTATAAATAGAGACGGCGATCGCGACACGTGTGATGCTGTGATGACGTATGCGTAAGTGTTCGTCATATCTTCTATATCCGCTTGTGCCACAGAACAGTATTTAAACAGCTATATGGTCCGTATTACAGAACGCGTATGATCGTCTTTGTCATTTTTATTGTGTGAGAAAGAGACAATCAATACTTAAGTATAGATCACGACTTGAGTCTCCTTCTGTAATACGGGTTAGACTTTAAATTAGCAAAACTTTAGAAGGTAAATCTCTCCATGAAACTAAACAACTTTTTCCAAAAAACCCATTTATAATTCTCAACAAAACTACTCCACCTCTGATGTGAAAGTTTGTGTGGATGAATAGATGGAGTCCTTCAAGTAAATACTGCTGGAGTGATGTTGATAAAACTTTGCAGTAATATAACTTAGACATCAGAAAACACATAGGCTACATAATTTACCCAAAATCTTACGGGAACGAGGTCCCGGACAAGAAGCTAGACCTATCCTGCAAATATTATACATGCGAAAGTTTATAAAGATGGATGGATTGATGTATTTTACTCCTCCACGCAAAAGCTGCTGGACGGATTTGCAAAAGCTTAGACAAAGAATAACACAGAGGCCATAATTATAATTTTCTCAAATTCCCGCCAGAACGAAGTCTCAGGCCAAAAGCTAGAGTAAATAAGTTAAAGACCGTCAGTATAGATTTACTTTCTGATCTTACGGCAACACTTTCTGACTGCAAACAATATTATCGCGTATATCGCGTCGCACATATCGATCTCGCGATACATTCGATATGGCGAGCGTTGAACGCACGATCGCCGGTCGACTTTCACGACGCGACGCGACGAGGCCGAAAATTAGTTTACTGCCAATTTCTGTGTATTAGCAATCCGTTGCTCCGTTTTGTCTAGTCTTGAACAATGTAAAATATTTGTACATCAATATAATAAAAAGGAAAGATTTCATCGTTTGCTTGCATTGAATAGGCTCCGAAATTACTGAAACGATTTGAATTTCTTTCGCCAGTAGAATGCTATATTATCTCTGAGTAAAATAGGCTGCATAAATTTCCCGAATTTCTACGACAACTAAGTCCCGGGCGGAAAGCTAGTAGTGAATAAACGGTTAACAACCTGACTACATGCGTCTCATTGCTACATGTCTCGGTCCCCATATTACAATAGCTAACATAGGCACGTGAGATAATTTTGTCGTATGTATCTCGTTCCGCCCTGTCGTGGTATCGCATCAGTAAGTAGCTTCAATATGAAACCAGCAGAACGACATGACAAAATTATGTTACGGTCTATGTTAGTATGCAGGGATCGCGTCGCGTCCCAATGTCTCGTATACATCAGAAAAAAGAGTCGCGGGACTAACGCTCAGTTAGTTTAACATTAATTAAAGTCCCTTTAAATGTGTGAGAGCACCAGTCCCAGCGTTGGACGATGGTAGGGTCGAGTAGGGGAGTAATAATACGCTTGAGTGTCGTTGGAAGACTGAGTCTTTAGTTTCTTTAGTGAACAGTGTCTGTCTCATTCTTGTCTTGTGAAACTCAACTTACTTATTCGAAATTTGGCGAACAACAAGAAGAAAATAGAAGCACAGTATGTTGATTTACTAAGTAAACCATACCATGACGTGTTTGTTGTACGCGCGGGCGCATGCCACGAACATTCTCGAACGTGAGCGGCCGAGATAACACGTGTATTTAATAAAAGGCGGCAATTGCGCAACTTTGATAACGTTGTTTATTCCACTACCACTAGAACGTGACGCTGCAACTCTCCGTTGCATGACGGTACAAACGGCAGCAGATCAGGCTACACAATTTGACCTTGATGACACCCTTGATGTAGTTTGTTATATTGTTGCGTTTTATATTATAAGATGGGTTAACTCTTGACCTCAATCTTGACCATAAGGTCAAAGATGAGGTCGACGATGGAGCGATTTAACCCAGAAAATGCCTATAAAGGCACTGGTACTCCCACGCACCGACGGAACACAGCAAGCTGTTTGGCGTCGGACTGCGGTAGGAGGGTGGTCGCGAACCAGACGGCCCTTTACAGGGCCTACCACACCGCATGAGACCATAGGACGACACCTCAGATTCAGAAAAAAATGAAGTGTCGTTGCCTGGGATGGATTACTAGGAGGCAGGTCTCATTTGTGTTTCCTTAGTCGCCTCTTACGACACCCACGGAAAGAGATGGGGTGGTGTTATTCTCAACCGATCACCACACGGCGTTGGCTTCCGTAGAGCAAATGACAATTGCAACCTGACGATTTACCGATACCTACACAATTACAGGGACATCTTTGTCGATTGTTGACCATGCAAAATCTACAAGTAAGAAGACTGGGACCTGATTGTGTTATTTTCTAGGTCTTAGAGTTAGTTGATAAGGGCTCCCGTTTCCACATTTAGGCTGTAAGATGGCCCTTTATGCGTGTGGGTCGGTGGCTATTCCAGTCATTCTCCTGGGGAATTCACCTAGTCTTAGAGCTAAGCCAAGGCATTGAAATTAACAACGCTGCCGAGTAATTAATTGCATTTCAAGTTTACAGTCTGGCATTTCTAATCGCCCTAATTGTGGCGAGGGCCGGTGGTAACTATGTGTATATATATAACTTTCAGGTAACTATGAGAGAGCAATTTTAGAAACAGGCGTTATTAACGTGTGTTTGTTGTCGTAAGGTAAATGGAGATAGACAATTGTACACACGGCAGCACATCAGATTATACATATTGACCTTGACGTCGCTCTTATCTCGCTCGTAATAGTGCCGGTTTTCGTAGTGCAAATGGGTAACATGATGTGTTGCTGTCTGTACATACTTTTGGCGAGACATGTGTTGGTAAAACTTTAGGGGGTGATTCTGCCCATGAAAATGAACAACATTCTACAAGGAACCCATACGAAATTCTAAAAAAAAAAGGCAAATCAGCCGATCACTCAAGTCGTAAGGAGGCGAAATGTTTGAAACCCTACGTGGACCTTGCTTAAACATTAAAAAACCTTCCCGAAAACCTTAATTTTCTCCCAGCCCGCTTAAAATAGTCAAAATACAGCTGCTCATCTTTTGTTCTGTGAAAAGTATTGTTATTTAGTCCGCCATTAATATTAACAGCTCTGTAAGTCGTTCACCTTGTAATACGGTTGAAAGATGGCGTCAGTAGATCCACGTGTCACGCATTATAGCCGAGTTCAGTCATTGAATGGAACTGCGAATGTTACTAATAATAAGTATGGTATAATTTTTATTTGAATGTTATTTCTAAGATTTTTTTCTTTAGGAGAAATCCGCGCCCAGCAGTGGGACGTTTAATGAGATAATCAAGATAAAGAAAACAGAATAATGTTTTATTTCAATTAAAAAGTTTTTTTTGAAAACGTTGCAGATTTAGTTATGGAATTTTGTGACTATTATCGAAGTCAAGCTCTCCCATAAAACTGAAAAAAATCTGACATTTTATAATGAGACAATTGGCACACAGATACTTGTCTGGATGAGGTTTTAACTTTCCTTGGAAAAAGGTGGTTACTTTAGTAGCCACACATGACGAAATAGAGGCGATCTTTGGGCAATCTCTTGTCTCTAAACGCATGGCTGCAGCTATTGCGCGTTATCTCAACAACAGCACATGCCGGCTACGGCTAGACTATTATTATTACTAGACTATTATTGCTAAGAGGAAAACGTGTCTCGAAATAGCGCGATTGTGCGCCGGCGAGTCGTCGCCCGTCGCTATTATTCACTTTTTGCAACTAGCGATGTATTGCAGTACAGACAGGTATAGTAGAGAGCGTATTTATATTTTACTAGAGGATGCTCGGAAATTTTTCCCGAGGGAATTTCGTTAAATCCGTCCTTATTTCTCGCCTACATTGGAAAGAAATCTTTGTGCCAAATTTTAACTTTCTAGGTCCAAGAGTTTGATCAGTAAGTGAGTCAATACCTTCAATTTTTCTTTTGTAGTTAATATTTGTATGAATTGGATGAAACATGAAACTATTGCAGCTATATCTAAAATAAATAATGCCAATTGTTATGGATTATTAAACGAAATTAAATACACCGACAGAAAACTAGACGTGAAATTGTATTGCAGTAAACTGAGGCAAGCAGAATATTTTATTGAGTATGAGTCTCGTCATCTTCTCGATAGATGAATTAAGCAGCAAATTTGAGAGGTCGGCAACGCCGCTCGTGACTAAATAAACCGATTCTGGAACGACACATCCAGAATCAAGTATGAGTTTACTCAGTATGTTCAGTGAAACTAACAACCACGTAACTCAGCAACGATTATCCTTGATTTCTTTAGAAGAATAATTGTATGTTACCCTACTGTAGTACTACCAATGTACTCGTACAGAGCCATGCGCCTCGTCCGTCGACGTGTCTGTTTTTGTGCCGCGCTCAGTTTGATACAAGCAGACGCTTTGTCATTTTTGGACGACCACTCCGATTTCCGGAGCGCGCCGCTGTCGACCAATTCATGGCGAATCAAAAAATACTAATTTGGCTTTGGTACGATGCGCTGCGTGGTAAAAATGCCTGAATTTTTAGAATGTACCTCGTCGTTTTTCGCTCTAATTGAAGTTTTTCGCAAGTTGAGATAAAAATGTGGCGATGTCCTCAATAAATTTTAAACTGGGCAGGCGAATGATAAATAAGCACAGCACATGCCTATGTATATGTGAAGTCGGCATCAATATGCATTTCGAAAACAGGGGCAAGTGAAATGGGGAATGACTAGAATATACAGGGCTTTAGGTATCTCTCTTTCAACCTCTCGGGTGGTTAATCAGTCCATGAATCTGAACAACTTCCCCAAGGAACACATGTCAAAATACGAAAAAAAAATTTTGATCTCCCATATAAAATGCGCTATATTCTGATGAAGTTCGTATGGGAACTCAAAATTTTTTTTCGTATTTTGACCTGTATTCCTTGAGGAAGTTGTTCAGATTCATGGACTGATTAACCACTCGAGAGGTTGAACGAGAGATACCTAAAGCCCTGTAGTTAAGGTTATCATTATCAACATTTTTATAACGCTTACCCGAGTAGAAGAATATTCACAAACATTTAGCCGATCATTTTTCGTTCCCTAAATGTCCTTACTTTATTATTACGACATTCTTCTCTTCAATTACTTTAAAAAAGCTAAACAAATTCATCCTTATTTAAATCTTCCATTACAAATTGCTGCACAGTTAAGTTACACAATCGTTAAACATAAAGACATACGTTTACTGGTTTATGTACTTTAATAGCCATTGTTATATGGCGGGTTATCATTTGCAAAGGAAATTATAGCAGTTTCCCAAAACCTACACATTTAGTTGATAGCTTCTATTGTTTCGGGTCTTTTAGAGGCTTCGTATTCGCAAGACAAAGATCTCAAACACAATTAGATATTCTACCCGACGAGGTAACAATTGAATTCTCTTAGTTGAATAGAAATTAATGTTTTATATACTTGGTCATCATTAATAACTTTCTAAGTATCTAATATTTGAACATAACACCCATGATATGGAATCATATTTCGCCTGCCCTGTTGGGTTACTACTACACAAGTTTTAAAACAATATTGAGGTAACCTTTCCAAGAAACAGAGACAGAGCTATAAGAGAAAAAGAGGCAAAGCTCTGTAACTAACATAGAAATAAGATTATTTTAATATAACTACGTCGTGATCCAAATTTCCACAGTACTTTTATCATTCAAAATCAAAACAAGCATTTAAACTAGGTACGTCTATGCGTAAGCGGCATCCTCTGTTCAAATAATATCTCAAACAATATGTGAATGAAGTAACCCTCAATATAGAGGAAATAAAGGAAGAGATATATCCGAAAAGATATGTGGAACAGACTGAATAGAGCTTTAGACAGATAAGTAATTCTGAGGAATGACCTTTGGCGGGAACTAGGCCTGTATGGTTGCTATTCTGATTGAATTTTTGTTTTTCCTATATTTAAAAAGTGGTTTAATGTGTAATGGGGGGCCATGAAGAGAATATTTAAGATAAGTACACTGAAGGCTGGGCAGTTTGTACATAGATTCTATAGATTTTCCCGAATGGGATAAAAATTCACAGATTTCATGCACTACATGATTTCAGAGTACATTGGAAATGAATTTCATATTTTAAATAAAACGAAACTAACTTTTACAATTCAGCCCCGCGCGAACTAAGAATTCACGCAAAGTCGACCACCTTTAGTAAGCGTTGTAGAAAAACTAGTCGACCGATTTTCATTTTTTTGGACTTAAAATGTTCGCAATCTGTCCCCAGGGGTCATTTTTTTTCTAAATTTCGATATCTCTTTTAGTTTGCGAGATATTGGACTCGAAAGGCAAAAAAAGTCAAAAATCCAAAATAATATCGGCTTTTTTGTCATAACTTTTTTGATTTTTGACATTTTTCAAAATTCTTTTTTGCATAATGTAGCCCTTGCAAATACGCATCTTTTGAGTCTAGCTATATTATCAACGGAGCTATACGGAGATCACACTTTTCTGTGAAATGAGGCCCTATATCGACACCTCCCAAAAGACATATCCAATTCCAATGTCAAAATGCTTGGCTGCATGGATATAGATTCTATTGCCTTTCCCGCAAGGGATAAATTGAACAGTCTTTAATATACCTGATAGACGAGCAGATGAATCTTAAGTTTTTTCTAGGTTAGTCGAGTTCGACACTCGACTTACTTCCACGCTTAAAAGAAACAAGAATCGGTAAGTAGTATGTGTTGGCACGAAAGTAGCATTTACGCCCCGTTGCGGTGAAAGAAAAAAGTTGATTTAGTACACTGCCAACAGTCGAAAACACGTAAGCTTACATAACAAGGGGAAACCAAGGCTAGGTTACACTCGAGCCAAAATATAAGTGGGATTGTTTTCCCGGAAGGCAGTTTTCAATCGTGTTTTTATTTCATTGCTTCTTTTGTTTCTTTACGTCGCTCGAGTGAGGAAAACATTTCAAACTTTTCTTATTAACACTAGTACCGAGTGTTTTACTTTTCGTCAAAGTATAAATTATGTTTTTAACCCCCCACAAAAAAGAGGGGTGTTATAAGTTTGACGTGTGTATGTGTGTCTGTCAATGGCATCGTAGCTCCAAACGAATGGACCGATTTTGATTGAATTTTTTTTTTGAAAGCTGACGTAAAACCATCTCTTTTAGCTATATTCGAACAAAATTAGTTCATCCATTTAAAAGTTTTAAGCAAAAACTGCTTCACCACAAAACATCAAAATATCACTAGACTGACATTAAGGCATTTTGTTGAAGGCAAAGGAATTTATGACCATACAATACAACCATTTTAAACATTGTCAAATGTTTTATTTTTGTGGTAGGTAAGGCCTTAAATGTCGGGGGGTTAATTTTTTTTTAATTTTAGAGTTATCTATGGATTTACTCATAGAGACAAACGAGTCCTTAGTTCTCACCTACATGAAACTAGTTCTTATAGTAAAAACATGCAAAGGCATTTAGTTCTCACTTCTCAGACTTATCCGGCGAGCTCACTAAAATATAGTCCAAACTAAACTTGGTCCGTTGCGCCAGATGCGGCGACATCCGCCCATTTATGATATCAAGTATCCAGATAGTGCAGCGCACTCTCTAAAATGAAATGCCTGCAAAATGTTAATCTTAGAACGAGTCGCTGTTTTATTAACTTTAGGAGACTATATTAAACTATTTGCCTTGTCAGAGTTCTGTGAAAGTCATGCTATACAGTGGTACGGACACCAATATCAACTTAATTAATTTCTACACCAAAAATTCGTTACGTATCATGTGCGTAAATACACGCAGCTGGAATTAAACGTTATGTTCCAAGTCCAACTTAGCTTTACAATCAATGGGCTATGTACGACATTTTAAAAATATTTTTAATTTCGTTTAATTTTTTATTTAACATAAAGGAATAAGGTCCCGTTTCCTAAAAAAAAATATATAAAAAATCTATCTTTTGAAATAAAAATATTATAATTAAAAGTTTCTCAGTAGGGTAAACTAATCATAAATACGGCATTATACAATCGTGTCTTTGCCAAGCTGTCATGTCAATAAAAAAAAAAAACATAACCTATTTCATTTTGTATTTGGTTGTTTATTTTTGAGTTTTATTTTTGCTTTTGGTTAATTTTTTCTGAAGTCTTTTACTGCTACCGCATACCGGATTACGATTTAACATTGCACGGACTTGTAGTGCTAGATTTTGACTGATTTTCTCACGACTACACCTTATTCATACCGGACTCCGAGAACTGCTTCAACGATAGTGATTAATACTCTTCGGATTTGAGGAATAACACTAATAACGCAGCGCAGCAGGCTTTGCTACTCAACATGGCATCTGACGAGTTACAGCGGTGGAGAGAACCAAAAAATGTTTTATACCTCTTTGTTCAAACACTGACATTAACTCACCAGATTTGACATTTGTTACCATTCCAAAGGAATTGAAAGAAAGTTGGTGTAAAATGGTTGGCAGGAATTATTGTCCCAAACGTCCACTTTTTTGCTGTGAGGATCATTTAAACGTAAGTACATTGAAATGTATCTCTAGTTAGTCTGTGATTGAAACTTAAATGTTGAACTTAAACTCAAAAACGCAACGGTATAGGTTATATGTCAACCAACTGTCAATCGTTTTTTTTTTTACTTTGGCAAAGGAGTTAATCTGTAGAATGCTGTAATAAGCAACAAATCGTAACCAAAATTTTAAAAATTAATTATTTTTATATCTATGATCAAAATTATTTGATATATTTTTTATTTGAATATGGGACCTTAAACCTGCTTAAAATAAAAAAATAAAATTATTTTAAAAATCTTGCACATAGCCCATTGACGTAAGCGAAATGAAAAACTAACAAAAAACTCATAAAGAAACCGTTAGTGATAAAGACGTAAATGGTGTGTTTTCATTAATGTAAAAGCCTAAGTGACTCACTGTCAAAGGCTCAGCGGAGACTGGTAATTTGTATGACGCACCTGTAACAAGAAAACATAGTTTGTTATATTTGTATCGTTCAATTATATTGTTAACAGTTATCAGTGGTGGCGCTTCGGGGTTTTAAAATAACTTCATTAAATTTTACTGTTCTTCAATCCCTTTTGTAAAGGCAGGGCTAATAATTTCCTATTATTAACTAGGGTTCATAAATTGTAAATTTATTTTGAAATAGTATACAATTTACGTGTCAATTAGAAATAATACAGCATACTTAAAATAGCATACAGACGATTATGACTTCAGTGACGAATGTATAAATACAAAATTGACGGCCGGTTTGGTCGAGTGGTAGTGACGCTGCCTCTTGATCAGCGGGTCCTGGGTTCGATCCCAGCATTGTGTAAAAAGCAGATGTTTGTTCTCGGGTCATGGGTGTTTGTGTTTGACTTTATGTGTGTTCCAAGGGAAAACCTTAGTGTGGGCCTTTGAGTGTATAGCGTTTATTTTTATTTATTATAAAATATAATGAATCAAGGATTTCAAGTACACACACTAGATACTCTTAAAAACAAAGTTTCACCTGCAATTATCGCCCTAAAACAGTCCAAAAGTTCCAAAATTGACCTTCGAATACCGCACCACTATAACAATAACTAAAACAATAACATTAATTCTTTTACTCACTCAATGAAAACAAGCTTCAAGAAACTATAACCCTCCAAAAACAAACCAGGTAAAACAGAAAACATTTCTAAGGTTGGAAAACACTCGATAGATCACCAATTCTGAGCACATTTGATGATAGTATTACCAAGCTAGATAAAACGAATCTACTCCTCAATGTTGCCAACTGACATATTAGAAAATAGCCAAGCGACGATAAGAAAATTCAGCGAAATGGGCGTAGTGGTCCGAATACTGTATGTTTGTCTTGCATTGTCAGGTAATGAAATAGAAACCTGACAATATATATATATATATATATATATATATTAAGAAAAGGATAAAGAATTAGTGATGGATGATTTAAGTCCAGAACAGGACGGACTCTAGACAGACATTCTGAGATGTAGACATCAAAACTTTACTGTAAATTAGGTTAGTAGCTTAGATTATACTGGGTGAAAACAAACCTCCTAGCTATATTCAAAATCCTGAACCAGGATCACTCAAAGAACACATTTATGAAAAAAAAAAATTCTTTAATATTTTTTCAATGGGAATAGTTCATTTTTTGCCGAAACGTAGACATTACTCCTACACCAGGCACGCGAGGGGTGCGGGTAGCGCTCGGGGGGTGCGCCTGAGTGGTGTCTACGTTTCGGAGAAAAAAATCCCCCCCCCCAAAATAAAAAAAATAAAAAGTGTTTAGTAAGTGATACTGGTTAAGGATTTTCAATAAAGCTAGGAGGTTCTTTTTCAACCTGTATTAACCCGTCGCGCGCTTGTTTACGCCGCGTGCGATACAAATCCTGCAAACACGGGGGTGCAGTGAAAACATCGCGCGAGGGTTTAAAAGTTAAACAAACTTCCATCCTCACTAAGTTTTTAGAATACACATCGTAGATTTAACTTGTGATTAGACATACTTATTATTCATTGAGACAACCGTCCTTCAAAAAGGAACAAATTGTAAAAGTTCTTTACCGAATAAGTTAGCAACACTGGGTCCTCTCAAAAGTCAGTTCACATCTCCCAAGGGGTGGTGGGTGCTTTCGACTCCCTCCCCCCTAAGAGAAGGGGGCGGCCGGGCTCCAAGGTCACCGCTCTCGTCTACGTAACCTTACGACCTAGCTGTGTCGCCCGGGTTAGTTTCAGCTATACGATATTGACAAGGCGCGGATAAAATATTTATGACGAATTTTCGAGTTATTTCGAAGTTATGTTTTCTGGACGTAAATAATAGATTATGTACAGAAACTAGCACATATTCATTGAAAACTGTGTAGAACTTTTGATATGAAAATATTTTGTACGTGTAGTTCTAACTTATTAAAAGCAACTGTCTCATTGGTCTAATGATTAGTGGGTTGATTCGGAGACTCGAAAATAAAAAAATTACCATGTATCGAAAAGCGTTTTTAATTTCGGCTGGTATTGATCGACAACCCATTTCAAAATCTTACGGTAGTTGCTTTAAAGTTGACACCAGGAAATATTTTAGACACTATTACGCTAAGACAAGAGCCCGGTGTTAATTGAAAAGATATCGTGGTTAAAGATAGGACCTAACTAAGAAGAAACTAAACTTGAGATGAATAGAAATTTATTACTGGAATATCAAAAGTTAAACGTGAAAATACAACCAGGGGTGGAAACTCATTCCATGTCCAAAAACACTGATTTGACTGACTACAACCCTCTAAAATACTGACCGTTTACTGACCAAATGTTTTTTTGTTATTTCTTTAATTTGCCTTTAATTTGTTTTTGTCTTTGTGTCTGTTAAGTGTCTTCTGTGTTTCTTCTGTTTTTCTGTATTGTGATGTCTGTGTTGTACGCCGAAATAAAGCATTTTCTATCTATCTATCTATCTATCAAATTTCTAGAATACCGACCCGGTCGGTCAGTTTGACATCGATATACGAATTTTAGTTGCTGTTATTTAAGTATGTTAACATATTATATTATACACATACACGTATTAACACATACGTTGTTTTGTTACATATTGTGCGGGTTGGTGGACGAGCGGTCCACCAACCCGCATTGGGCCAGCGTGGTGGACTATGGCCTAAATCCCCTTCGTGTTTAGAAGGGAGGCCCGTGCCCCTCGGTGGGGAGGTATATGAGCTGATGACGACATATTATATGGAAAAGTTTGTGAATAAGTAAGAAAAATCTTTTTGTGTTTGGCCAACCTGCACCCCCCTTTATTATTAAAAAAATAATTAACTTAAATTATTACAATATTATTTTAACAAAACAAACAATAAATTATTTTTATAAGTGAAAGAAGTTACTTATCAATTTATTTTTCTTGTTGTCTACATATTTTTGCATCTTTTGTGCCAATTTGATTTTCTTTTCTTCCTCTTCTCTTTCGTTAGCCAACAAAGCAAGCATCACGTTGGCCATATTTACGGCGACCGTCTCAATCTACAGACACCAGACCACTTAAGTGGAAATGTACCTACTCCTGATCCTCAAAATACTGACTTTACTGACAATTTTACTGACTTTACTGACCATTTTCCACCCCTGTACATCTTCAACCAAAACCAGACAGTCTGCAAAATTCGCACCTATAAACAAGTTTATCGAGCAGGCAATTAAAATCAAAACGTTCTCATTAAACGTTGTTTATATTATTACCATAACCGGGTTCGTTTGAATCGTGTTGCCAACTAGCAATTCGCTTGCAAATTCAGCATTTGCCGTTTTGCAACTTTCCATTATGGGGTATTGTTTGAATATCTGGTTTCTGAACGTGATATCTATGCCAAGTTATCACGTATGTGTGTTTTAGAGCAGGGATGCTGAACTCTGTGTCACTAAGTTTTCATGAAATCGTCGGCATTATCATTGGCCCATATACATCCTCAGCAAGAACCTACCTACGAAGCAATGACGAACAGTAAAGGGGTTTAGGCCATAGCCCATCACGCTGCTCCAATACAATATTTTTAATTTATTGTTTAGGATTAAACAGTATTGGTTGTAACTGTGGTTGCTGTATTTTTAACTTATCGGTTAAACAATCTACACGATTGTTACTATTATATTATAACTGTGAACGTGTCTTTTCGTCACGTCGTCGTAACAGAGCAACTTATCGACATGATTTTTCGTTGAAATGGAGTGATATAGGCTACATTTCATACAGAATTGCGAACGGAAATTTTTATTACCCTTAAAAAATATATATTTGAATATTAAATTAATTCGATATCCGTATACAGCGTACCATCAGTTCGCCAACCCTGTTGCATTATGTGTTCGTTGCTTATTTGCTCTCGTATTGCAAATATTTCTCAGTTGAGTCAGAGATTGCATCATCCACTAATATCCAATGTAAATTAAATGTAAATTTACTCCTAAGCAATAAATTGATGTTAAGGACCCACGTGTATCCGAATTCTTGGAAAGAAGATAAACTTTTTCTATGCTCGCTATATTTTTTAATCAAAAATAATGAATTTCTACAAACTGATAAGTTAATTAGGTACAAAAATCGGATAATAATGTAGAATCTACATTGTAGATGGAATGAAAATAAGTACAGGTGGATAATCCTTAGTCAGTATAGACAGCCTCAAAATAAATCGATGGAGCCCACATTTCTGTATTTATTTGGAATAAATTGTCACTTAAATAATTTCGTGCGTAAAGCAATGTATGAACGAGCAGTCATATTAAGAAAGTTCATAGCCCCCGCCTGATGAATATTCACGTTGGATTGTCATAAATTATACTCAAACTAGACAAAGCTTTGGATATGTGGACGTAACATCTTAGTGCTCCAAAATCGTCATACTCGCCTGCTAGCGGTAGGTGCTATCAAAGGACGAGGCTCTGGCGCATTAGAACCCTAAAGGTTATTTAATATTGGCGACTTCGCCAATCTCTATTTTGATTTCCATTAAAAATCACAATTGGCAAAATCACGTAATTTTTCCAAGAATTGAATTGACATAGCTTAAGATAGCTCTTTGATGGAATACATACTATACAATCGACAAAAATACTTTTTATTTCCGGGTCAGAACACCATTTACCACTTTTGTACTAACTACATCAAAAGATAAATAAGATGAAACACTGTTTCTAGTAAAAACTTGTACACGAGCTATTATTATAACGGAGGGCCAGTATAAGACGTCAATAGTAGGAAATCCAGAATATAAATAGTTATAAAAAAATTATAACATCAAAAAAGTCGTATGGCGAAAAATAATGTTACTCATTATAATAAGCAAATTGCATTTCACTCTGTTTATTTGACTTATAAACATACTAAACACAAAACACATATACATCTAGCAAACAGCAATATGAGAGTTATTGCCATGGAAAACATAATCTTAACTGTAACAACAGAAGTTCGCATTTATCTTTTTGCATTTGATTGACGTTAACAAATGATGTTGAATTGCTAAAGGAACGCCTGCCAAATTCATATTCATAGCCGATTTTTAGATATTCTGGGGTTTTTGTGTTTTTTTAAATGATCGCGGATTGTACAACATTGTGGCATGCAAGAAAGACTCACTAAATCTATAAAAACAATCAGATTTTATCGAAGTTACCTCACTGTATAGTTGATATGCCGACACCGGCGACGGATACAGACTAACAGAACGGGTTGGTGTACAGGTGTACTCTGTGCGGCCTATGTCAATGTCAATTAGAAGAAAAAAGCGCAGACACCGACCGGCCAGTGGGCAGTCTTCAACAGAATTCATTAACTTGCCATTTTAATAGACGAGATAAATCTTGTTGTGTGCAATGTGACTTGTTTATTTAGTTTCTATTCCTAAGGAGTTGCTTTCGTGGTAAAATTGATAAAGAGTGTTGATTGAGGCAGAATTTTTTTAAAAAAAGGGTAAATCCCCAAAAATTTAATGTTAAAAAGTTTGAATAAACGACTCACGCACGGAACGAATAATTACTTTATTCAAACAGATTTTACGAATATCTTGAAAGAATTTGGCAAATACGAATATTCGTATTAGTTCTTTTTCTTATCGTGTAGGTTTCTTATCGTGTAGGTGTAGGTAGGTGTCAAGTGTGTAACGAACTTGGCTAACCCTAATGTCAGAGTTTTCAAACCGCCAAATGGCTTCTGACTTTGTTTTAACGATACCTAATACCTAAGCCTAAGCTACAAACTAAACAAAAATGAAAACATTTAAAGCTTGATAATCTCACATTCAAAATCCGTTGCAGAAAGCATTCAAGCCGTATTGAGTTTCAGCTGGCACCTCCAATCACCCATTCGAGCCACTCGAACAACAAATCTGATTTTTTATCATCGACCGACGGACGATTAGTCATCCATGAAATCGGTTTATACTCGTACCTCTGTCATTCCATTTAAAACGTGCGTTTAGGCGAGATTGTAAAAAAATGACAAACGGTTTAAGTTGGATTAAATCTGTTGAACTAACAAGATGTGAGAACTAAACTTGATTTTGTGTTTGGAATACGATAAAAAAGCAAAGCTGAAAACTATCACTTGGTTCCTAAAAATTTATTGATATTTCACTTACACACCGCACCTCACCATTACACACACATACACATAACCAACCATAACACGCACAACACAACACAACAGCCTTATTATTTCTATACCCCGCGTTCCACTCACAGGCGAGGGCTGAAAATCAGTGTTGCCAGTCTGAAATACAGACTGACAAAAATCGCTGAGCCCAGGCCTTTTTACTTACTGCAGCATCCATACGCAAATTAATCTGTTTATATTGTATGTATTTTTGTTTATTTTAAATGTGTATTTTTTATGTCATTTGTGATCGTCTAAATGTTTGTATCTGTGTGCTGCATAGTAAAATAAACGTTTTTTATTTATTTATTTATGTGAAAGGAACTCGTTTAGTGAACTAACGTGCAACGCTTTTAGCTAAACAAAGCAATGCAAAAACCAAACCCTAGAGCTGGTTCGATATTAATTAGTGACGCATAAATCTATCCAAGTTGAAATTGACGAGTCGTCAGCGTCGAATCTTATTCGGATACCTACATGTGTAAGTGGGAATTTCACGTTAATTGCCGACTCGGGTTTATCGACACCGCATCGCAAACCGGCTCGGTGGCGTCCGTCGCGTCAGCTTTTTTTTACAGCGGCCATCTTCCATATAAAACGAGGCGAGGGCCATCGACAATTTTGCTGACTGAACGCTGAGTTCTAGGTTCCAAGTATTTTATAAAATACTGACGCGTCAAGGAATTTTCTGGGCTTAATGCTGACATAGACGGTTTTAGAATTCATGATATTTTGTTCGAGTGGTCGAAAGTGCTCGTGGGTCTTTTGGAATGTTAAGTTATAATTATAAGAAATTATGAAATAAAAATACACTTAGAACTAATTTCATTTAAAAAAAATCTAGGCAGAAAGTAAATCATACTTCAAAGGCAAGTTAATATCGGCTAGGCCCGAACAAAATCTCAACTGGGAAAGGCTTATAAATCGCGGGAATTGCTTCTCAAAAACCGATCCACGCCAGCGGGTCTCATTAACGAGAATTTACGATCAAAAATGAAATTTCCAGAAATTTCTGGGAGCAATGGTGGAAAACAATTCGGAATTGGATCGTGCAGTTTCGTTTGCGTCAGCGATTGGTCGGGAGAAAATGTCGGCGACAGCGCCCTTAGATAGCGTACCGACCAAGGCGAAACGTAAGCAGAATCGAGACAACTGTTTATCCAGCTAGATTGGCTACGTGGTTACATAAAAGATTTATAACTTGGTATAGTTCCTTCTTTACATAGATTTATCTTCCAATGTTTTCCGATGATATTTGCTGAACTGTATTGAGAGAGGGATTTTTCTTGGAAGAGATAAGCTTTGATGACGTACGTGCGTTCTACTTTGGGCGGGGATTGAAGGAAAAAAACGGTAGCAGTACGAGATTATAAATTTTATATTAAAGTTACGCCCTGACTGAGCTATTATCATTTTTGATGAAATTAGATACGAGACAAAACTAAATCATAACCTCACAATAGCCTACATCAGGGAAGTGGACTTAAGTCTAGTAAATCAGCGTACATATGTGTTAACCGCAGCTCAAGTGGTTCTATGAACATTTGATGCTCCACATACCGCGATAAGCTTTTTGATCTTTATCGTTTATTCTACAATACATTACAAACAAACCTACTTAGTGAAACTGCTTTGACATACGAATCCGTCTGATAACAAGTTTGTATGCTCATTAAAACCAGTTTTAATAAAAATAAAGTCGGTAATACACTTGGTCAGACGATTGTTTACTTTTCAAAGATAACCCAATAATTTTATTTGATATTGTTGAATAACTTGACACTTTGTTTAACTACAAAGCGGAGATGGCATGACCTTTTACACTTCTTTATCAAACAGTTGGGGAAAAAAAACGTGGCGACCCGTGCGTGATTGATAAGCTACGAATCATTATAATTTAAAGAAAAATGTCTCAAGTATTGGAGAAGCCAAGTAGTTACTTGTCTCACTAAGAGAAGACTGTGTAAACAACGATTAAGTTAACAATAGTTTGGGGACAGACAAGGGCTTGATATCAGTATTGGGTAAGAAAGGCTAAATAAAATACTTACACATTTACGAACTCAATTCAAACTGTCTATATTTCCGTATCTTATTAGGAGACATACCTACTAACGGTTTTCTTCTGATTTTTTTAATTGGGCCATGTGGTCTGCGACCGCTTCCTGCAGGTGCGAAAGGGATACATTCCCAAACCTCAGTAGAGTAGGATAGATTTATTTTTTTGCTTTTCCTACATAAAGGGCTGTTCATTTCGTTGTGTAACTGCAGTGCAGAATGATATATGTATAAATTATTAAATATTCGCGAAAACCTAAGGCAGATGAAATCGTGGGATTTGTGAATGAAATATCTTCCCTTTCAAATCAATATCACGAAAAAAAATCAAGCCACAATACCATAAAACTATGGTCAAATAGACGCAGAATCTCTCTCTCGAACAAATAATATACAAAAATGGCCGACCTGTCGTCCTCGCTACTTTAAAGAGATAGTCACTTACATGACTCAGCAACTTTGATGCTTTAAATCAAATTCTAGACACGTATTGTTTTCGATGCGACTGTTTTTTTAGAAACAAAACATTCTGCAATAACGCTACGCTAGTACCTATTAGTTTTGCTGTGATTCTTTTCTCTGATGTTGAAACTTAATTCGACTTAAAAAACCATTTAGATCAGTCAAATGATTTAATGATAAAAGTCGGATAACTAAGGTAACCAACCTAACGTTACTATTCCTATAGTTCAGGTAGCGAAGTCTTACAAATCTTGTTTGGTTTAAATCGATACTTCAACATCAATTGTAAAGGTGAATAACATTGGGAAACGTGGTCGGGCGCGTTTTCCGATACCTACAGCCGATACAAACGGAATCCAATTAGCCAATCCCATCCCATCTCAACGGCTTTCATTAACCCGCCGAATAAGCGGAAACCGTAAAAAACCAGGGGAACAGGCTTCGTGAAAACAGCTTGCACAAGACGTCATTAAATAACATTTTAATGATCGACGCACGGCATAAAAGCGCGCGTTTAATTGCGTTAAATGTCCGATAAAAGTAATAAAACGGGACGATCGCTGTTACTAGGTGTGCGGTTCGTTTTGCGATAAGATGGGTTAACCAATTAAATGGTGCGTTACGTTTTAAGTGGTTTAGAGAGTAAGTAATTGCAACAGTCTCTAAAAAAAATTATTAACTAATTTGACCGAAACCGCTACACCGCGCCTTAGCGAGCCAGGGGGCAAAATCTGACTGAAGCACGAGAACACGTGAGTTCTTGCTGTATCTTCCCGTCTCCACCACCCCGCGCTTACCTATGACGCGGTACACCATTTCAACTTAATCATCATCATCAAACGAATTCAACGAGTCAATAGCCAAAATGAAATCGAGATTTTATGTTATACTTACAGACAAATCTCAACTGATTCGTTTGCAAAAAACAGCGAAACCATGTGAAGTATTCTCGCAAACATGACTCATCAACAAAAATGTCTGTATAGATAACCTATCACTAAATACAAACCGAATGTGATCATTGCCGCATTTCACCGAATTCCAGACAATTAAAAGCACGATAGTAATCGCATGCAATGGATTAGTAAAACGGTCATAAATCGAAATACAGCGCAGCGATGTCCGTAAACAATGCACGGGCAGTTTGCGTGTGTGCTGCAATGGGATTTGTTTCTATATACGTATCTACCAATGTACGTATACAGTATACATGACTGCATTGAACCCACCTCCACATTGATTTTTGTGAATACAAACAACATGGCGGTTTTGTGGCGACAGACACGGTGTCGTTTCTATATCTATGAAATAGCGCTTCCAATTATTCATTTCAAACTCAATTCATAGTAAGGACTCATTAATATTGTGTTTAAATATGCAAAATTGTGAAGAATGTCAACGGTTCTCTCTCAGAGTTTTCAAATGTACAAAATAACAATAACTCCGCTAATATTGTTAAAAATAAGTGTAACTACTAATATTGATAAAATATGTGTAACGTGGCGTTAGTTTGAAATTTAAAAATTATTGAAGGGTTACTTTTTCAACTCGTCTTTGTTTTTTTGAAGTGAAAACTTCTTTAGCGGCGTTGTTCACTTTTTGGATGGGTTGAATTCGCGTCAGGGTCACGTGACCCTGATCGAAAATTCGTAAGACGGCGGGTGAAGTGAAAACTTCTAAGACCGCAAGGAAGTAATATATGTTAAGTTTTCACTTCTGCCGGCACTCCCGGAGTGCAACTTTTTTTTTCAACAAACGCAAGCTTCATAAACACGAAATCCTAGGTTTGGTTTCGAAAGAACTAATTTCCAGGATTTCCATCAAATCGACAAATGGCCTTTTTATTTTACTATCAGAAACCATAACATAATCGCAAGACGTAAACAGCAGTACCAAAAGATTTCGTCCAATTGCGTTATAAACCGCGCGGGTACTGCCAAAAATGGCTGCGAAGTACCACTCCAGTTTCGGCTAAGCGAGTCACATTATAAATACATAAGTACCACAGAAAAACGCATCCCACGTAGTTTCGTTTCGATACGCAAGACGTATTTTTAGATAACCTTACCGTTGCGCCACGACTCGACTGATCGAAATCGGCTCAAAATACTTCGCTATTTTAGATTTGATGTATGCGTCAAACTTTCACTTCAACGCTTGGCTAGATAGAACAAAGGAATAGTTTCTTGTAGACATAACACCTTCACAAATCACACACGCGCACACGCACACAATCTTCATTTCCAAAATAGGACCGATATAATAAACTATGTAATAAAAAAACAAGAATACATCAATTATATCGCATTGGGAGTAGACAATATGGACGATTTATGACATTTTCATGTCATTTCTTTTTTTTTGTTCACAAAACTGTACAATGCATGGGAAGCCAGGTCTGACCGTGTTGTTTATTGGACAATATTAGCAACAGATTGTTATTAATAAGTGCAACAGCAGTGACCTGTAGACATAATATAATTTTTATTTGTCTTAGCTTTGTCTTAGTATATCACACAAAGACAAAGCTAACAAAAATATAATAAAAACTTAATAACAAGTTGTTATAAGTTTTGTATTTATCATTGGATTTAAAAGACAATTTGAATTTCTTTGTCGCCTAGGAAAGTTTACTAATATAATAAACGCACTGACCCATATTAAATCGAGAATGAAACTTTAGAGGACGTAAGTAACCCCCGAATTTGAAAAAGAGGGATGTTATAAGTTTGACTTGTGTTGTGTATATGTCTGGTCTGTGGCATCGTCGCTCCTTAACGTATTAACAAATTTTGATGCGTTTTTTTTTTGTTGAAAGCTGACGTGATCGTGATTGTTTATATATTTTATCAAAATTGGTTCAGGCGTTAAAAAGTTATAACTTATAAGCTACTAGCTTTCCGCCCGCGTGGATTACAGGTTATATCGTGCCCAACTGTGGCATAAAATGTAGCCTATGTCCTTTCCCAGGCTCTAATCTATCTCTGTACCAAATTTCATCAATATCGGTTCAGTAGTTTAGGCGTGAAAGACGGACAGACAGACAGTTACTTTCGCATTTATAATATTAGTATGGATGAATGTTGGGAGTTATACAAAATTTAAAATTATTGGATTTGTTCGTCATTAGTCAACTTAGCAAAAAGTCCACTAAAATATGATCGGTCAACTTCGCGATTGGTCAACTTCTTGATCGGTCACTTTCGCGGTCGGTTCACGTAGCAATCGGTCAACTTAGCAATCGGACAATATTGAAATTGGTCTTGTGGTTTGCACAGTACATAGAGTTTTCTTTCTTTTTAGGGTTCCGTTCCCAAAACGGGACCCTATTCCTAAGGCTCCGCTGTCCGTCCGTCCGTCTGTCACCAGGCTGTATCTCATGAACCGTGATAGTTAGACAGTTGAAATTTTCACAGATAATTTATTTCTATTGGTCCTATAACAACAAATACTAAAAACCAGAATAAAATAAATATTTAAGGGGGCTCCCATACAAAAAATGTGTTTTTTTTTGCTCGTTTTATAGATATAAGTCTGTCCGAGGCTGTATCTCATGAACTGTGATAGTTAGACAATTGAAATTTTCACAGATCATGTATTTTGGTTTCTGCTATAACAACAAATACTAAAAAATGTAATAAATTAAATATTTAAGGGGGCTCCCATACAACAAACGTGATTTTTTTGCCGCTTTATAGAGATGATGGTTTTTATAGAGTCCAACTAAGACCGGTTTTATAGGTAATGGTACGGAACTTTTCGTGCGCGAGTCCGACTCGCACTTGGCTAGTTTTATTTGTATTCCTAACTCCTTGTGAGTTACTCGCTATCACATACTTAGAGGTAGATACTGGCCAGATTTAAAAAAAAAAAAAAACTTATGATTTATTTATTACTAGCTGTCCGCTTTGCTTCGGTTATTATAGCCTATAATATTGGGCTCTCGTATGCAATCCCATTAGTAGTTTCTGAGATTAAGTCGTTCGAACCTTTTATTCGTCTTTGCTTTTATTTTGTTTGTGAAGTGAACAGTTTGCGATGTGGACCGTATGCGATGTGGACCGTATGCGAAGTAGACCATTTAAGAAGTAGACCATTTAAGAAGTGGACTGTTTGCTAAGTGGACCATTTGCAAAGTGGACTGTATGCGAAGAATACTGAAAAAAAATTTGTTGAATTTTTGCTAAGTTGACTAATGACGAACAAATCATTATTGAGTGAGTTACGTTTTTTGGCACATCGATTTCTTCACAAGGAAATAACATTTAATTTTCATTCAATAAAAGTTAGGATGAAATTAAAATGCAGAAACGAGAAATTTGAATCGAGGCGTGTCGCCTTAAAGAAAATATTTTCCTAGTTTCTTAATTAAAATGTCCGCGCTTTCATCTTGGGACCCTCGGGAGGTAATTTATTTGGTAAAAAGAAAATGTGAGAAACATTTTAAACAAAGTTAGGTACTTCTCATTGTGTTTCTTTTTCCTCCTAGTGTCACAATTAAGTATTCTAGTTCTAGAAGTGTTTCATCCGACTCCTCAAATGGCCTCTGGTGTAGAGAGTAGAGTAAATCGACAAAAGCAGATACTGACGGCTAAATGTGCCTCTGAAGGACAGAAAATCATGACTAAAATGATAACATTTTAATATGGTATTGTATAAATCTAGGTTTTTTGTTTTTGTGATTTTAATAGTTTGTTTAAATATTACTTTTCTGTATAATTGTTATAACATTGTGACGACCAATGAAGACTAACTTCTAAGTTTCTATCAAAGTCCTGAAAGAAAATCAGACCTTAAACTTCAAAAACTACATTAATTAAACTGCTGGACTGTTAACACTTTAAATTCATAAATCATTTCAAGCGTTCTGTAAAGTCCATCCATAATTAAAAGTCTTAAGTTGTAAACAAACCTGTTACCGGAAGAAAAATACACATTCCTGGTGTAATCACACGCAATAACAAATAAGTAATTGTTGTAACATCTAGGTTATCACGTGCAACACCATTATTTCTATAATAATATGTCTATTTTATCGTAAAATACTTATTTTTTTGCAGAAAACCGAGATCGCTGTAATTTCAAACCTACAACTGACATTTTAAATACTCTGTATTGTCTTTGGTGGATAGGGATGGGATGTTCTTTCATATCGATAAAAACTTGAGGCTATTCCGGTGCGCCAAATTAAAAAAAAAAAAAACATTGTTTGCCGAAACATATTGTTGCATACATGTCAGAGGCAAATAAAGAACTTGTCATTAAATGGTAAAATTTTTATTGTAAATGGTCATGTTTTCAATTCTGTCCGGTTATCTAGCAAAAAAGCATTTTCAGTGAGATTACTAGAACACCGCACACAGAAAAAAACAACTACTCAACAGCTTTCAAATACTCCACAACTTGGCTTTCAACTCTAACGACACCTCGCACAAATGCTATTTGTAATAATAGTAGATTACCCAACAAGTGAAAAAAAGGTGAATTCTTTTCGAGGCATTGAGTTGTATCCCGAGAGGAGCAAAGGATTCTAAAGTTGAATCCCGAGCGAAGCGAGGGATTCTAGATTAGAATCCTGAGCGGGTCGAGGGATACAAGAGCCGAGATGAATTTTTTTTCACGTGTTAGGTACTCTACTTTTTACCATTGACTACGAGAAAAAGAAAATAATTACTCTGTGACAGTAAATTATCACCAATAGCTGCCGCTTTAACGCGAAATGACTCTGGAACGAGAGGTTCACTTTCATCGCTGGACGTCGAACTCATTTTATGATTTTGAGACAAAAACTTTTATCAGAAACTTTTAATTGCATGAAAATTGCACAGAAAATTGGCTGAATTCCTTATTCTAAATTTAAAATTTTTAACCGAGCCATATTCCATACAGCCATTTATTACATACAGCCAAGTTTTAGTACGTTTTTATAGCGAGAGTATGCAACCTCCTTGCACATTTTCTTTTGTTTTCTTACTAAAATCAGTATATTCGCGCATGTTCCAAATTCAAAATGTTTTATTCACTCAGTGAAATAAACAGCGTTTTATTCACTGTTTTTGAAGAATAACGGACCCTTTTTCGAGGGGCAATGGTAAAAATGTATTTCACTTCATCTGTGTTCTTCTTTACTTCTTCACCTATTCTATTGCCTTAAATAGCAATAGCAGAAATGCACTAAGTATAGTAATTTTGCCGACATCGACATTATTCGACATACACCACATCACTATAGTAGTCTATGGTTACACATTCCGCCATATTTGTTTACCTTTTAAGACTTTTATTTATGGATGGACTTTATTATGTTTTTTAAATAGTATCTAATACATTTTTCAATCATATTCAAATATGTAAACCAGTAAAATGATCAAGAGATTGAAGGCATAAAACGTAATGTTTAACATTTTTTACGAGTTTTCTGGATATTTTATACCTCGCGTCGTATTTGTCAAAGTGAAGAAAACGTGTCAATAGCTGGCTGTTTTGTGTCAAGCACAATCTCCGCTATCAAATCGAGCCGGGCTCTCATCATCCAATAACCGAAATCAAAGACTCGCAAAGAATAACAAGGTTCAACGCAACATTGCTTCTCAGGAATAGTATCGTACAGTGTATTATGTATTTTTTTTATAAAACTGCAGCCGGTCTTTTAGAGAACAAAATTGTGCTACAAAAGTGAATAAATAATATGCTATCATCAGTTTTTACGAGCAAGTCGAAATCCAACCTAATTTTATTTTAATCATGAATCAGTCTAAAATGAATGAAATCTCAGGCTAAATCCTTACTAATATTATAAATGCGAAAGTAACTATGTCTGTCTGTCCGTCTTTCACGCCTACTGACTGAACCGATTTTGATGAAATTTAGTACAGAGATAGATTAGAGCCTGGGAAAGGACATAGGCTACATTTTATCCCAAAGTTGGGCACGATATAACCTGTAGCCACGCGGGCGGAAAGCTAGTGTTTCATAAAAATTTCATATTCAACGAAGATTTTCCCAGGTATAGTGTAGCTAAATTAACAATACAGTTCAAAGCTAGCCTAAGTTATTTTATTTATTTAACTCGTTTATTTACTACTACGTCGCGACACGTCGCCCTCGTAATAGCGTCGGCTTTCGTAGTGAAAATGGGTAACCTGACGTGCTGCTGGCCTGTACATAATTATAGTCTAAACGTAATCAACAAAAATGATTTAAATTTGAAATGTATCTACTTGCCAGTCAATCACTTATCCTTCTAGAGCAGGGGTGGCCAACTTGATTATACCCAAGATCTCCTGTTTACTAACGAAACCCTGTGCGTTCTACCAATTACATACTTCTTGAAATCTTTAATGAAACAGCATAGTTCAGTACACAATCATGTAGTATTTTTTTAAAAATTTATTAAGAGAAAATTTGAATCTGAAATTTTTTTTTCTCACCTTGCCACGATCGACTGGACCAACAGTCGCGATCGACCGGTCGATCGCGATCGACCGGTTGGCCACCCCTGTTCTAGAGGGCTAAAAAGTAAAAAACAACCAAAATAAAGATTCTCTCCCTTAAATTCGTCAACTGCGTCCAACACAAGGTCGTATCGGGGATCTTTCAGCCTCTCGAGGGCATCTATCTAGCTCTAAAAGCATTAGTCGTCCCTCTCTACCGCAGCTATCTCTTTGTGACCAAATCAAATTACCTATTGAGGTATCGCTTGGTTCTACGAAATTGGGATTATTTTGCTATCAACAGAAGGACGGTTTGGAACAGGTATTGGCTTTGATTTCTTGTGATCTTAGCGTGAAAGTAGAACCCCTGAGGACTTCAATACATGGGGATGTATTTAACCCGTCGCGTGCTTGATTACGCCGCGTGCGATACAAATCTCGTACACCATGTGTTCAAAAGCACGCGAAGGTTTAATCTTCATGTATTGTGAAAATTAACTTTAGAAAGGCGCGTGGTAGTGGACTTTAGCCTAAGCCCCCTTCATTGTTTCAAAGAGAGGCCCGTGCTTCTTGGTGGGCACGGATGTTATGTGAGCGGATGATGATACTGTGGTCAATTTGGCTTACGTTTCATGTTTTTTTTTGGGTGACCACAAAAGGGTAATGGGCTATGTGCAAGATTTTTAAAATAATTTGATTTTTTTATTTTAAGCAGGCTTAAGGTCCCATATTCAAATAAAAAATATATCAAATAATTTTGATCATAGATATAAAAATAATTAATTTTTAAAATTTTGGTTACGATTTGTTGCTTATTACAGCATTCTACAGATTAACTCCTTTGCCAAAGTAAAAAAAAAAAACGATTGACAGTTGGTTGACATATAACCTATACCGTTGCGTTTTTGAGTTTAAGTTCAACATTTAAGTTTCAATCACAGACTAACTAGAGATACGTTTCAATGTACTTACGTTTAAATGATCCTCACAGCATTTTACACCAACTTTCTTTCAATTCCTTTGGAATGGTAACAAACGTCAAATCTGGTGAGTGTTTGAACAAAGAGGTATAAAACATTTTTTGGTTCTCTCCACCGCTGTAACTCGTCAGATGCCATGTTGAGTAGCAAAGCCTGCTGCGCTGTCGTTATTAGTGTTATTCCACAAATCCGAAGAGTATTAATCACTATCGTTGAAGCAGTTCTCGAAGTCCGGTATGAATAAGGTGTAGTCGTGAGAAAATCAGTCAAAATCTAGCACTACAAGTCCGTGCAAAGTTAAATCGTAATCCGGTATGCGGTAGCAGTAAAAGACTTCAGAAAAAATTAACCAAAAGCAAAAATAAAACTCAAAAATAAACAACCAAATACAAAATGAAATAGGTTATGTTTTTTTTTTATTGACATGACAGCTTGGCAAAGACACGATTGTATAATGCCGTATTGATGATTAGTTTACCCTACTGAGAAACTTTTAATTATTATATTTTTATTTCAAAAGATAGATTTTTTATATATATTTTTTTAGGAAACGGGACCTTATTCCTTTATGCTAAATAAAAAATTAAACGAAATTAAAAATATTTTTAAAATGTCGTACATAGCCCATTGAATTCTTGACTAAAGAAGACTATGTGAGTATAACGCTAGAAAAGTAGGTATGTTATTTGACAAGAATATTGTGATTTTTTTGCTGCTAAAAGACATTTGACTTGCCCCAACGTCTGATTTCCAATCAGCAAAACCAGCGGCTTCAAAAATCGTAATGAATAGTTGGAAAGTGTTAGATTCTCCTCGTAGCCCGAATGGCGTACTCAAGGCTAGCAATTTCCAAAGGCTATTGTGCTCAGCCGAGCATTGGCTAGCTATTACTACATAGCCGTATCTTGTTGCTATTTTATTGGTTTCCGGCACAGCTCTACGCTATAATGCTTATGTTATCTAGGGTTATGAAGATACCTCTAAAGATGAGTCTAGAAAGCCATGTTTATGGGCATAACACTGTAAGTAGTAATTCTTCGATGGAGTTTTGAGATAATGATCTTTATTGGTAAAAAAGGAATGAAGAAAGCGTGGACAAAGAGATCAGCGCCATATTTAAATTTAAACCCTCTGGTGATTTAAATAGTAGGTAAAGGATAGCAGTTTTTAACTGACTTCAAAAAAGGAGGAGGTTCTGCGTTCGACTGTATGTATCTTTTTTTTTTGTCTCAGCACGTACGCTGTATTCTGTCAAGTTAATTATCAACTTGGTTTAATCATCAAACAAGCTATTTTGCATAAGGAATAATATCAATTGAGAAAGTCTAACTCCTCGTCTAAGTCCGCGAAAACGTTCATGGTAAATCGTGGTAAATTATGGACGTACTATCTTTGGTCATTCATGAACAATAACAATATGAAATATGTCACATGAACAATATGTGATATTATTTTTATGTTGTGATCTATGAATTTTACCTACCATATTTTTTGCGTATAAATGAATTGAATTGAAAAATGAGCAGAATTATGCAAAATAGTTCTTGTCTCTAAAGCCTGAAACACATATAGTTTTTTTTAACTTTTTTGATACTTTATCTTACTAATCGATTTCCTGGTCATCACAAGGATTTTCAATTTATCAACTGCCAAATACAGGACAAGAGCAGATGCGTAACTCCCGAAAAGAAGAAAAAACACTTTCAAATTTCCAATTTAAAAGTACAAAGTTGCAATTAGCATTGCAAATGATTTGATCCTCATTAGGGTTCCGCAGGCGCTTCAATTTCGTGATCGGAATGATCAATGTGACATCATTTCGGCAATAATACACAAAGCTGGGACGTAATTACAATTTTAATAGGTCGGTCAGGTGGGGAGGACGCCCTAGGGGTGATGGGGGAGGTTCGGGCTGGGGTGGTAACGAGGGGACAATAACTCAAATTATATTGCTCTTGATAATATTGAACGAGATTTTCCAAACTTGCCCAATGTTATATTTAAACGTACTGAGCGTTTATAAGCGCCGAAATTAATTGGATTTGCAATATACAAGTAGAAACATGGTTGGAAAATGAATTTTGAATTAACGATTTCAATTTATCAGGCAAACAGAACATAGCAAAGGTAATTAAGAGAACTTCATTTTATTATAAAATTGCACTAGATTCATGATTCGTAGTTTAATTAAAACCAATAAAACGTGGTAGGTACATTTTTGAATGATTAAAGCACTATTTACTAACAAGGTTTTAAAATGTTTGCTGAGGGCGAAAGAGAAACTAATATTAATAAAGCTATACACGTTCGTCTAAAACATTTTGTTAACTTTAGCGTCAACTTAAATTTTTTTGCATAAAACGATATAAAAATAATACGGGTTAACTTTTTATCAACTTTACGTACAAAAAATGTGACCATAGAAACACACCACTTAAAGTTCACCAAATAAAAAAAAACTAGTTAACTAATACAGGAATAATAAATAGCTTATTGATGTAAATAACTTAATAATAATAACCTACGTCCATGCATATCGATAAGACTGAGTCAGACGTGCTGGGAGTCGCAAAGATACCAGTTTCTAGTTCAAGGTATAGTCAGATGGTCACATAAAAATAGCACCTCTTTACATATAAATGAATCACCACACATTGTAAGGCTTCAAGGGGACATTGAGAACTGTTTTAATGAAGGCGCACGAGTGAGGTATTTAAAACATATACGTTAAGAGTGTAGGTAGGCCTTTTTAATCGTGTGGTGATCGGTTGAGAATAACACCACCCTGTCTCTTTCCGTGGGTGTCGTAAGAGGCGACTAAGGAAACACAAATGAGACCTGCCTTCTAGTAATCCATCCCAGGCAACGACACTTCAGTTTTTCTGAATCTGAGGTGTGGTAGGCTCTGTAAAGAGCCGTCTGGTTCGCGACCACCCTCCTACCGAAGTCCGACACCAAACAACTTGCTGTGTTCCGTGGGTGCGTGGGAGTACCAGTGCCTTTAAAGGCATTTTCTGGGTTAACTCGCTCCATCGTCGACCTCATCTTTGACCTTGTGGTGAAGATTGAGATCAAGAGTTAATATCTTATAATATAAAAAACACAGGCGTTTGTGCCACGTCAAAAACGTAAGATTCAACAGACGACAATCCAAACAATGCCTATCAGCAGATAACCGCAAACCGAAACGTCATCACAATATAATGTGGTTTTTTTAAAGTGCTGAATCAATTTCAATAAAATTTACATGGGACCACCTCAGGTGTAAACTCTTTCGAACAGAAAAATAATTTTGAAAATCGCCCAAAAATTGCCGGAGTTATCGCGAAACAAAGAAGAAAAACTTAGTCGAACTAATAAAAAAAACAGGGACAATCTACGGGGCTTTTTAGCGAGAGAAATAATTTTGTAATGTCGTCATCATTCTAACTTCTCCCGCGTTGATTCAGGCACAGGCATATGCGGTATAAGTATAAACCTAAAAGCCTTTTGCTACTACGTAGTTCTATAATCGAACTGTTTCGCAAGTTTTACCGCGTTTCCATAGGCTTCGGCTGCTTGAGTTAGGCATATACCTGATAAATAAACAGCTTGAAGTAATTCTCTTATCTTTATCTGGCCTCCATATATATGAAAAAAATATGTCCCGTGTTATGTTAGCATAGGATTACGCGAAGAAAGGATACAACAAACACTTTCACATTAATAACATTTATAGAGACCACTTGGTTCAAAATCTGTCTGTTCATTGTTTATAATTATTTTATGATTGTAATTGATCAGGATGCTGTTAAGAGAATAATTCAGTATAACAACGAAACAATACGCGGCCTCGAGTTAATTTCTACTGCAATAGACAAGAAAACAATGAAATGTAGACGCAACATGCAAATAATTGCTAACTAAGATAATATAACTCTATTATAATTATAAATAAACAATACCAGTGCTTGTCAACTAAATTATAATCTGATGGTGTGATAGCAAAGTAGCTGTCTAGACAATGTGAAGCAATAATTGGCTGATGTTTATAAAATACTAGCTTCCCGCGCGGGACTTCGTTCCCGTGGGAATTTGGGAAAATGATGTAGTCTATGTTACACAGGGATAATGTAGCAACCTAATGGTGAAAGAATTTTTGAAATTGGTCCAGTAGTTTCGGAACCTATTCGTTACATACAAAAATACAAATCTTTCCTCTTTATAATATTAGTTTAGAACAGAGGTTCCCAAACTTATTTCGTCTAACGCCCACTTTTAAAATCAGTTGTTTTGTAGCGCCCCCCTTTTTTTTTTCACCATATAAGTCTCGCCTGGAGTTTAATTAAACCTACAGGGTGTTCGGTGGCAGAATTCTGATTTAAAATTAAAATAAAAAAATAAATAAAATATTAAAAAAAAATTTTTTGTAATATTTAAAAAGTCAAGAAAATCGGGTTTTATTTCTTCAAAATTATTTCATCCAAATGTTGTCCATCACGTTGGACACACTCTTCAAATCTAGCCTCAGTATTTCGTGCGACTCGGTGCAGCAAAGGTGCTAGGATGGCATTAATCTCGCGAACGATATCTTTAAGCGCTGCGATGGTCGTTGGGTTGGTTTCGTAAACTTTATTCTTGAGGCACCCTCATACAAAAAAGTCAATAGGAGTCAGATCTGGTGACCTGGGAGTCTGGGAGGCCAAGGAATGTCGCCAAAACGGCTTATCAGTTTTCCAGGGAAGGAATCTCGATGAAGTGCCATGGTCTCTAGCAGTGTGAGGGGTGGCGCCAACTTGTTAAAATCATGTGTGCACAGTAAAAGCGAGATGTTCTCTTAATATTGGTAGAAAATAATCTTTCGGCAAGCACTTAATTATTGCTTGCTCCCGATGAGTTTCAAAAAAAGGTCTTATTATTCCACTGCTTAATAATAATAATGCACACCAAATCGTCACATTTTGACTGTGCGAAAGCTGCTGATATTTTAGTTGTTAGTTCTGTCCTTTATGCGATGAATAACGGCAATGCTGCTTATTTACACTTCCATTCAGATGAAAGTGGGCTGCATTACTCCAAAAAATAGTGTTACCGTACGAAATCGCTGTAACATTGTCTCGCAGAAACTCTTACGCAAATTGTAATCGTTAGGCTTAAAGTGCCTGGAAAATCTGAAGGCGAAATTTAAGATTCTTCTTCTTTATTTCATGCACGATACGCTTTGGGAGCCTTAGGCAATCGCTTTCTTGAACACGGATTGCCGCGGATTTTTTTCAAGCTGTTCGCTACAAGTTCAATATTTTAATTGGTTCTGGACATCCCGGCCCAGGCCGGAGATTGTTTGTTACCGAACCTGCTGCGCGGAACTTCCGCACTCACAAACAAATCAGTTCTTCACTTGGTGCATCACGTAATCCTGAAATATTATATCTTGAAAAAAATTTCGCCGTGCGGTAGCAAGTAAATCATTCGTTTTTGAATACGCTTCGATTGCGAACACTCGTTGTTCACCTCTCCAATGTGACATAATTTGAAATCCGAATCTTGCCACAGGAGACCCTGTATATTCAAAACGAGAGTTTTCTGACCAGAGAGAGCAATAATAATGCAACTTTACAATATTAACAACAATATATATTTCAATAGTACGTGTCTTCGGAGGTGGCGACACACCTGCGGCACTTGAAGACACGAATATTTTTCAGTGTTTGATACCTAATACTAAATCTTAAAATATAAATAGCGTTGTGAACGCATTGAAAATAATAAATATTTAATTTTTTTAAGATTATATTTATTTATACAATAAAACAAGATATAAATATGAACTAATAAATGGATGTTGTGTAGTAGGAGAATTTTAATTTCAATTTATTTTAAAATATGAAGTTGTTGAAGTTACAAATCTCCCATCGCCCCCTGAAATGACATCAACGTCCCCCAATTTTTTCTGGGCTCCTTAACGCCCCCCTGTAGGCCTCCAGCGCCCACAAGGGGGCGTTATCGCCCACTTTGGGAAACACTGGTTTAGAAGTATAAATTATATAGTAAAATTTATATAGTAAAATCTGTCAAATTTACATCGAGTTGCAGAAAATTAAAGCTTTTTTAAATCTAATGCTGTCCTTGTATACTTCAACAAGACGGAAAGTGAGAGTAAGATATTTAAAGTAACATTAATGTTAATGGACGTTTCAAGAACTGGGTGAAAGCCGAAATGGTCTCGGCTTTGATTGACGATAGATTGATAAAAGCCTGTTCTCAAAAAAGTCTTAATGTATTTTGTATCTCTTTTAGTGTGAGCGCTAGCATGGTATCTTATCTAAGTAAAAAAAATGTATAATTATGCAAAGGAGATTTCGAAATATCAAAAAGAATCTACGACCACTATATCTATTTTGTCATCACACGATTATAAAGCAACAAATTAACAAAAAATGACAAATTAACATCATCGTGCGACTTCTATAACCAGTTATTCATATTCAGATTACTTGTACACTGCGAGACGCAAATTATGCACATATATTAACAAGGTACAAACTCGCTTAGGTTATTAACGATATTTTTATGTTAAAACTTCTCGGATGCGGCGCATAAGTCGTTTTTTAATTACTTACGAGTTCGGTAAACGCTTGCGGCGGAGAAACAATGAAAGTAACGATGAAAGATATCTGTTTTATCTTGTTTTATAGTATACTTAATAAGATGGGCAAAGTGGTAGCAATTAGCCAATATTACTATTACTTTACTAATTAATACAAAGATTAGAAAATATGATTAACAAAAATTTATCAAATATCAATATAACTCAAATAATGCAATATAACTAACAATGGCGCCACCTTTTGTAACCCTGACTACAGTATGTCATCTATAATTAACTTTCTTTCTGTAATTTTGGTATGTGCTGGTGTGCAATAAAGTATATTGTATTAAAAGGAGATATTGCATTTCAAATGATTCAAACAGGAAAATACGCAATAATAAAAACCGAAATCTTAACTAAATATAAAACGATAACTGCCCCAGATCGTCAAAATGAGGAATAATAGCAGAAATACGGAGAAACAAGACAAACACTCAAAGAAAAATAAACAACTCGGTGATGATTGCTGGTAGGTATTTAAAAGGAACTCAATCGATAGCCGATCGGCCAAGCGGGGCCGGTTATCTGGGCTTGTGTGTGTGGCATACATCCACGCACACACACACATACATGTACACACGTCGTGTGAGAGTAAGAACGGATGTGAACGGCACACAGAAACTATTTACCGCGTTCATGGATGGCAAGAACAGAAGCTAAATCGAATTTGTACTTTTCGACTTGGCAAGTAGTTTCGTTCTCTAGTTTTTATGAAGAAATTCAGTTGAATTTCAATTTACACTTGAAATTATTTAGAATTTGACCATGAAAGAAACTAAAACAAGATTTGGCGACAGTTTTTACTTTTTTCCGAATTAAGTGTTTAAGAGTGGCTTTGGTTAGATTTTTATCACGCACGCTTAACTAATCCAAGTCACTACCTAATTTAGATATCGGTTAGAATTATATAGTAGAACTTGAAGTCGACTTTTGATGTGAAGGTTTATTCCCAATTGGGGAAAACAAACGTTTCTGTGTAAAAGGCAATGTTTTCAGTTCTGGGTTTTTTTTATGTGTACAAAAGTTCCTGCAACGTAAGAGAAAATATTCGTGTGGGTTTTTAAGTGCGACACATTCGTAAATAAAATACGTCTAGATAACTTTTCGTAGCCTTTTTAAAAACAATTCATGTAAATTGCAACTAAACGTCGTGACTAATAATAATGAATGTCAATATGTATAATCCTTAGCGCGCTGCCAACCTTGACTTCAAGTAACCCGAAGATATCAGGTTTTAGTTCAGCTAAACGGCATATTTACGGCTTCTTTCCAAGCCAAATTTTTCCACAGACGCTTTAGCAAGTTAGCAAAATTACAGAGCACTTTTTTCAACTCTTGTTAAGCATTTTTTTAAATTTTACTGTGCAGTTTCCACTCGCATGTAAAAATGCTTGGGAAATGTCGAATCGCTTAGTTGCTAAGCAAAAACGTGTGATGTGTCACATTAGAATTTTAAATCAGTATCATTGCGGTGGTAAACAAAGCTTCATCCAACACATGCGGAAAATGTCTGTTAATATTAGATTATCATATTTTTATGTCGCGATATGTCCCTTTTACAACGATTATTAATCGTTTCTCAATAATATGTATTAAGAGTTGGTTACATTAAAATGTTATTGGATAAAAATATGCTAAATAGCAACAGAAGTGTTATCAAGAGTGTCTAAAAACTTTATTAGTGTCCTGTAATATTCATTAATTTTTTCCTTAAACTCCTAATACAACCTAATTACCTACTTATAAATGTTTGTTTTGTTACTAAATTAATGTTTAACGCAGTCGTATTTCAATCACGATTTATTTACTTTATAAAAAAGCATATACTTACGAAAAATTAAATTCTTTCTATTCTAAAAAAGTAATGATCAAGATACGCCAAAAACTTCGTCATGTCCAACCCTGCAATCCAAGATCGGACGAGTACTTACGACTAGTATATACGAAGCTACCTATCTATGCATACATGTATCTATCTATAATACAGATACATGTCTTGACATCGCAATGTACGAGATAGGTCGAGGCAAATCCGTCTTTGTTTACGGCCACCGTTGCTATGTCTGGCTGTTTAGGTGTATGTTCCTTGTCTTGAAACGCGTGAGGGAAAGACTAACAAGCTCTTGTTTAAGTTAGATTCTTTTAGGAGGTCTGTGTTTGGAGTGACATAGTTCTAGCGCATCTCTTACAGAAGTTATTTTAAAACTACGAAACTGTTTTTAATCGACTTTTTTGCATCCAAATATGAACCTCAAATACAAGTAGGTTTTACAAGACTTTTTACAGGAGAAATAAGTTTTTAAATTGTGAATAAGTTGATGTATAGTGGCGGCGAAAGGCCAACAAGTCATTATCGATATACCTACTTATTCACATTTCTTCTAATTAATTATTAACTCTAAAAATTCGTGTGTTTATAGAAATGAGTTGTTTGTGACAGCCATAGGACAGTTAGTTTTAATTGGAACAATGTGGCATCCCTACAGCTTAAGAAACGATCATTTCGAGCTTCGACCAATCACGCGATGTGACATCATTATTGCTTTTCAAGTCTACAGTGCAAAAACATTTGGTAGTTAAAAGATTTCTTACTTCAAACGCCGTAAACACGAAAGAGATTTATTTTTTAAGGAAAACGAAAGAAAGCAATCAAAGACTTTTGGGAAAACTCAATTTTGTTTGCAAAAGCAATTTAAGAGACGACTTCTGTAATAAATCAAAGAATGTTTGGAAATAAATATTGGAAGTAAAAATTGCGATCTACAAAAGTGTTTTTACAATAATAAGCGTGAAAATGTATGTTTGTCCGCCTTTCGCCTTAATACATTTTTGAATAGTTTTTACAATAGACACTTCTTAGCTAGGCCAAAGGTACTCTAGTTGATAAAAATCATTATGTGATAAGATAAAACATTGAACTATACCAATAAATAAAAAATATTCTTCCTCACAATTAATGAATTTCTTGCACTGCACTGTAATTACTGCCAAATCCTGGATCATGGTCAAGCATACCTCAAATGAGAATTAAGCAATAGGAAGAAGCGAGTTGATGCATTTTTTAGAGTGGTTTCCACAACAAAAGTATTTTCGAAGGCGTTCATAAGTCCTTTGTCCTGTGGTTCTATATGTGCTATTTCTAGATCAGAGGTTTTCACAAACTAAGAAATAGTTACTTTTTTGGATTCTCTTTGTGGAAGCAAATTATAAATTGAAACAGAACACAACTGTAACAGTTTAGTACATTACATTATAAAGAGATAAGAAATAAGAACTTCAGTTTCTCTGATGACATAATCAATGATAAACCACTTAGGTACGAGTTATAAGTTTGAGTCGATAAGACCACGACCGGGTTCCTATTTACTCTTACCAAGTAAAAAAGTGAGCGTCATTGTTGCTTAAGCACTGTAGCCTGGTAACAAATTTTTGGTCAGGGCATGTTATCAGTTGCAGAGACTGTTTGGCCGCAACTACATTGAGCTCTGGACCATTATGTTATTATTTCAGACAATGTCACATAAAATGTTTATCATTTTTTTAATTCATTGTCCAGTTCTGTGACTCTGGGGAATCACAAAAACACAGAAACCTTAGTTAAATGAAATTATTTTCTATACTAAAAAGTTCCTTAGAGTAGCAAATAGGCTGTTCTAACATATAAAATTATTCAGAAAAAGGGGATTGTTACAAAGCTGAATTTATTGAGCAATAAAACAGAAAAAACTTTAAAAAAATAAAAAAATATCCACAAACCATTTATTAAAGAAAAGAATAATAGGCATTAAAGTACTTACAAGAACTGAAGGTGAAACTTTATCAAAGAATCGTACCAATGGCTTCAAACTCAGATTCAGAACTTTATCAACAAATTAATTTAACTTCAAAAGAATATCAGCGTGAAACTCTACAACTCCACACAAATACTGATGCTAAGTATTCAAATAATGAAACGCAGAACTTTGGATTTCAAATCCAAACTTTGTACTGAATACAAAGTTGGTAGAGTCCATACTAATTTAACTTTTGTGAAGGAAATGGACAAGTTTGTGTAAAGACAAGTCATATTTACTTGTAACAAAGTTAGGGATGCCTATATCAACTAACAAGGGATTATGTGTCATGGAGGGATTTTTTTGTAGGTTTTATATTGATAGAAAGAAAAATTGTATTTTAAAATGCTCATTGTAAGATTTTGTACTGATTTTTTTTGTGACAAAAAATGGATGCACATAACTTACCTAAGTGAAGTAAAACAGAATGCGAAATCCAAATTGTGAAATCCAATAATTAATTCACCATTTACTTAGGACTAACTTGTTCCAAAGTACGCAACTACGTTATGCTCACTACACACTAGCTCGAGTCACACTATCGTCGAATTTGCACAACTGCAACTGGGTCACCAATCACCATTCGGGAGAGCGTCACAAAGCGATGGAACTAATAGTAATATGCTAATTCATCATCGGAAGTGTTCTAGAAAGTGGATAGACAAGAAACACGTTCTCGCACGGGTCGCAGAGTTGACGCGTCGGCGTCGCCGCGAGAATAATGTCGTCGGCGCCTGCCGCCGCCCGCTGCCGCTGACCGCGCGCCCTCGCCTCGCCACCACACCGCAACATGACGCTACCACTCGCACGCCCACTTCTCTGTTACAATAACACTCAACCCCTAAACAACATCACCAAAACCTCACACTACTTCTCAACTAACTATTTACAACAATTTGAACAGAAACTCACCGTAAATATGCCGAATCCAACAACAAAGAGCCACCCGCCACGCGCTCCAATTATAGGGCACACACAGACCACGAAAGCACAAGATACAGCAGCTTAATTAAATCACAGTGCAGTAAGTTCTGTCCACAGGCAGCACACAAGAGTCAATTTGAATAAAGTTTTTCAGTTTTCCGTAGGAAAAACACGAACAGAGAAAGTAAACCCCAAACCACCGCCAGCGACGTACAAAATGGCGGATTTGCGTAACGAAGTGACGCGCTGACGCGCCGACAAAACGCATGGCATAAATATTGTCTATGGATTTTACAAATAAGGTTGATCTGAGCTCATGTAAAATGAAATCGATTTGAGTCGAGATTTTTAAATAGGGTAAACTAACCAACTTTCGAGAGTTATAATTACAAGACTAAAATAACAATACTCTGTTACTACCTATATTAAAATTTGAGAAAAAAAATGATTTCATAGGCAAATATTATGATTTCAATTGTTCGTAATTGCTGTACTTATTTAGCTAAAATCTTTCTACAGCCTGGGGCTCCAGTAAGGCTACGGCTACTAGAGTCACTTACAATAAACAGGGTATCCCACGGCGGAGCACCAAGCATTTCCAGAGGTTTATGATAAGTATGTCTTGCTGCAGGGCACTTCTTGTGGTGTAGTTTTAGGTTATAAGTAAGTTACGTACTTAACTAACCCTAGTATCACAGCTCTCGAACCAAAAATAGACTTTAATAATGTCGGTAGGACTTTTCCTCATTTTATACTTGCACAGATTTGATGTCCGCGCGTTAACGGTAGTCAAGTTAGATTATAGAATAATTACTGAGATCACCCGAATCGTTTAGTGTTTTGGAGGGTCGAAGCACTGAAACACCCGTGAGAAATAACCACTTCAGTCAACTATCGAGGTGCACTTGTTTTTGTTACGAGGTAGTAAAGAAAATAATATTCACTGCATCATGCATCATGGTAAAGAAAAAACTATAAAGAATATTTCACAAAAGTTTCAAGTACCGTAGACTCCTGTAACTTCGCCTTTCGTAGGTTACTTCGCCTAAAATATTCAAATGCACATATTTTCTTTCTTACAATGGTAGCACTGTATTGTGTTCATTGGTTAGAATACAAATTTAGTAATGGTAACACTACAACTTCATTTGTTGGAATCAGAGCGGCAGTGTGACCATTTGTGGCAGGTTCCTGCCATTTTGGCCGATTTTGACCCCAAGTTTTAAGGGTGGCACTTTATGCGGACGATTCAAAAAAGTGGCAGGATTTGGCAGATTTTAAGGAAATTTTCACAAAAAGTGGCAAAATTTGGCAAATTTTAAGGAAATCTTCATCAATATTGAAATTTTTGAATTACTTTGGATTTCTATTTAATTTCCTTTTTCATATATTTTTTATTATTCAATTATTTAGTAGGAAATTATTAACTGAGGTGGCAACTTTTATTTGTCCCATTCCCATACCAGATAGTGCGGGTATTTCCCAATGATTAAAATTTTATGCAGGTGAGCCATTTGATCAAGAACGTTAATTACATTAGTTATATGGTTTATTTTCTTATGAATGTAACTGATAAAGGTTGTTGTCTATTACACCTTTCAATTCAGGGTTGGAAATCGTAGTATAATTATACTATTTGTATCAGAATCTCATTAAGTGTAGTATGTATTATTGTAAAGCCAGTATACTACTCGAAAATACCATAATTTTTATCGACCAGTGGAAGAGTAGTTTTTAATGTAATTTTTAACTATTTCCTATCTTTTTGACAGAATAGGAGTTGTTTTGTATTTTTTCTATGAGTGTGAGTGAGATGACGATTACTTACTTATATGCACTTGTGTATGCTCTTACAATTTTCTTGAATAATATGCTAAAATAATGTTATTATTATTACTCATTTAGTGGCAGGTTTTTGTAAGTTTTTGAAATCGGGCTTGGCAGGTTTTGGCAGTTTTTTTGCTCGAGTCGGGCAGATTCGCCATTTTTGAGATGGTCACACTGCAGAGCGGCCATTTTGACAGTGTCACTCAAAACGTCAAGCAGGGTGTACGTCGATTTTGCGCGGGTGCCACAAAATCTTTATCTCACGGAAAACTGGTAAAAGGTAAGGTTCTGATGTCTTTACAGTACGTGACAAATATAGTGTGCTTTCCAGTGCGCTATAAGTGATTCAGTTATCTTTGATTTTGAATTAAATATTCAAGCAGGCAATGTTAGGACGTGTTTTGCAAACCGTCACCTACCATACTTCGCCTACACTTAGGGCTGCCACTTAACGAAAAAATGTTAATTACCTACTTGATAGATTTTAATGTTTTTTTATTTATTTTTTTATTAATAAATGTGATCAACTGTATTTTTAATTGAATGTCTTATTATATTACTATCTCAGTAATATCATAAAGGGCCAAGTTTATCTGTCTGTCTGTCTGTCTGTTATCTCTTCACGCCTAAATGGCTGAACGGATTTGGATGAAATTTTGCATATAGGTAGATTGGCCCGGAGATGGATTTTAAATAATTTAAATAGTTTTCTAGGTGTTATCTGTGAAGGCTGATTTATTGAATGAATACGATAATTTGAAAATATAGATTTTTTAATAGAAATACCTATTCAACATACCGTGAGTAGAATATATAAGGTGCTCTCAAAATATCTGCAGGCGTTTTAACCATGAATACAAACATAACAAGCTTTGTATGGAAAATTTCGTTACCTAACCTAGTGATTCAGTAATATGGTCTTAACTCGTGGTTTATGGCGGCTGAAAATATTTTGATAACACTTTGTACCCTATCCCTAATCCTTAATTATTTATCATTCGAAATGAAAAGTGACAACCCTACTGGTTGTTCCTACTTTCTCAAAATCACGGCCTAACTTCGCCTACGTTACAAAAAAATATTAAGCTTTTAGGTCTTTGCAAATAGCTCTGAGTGTCTTTAAATAAGCATCGAACAGTAAACAATATATATGACTTATTTTTGAGCATAACATTAAGAAATACAAAGGTCAGGCGAAGTTAAGTTTTGTGCCCTTTCTTCGCCCAAAATTTTTAAACGCCATTTTTGTTGCATGTATGCTGTAGAAGCGAAATATTACTCGCACACATAAAAAGCATTCATCTCATTGGTCGGCATGCAGCGGTGTTTGGTGTTCCAAACGAATATGTTAAGCGGGAAAACTCAAAAATGTGTGAATATCATGCGAAAATTAGGCGAAGTTACAGGAGTCTACGGTACGTTTCAATATTTCCCATTATTTGCGATTCAACCATAAATGATTGTGATTGGATAATATAGTTTTACACTTGCTTTTCTCTTTTATGTGGTTGAGGGCCATATTAAAAGTTATTACTTATTACCGTTCAAATCGGCCGGCTGGCCGGACGGCTGGTTTGGTCGAGTGGTAGTGGCGCTGCCTCTTTCTTGATCCACGGGTCCTGGGGCTGGGTTCGAATCTCAGTCGGGGCAAATATTTGTGTAAAAAGCAGATGTTTCTTCCTGGGTCATGGGTGTTCGTGTTTGTCTTTATGAGTGTTCCAAGCGACACAAGTGAAAACCATACTGTGGTCCTTTGACTGTGTAAAAAAAAAGAATGGAAGGTATTTCTACAAACAAAAACATTACACTAACTTTACACTAGGACTGTGAATTGTGTGATGATGACTACAATACTTTATCAATAAAAGATCTATGAATCGATTCATAAAAGCTAATAAACCATAAACAGTGAGTGAATATCACAAACATTTGTATAATGATAACAATTTCTTTATTGCGTGAACAAAATTGTTCGAGTGAGATAACGCTCTATTAATTTAATTTTACTGACTTTGTCTTTCTTTTTGTTTATAGCTAAAATTCTTTAAAATAATGTAAGTGCGTTCAAAAACGAAATGCATTCAAATTACAAAAAAATTTGCGACTATGATTTTTGCCAACATTTTCTTAAATTTTTTATTGAAATAGAAGATTATTTGTAATGAAACAGCCTCTTATGATCAAAATTGTTTATTTCCTTCTTCTTTTTGTACTAGAACTCAGTTGATTTCTTTTAAGGAGTTTTTACAATTTTTACAGAAATCTTTGTCTTTTCCCTAAAGTATATCTTCAAAACGCATACAAAGTGATCGCCATTGAAGGTTTGTTCATTAATTTTTGCGTGTTAATAATTTTTGGCAAGTTATTACATATTTGATTTCAAAATCCCTTGTTTTCTGACCAATCTGTTAATTAATTATAAGGATCTTACTGAGAAGTAAGAATATTTCAAAGATGCAAGTCCATAAATGGCAGTGTTTATCATCCTTCCAAATCAGCTGAGCTTTGTTATCGTTGTAAAATAACTTGAAGCGTATCGAATGTCTGCTTAATTTTCGTTTAGGTGTTCGAGCAATTATATTCTGGAGTTGGCAAATCGTGCTGGAGTGCAAAATGAACGAGTTAAAGTCTTTAGAACACGCAACGTTGAAGGTAAGTTTCCTAGAAATTTTGCTTATACATACACGCGTATGTTGTAAGCATAAATCCTGTGATGACTTTTTACTTTACTTGCTACTTTGTCTCTAATAAGATAAGAGGCTTTAGTTTCACCTAAATTGAGTTAAAAACCTAGCCGCATTCTATTTATGTGATACCTAATAGGCCATCTAGTTCTTTAGTTTCATAACAATTGGAAGAGCCTTGCCCAAAGTTATTTAAAATAGGTCAAGGCCATTTCTTTCCCCAGTCAATGTGTTGGTTTGCTGTCTAGAGAACCTAAAGATAGTCTATCAATTGGCTGCTTATTAATTAATTTATTTATTAAGCCTAAATACAGAGTTGAGAGATTTTACAAAACTTGTTTTACTTAAATTCTTATATGAATTATTTTCTAACTTCATTTTTTACTTAAATTACTAAAACTGATTACTTTCTCTGTCTTGGGCAAGTCTGGTCCACAAGGGTCCTGCACACTCAAGAATGTCGGCTGCTTGTAAAGACTATGAAATATTTGAAATGGAACAATAGTTCTATGAAATTTGCCCAGCTGTGGAATAAAATGGAGCCTATGTCCTTTCCCAAGGTCTAATCTATCTCATTACCAAATTTAATCAAAATCGGTTCAGTAGTTCAGGCATGAAAGAGTAACTTTATATTATGGGCAATTCCATCGTAACTGACGTTACATTCAGACCGTAGCCGGCAACTTTTCATTGAGGGAACCTACACTTAGCTTATGAAAAATAAAACAGACACAATGTGCTTAAATAAACTAATGTTCCCTTAATCCAAATCACCACAACAATATTCAAAATTGATCATACGGTTTGCAAAAAATAGATTTTTCTCGTCGTAACTGACGTTACACAGAATGGACAAGCCATTTCACAGGGTTTGAATAAACAAATTTTTCTCTGAATCTATAGTTGTTAGAAAGAAAAAATGTGTGGATCACAGATGATTCAAAATATTTTAATATGAAAGAAATTAGCAAGTAACAAAAACGAAAACTGGAGAAAACAAAAAAAAAGTCCGTAACTGACGTTACACTTATTTCGTAACTGACGTTACAATCGAAATCAGAACTATAATCACATTCGGAGACACACTTTAGTGGCCAATAATCAGCCGAAATCAATCTTGGAGACTCATTGCACGACGTTCTTTCCTCATCTTCACTATTTGTCTCAATTGGTTTATTTTCAGGTGCTAAGACCTTTGATAATTCATTGTTTATGTCTTCTTCGAAATCATTGGATATTAAAAACTTCTTTAAGTTCCCGTCTAACCAAAACATTATATGACACTTTGATATGCCAGGCAGAGATGGAGCAGTCAGATACAGCGATTCTAAGCCCATTTCTTTGGTGGTTTCATCAATATCCGATGGCATGACATTGATGGTTCTTACAGAGGAACCTTTTCTATCTATGGAGGGGATGCCCGTCAGGCACAGGCGGGTGATCAGTCCACTCATTTGGGACCATTTCACCCAGTTCCCCACAACAGCGCATGAGTTTTACCTCTGCACTGAGGAACCTTTTGCTGCTAAGACAAACTGATCAGCATTTAAGACATCGCATTACCTCCTCATGACTCGACAAAAGTGTTCATAAAGTCATGATCATACTTCGGGCACTTGATAGATAAATGCAGTGCACTCACAGCCACTTTAAAGTTTTCGTGGTAGTTACATAAGCACACATTATGAGGAAGTTTGCCCGACAAGTACACTTGTTTTGGTTGAGACCACATGTTTTGTTTTGGTTGGTCTCAAATTTGCAAACTTGCTCTTCCCAATAACAACACCAAACTCCTTCACAAATAGTGCGTATGTTTCTTTTATAGAAGCATACAAATGCCGAACCTGCTTTTTTTCTTTTTTTCCAGTTTCGTCGCAAACTGTCACGAAATCTTTGATTCCCGGTGCTTGCTGACTTATATCGTCGCGTTCATAGAATAATATCACATTTGATATGATAGTGTCACTCAAACCTCATGTACGGCCATTGAATTGAACTTCACATGCAAGATTGGTAACATCATATTTGTCAATAAGCGTCTTGAGTACCAGTTTTGCTTTCTCATTAGATTTTGGCAAAACCTTTTCAACTTGAGACCTCGCCTTTCCTAGTGCCTGTGGAGTAATTTGAAGAGGCGAGGAAGATGTGGAAGCCTCTTCATCAGGGACTAATTTCTTCTTAAGGCGATGTTTTTGTACTCTCTCACTAGCCAGTCTTCTTTGTTCCTTCAAGATTTTGACCTTTTGTAATAATGGCATGCAAGCTATGTTTTTCTTTTTCTTTTCTCTGCTTTTTTTACTATCTTCCGCATTTTTCTTCTTATAATCTTCATATTTTCCCTCCTGTTTTAATTTTTTTCTTCTTTTTTTCATCCTCTCCACAGCTGTGAGGGGCATTGTCACTATAATAATACAAAACATCTTTGTAACCGTATATTACATACTGCATGTAACGACAGTTATTGTAGTTAGAACCCCGTTTTCAATCGCCAAAACCACTGTGTTTTCTAGGAAAAAATAGTCGACACTGACGCTCACAATCAACTACTGTCCGTTCGGTTCGAGTGTTTACAATTCTTTTCGAAATGATAAAAAAATATACTTCTACCCTCAAAGCATGAAATAATTGCAATGAATGTTGCCACATCGCAAATTATTTATTCTACCATTGTGTCCTGTTTTGCGTGGAATTACCCTTATACTAGCATCCCACTCGGGACTTCGTTCCCATGGGTATTTGGGAACATTATGTAGCCCATGTTACTCTACTCAGGGATAAAGTAGCATTCTAATGGTGAAAGAATTATTTAAATCGGTTCAGTAGTTTTGGAGCCTATTTGTTACATACAAAAATACAAATCTTTCCTCTTTATAATATTATAGTATAGAAGATAGGTTAACCCTTGACCTCAATCTTTACCAAGGTCATAGATGACGTCTACGATGGAGCGAGTTAACCCAGAAAATGCCTATTAAGGCACTGGTAGTTCTACACACCGACGGAACACAGTAAGCTGTTTGGCGTCGGACAATATAAAAATATAATAATAATAATAATAATAACAGGATGCCATCTCAGATTTAGAAAAAACTGAGGTGTTGTTGCCTGGGGAGGATTAAAAGGAGGCAGGTCTCAATTGTGTTTTCTCAGTCGCCTCTTACGACACCCACGGAAAGAAATGGGGTGGTGTTGTTCTCAACTGATCATCATACGGCACAAACTTTCGCATTTATAATATTAGCAAGGATAAAGAAAAAAAAAACTTGAGTTTAATTTAGTCGGTACTTTTATTCCCAGGTACCGTACGAGGTATTCAACAAACGTTACCGCAATGCTCAACGTGTGTTGGATGTTGAAGCGAGGCAGGTAGCCAGTACTGTTGGTGAAATAGACAACACTGCTCGGAAACCTGCCGTGACTGCTGGAGAAATTGACACGTTGCTTGGAGGGATGGTATGTTCAACAACCATACTACAATAAGGTCCAATGATATTTTGTATATCAGTATTTAATATTTCAAGGCGTCGTTTATACACAAGCGACGTGGCGTGGCGGCTTGGCGGTCAAAACAGTGTAGAATGAATCTTAATAGCTATGGAGCAAAGGTTTTTTTTCGTCTGTCGCTCCGTCTTCAGGCGACGCATGTCTCTTCGTGCTTCTATTTTGTTCCGTAGCTATCAAGATTCATTTTACGTTGCTTTGACCGCCACGCCGCCGTGCCACGTCACTTGTATAAACAGCACCTTAATGTTTTATTATTACTGACCGTTCAATCATGACAGGTGGAGAAACTAACGACAATGAAGCGTAAAGCCTCGGAGGCCATCAACGAGGAGCTTCAAGCTGCCTACGTCTGCAAGAAGAGGCTTGATCACCTTAAAGAGCACGCAACTGCTCTTACTGAGCCCAACACTCCACAGACTAGGGTATGCTACATCATATTTACTTACCCCACTAGCAGTACAGCTCACGCAGAAGAAAAATTACATCACCAGACTAAAAAGTTGGAGAAAAAGGGTCGAGATTGAATCGAAGAGTCAATGAATTACAGACTCCACATGCGTAAACTCCCTGATAAAACCGGCTTATGGTCTAACTAAAGACAGATCGCAAGTGGAAAGAAAATAAGGAAAAAAATGTTTACTTATTAGCTTTTTGCCTAGGACCTAGGACTTTGTTCTTGTGGAAGTGTTATATTACTGCAAAAGTTTCATCAAAATCCGTAACAAACAGCCATCCATCATCTATTGGATCATGGTTACACGTTCAGTCGCCTGATGTGCAGATTTTCTCACGTTGTTTTTTCTCACCATAAGAATATTGGTTAGTTAGCGACTTCTTATCGTGTAGGTATAGTCAAGTGTGTGGCGAACTGGGTTAACCGTGGTTTCAGAGTTTTCAAACTGCACAATGGCCTCTGACTTGGTTTTAACAACTGTAGTCCATCGACAGCAGCAGGGACCGACAGCTTAACGTGCCTCCGAAGCAGGGAAACGGTTGTGATAAATTGCCACTTTAGTCATCTATCAGGTTCCCTGACTCTGAGCTAAGACAATCATCTTTTACGTTCCCAGACGACACTAAACCAGTGGCGCAAAGTCCGTCTGGACCGCATGTTGGTGGACTATTTCCTCCGAAATGGTTACTACGACTCGGCCAACAAGCTAGCAGACGCGCGCAACCTCAGGGAACTCACTAACGTTGGTAAGTTGGTCTTGGTCGTCCTTGGCGATTTAACGACGCTACACGATAGAGAAATTAATACCGCTTTTAGATCTGTGGCTTTGTTTAAGAAGAAAAATGAAATCATTGAATTGTAATCGTTTCGCCTGAATAAAATCCATCCATCCATACACTCACGATTGTAATCCCTGATGGGGTTGACAGAGCAAACATTCTGGGAATTGATAGATAAAACATGGGTATAGTGATGAAAGGTTTTCAGCCTTTCGCCCCACTTACCGTCTAGTATGCCTGGGAAAAATTGGCAGCTGGCACATTCTAAGTTTTTCTTTCACTCCCAGTTCAGCGTGAAAGAATTTCCCTTACAAAATGATAAGTATTCGTCAGATCAGTGATTACTAACGTCGTCGTTTGGCTAACGTTCAGTCGCAGAAATGCTCATTAAAGCTTCTTATAATGTAATGCCGTCTTTGTTTACGTTAACAAGACGAAAAGTGACAGTATGATATTCAAAGGAGCATTAATTTAAATGGACATTTCTGCAACTGGGTGTCTGTCTTGAAATCTAGTCACTGTCACTTGGTGCTTTAAAATTCTGACATCAGAGTCAGTCAAGTTCGTTACTAAAATGCATTTACTTTGACATATCAAAAGCCTTTGATTTTGTCGATCATGAGATACCTCTATCGAAGTCACATCTAAGGGGAATTAGAGGACCAAATCTAAATTGGATAAATACTTACTTGATAACCAGATTGCAATGTCTGGAAATAACAAAGTTAAAAAAGAAATATGAATAAATTTATAAGCCTTATTATAGGAGTACTACAAGGAAGTGTGTTGGGTCCTCTTCTATTTTTAATTTATAAAGTGTGTAATGGTCAGCTTCGCTAATACATAAATGGTGGATTCTACTTATAAAACAAGTATTTTTAAATCCTGGAAACTTCAAGTTATGGAGATTCCGTTATTTACCTTCTTTGGCGCTACGCATTGTACTGTGACATCAGAATGAGATATACATTTCTCGTTTTCGTGTTTTACGCTGTTGTTATAAGTTTTTTTATTGCAAAATGAAGTGTAATCGAATAAAATATTTTGATTAAGGCAGAAAATATTAAAAAACATAAAAATTCTTGAAAAACATTTTCTCGTAGGAAAAATTTTCAGATCGCACAATTTATTAAGAGGCGGAATAGGCGGGTAGATTCCACTATTTTAGTATTTGCTACCCTGTCTCTTACACTCTTTACATGAATGGTGGTGAGTGTACGTACATGTACGCAGACTTATACGTATATATTAATACGTGTACGCAGACAGACATACATATACGTGTATATTTACGTGTATAGACATATACGTGTGCGCGGCGGGCGTGGAGCGCGAGCTGTCGCGGCGGCGCACGGCGCGCTGCCTGCAGTGGTGCGCCGACAACAAGTCCAAGCTGCGCAAACTCAACTCCACCATGGAGTTCAAGATACGCATTCAGGTGAGGCTATGGGCGTACCTAGGTAATAATAAAATAACAATAAAATTCGTTTATTTCTCTCTCACAACAAGTACATACATGATATTGATAATTAACACAGATGTTTAATCTTAATAATTACATTGTGAAAGACGAGCCTAAACTTTCTGGTTCAGGGCCAGGGGGAATTTTATAAGCACTCAGTCAAATAAATAAACATAAAGTAGATATTTTTGTGTATAAATTCTTTATACAACAGCTATTTTAAAAGTAACTTTCGAGGGTCCTCAGCAAAACGGTTTATGACGTGAGCGCTCCTAGCGAGTTCATACAAGTTGTATATTGTATGTACATGTTGCAAATATCAAAAAGTTCTTTTCTTAAGGCGACTACAGCACCTAAATTACGATTTTATGATGCGTAGACTAGCATGACGCACTGCATTAAATCGAAGAAAAAAAATACTACGGTGATATTCAGGACATAAACTAGATAAGTAGTTTGCTGAAAACATGATTCAGCACTTTTTGTTCGATAGAAAAAGCTCACAAAGTCACCTCTAAATACCAATATTGTGTATCTTTTAAGCTGTAAAAATGATAGTAAAATGCACACAGGAACTTGAATTTGCTATCAAAATGTTCGTGATTGAACACTCCCGATAAGTAGTTAACGCATTTTTCGATTTAATCTGTTACCTTTCCATAAATCTTATTTTTCTAACTTTCGAACATGTTTTTACGCACGCACGCTTTCATAGTCCGTAAACTTCGTGTATCGACACTGTTCGCACTGCCGGCCCAGGCCTGTTGAGAGACGGAGATGGCACTATTCCTATGTGTGCTGCCTTTATCGGGTGCTGTATCGTGTATCGACAAAAGTAGATAGTTAATAGAGACGGAAACAAAACTTTCCATACCAAACGGCATCGATCAAACTTTATAATAAGCGATCACTAACAACACAAGTTGTATGGAGAGACAAATAAAATGAAATAAATAAACAATTTTGAACTATGTTCCTTGGGGAAAGTTTTCCAGTTTAGTAAGCTGATTCTCATCCTTAATTTTCCCTGAAGAACGAAATGTTATTTTTCCACAAATATTTTTTAGATGTTCAAATATTGTTATATGTTCGGCGCGAATGGGACATCAACCTACGACCTCAGGATTAGACCAAAGAGCACCTAGCACGATAGCTCAGTTGGTTAGAGCAACGGTTCCCAAATAGTGTTCTGCGGAACCCTAGGGTTCCGTAAGAGGCTCTCAGAGGTTCCGCGAAAATTCAAGATTTCGATATTTTTTCTAGTCTAACTAGATATTGTAAATCGCTTCACCTTTGATATTATATGTTTTACTAGCTGATGCCCGCAACTTCGTTTGCGTGTAAATTTTTCTTTTTTATTGACGGTCCATTAATGGACCTTCATTTAGTTTATTAAATACTAGCTTTCTGCCCGGGACTTCGTTCCCGTGGGAATTTGGGAAAATTATGTAGCCTATGTGTTAATCCAGAGTGTCAGCTACCTCCATACCAAATTGTATCAAAATTGGTCCAGCCGTTTGAGTGTGAAAGAGTAACAAACATCCATACATCCATACATCCATACTTACAAACTTTCGCGTTTATAATATTATATTATATATATATAATATATATATAGTAAGGAAAGGATTGATTTAGTTTAAGATTTAGATTTTTACATACAAAAGTTTTTTTCCCGCTAACTCCCGTTCCCGTGGGAATTTTGCAATATCCTGTTGCAACTAAGCTTTAAGTTTACTAAGGTACCTGCATGCTAAATTTCAAGCGTCTAACTTAAGTGGTTTAGATTTTTCATACGAAAGGATTTTCCCGCTAATTCCCGTTCTCGTGGGAATTTCGGGAATTCCTTTCTTAGTGCACCTCTACGGTACCTAAGCCACGTCCCTTCCAAACTTCAAGTGCCTACGTTTAGCCGTTTAGGCTGTGCGTTGATATGTCAGTCAGTCAGTCAGTTTCTCCTTTTATATATTTAGATTTATCATAAAAAGTCCTTCGTTTAAAGTCAAACTATACCACAAAGCCTCGGTATGGTTCACGTAAAAAAAATGTTACAGTTAATTTATTTTTTACTTGATCTAGGGTTCCGCCCCAAAACAGTGAACCAAAAAAGGTTCCATAGCCAAAATAAATCGGGAACCGCTGGGTTAGAGCACCAATATCTAATCCTGGGATCGTGGGTTCAAGTCCCATTCGCGCCGAACATTTTTCTTTCCCTAACACTTATTTGTGAATATCCCTCACGCAGAAAAACGTTTTAACCTTTTCACCGCCAAAGTCTGATATATCAGACGTTTAAGTTTCGTGCCCTCGCCGCCAAAGTCTGACATATCACACAATTTTTTTTTTAAATATCGTTCACCAAGCGTATATATACGCCACGACATTAAAAAACAATTTTTTTGATGTCGTGACGTGTGGTGGGCGTTTTTGACGAAAACTCTTGTCGCTAAAAGGGTTAAAAGAACTAAAAGCTATTTTCCGTTTATATTACACCAGGAATTCATAGAACTAGTCCGCGAAGACAGGCGTCTTGAAGCGGTGCGTTACGCGAAGAAACACTTCTCTACCTACGAGGAAGGACAACTTCAGGATATACAGCATTGTATGGGCATGCTGGCCTTTCCGAAGGACACAGGTAGGTTTATTTTTTACTTGGTAATCCCTATTACGCTAGGACAACATCCCTATGTTGGCCTCCCCTAGCGTTTTTCAAAGGTCTTTGCCAAAGTGCAAACAGGCTAAGATCGAAAAAAACTAAATTTTAATAATGCAAAGTTATTTTCTGATTAAATGCTTATTTTGTTTTATTTATTTATTGAAGTGAAAACTTCTTTAGCGGCGTTGGGCACTTTTAGTATGGGGAAAAAATGTTAAACTCGCGTCAGATCTCACTTGACCCTGATCGAAAATGCGTATAGGGTTGCCACCTTTTTTGAAGTGAAAACTTCTTTAGAATCTTTTTGTGTATTTTGTTTTGTTTCCATTTTGTTTTGTGCATTAATATGCACAACGGTAATGTTGAAGTTTTCACTTCTGCCGGCACTCCTGGAGTGCAACCCGTTGTTTTTTTTTTAATTTTCTGTTTTGTTGCGTTTTTTGCCATAAAGTTAACGTCATACTCGCCTCACTACGTCCAATCTCTCTTGTTAGGTCTGCTGTAGGGAATTTCTTCCTAGAAATAAGCAGTGCCTGTTGTGTCATCTCTCTTTGTATGTTTCTTTTTAGGGTCAATCACACCGCGATGCGACGTTGTGAAAGAACCTCTCAAAATTTAATTTAATTTATTACATGTGAGAATTTAGAATACGTCGCACCACGCACTCACAATGAAATGTTTATCTTTTCATTTAGTAAATATAATTAAATTTTGAGTGGCTCTTTCGCAACGTCGCGTCGCGGTGTGAATTGACCCTAATGTCTAACGTGAACAATAAATAAAAAATTTTTTTTCATTAAACCAAGAATTACACAGAAAAAAGAACTTAGGGCTGTGTATACAAAATAAAAGGGAAAAACTTAACACTATGTGTCTGAACTAGTTTAATTAATATAACCTGTATCTCAGGCGTGACAGACCTCAACCAATTAATAAAACAAACTATCACATGCAATAAAGTTTCCTTCCGATAATAAATAAATAAATAAATAAAAAGTGTTGTTATTTCCCAGACGTGGAGCCGTACAAATCCTTGCTCTGCCTGTCCCGCTGGAGCGCGCTGGTGTCTCAGTTCCGCTCCGAGCACGCGCGCCTGCTGCACCCCGCGCGCGCCGCGCTGCCGGCCGCGTTACAGCTCGGGCTGCAAGCGCTCAACACACCGCAGTGCTACCAGGAGAGTACTAAGGTACAGTTTTATATTTTGGGACAGTATTATAATTTGGACAGTTTTATGATTTGGGACAATATTATATTTTGGGACAGTGTTATAATTTTGGACAGTTTTATATTTTGGGACAGTGTTATAATTTTGGACAGTTTTATAATTTTGGACAGTATTATAATTTTGGACAGTTTTATTATTTGGGACAATATTATATTTTGGGACAGTGTTATAATTTTGGACAGTTTTATATTTTGGGACAGTGTTATAATTTTGGACAGTTTTATAATTTTGGACAGTATTATAATTTTGGACAGTTTTATTATTTGGGACAATATTATATTTTGGGACAGTGTTATAATTTTGGACAGTTTTATATTTTGGGACAGTATTATAATTTTGGACAGTTTTATTATTTGGGACAATATTATATTTTATAATTTTGGACAGTTTTATATTTTGGGACAGTATTATAATTTTGGACAGTTTTATTATTTGGGACAATATTATATTTTGGGACAGTTTTATTATTTGGGACAGTTTTATATTTTAGGACAGTATTATAATTTGGGACAGTTTTATATTTTAGGACAGTATTATAATTTGGGACCGTATTATATTTTGGGACAGTTTTATACTTTGGGACGATATTTTATTTTGGGATAGTTTTATACTTCGGGACAGTACACGTCACTTTGATATAATTTTGTAACTTGGGCTGTAGGCGCTCAGCATGCCGCAGTGCTATCAGGAGAGCACTAAGGTAACTATATAATATGTACCATAATCCTTAAATAGTCTTAAGTTTTTGTAGGTAATAACTGAAATAAACCGAAGTATTTTGGATATGGGAATTTCATTTGAACAAATCCCTGACCGAAGGGTACCATTTTCTGGAGGTGTACAGTATGCACTATAGAAATGCACCCAAAGACAACCCCCGGTTAGTGCAGGACTACTGAAAGGAATGGTGAGAAAGGAAATATTACTTTTCATTTCTCACACTCTGAAAGTGGGCCAGTGTTTACCTAATTAGCGTGCAGAAAGTGGATCATCGCTGCTCTAAAGCAGAAAGTATTTTTTTAAATATGTGGTAAGAAGTTTGAATGGAAGTTATAATTGGCAACAGCAGAAGCCATACGGTCACACTACAATTACTTTTATACCATTCCCCCTCTAAAATGCTTCTTTTTTTCACTGAAAATTGGGAATAAAGAGCTCTTGTAGTCACAGTTTTTGTATTTGAATTTAGAGCCCAAAAAGATTTTTTTGTTCCCGCAAAACATGTAGAAAAAGAGCACTTTTTTGTCAATTTTGGTGTTTGAATTTCGAACACTCCAATGTATAGACATACGACCTCTATCGCATAGAATATTCGAGATTCAAACTCCTTGCGCAGCGCTTAAATCTTTCTTTTTCTTCGACGTCATGGTATAAAATATAATGTGCAACTCTTGAATAAAACGGATTTTCATCGAGGGCTATGAATCACTCGCGTCATTCAGGATTCTAAAACTTGAATCACGAGCGCTCGTGATCCAACTTTGGCCCTCGGTTAAAATCCGTCTTTTATTCCCGAGTTGCACAATATACTATTAATTACCAGGCTTCTTCACTTTCCTCGTATCCGAAATGAAAAGTAGAGTGTTTAACTCGGGTGAACGGCACCCATTTCTGCCTGAACTGTTGGCGTCAGAAATGGGTGCCTTTCAGCCCTCGGTTAATTCAATTCAATTTATTTATTCGTGAACAATAGTTATTGTGTGCGAATGTCTATAACTAAAACAAAAATAAAATAATAAAGAGGCAAAAAAAATGATTCAAAATTATAGTCACATTACATTACAAAAAAAATATATATCAAAATTAGCAATCGACTATCGGTTGTAGGTGTCCGCGTGCCCGGCGTGCCAGCCGCCGCTGAACGCGCTGGCGCGCACGCTGCCGCACGCGCACTGCTCGCACTCGCGGCTCGTGTGCCGCCTGTCGGGCAGACCGCTCGACGAGCACAACCAGCCCATGGTGCTGCCCAACGGACAGGTCTACGGGGAGAAGGTATGGGGGGGGAGGTTTGGGGGGCCCTCGAGCCGATTAATAATAGGACTGTCAATGCGCCATCTTGTTCCGCAATATTCACAAATTTAATTGATGATACGTATGGTGTGCAAAAAATTCTTACAAAAAAATAATCATCTTTAATGAGGTATTTCAGAATTCTTAATATCTTGCTTTGTAATTTTATAATTTTAACAAATTAATAAAAAAATGTGTGAGTCCCCGGCAGAGTAGAATAGGACCACCCTCTTTCTTGCCGAGGTGTCGTACAAGGCGACTAAGGTAAATATGCAAGCAAGTTCATCTGCACACAGAGAAGGAAAACTCTGCAATTATATCAAAACCCTCGCCAACCCGTCTGCCAAGCGTGGTGAGTATGGCATTTACCCCTCATGTTATTGAGGGAGGCCCGTGCCCCAGCAGTGGGGACGTATATGGGCTGATGAAGTGAAACTAAAAAAATACGTCTAAGTAACAAATAAGTAAAAATACGTAAGTAGTACGACTAAACGATTAAGAAATATTTTTCTGTTATTTATGAAAGAAAGTTTTTTTATTTATTTTTTTGCATTGCAATTTTTTTGCTGGCCTTACTAATTTGACATTTATGATGTGAAGTTGGCTACAAACGCGATCTTATTCTTAGTTGGCCCGCATAGTACTTAGGGGCCTACCTAATTAGTCCAGGCTCCAAAAGAATGAGCTATTTAACGTCATTTGTTGATATTATTATGAATATACAATAAAAGTGAAAACTAACATAAGTTTCGCGACAGATTTTTTTCAAAAAATAAAAAAATTACATAATGGCTTTGCAGTGTTCCTGCATACAACTTTTTTGTTTGTTTTTTGATGCGTTTCTTTTACACTGGCAATTTTTCTTTTTTTTTCTTTCTTTAAAAATTATTTTCTTTAATTTTATTAAATCAGTTCATGCTTTCTTGAAAAGTATGTGGCGGAGAACTTGGCTTACCCTGGTGTCAGAGTTTTCAAACCGCACAATGGCCTCTGACTTGTTTTTAATGACTGGAGTCAATCGATAACAGCCGAGACCGACAGATTAACGTGCCCCCTAAGCACGGAAACTCGTGATAAATTGCAACTTAGGTCACCCATCAGGTTCCCTGCCTCTGTGATCGTTGCTTAACCTCACTGATCGGTTGAGATCAGCTAGCGCCGCTGAGCTACGCCTTATTATTTAAATATAGTGTTAATAATAATCAACATCATCCATTCCAGGCTTTGAAGGAGATGATGAAAGAACACGGCTCCATCATCTGCCCGAAGACGAAGGAAGTGTTCTGCATGAAGCGAGTTGAAAAAGTCTACGTGATGTGAATATTATACATATTCGTATATTACATTGCTAATGTATATGTATGTTATATACTGGTGTATATAATTCTAGTGTAAAGGACGTGAATGTGAGAATATTTGACTTTATACAGAGTGTAAAGGACAGCTTAGCAAATACTTAAATGGTGGAATCTACCCATAACTATCATCAGCTATAATTCTTTCCCGGAAACGCCATGTTAAGGAGTTTTCATTATTTACCTACTTTGTCGCTACGCAACGATCCCCCCGCGCCGCGCTGCTATCGGAGTGCGATGTACATTGCTAGTTTCTGTGTTTCACGTTGTTATGATAGTTTTTTATTGCAAAATGGAGTGTATTCGATTAAATAATTAAAAATGTAAGCAGAAAATATTTAAAAACATGAAAACAAATTAAAAAATTTCCGGAGAAAAATTCCACTGGAAAATAATTCAGAATGATTGTCCAAGTCCAGGGTTTCAGTTTATGCTAAGCTGTCTTTTACACCCTGTATGTAAATCATTTTCTTTTCTAAGCCCTTTTTTCTGTGTTCTATGTTCACTAAAATTTTCCTTTGCAGTTATATCACTTATATAATTTCCCTTTGAATAAAAAGAGGTGCACAAAGAATTTAGGAAAACAAAAATGTATACTAAAATAAAATCGGAAACAGGTTTCGCCCTTTTCATAATCTACTTCGAATATTAAGCGGTATGAGTCTGTAGTTCTCCGTACGAGACACATATGGCGCTAACCTACAAGTACGACTTAATGTGCTTAATAAGGGAATGATTTACGCCAGGGGTGGCCAACTTGTTTATACCCAAGATTTTACTAACGAAACCCTGTGCGATCTACCAATTACATACTTCTTGAAATCTTAAATGAAACAGCATAGTTCAGTTCAGTACACAATCATGTAGTATTTTTTTTTATTATATTAAGAGAAAAAACTTAATTCTGAAATGTTTTTTTATTTTTTTGCCTTGCCACGATCGCGATCGACCGATTGGCCACCCCTGATTTACGCTGCTTGACCTGAAGGCACGATAGCTCAGTTGGTTAGAGCACCAGGAGATCAGAGATCTAATCCTGGAGTCGTGGGTTCAAGTCTCATTCGCGCCGAACTGTTTTATTTCCCTAAAATTATTTGTGAATATCCATCTAAGTGAGTACGCGTTTTAATATTACTAAAATAAAAAGAGGTGGTTATAAACAAATAAAAACATGAAATTCTCACATTCCGTTTTAGTGTAAGATACGTAAAAATATATAAAAAAATTACGTTTTATCTATATTACTTTTACTTAACCGAACGAAACGAATCTCGAGTTTTGAAATTTACTTATCCTTTGATAATTATTAGTATCTCTGAGACTGGCCGAAAAAGGTATAAACGTATAAAAAAGGTGTTTAATTGTTTATTTAAAATATTTGCAACGCCAAGGAAATGAGAAAACAACCTAATTTAAATGTCGGCAGCGTTATATGTGATAAAGAAGTTGCCGCTTTCGTTGGCGGGAACCAAATTAGACCATTTTGAATATTTCAACAGTATCTCCACTTTTATTTTTGTGTATTTTTTTTTGTTAAATTTATCCCTTTCGGGAAAGGCAAAGGAAACTATGTCCATACAGCCATGTCTTCAGTGAAAAATCTTCTTTCTTCAACTTAACCTAAGCCCTAAGCTTCTCATGTTCTGCGTAAAACCGGATAGCGTCTGTTTTACGAAAACTGGCGGCGAGAAGCACAACCGCGAGGATCTTTGTCGGTACCAAACGGAGCAGAAACACTTATCACTTGAATTTTTCATCACTACACGAATTTTAGTCAATTTACTGCATAATACACTATCACTATTACACATTAAACAACTTTTTCATGCAGAAAACGAAAATTCAATTGACAAAGCAACCGCTCACGCCGAGTTCCCGCGAAAGACCTTTTTGTGTAAATCATCCCTTTCGGTAAAAGCAAAGGAATTCACATCCATACAGCCATGTCTTCAATGCATTTCTTTCTATATTATTATGTGCTTCTCACGCTCTCCGTAAATCGTTAGTGTTTCTTTACGAAGAACTATGACGGCGAGAAGTACCGCCGTGGTTATCTTTGTATGTACCCAACTGAGAAGATCATTATTTCACTGGAATTATTTTATCACCATATTCATTTAAGTTAGTTTACTGCACAATACAATATCTCTATTATACATATTTTCATGTAAAGTAAAATAAATCGACATATAGCTACCAATCACGTCGAGTTGGAGCCAGTCCAATCAGTTTCTCCATTTTCATTGCCCGTTATTAGAACAATAAATATATTTGTATCCGTTTGACAAGGTATCTTAGCCTTTGAGTATTTATAATAATTTTCTCGTAGTGAAAGTAGGTATTTAGCTTTTAACTACAAATTAGAATCCCAAGTAATGTTTCGTTGGTTTAAGACCATATTGTACAGTAAAAAAAAACATCTATATTGCATTTAATTAAATAATTAATTTAAAATCTGCTTTGCAAGCCTGTTTAGTACTCACTGAATTTACTTTGGTTCTATTGTTTTATTTATTTTTAAGATTTCAAAGTTTATTAAACTATTCCAGATCAGTCCATATCCTTTTGTGCGACTTATTTCTATTCCTATCTTAGGTCTATTCTCTTTCAACGTTAATGTCATGTGACTTATGTAGCAAATATATTAAAACTTGAGCCAATTGGAATGCACAAATTGGACAACATATTATAAAGGAGTAATTGTTTAAGTTGCATTCTGCACATGTGTATTATACTTATTATGTTGTTCCCATTGTATCATAGCCAATTTCTTCGTGCTACATTGAGAATAAATGCAAATCATGAAAAAAATTACATCTTTTATTTGTGGCACAAAACGGGTTGATGACTAATTTTATTATTGAAATTAGTCTAGCTTTTTTACCTTATAAATAACCTGGTGCAAATGTTTTTTTTTAAATATCTGTCAATATAAGAAAGATATGAACGTTACAAACTCTCAATTAGACAGAAGGGGAAATATGTCTTTCCGTTATCATATTAGGTATGTAGTTATTAGATATCTTAATAAATAGATCATATTTAATATCAACCATTTACCCTATTACCACTCGATGTTTAGGTTAGGTACTGATTGCTCAGATATTTGGGCACTTATATATCAGATGTTCGGGCACTGATTGCTTAGATATTAGGGCACTGATTGCTTAGATATTTAGACACTGATTGCTCAGATATTTGGACACTGATTGCTCAGATATTTGGGCACTGATTGCTCAGATGTTTGGGTACTGATTATTCCTATATTTGGACAATCATTGCCACTTGGGGGTAAAACTATGTCGGAAAACTCATTTGCCAGCGAATGATTCAAGTTTTTGAAAAAATTAAACAAAGTTTACATCAATCAATATTTTATTATTTTTAAACGTCCGTCTTGTATTTGAATCTATCTCGAGTCTACGAGAACAATTTTATCCTTACTATAGGCTATGCTATAGGCGACTTGATTTTTTGCACAGGGATAGTTAAAGGACTGGAAGACGTAAGCTATTTTTAATCGACTTCAAAAAAGGAGGAGGTTTTATGTTCGACTGTATGTATTTTTTTAAATGTATGTTCACCGGTTTCTCTGCCAATTATGCACCGATTTTCAAAATTCTATTTTTGTTCGAAAGAGTATTATACTTCAGATGTGGTCCCATATAAATTTTATCGAAAATTATTCAGCGCTTTTTAAAAAATCAACAAAAACAATAAAATACTACAAACCTGACCATCATCTAAATAAATGAGTGACATTTTCGTTTGTGGTTATCTGCTAATGTAGTCTGCAAAAAAATACTAGTTATATCTACTTTGTGCGAACTGTTGTTGGTATTGAATTCGGTGACGCATACGTTTTTTTAACGTGGCAAATTATAAAACTTATATAATTTTGTTTCGAAGGGAGGCCTGTGCCTCTTGGTATAGACGTATGGGCTGATGACAACACTAATGTGTCGCCAAAACGACTTGAAGGTTAACAAAAAAATACTTGTAAATGGCCTTTAATATCACAATAATTACATTTCTGATTCTTAATCTAAAGAAAATACATTTGTTTCTAAATCAAAATTTAATACAATTATGATGGTAAGTTTTATACATAGCCATTGTTGTGTACATGGCATAATTATATATTTTATAGACGGGCTATTTTCCTTGTGTTGATTCGGTAGTATTGTCTCTCCTGTGTGAAGTTTCATTGGCATATTAAACTAATTTAAATTCTACCAATTAATTGTATGGTAAACTATTATGATTCAATTGTTTATCATTGATCTAGAAAATCCCTCAGTATGTTTGTCAATTTGCCTATACTAATATTATAAAGAAGAAAGATTTTATTGTTTGTTTGCATTGAATAGACTCCGTAACTACTGGACCGATTTGAAAAATTCTTTCACCATTAGAATCCTACATTATCCATGATGAATATAGGGTACATGATTTTCACGAACTCCTGGGCGGAAAGCTAGTCTTTCAATATGATGACAACCACAGCACAAGCCACAATCTACGTATATTATTATTTCTCGTAAGTATAAATATCTAATACGTTAACTAAAACTACAATAACTAAATAATGAATAACAATAAAATGCATTCTTTGTATACGTCTGAGTACCATGATAATCGGTTAAACACACTTTTTTAAACTATTTTTTTTAACATAAAATACAAACTCATTTTGCAATTAAACTTACTTAAGGTTATAGGTACTGTCAATAGCACAACAAACTTAACACTTGATCTTTCAGTACAGAGGGCTACTGAAGCTAATGAATCGTTTTCAATTTCAAGTGAAGGTGTGAACAAATGCAGCAATGTACAGAGGCCAGCGTATCAGGTCACCGCATTTTCGTTGCAAAATCGTACTTATCGTAACGGCATAGAGTACTCGATTTTGGCAGTGCTTTTGACTTTACCTATAATTTTTTTGGATATATTTAACTTACAAAAAAAAACATTTAAAATACTTTATACACAGGCAAAGTAGCTTAATTTTAAAAATGGCAAAATCAGTGAAACAATAACAAATGAATATATTTAACTTACTGTTTATATTTACAAAAAAATGAAATATTTTATCACATTGATATGCGCTTGATATATACACTAGAATATAACAGACTAAAGAACTTTGAACCAAATCTTCTTCTCACTCGGGGTACGCTTGACCATGATCCAGGATTTGGCAGGTCAAGTCATACAGTGGAGCGACTGCCATTTGACCTCCGTGACCCTATTAACAGGGGAACCTGATCATGGTTACACATTCAGTCTCCTGAACTTGAACCAAATGTGATTTTAAAAAACGGAATTAAATAAGCAACCGTTTTTTTACTCAAAATTATCACAAATAAATGGCTTTGATTTTAAAATCTAAGTTTTTTTTATATAAAGATTTCATTTAACCGAAATCTTATATGTTGCTTATGTTTGTACATTATTTTTATATTTATAATTATAAGTAAACATATGGGATGACTTCATTAATTTAATAAGTAAGCGAAACTTTAACTGCCGTACTCAGAGACGTCAATTAAAGTTAAGAAGTAATTAAATGTCATGCTATCCTTTTTTATATCAACAAGAGTGAAAGAGACAACATCAGAGTTTAACAGTACTTAACTTTAATTGACGTCTCTGAGTATGGCAGTAAGAGGTGATTCTCTACATGAAACGGAACTCCCCAAAACCTATATGAAAAACTCAAAAACATTTTTTTACTTTTCATACTAAGACAATTTTTTTCATATTTCAACCTACGTTTCTCGGGGAAAGTTGTTCAGTAGCTAACTAATATAAAGGTCACCCAATACATATACAGGGCTTTAGGTATCTCTCTTTCAACCTCTCGGGTGGTTAATCAGTCCATGAAACTGAAAAACTTTCCCGAGGAACATAGGTCAAAATACGAAAAAAAATTGTTGATCTCCCATACAAAGTGGCGCACCTTGGGGGAGGCCTATGTTCAGCAGTGGACTGCAATAGGCTGATATGATGATGATACAAAATGCGCTATATACTGATGAAGTTTGTATGGGCACTCAATTTTATTTTTTGTATTTTGACCTATGTTTTTTGGGGAAGTTGTTCAGTTTCATGGACTGATTTAGCACCAGAGCGGTTGAAAGAGATTTACCTAAAGCCCTGTATAGGTAGGTATATGTATTTATTACTTACTATTTACGTGGCATTAATGGCAATCGATTAGACATTTGGAAAAATATGTACGAAATCCGTTTTTGCTGAGATATTTAAATGGTTTAATTATCTCAACCAAAACTGACTTCACCATCATTGCAAATGATTTTCCAGTGGAATTTTAAATATCATTGTAAATGATTTTCCAGTGGAATTTCCCCACGGAAAATTTTAATCTTTTTTCATATTTTATAATAATTTTTGATTTAAAATTAAATTATTTATTAGAACACATTCGATTTTGCAATAAAAAAAAACAACAATAACAGCGTAAAATACGAAATCCAGCAATGTTCATCGGTTTCGCAGTACTTTTCGTAGCGCCAAAGTAAATAACGAATACTACTTAACTTGACTTTTTCAGAAAAAAAAATACTTGTAACTGATTACAGTTTTGGGTAGATTCCACCATTTAAGTATTTGCTAAGCTGTCCCTTACTCTTACTCTCTGTATTTAAACGAACTATTGACAGTCACTTCTTAAAGTTGTTGTATATTTTATTTACTTATGTATTGACATAGTAGTTGAATGGAGTATTATTTTTACATTATTTTGCATCTAAAAAGCTTAGCTTGCACTTAGGTTATCGAATACTTTATAAAAATATCTAATTTTTTTTAATCGACCAATAGCTCAAAATATTATTTTTCGATAGCTTTGAGCAACTTTTATTAATAATACTATCCATATTTTATTTTTTTTGTGTCAAAATACACATATTTTGTTTTCACGACAGCATTTAATTTTCCTTTAAGTGCATGTTCAAATGTGCTAATTATCTCTTTACATGACAACAGCAAAATTAAGACAGTTTTTTAAAATACTTTTTTTATGAGAAACAAATTTAATTTTGTTGTAGTTGTATATTTTGCAATTCATTAAAGAAGCTAGTTAGTATTTACTGGCCTAACCACAAGTTTACCAAGTTTATAAGTGAACCACAAGTTTGTTTCGGCGTCTTTTTTTCCGCAACTTAACCAGTGGCAAAGTTAAGTTTGTTTTTCATACTGCCTGTTTAAAGAAACCAACTTCCTTCAGTTTCTTTGGTTACTTTGGTATTTTTTATTTTAAATTTAAAGGTTATAAGAGCCATGAGGTGTTTGAGCGACTCCCATCTAGTACTGTGACTGTGACGAGCGCATAAGGAGACTCAAGTCTTTATGTATACTTAAGTATTGATTGTCTCTTTCTCTCACTATCAAAATACTTGAGTAGCAGTCATCTTTATCATTTTGATAGTGAGAGAAAGAGACAATAATTACTTAAGTATAGACCAGAGTCTGAGTCGCGTTCTGTAATACGGACATAAGTCTGGCAAAGTTAAGTTTGTTTTTCATACATTCTCTTTAAAGAAACCAACTTATTTTGCAGTTGTATTTTTTTAGTTTTGTTTTTTTAAGTTAAAAGTAATGCGTCATGAACGCCATTAATCCAATGCCAGTTATAAGCGCTATGAGGTGTTTGAGCGACTCCCATCGATCCTGTTCCCTGAGTAAGTCAGGTAGTACTGTGACGAGCGCTATGTGTAGGAACCCCCCCGCTGTGAACGGGACTATCCATGAGGTTTTCGCCTCTGGAAAGATAAGATAAAATTATGTATTGTATAGTTACATAGTTTGACGGCCGGTTTGGTCGAGTGGTAGTGACGCTGCCTCTTGATCGGCGGGTCCTGGGTTCGATCCCCAGTCGGGGCAAACATTTGTGTAAAAAGCAGATGTTTGTTCTCGGGTCATGGGTGTTTGTGTTTGTCTTTATGTGTGTTCCGAGGGACCCACGACACAAGGGAAAACCTTAGTGTGGGCCTTTGAGTGTGTAGCGTTTTTTTTAATCACATATGCCGGAGATATGACCATAGATGGGGTAAAAAAGTGCTGGAGTGGAGACCTCGAACTGGGCGTAGAAGCGTGGGCAGACAACCAATGAGATGGGCTGACGATCTTGCCAGGAGTGCAGGGAAGAACTGGATGCGAAAGACTCAAGATCGAAGAGAGTGGATTAGGTACAATGGAAGAGACCTACACTCAGCATTGGGTGGCCATAGGTTGAAGAAGAGAAGAGAAGAGAGAGATTGTATAGTTAAGACATTAAAATCACACATAGGCTACATTTTTTACCAACCCATATACGTCCCCACCGAGGGGCATGGGCTTTTTCGAAACACGAAGGTGATTTAGGCCATAGTCCACCACGCTGGCCCAATGCGGGTTGGTGGACCGCTCGTCTTTAGAAAATGAATTTTCTTGGACGGGCGGGTTTCATAACGATGTTTCCTTCACCGTTGAGCTAGTGATAATTAGAAATCCGAGATGACGAATTGAACCCGCGACCTTCGGATTACAAGTCTGGCTCATTACCAACTGGGCTATCACAGGATACATAATTTTCTCAAATTCCTATGGGAACAATGTCCCGGGCGGAAAGCTAGTGAATCATTCTACTAACATTATAAATGCGAAAGTTTGTGAGGTGTATGGATGCTTATTACTCTTTCACGCTTAAACAGCTATACAAATTTTGATAAAGGGCTTTGAAGATTTTTGTATGGAGCCTGGAATACCTACTGTCCGCCATTTTGATTTTTTTTCAAAATCGCAGCCACACTTGAGACCTAGTAAAATTGATAGCTTAGATCAATACAAACTTAAAATATTCTTTGACAAATTCTCCTAAAGTGTCAGGTTTCCAAGTTATGAGCTGTCAAAGTTACACTGGTGGCGCCATCACTAAGTACTATGACTAAAGGTCTCTGTTTTCTAACATGTTTTAAATCTAATTAAATCGATTTTTAACATCAATACAAACGTAAAATATTCTTTAATAAAATCTCCTAAAGTGTCAGGTTTCCAAGTTATAAGCTGTCAAAGTTGCACTGTTGGCACCACCAACACCAATAAGTAGGTAGGTACTATGAAAATTAGTCTCTGTTTTCAAACATGTTTTAAACCTAATTGAATTGATTGTTTATATCAATACAAATAAAGGTAACTTACTTTTAAGGTAGGTACATACTTACCAATCTATTGGGGCATATAAGACACGCACCTATAGGCCTACCGTTTAACTCGCGTATCGCCTGTGCCGTGTGAAGGCAGCGGGGAGTGATGTTAGCGGGAGGACATGGAGCCGGCTGCCGCTGCCGTGCTCTCTGCTCCGCGCATCCCGCGTTGCCATAAATCCTCTATCACCACCCGCACCTCGCATTTGTTTGTATAGCGTTATCTCGCTCTAAATGCTATTTCTTACGCCTTTATTACCACGTGTACATCCCTTCCTTGTCCCGCACCCCCGTCTCCTACCTGACTTCAGTTGCCACTTGACTGTCACTGTGCGCAAGCGTTTCTAAGTCCTATATGTGCTCCATGGTGCATTTTTATGGTTATTGTCTTTTGTTGAATATTGTTACTGCCATGTTGGCTGTTTTATTTTATCGTTGACTGTTTGTTGTTATCGTTGACTGTTACGCCAGTAACATGAGTGACACTGGTGGTGAATATCGCTCAAGAAGATGCTATTTTTGTGGAACTAGCACTGTTCCGGGTCTTAGAAGAAGGCGAGGTACAATTCGTTCGTACCAATTAACCTTTGAGTATGTTAACTCGTACCCGTACATCCTGGACTATTCTCATCATTTATTCTTGGACACGCGACAGGTAAATTACCTAAACTAATAACTATTTTGTCGTTACTTAAGTATATAAAAATAAAGTATAGTTGAATTGTTTATAACATAAAGTTCAAATATATCATCATTATTAGCTCTCTCATATCCCTACTTCAACCAATGAGTTCATGTTACCATATAAGTCTACAGTAACTTGTTTTTTCAAATAACCGCATCATAAACCCATTTAAGGGAGCATTCAAATGTAAATGTCAAATAACTCATATTTTCGAACGTTAAGTCGTATAAAAAACTAATCTTTAAGATTCGATTTATGTACATTTTTTAGATTTTCTGTACAGTTGTATTTAAAAATTGGTGCACACAGTAAACCGGCAAGTAGGTTACTCATTAAAATCTCTTTTGTATACTTAAGTCTATGACAAATACTGCGGAGCATCGAATGTCAGTACTTTAGGAAGTGGCCCTACTTGACCGGATTCCTTACATCGCTTTCTTACACTGTTCAGATGACCAGTGACAGACAGTGACAGCTGACAAGTATTGATTGTATGTCGATCGTATACTTATAATATGCTCAGTTTCTTATAATTGTGTTTTAGTACTAAAATAGGTCCTTATCCATTTTTCAGGCTAAATAAAGCAATAAGAGATATCAATGAATCAAGAACTTTGTGTTGAAATATTTTGAACGCTGTAGTTTGTGTGGATTGCAGGCGGGATGATAGTTAGAAATAAAAATAAGTAGTCACTCATAATAATAAGTTTAACTAAAGACACTGACATCATTGAACACTAATATCGGTTGCACAATAACTGATGCTCTTACAGCGAGGGAAAACATCGTGAGGAAACCTGCATATCCAGCAATTATATTTCATAGTACTTAGTGATGGCGCCACCAGTGTAACTTTGACAGCTCATAACTTGGAAACCTGACACTTTAGGAGAATTTGTCAAAGAATATTTTAAGTTTATATTGATCTAAGCTATCGATTTTACTAGGTCTCAAGTGTGGCTGCGATTTTGAAAAAAATTCAAAATGGCGGACAGTAGGTATTCCAAAATCTTCAAAGCCCTTTGGTATGAAGGTAGCCGACACTCTAGATTAACACATAGGCTACATAATTTTCAAAATTTTCTAAGGGAATGAAGTCCCGGGCAGAAAGCTAGTGATAAATAAATCATCATATCATATCTATACACATACATATTATAAAGAGGAAAGATTTGATTGTTTGTTTGCATTGTTAGGCTCTGAAACTACTGGACCAATTTGAAAAATTCTTTCACCATTAGAATCCTACATTATCCGGGATGAACATAGGGTACATGATTTTCCCGAATTCCCACGGGAACGAAGTCCCGCGCGGGAAGCTAGTTATGTTATAAAACAAAGTCTCGTCTGTTTGTCTGAACGCCATAAACTCAAAAACTACTGAACGGATTTAACACAGCTTTCAGCAATGGATGGAGCGATTCAAGAGGAAGGTTTATGTGTATATTTCATTCTCAAAACTCCCAAACGAAGTCCCGGGCGGGAGCTAGTTATAATAACTAGTATTCCGCCCGGGACTTCGTTCCCGTGGGAATTCGGGAAAATTATGTAGCCTATGTTACTCAGGGGTAATGTAGCATTCTAATGATGAAAGAATTTTTCAAATTAATCTAGAGCAGGGGTGGCCAACTTAATTATACCCAAGATCTCCTGTTTACTAACGAAACCCTGTGCGATCTACCAATTACATACTTCTTGAAATCTTAAATGAAACAGCGTAGTTCAGTACACAATCATGTAGTATTTTTTTAAATTATATTTAGAGAAAAAACTTAATTCTGAAATGTTTTTTTATTTTTTTGCCTTGCCACGATCGACTGGACTAACAGTCGCGATCGACCGGTTGGCCACCCCTGGTCTAGAGGTTTCGGAGCCTGTTCAATGCAAACAAACAAACAATTCAATCTTTCCTCTTTATAATATTGGTGTAGATAACTCACCGATGGCGTTCCTAGCGCCACTGAATATAACTGCTGTCATGGCGCCGATGAGTCCCGCCGACGCAGTCGCCTGAAAACATAAAATAAATCAGTCGAAATAGGAAATAAGAAAAGTAACTTTTATTTTTAAAAAGAGCACCCTTCGTTCTAGTTTATAAGAAGTCCTGTGCGTAAAGCTGTTTTTTTTTTTTTTTTTTTTTGAATGACTATGCTGTTGGCCGCTGATGGCCTTGACAGCTTCACCGAGCAAGTGGTGAGCGCAGATGGCTCTCAACCCAAAATTTTAAGTAACAGGCCTAAGGGTGCCCCCTGTGGGGCTCGAACCTCGGCTTAGGGCGTTACTGCGAGGGAACCGTCGGACATACGTTTGTGGAGAGAAGCGGCCGGGTACGTACCGGTACCGCGAATCGGGGCGGACGTAAAGCTGTATTTACCGACTTCAAAAACGGAGGAGGTTCTATGTTTGTTAAAGAAGTCGGGGGAAGATTGTACCTTTACGAACAGACAATGTTCATAATTTCGTGTGTTCCTTAAATAAATGATGAAAACTCGAACAGATTCGCTCAGTAATGGATAAAAGACTTCATGTTTGCATATTAAAATCAAATGTGACATATCGTTCAAGAAATATTGACAAAAGTAAATCGTTCACACGAGCAAACGCTTGTGATTCTCAGTTATGAAAAAAAAATAGATAGATAGATCGCTTCTGGCTACAAACTAAACCACAAAACTTGTGGGCCACAAGACTTCGTAGGGCCCACTTCAAATCTGAAAAACTAGCAGCCCGAGAAAAAAAACTAACGACGCTAGCTACGTCACATATGATATGTGATAGCACTTATGGGCAAAAATCTTCTTAAAAAAACTGTCTTCAGAGAGAAAAACGTGAATCAAATTCTCAAGAGTTTGCCCGTTCTCAAGAGACCTTCAAAACCTTCTGCTTCTGCCAATACTGCGTTACATAAGATGAGAAGGTCTCACAAATGAAGAGAATTTTATTCACGTTTTGGCGTCCACAACCAACCTACAAGTAGTCTTTTCCCCCAATTAAGGCGACTACAGCACCCGATAAAGGCAGCACACATAGGAATAGTGCCATCTCCGTCTCTCAACAGGCCTGGGCCGGCAGTGCGGACAGTGTCGATACACGAAGTTTACGGACTATGAAAGCGTGCGTGCGTAAAAACATGTTCGAAAGTTAGAAACATGAGATTTATGGAAAGGTAACAGCTTAAATCGAAAATGCGTTAACTACTTATCGAGAGTGTTCTATCACGAACATTTCGATAGCAAATTCAAGTGCCTGTGTGCATTTTACTATCGTTTTTACAGCTTAAACGATACACAATATTGAGTATTTAGAGGTGACTTTGTGAGCTTTTTCTATCGAACCAAAAGTGCTGAATCATGTTTTCAGCAAACTACTTATCTAGAGTATGTCCTGAATTTCATCGTAGTATTTTTTTTCTTCGAATTAATGCAGTGCGTCATTAGGTGCTGTAGTCGCCTTAAGTATCCACATCTTGTCTGCTAGATAAGGTTCAAATTAGAACAAACTTGATCCTTTAACCAGGTACCATGAACTAAACCAACTCACCATCTGCGCCTTGGCCGCCTCCCACCTTGAGAAGCCGCTCTTCAGTAATATCGCGAAGTCACCCACCTCGTGCGGGATCTCGTGTACTACGCACAAACAAACATAAAAACGATGTTATACTATCTGGTAACTTACTCATGGAGAGCAATATTTAAAAAACACGCTCTCGCCCGTAATCTCTAACGGGGTAGGCAGAGCATCAGTGGTTCGAGAACCACGTTTGACACAAATATTGAGGGTTATCAGATGAAACAAGTTGTATAATGGTGAGAGGTGGTCAGCCTTCTATACAACTCAATCAATTTTTAAAACTAACTATACAACCAAAACTATACAACTCAATCAATTTTTACATTATACCAATTTAACTAACTGCATTACTGAACCGACTCACTTTACTGACACTAGTGCCACCCTGATCGATGTTGTCTGTACAGACTCTTTGGTAAATAGAGCGTCGGTGACTCGCATACCTGAGCTTGGTGCACATGCAATAGTTGCCATCGAACTTAAAATAAAAAAATGTAAGCCTGTTCCCAAACGTATAACGTATCGCCCAATAAAGAATATTAATCTCAACTGTTTTAATAGTGACTTGAATAGTATTAACTGGGATGGCATTATGAAACTTCATGATGTGGACAGTATGGTAAATACCTTTGGTAGCTATGTAAGAGCATTATTTGATAGACATGCGCCAGAAAAAACTATCACAATAAAGTCTAAAAATCTTCCTTGGCTGACCAGTAATGTGTTGTACATGATGCGTCTTAGAGATGAGGCTCATAATAATTATCGTAGCTCAAAGAATATATTATATAAAGACCAATATAAAACACTTAAACAACTTGTCAATAGCAGCATTTATTATGAGAAAAGTTCATATTTCAATACACTTGTAAACAGTAATTCCAAAGACAGTAAAACACTATGGAAGAACCTTAAGTCTACAGTATTACCTGATTTTAAAAATAGTCAAGAGCTGCCTGAGTACTTTAGTGATCCCAATAAAATGAATGACCATTTTTTAAATTTGCCAGATAATGGTGATATAAATATTTCTGAACTAACATTTTTCGAATATCATAGATTTAACAGTAATCTTAATTTTAAGCTAAAAACAGTTCATGAAAATGTTATTGCTAAAATTATAATGAATATAAAATCAAAAGCTGTGGGTGTCGACAACATCAGTCTGGATATGATCATTCTTACTCTTCCTCAAACGCTTAATATAATAACACATATTGTTAATCGTTCCATATTGTGCTCGGCGTTTCCATCTCAATGGAAAGTGGCGCTTATACGCCCTGTTCCTAAATGCAATAACCCGTGTGACATAAAAGATTTACGTCCTATAAGCATTTTGCCATTTTTGTCAAAAGTGATTGAGAGAGTGGTATATATGCAGGTTATTAATTATTGTGAGACCAATAACATACTTCCAGATATTCAATCTGGTTTTAGGAAAAAACGTGGCACATCCACTGCGTTATTAGATGTTGTTGACGATCTCCTCACAGCTCAAGATAAGGGTACAGGCACTATTCTTACACTGCTCGATTTCTCTCGTGCCTTTGACTGCATAAATGTACCACTTCTTCTCTCTAAACTGTCTTATTACGGCTTTGATGCGTCTGCAATTGCATGGTTTAACAGCTATTTAAGCCTACGTAGTCAAAAAGTGGTCATTAATGGGTCTTGCGGTAGCGTACTTGAGTCTTCGCTGCGAAGTGTGGACCGTGGCGTCCCTCAAGGCTCTATATTAGGGCCGTTGCTTTTTATTATTTACACGTCCGATATTTCACAGTGCATTAAATCTTGTAAGATCCATTTATATGCTGATGATGTTCAATTGTATCACTCTTTTGAACCGTGCAATACAAGTACCTCAGTAGACTTAATTAACCAAGACCTTAATAACATTTTTGAGTGGTCTTCCAGAAACTCACTATTACTGAATCCATTAAAAACTAAATATATGGTAGTAGGTACTCGCACTCAAATACAGAAAATTAATATCTTTAAACCAACTTTATGTATAGATGGGAATATCTTGGAGAGTGTAGATAAGGCTAGGAATTTGGGACTCCTTATGGACAATACCCTTCGTTTCCACGACCATGTACTTGAGTTGGTGCGAAACTGTTTTTACAGATTAAAGGTTCTGTACAGAATAAGAAGCTATCTTAGCCCTGAGGTAAGAGTAACTCTGTGTCAATCTTTGGTACTTTCCAAGCTAAATCATTGTTTGACAGTATATGGGCCATGTCTGTTAAGGAAATCATATAAACTGGTGCAACGTGTGCAAAATGCTTGTGCGCGTTATTGTTTTAATGTCCCTCCGCGTGCCCACGTTACTCCTTTCCTAAACAACTCGAACATGCTGAAAATGGATGCACGCTTGAAATTACAGCTATCTTGTCTACTCTTTGATGTAATAAAGTCCAAGTTACCAAATTACCTCTTCTCGAAATTGCATTTCCGTGGTGTGCATCGTAAATATGTACCTAGAACCTGCTCGCTTGTTCTGTCAATGCCCAAGCATCGGACTGCAGCCTTTCGTGGGAGTTTCAGGTACTTTGCTACGAAGTGCTGGAATAATATCCCGCCACCTATTCGTAATGTTAATTCTAAGTTTGCCTTTAAACGAGCTTATCGATCTTTTCTACTTGCTCAACAAAAAGAACAAACTGGTACCTAACCTACGATCGTACTTTACTTTTTCCTAGCTGCATATTGTTATTATTATTTTCTTCATATTATTTTCATACGCACATTTTAAGTTACTCATTTATTTTTTGTATTCATTACATTTATACTATGAATAATATTATATGTATATTTAAGTTTTATCCACAAGCTCATAGTGAATTATTACTTTTCTTTTCTTAACAACACTGTTTGATTTACTTAAATATATAACGCAAAACTACTTTATTTACTTTATTATTTTATTAATTTATTGTTTGTTTTCTAAATTACCTATTTTATTGTTTATCTAATAGGGTGAGGCACGTGCTCAATGGTTCTGACAGAATATCAGTGCTGTGGTTTGCTACAGTGTGTGCTGAGTCAGCGCCAATTTGGTAGATACAATACAGCCAGCGCAGCAATCTGTTTCTGTTTGTATGTATTGTGTTTATCAATAAAGAGTTTATCTATCTATCTATCTATCTATCTATCCTTTAGCCCATTATACAGCAAAACCCTCGCATCTCACTTACAGACTCTTACTGTATACCTTAGTTGGGCGGAAATTTGAAAAATTGTTCGCTGAGTGATAAAAGCAAATTTTTATCATGCTCAGGGGATACCATAGTGATTTTAACATGTGGAGGCAAGCTGGATTTCAAATATATTTTTTAAAACTAAATTTCAGTACATTTGTAAATTTTATGGTCAATACCAAAAATTTTGTTGATTTTTTTTGTTTTTTGACTGTAATTCTACTTTTTTGTATCGAAACGCTGTGTTTTTGTTTCAGAAATCAACCGAGCAGCTTTTATTTAGTTGAAAACGATACCAAACTTGCCCTAGTAGCTATTAATTTGCAGTTATGACTAGTCTTAGTGCGCGCGGTGTATGAAAAGTTCATCCCTCCCCCCACCCCTAAAATTGGGCGATAGAGGCAAACTCCCGGGCGTTTACCACATTAAACCCCGGGCGTTTTACATGAAATTAGTGTGACGTAATTTATGGATGGCCCCTTAATGAAAATCACCCATATATTATGTATTTACCATATATTATGTATGTATTTATATTATATATTTCTGTATTTACCGAGTATAGCGAAGGTAGTGAGTAGCCCCACTCTGAAGCCCACTAGGAAGGAGCCGCCCACTGCGAGCCCGTGCGTGAAGTTATCGATAGAATTAGCCATTAGGTTCAGGTAACCTGCCACCTGGAATTTAAAATAAATTGATTAAATATAGCTTTACGCCCGGGACTTCGGGACCCGAAACCGAAGAAAGGGACAGTCTCTTGCTCCGGCATTGTTGTGACAGACATGTGGCTGTTGCAATGCTCGTAAGAAGGTACATTTAATTATAATTTTATTTTAATGATAATATCAAATGTTTGTTTGGATTTTTTATATTTCAAATATATATTTTGATTTTTTCAACCGTCTTTAAAAAAAGGAGGAAGTTCTTACTTCGACTGTATGTTTTTTTATTTTTATGTTTCTAACTCAACAACTCCACCGATTGTCGGCCAATTTTTTTTTGAACAAGTGATCCTATAAAATTGAACTTTATTCAGCACTTTTAAAAAATTAACGAAAAAAATCCTTATCCAAACGTCACCTAAATAAATTAAATCATGTTTTGGTTTGTGGTTATCTCAGGGGTGGAAACTCATTCCGTGTCCAAAAATACTGATTTTACTGACTACAAAACCCTCTAAAATACTGATCATTTACTGACCAAATTTCTAGAATACCAACCCTTGGTCGGTCAGTTTGACATCGAAATACGAATGTTAGTTACTGTTTGTTAATTGTATGTTAACACATTATATGGAAAATGTTTGTGAATAAGTAAGAAAAATGTTTTTTGTGTTTGGCCTCCACCATCCCCATATAGCCAACCTGCACCTCCTTTTATTATTAAAAAAAAATATAAACTTAAATTATCAAAATATTAATTTGAACAAAACAAACAATAAATTATTTTTTACCATCTCAATCTACAGAGATCAGACCACTTATGTGGAAACGTACCTACCCCTGATCCTCAAAATACTGACTTTACTGACCATTTTCCACCCCTGTTATCTGCTAATATGCATTGATGGGATTGAAGCAGGTGATTTTGTATTAGTCCCCATGGCAACACTTACATCTTTTTTCTCGACCTTCTCCTTGCTAGCCGTCAATGCCTTCTCCTTAGCCTCTCTCAGCAAACAGCGCCCCATCCACCTGCCCTGCGTTTGCCCCTTACAACTGAACCCCTTTGCGGACCCGTTCGATAGGATCCCGTTGCAACATCCGCCTTCCCCTGGAAATCATACGTGTATTTTGAGCTCCAAGATTTTTAACCGTCTTCAAAAAAGGAGGTTTCTCAATTCGACCGTATATATTTTTTTTATGTATGTCCGCGGATAACTTCGTCGTTTATGAACCGATTTTGATTATTCTTTTTTTGTTGGAAAGGGAGTATCCCAAGGGTGGTTCCATGGTAAGGAAACCAGGATCTGATGGTGAAATCCTGAAGAAATTGAGGGGAACTCTCGAAAAAATTGTCTTTTTGGGATTGAAGTCGGTGACTCTTACGTTTTTGACGTGGAAAATTATACCCGTAACCACTACTTACTCGTGAACATAGCTTTAAAAAAATTATTAGAGTCCGTATTTGTGGTAAAATTATCTGACTGCATTACAAGAGGCTTTAAAGAATCCTATGAACAGTGGCGTAACGTAACCATATTTTTTATGAAGTGTTTTTTAAATATTTTATTAATGCTACTAATATTGACATATCATATTATTTAATTTATATTTATTTAAATGACTTACTGCCGTACTCAGAGACGTCAATTAAAGTTAAGAAGTAATTAAATGTCATGCTATCTTTGTTTACATCAACAAGAGTGAAAGAGACAACGTCAGAGTTTAACAGTACTTAACTTTAATTGACGTCTCTGAGTACTGCAGTTATTATTATTAACTAACAACGCATGAAATAAACAATAGAATAGAGATTCAAATAAATTAATACACAAATAAATCTAAAAAATTTCAGTCTGCCTGCCGTTCCATATTTTCAAATTTAACATTTCAATAACCCATGTAAGGTTACCACAGATTAGTTGACTAAAATTATGATTTTGTACCAGCCCACTATACTGAACAACTTCCCAAAAGTAATATTGTGCAATGTGCAATAATTAATTTTACTTCTACATATTATTTCAATCACTATTGTGAGTATATTGGATGACTTTTAATTACTTAGCGAAGATTAAGGCGACTACAGCACCCGATAAAGGCAGCACACATAGGAATAGTGCCATCTCCGTCTCTCAACAGGCCTGGGCCGGCAGTGCGAACAGTGTCGATACACGAAGTTTACGGACTATGAAAGCGTGCGTGCGTAAAAACATGTTCGAAAGTTAGAAAAATGAGATTTATGGAAAGGTAACAGCTTAAATCGAAAAATGCGTTAACTACTTATCGAGAGTGTTCAATCACGAACATTTTGATAGCAAATTCAAGTTCCTTTGTGCATTTTATTATCCTTTTTACAGCTTAAAAGATACAAAATACTGGTATTTAGAGGTGACTTTGTGAGCTTTTTCTATCGAGTCAAAAGTGCTGAATCATGTTTTCAGCAAACTACTTATCTAGTGTATGTCCTGAATATTACCGTAGTATTTTTTCTTCGATTTAATGCATTGCGTCATGCTTATCTACGCATCATAAAATCGTAATTTAGGTGCTGTAGTCGCCTTAAGGATATGAATTAGCCCACGAAATTGAACAACTTTCCCCAAGGAACATAGCTGGACGTGTTAAATGTTTCGCCTCTTTATAAAACTTGTGCTAACAGCCGATTTGCCTGTGCTAACGAATGGGAAGTCGAAGTTTTTTTTAAAAATTTCATATGTCTACAGGTTCCTTGGGAAAAGTTGTTCAGTTTCATAGTACGAATCACCCTAAAAATTTTCGCTAACTAATTAAAGTACATTTAAGGTGAAGATTGTTAAAAAGCTTGCAATGCAAATTGATCAGATTTCCCCCAATTCGTACCTCGTACCTATAGGAGTACCTACATAGATTGTTCTAACTAATACACCTTATATTCAGGCGACGTGTTTGTTAAGTAATATGTAGATATTTAACTACATTTAATTTGCCAATACCTTTAATACTTAAACGTAACTATAAAATTCTCGAATAAACCTCATTGTAAATTATACGTACCGGCCCAATATGGGCATATACTGCACCATTCTGAAAAGCGATGTCGTGATTTTTAAATGAATTTCTTTTTGAAATACTAAAAATAACTGGGTATTTAGGATGCGGTGCAAATAAAGTACGCGCGTCATGATTTAACCTAAGTTAGTATAAATCACCAAGTTAAAATAAATCCGTGACTCGAACCCGAATTAAAAGACCAAAGGTCCGGTCCGTATTACAGAACGCGACAAAGACTCTTGATCTATACTTGAGTAACAGTAGTCTGTCATTTTGATCGTGAGAGAAAGAGACAATCATTACTTAAGTATATATCAAGACTCGAGTCTCCTTCTGTAATAGGTACTGGCCTTTTACCAACATTTTAAATTAGTAAAATTGAGCATATTAAGATTTGGTCTTTTAAGGGGTCATGATAGCGTTATAAGGCGAGTTCAGTTTAAGAACCTAAACTGACCTGCCTCGCATTTAGATAGTTTCCTTAAAGTTCACGTACGCCTCCTGTCGCCATATTAAGAAGTAGACAGTTAGTCGTATAATAATAGGTCTTTACCTATGAAATTGCCGTTTTTCATACAATATTTTTGGAAAACTGAATTTTCCATACCAACGTTTTTGGATTTTTCTCGGGAATGCGAAATCCAAATTTAGCTAAATTTTGTGGGAAGGTTTGAACAACATTAAGTTAATTTTCATCATACTTACTTTATTGAAAGTTGTAACTGTAACAACGGTACAGCAAAAATAAGCAATGAAACGGGCAACGGATGAAACGTGCTATATTTGAGCTTCTTTTTCAGCAAATAAATCTAAATTAAATATGTATTAATTTGACTCAATATCTCCGTTATATGGCTAAGGTTTTAAATAAACAATTTTAGTAATAGCTGTTCAATCAAATAAATTATGAATAAAATAAAGCTTGATAAAAAATCAGCAATTTCATAGGTAAAGACCTATTATAAATCTTTAAACTTTCGCGGTTTGAACACATAACTAAATACTTAAACCGTAGACAGAGAAAAGGTATAGACTGCTGGATATCTTCTTTTTCGGTCGCACAGATAAGGACAAAATTATATCAATTGCACGTGAAAAAAAGAGACAATGCTGGACATTTTTTGTCCCTTAGCGCGTGCCGGTTTTTTCAAGGCCAGCACTTTACTGTGCTGTAACCCGTACGAATTAACTGTGCACCTCGCGCTGTGTTAACAGTACAGCGCGAGGTGCACAGTTAATTCGTACGAGTTACAGCACAGTAAAGCGTAGTACTACGGCCGACTACGGCAGTACTAATATTTTCTGTCCCTTTCGGTGGCACGCTAGGCCGCAGTCTATATCTTTTCTCTGTGTACGACTAAAACGGGTCCCATGACTGCTTGCTGGTACGGAAGGCCGCAACTCAGGTTACCCACACACGTGCACTCTGTGCTGTTGTGCCAAGAGCGGTTTTGCAATGAAAATGGAGTAACCTGATGCGCTGGCCTCTGTAAAACAGCAGTTTACCCGTGACCACGGCGCGTGCAACCGCGTCGAAACAAAGGGAAATAGGTAGGTAAAATCATGAATTATATACGCGAATTTAGACCCCTTTTTGTATTTAATTAGTCGTATAATGTAAACTTATGCCAAATACAGGGTGAAAAAAACCTCCTAGCTATATTCGAAATCCTGAACCAGGATCACTCACAGAACACTTTTTTTTCCTAAACGTAGATACCACTCGGGTGCACCCCCCTCGCGCTACCCGCACCCCTCGCGTGCCTGGTGTAGGAGTAATGTCTACGTTTGGGCAAAAAATGAACTATTCCCATTGAAAATATTTTTTTTTCTTTTCATAAATTTGTTTTTTGAGTGATACTGGTTCAGGATTTTGAATATAGCTAGGAGGTTTTTTATCACCGTGTATACAAAAACTCACCTTTCGTATTATTATTAAACACACAGGAATCATACAGCTGCTTGGCAGTGACCTTTCCATTCCCTCCACATATACCCTCTCCCTCCGACTTGCCTCTTTGCTTCCTCTCTACTTCTAGAAGCTTCTCGATCTCTTCTATCTCTATGTGCTTGATGTCTCCGTTCTGTTTGTGATGTTCTTTGGTATGTTCTTCTTCTTCTCCGGTCGCGAAGAGTTTCTCCACTACGATGAAGACTAGCATGCCGAAGAGGCACCAGAGACCGCATTTTAGTGAGACGTGCTCGCCTTATGGAATATAAATACAGTCACATTGAGAAAAGTACATACAAAGAAATAAGGGAGGGAGAAAAAAATTTTGAAAAATAAAATCCAAAATTTGGAATAGAGAGTTCTATTTCTCAAATAAAGACAAAGAATAGTCGACATCATCCCATTTACGTCCCCACCGAGGGGCACGGGCCTCTCTTCAAAACACGAAGGAGATTTAGTCCATAGTCCACCACGCTGGCACAATGCGGGTTGGTGGAGCACGCGTCTTTCGAAAATGAATTTTCTTGGACGGGCGGGTTTCATCACGATGTTTTCCTTCACCGTTGAGCAAGTGATAATTAGAAATCCATTACATAAATCCGAAATGACGAATTTAGTGGTACAGGCCCGCAGCAGGATTTGAACTCGCGACCTTCGGATTACAAGTCCGGCTCATCACCAACTGGGCTATCACCCTTAAAAAATAAAATTCAAAATTCAATTACTATGCCGAAAAATGCACGATGCCGATTTTTTTTTGGTTTGGTACTCTGTAGCCATTGATTGATCAGTGAAATAGCAGTTGGGGGCTTGCACTTTTGACTTTTCAATTATTTTATCAAAGCAATTAATAATTATTAATAAAGACTTATCACTACATGCATTAGGTCGCGTATTTGTTATCTGTACTTATTACCGTACTTGTGATCTACAAAGTACATATTTATAATAATACAGTATATTATGTAAGACCTATTGATACAATAAAATGTTCAGTAGTGAGTACTTATTCTGTTAAGCCAATAATCGATTCTGCTGCACGAAATCCTTTCTTCCGTGTAATCGATTAAGCTGAACTGGCAGTAAGAGAAGAAGCGCCAGCTGCCTACTCTTCCCAGGCATACTGTAAAAGCTAGTAAGTAGGACGCTAGGGTTTTCCTATATCGTGGGCGAAAGGCCGACAACCTATCACCACTTTACTCATGTTCCATCTATTAGCCTTCAGAATGTATGTCAAATGTGGCGTCAAGTTTGGTCGGCCGGTCCTGGGTTCGATCCCCAGTCGGGGCAAACATTTGTGTAAAAAGCAGATGTTTGTTCTCGGGTCATGGGTGTTTGTGTTTGTCTTTATGTATGTTCCAAGGGACCCACGACACAAGGGAAAACCTTAGTGTGGGCCTTTGAGTGTGTAGCGTTAAAAAAAGTGATTCCGGAAGATTTTCAATCAGCTGATCGCAAGAGTTGTACGATGGATAAGGCGATATTTTTTGTTCCTTGGGAAAGTTGTTCAGTTTCGCAGGCTGATTAACGTTTAATTTTCGCAAACTAATTTAAAATCACCTAAAATATCCCTGACAAAAAATATAAAACGCTCACCCATCATGACATGGTGCTTAACTGATCGATGCTACTGGGCATTAAACGCTCATAAATCAAAATTAACGTAACAGTGCGAATGACCAGACTAAATAAAAAAAAATCTGTGACTAACCGTGACGCCTCAGTTCATTCTTTATCATTATCATACACCGTTTATTTACAACTAAGTGTATCATAATGACAAAAAAAGAAACGTCACCTCACCACAACCGGTTTGTTTACCTACACTTGGAACACAAAACTTATGCTATACTTACTTACTATATTATACACATTCATTGATTACGAGTTACCGTGACTCATTGAAATGTAGGTGATGTTTATGTGAACAAGTCTAGAGTAGAATTTCTGATTATCTGTTAGACAAGCAGCCATGGGAATAAATTGCTCAGCTCCAGAGTTATTTAGATCAGTGTTTTTCAAACTGTGGGTCGCGACCCCCAGGGGGGTCGTGAAGCCTTACTCGGGAGGTCGCAGGTAAAAGAAAAAGACAAAAATTTGTAAATCTTATACTAAACTAAGCGGTTATAGCCCAGTTGGTAATGAGCCAGACTTGTAATCCGAAGGTCGCGGGTTCAAATCCTGGTGCGGGCTTGTACCACTAAATTCGTCTTTTCGGATTTATGTACGGATTTCTAATTATCACTTGCTCAACGGTGAAGGAAAACATCGTGATGAAACCCGCCCGTCCAAGAAAATTCATTTTCGAAAGACGAGCGGTCCACCAACCCGCATTGGGCCAGCGTGGTGGACTATGGCCAAAATCCCCTTCCTGTTTCGAAGGGAGGCCCGTGCCCCTCGGTGGGGACGTATATGGGCTGGTAAAAAAAATACTAAACTAAGACAATTTTAGTGAAAAGGCTGTGTCTGTATAATGATGCCTCCCGCCGCCTTCCGGGTCTACCCCGCAGCAAACTCTTTTAATTGTGTTTTAAAATCTCCGAAGTAGTACATAGATTTGGCCTAAAAGGGTCTTAGGGACCTTAGGGAGTGGCCAGAACTTTATATGATCCAAAGGGGTTGCGAATTCAAAAAGATTGAAAAACACTGATTTAGATATTAAGTCAATTAAAATTCGAAATAAGGAAAGTATGACTGACTCAAAAAGAGCGACCCTCGGAGTTTCTTGCCTATTCTTCTGTAGAGAAAGATTGTACCTTTGTGAATAGGCGCAATGTTAAAAATGTAATTCACTATTTTGACGTATTTAAGCAACATTCTGTATGTTCTATGAAATATAGCTATTTTTAAGTTTGAGTTCTAGATTAGACTTCATTTCTCGTCAATTCAGTTCAATTCTTTCAAACATGACGACCACAATTGTGATTTTGCCCATGTCTGAGTATTTAAACAAAATTAAAATATAGAATAGTGATGTCGTAATTTTTTATTATTATTAAGAGATGGGTTAACTCTTGACCCCCAATCTTGACAAAGGTCAAAGATGAGGTCGACGATGGAGCGAATCAACACAGAAAATACCAATTAAGGCACTGGTACTCCCACGCACCGACGGAACACAGAAGCTGTTTGGCGTCGTACTTCGGTAGGAGGGTGGTCGCGAACCAGACGGCCCTTTACAGAGCCTACCACACCGCATGAGACCATAGGACGACATCTCAGATTCAGAAAAAAATGAAGTGTCGTTGCCTGGGATGAATTACTAGGAGGCACGTCTCATTTGTGTTTCCTTAGTCGCCTCTTACAACACCCACGGAAAGAGATGGGGTGGTGTTATTCTCAACCGATCACCAGACACGGATATTTTAATATCGAGTGAGGAATCATTTACGGGTTGCCTCAGTACGTTCGAGCCTCGTTTCGCCGAATTTGGCCAAAGCCCAAGCCCTTGTAAAGACCCTCGAATTTCTTTACCAATTTTTGTAGTCTATAACTGGTAGAAACAAAGTGAATCTTTTGAAATGTGTACCTAAAATCACAACAAAAGAAATGAAACATTACTGTTGTCGCATTATCACGATAGCAAACGCCTACGTTTGGAACGCAAAACCTCTACGCTGCTATTAATACGCGCACAATTATTATGAGCAATCAGTCGACAACATACATTTGCGGCCTTCGAATCGATTTCGTATGTCAACTGCGTAAGCTCAGCGGTAAATGTAAGTTTGCGATTCAATGTTTCAAGTTTTCAATCGTAATAGAATTATTATTTTTTATCATTTTCTTTGAGAGGTTTGCCTGAGCTGTGAGCCTGTGAATTCCAAGCTTACAACAACGACGAAAGTATAGTTCAGGTGGAAGTTAGTTAAAATGAGCGTCCGTTCCCACTAGTTCCATTGATAGAACTAGTTGGAAATTTTTGTCCAAATAGTTCCATTGCTTTCTGTTTCTTGAAAAATGTAACTAACTGGACCATTTTGTCCAACTAGTTCTATGACGAAAATTGTTTTCATAAAAAAGCAGGAAAAAAGTGCAATTTAGTAACGAGCACACGTTTTTCGATGTTGCAAAGTAAACACACTATCCTGACTAGGCTATAAAACGTGCTAAAAACCCAGAACTACAACCAGCTTTGCCATTTTGATATTAAAATCCGCTGGGTTATTAAGACACTAGTTGTGTGTATATTGAATAATTATTTTTCTATCCAAATGAAAAGGTTTAATAATAATATTATTAATTGTTTGAGTGTATGACTTCGTTGCTTGGTCATTGTGTGGCTGTGTATTTAAGATGTTAGGATCCGTACTCAGCGTGTTTTCTATTTCAATTAATGTGCAACTTCTGTTCTAATTTCTCTTAGGCGATCCTCAGTCAGGTACTTGTTCATTATAATTAATCTTCTTTGATCTGCAATTCTTTGTTTAGAAATGTGTGAGAGATGAGGGAAAGTATTGATAAACTGTTGATGTAAAGATTTTCTTTAAGCTGTTCTGTTTGTTTCTATTCTTGTGATTCTATAGTAAGCTCTTATTATATTTTCATTATGTTCGTTGGTCCAACTCATACGTTGACTGCTTTGAGTTTGTGTGTGTGAATCTACTTGGTCGGTTCTTTGCAAGAGCAATGCGACTTCAGCTCGTATTTCGTTAAGTGTGGAATGCGGCAATAGTTTATTTGTCATTCGAAACTACGTACGGGTCCCATTTCTGAGTATAGGACGCCTTTGGTCACTGATTCTTTGTTTGCTAGCATTCATTTCAGAGTATTTTGCTGTAAATTCTTGGTGTAGTTTGTCTAAGTATCCTCGCGTATTATTTTCCAAATTTGTAGTAATAAGATACGTGCGCTATATGAGTTTGTTAATGTCTTCTGACCATATTTTTCGCACACGAATTGAACCGTAAAAAGCTTGTTTAAAAAAAGATTTTTTTACCTTTAGTAGCGGCGAGGTCGTTCTGCCAGGCCTCTGGTAGCAGATGTAAGAACACGTCTCCTAATAGACCACCGACTGCGAAGCTGAGCAGTATTCTTAAAGTGGCTGCACCAGCTGAAAAAATAGACATATTTATTGTTAGACCTTGCCATGGGAAATACAGCGCGGGTGTATGGAATCGAAGTAAAGTCTTCTTAACTTACATACATTTAACCCTTACTAAACGTGTTATAAATATGAATGTAAGTTTGTTTGTTACGCTTTCACGCCTAAACTACTGAACCGATTTTGATTTTGGTACAGAGATAAATTAGACCTTGGAAAAGGACATAGGCTACATTTTATCCCACAGCTGGACACGATATGACCTGTAGTCCACGCGGGCGGAGCCGCGGGCGGAAAGCTAGTTTACAAATAATTTTAGGGAAAGAAAATGTTCGGCGCGTATGGGACTTGAACCCACGACCCAGGTTAAGATTTTCTAGTGCTTTTACAAACTGGGCTATCGTGCCTACAATTCAAATGGTGAAATTTCTGATTCCCTTCTTCTTATCGTGTAGGTATAGTCAAGTGTGTGGCGAAGTTGTCTAACCCTGGTGTCAGAGTTTTCATACCGCAGTCCGCACAATGGCCTTTGACTTGGTTTTAACGACTGTAGTCAATCGACAACCGACAGCTTAACATGCCTTCCGAAGCACGGAAACATTCGTGATAAATTGCCACTTTGGTCACCCATCAAGTTCCCTGCCTCTGTGTACGTTGCTTAACCTCACTGATCGGTTGAGATCAGCGAGAGCCACTGGGCTACGAGCGCTTCAGGGTAGCTGTAATGAATTTCGCCAAACATTTTTCTTTCCCTAAAAATATTTGTGAATATCCCTCACGCGGGTAAGCGTTTTAAAAATACCAACACATTTATTTCTCTACTCTACCAGCCCATATACGTCCCCACCAAGGGGCACGGGCCTCCCTTCGAAACACGAAGGGGATTAGGCCATAGTCCACCACGCTGGCCCAATGCGGGTTGGTGGACCGCTCGTCTTTCGAAAATGAATTTTCTTGGACGGGCGGGTTTCATCACGATGTTTTCCTTCACCGTTAAGCAAGTAATAATTAGAAATCCGTACATAAATCCGAAAAGACGAATTTACAGGCCCGCACCAGGATTTGAGCCCGCGACCTTTGGATTACAAGTCCGGCTCATTACCAACCTATCACCCGGGCTAACACATTTATTTACTACATTAAAATACAAAAGTCTTTGTTACATTTTATTCTTCAAGGGCAGTGACATCAGCTGATTTAACTTAAGTTATACAATCAAGCTCAATGTTATACATAATTATACATACACAAGTAATAAAGACTGTCTTGTGGACACAAACTCATTTTGCGGGTTCAAAAAATAATTTGCATACAAAATAATGCAAACATCGCAAAATAAAATTTGTCAAAAGCGGTTTGATTCATTGGTTAATTAAAAACGTTGCCTTTAAACCGACCGTTCCCAGGTTCAATTCCCAGTAAGGGCAAACATTTGTGATAAAGTAGATGTTTGTTCTCGAGTCGGTGTTTGTGTTATAGATGTTACTTTTGCATTTATGGTATATACACACACCGGCACATTTAGCGGAACAACTTCTGTTTTTCATACAATCGACTTAGCTTGGGAATTCTAAAAATACCTATACGATTTACGTGCGTAACTGCACTGTTTTTTGCAAATAATTTTTTAAAATGGTCTTCTCTCTTTTTTTTACAAAAACTAACAAAAAGCCTAAAATCTCTCATGTAGTCAATAGAAAAAAAAACTCTTTAAACATTTCATACGAAGTTGTATGAAAAGTTTTTTGCCATGTTATCTTTTGGCCTTGCGGCACATTCTTGAAAACTTCTTGTATGTTTTATATTTGATTTTAACAGACAAATATTTTGGCCTAAACTAAGCGTAAAATTTTAATAACAGCATCAATTAAAAATCTCAATTTATAAACTCTAAAGTTGACTTAATTGTATGAAAAACATAAGTTGTTCCGCTTAATTTGCCGGTGTGTGTATTAGTGTGGATTCAAGGTCCATATTACAGAACGCGACTCAGACTGTGATCTATACTAAAGTAGCAGTCGTCTTTGTCATTTTGATAGCGGGAGAAAGATACCATCAATACTTAAGTATAGGTCAACACTTGTGTCTCCTTCTGCAATACGGGCCTAGAATGATTTATCGTTACAGATGTGTACTTGAGACTATGTCCTTACTTTGAGGTGTGTTGAACTCAGTATTCAGTTTATCTGAGTAAAGATTAGATTGTTGTTAGACCGACGGGATGATTGATTGCCTGTTTTCTTTGTTACTAAGTTGCTTCTGGCGATTTCTTATCAGATTCAAAAACATTAAACAATGTTTTTGATATGTATTTATCTAACACAGGGAAAAAGAGGACTGTAATCCGAAGACTGGCACTTACTTTGACTTATTTTAAGTAACATCCTATATTTGTGAACATCTTTCCACCCTCCTACCGAAGTCCGACGCCAAACAGCTTGCTGTGTTCCGTCGGTGCGTGGGAGTACCAGTGCCTTTATAGGCATTTTCTGGGTTAACTCGCTCCATCGTCGACCTCATCTTTGACCTTATGGTCAAGATTGAGGTCAAGAGTTAACCCATCTTATAATTAAAAAAAAGACTGGAAATGAAAAAACCCTTTTTCATGTTTAACCTAATAAACTCTTTATTAATAAACTAGCATCCCGCTCGGGACTTCGTTCCCGTGGGAATTCGTGAAAATTATGTAGCCTATGTTACTCAGGGATAATGTATAATGTAGCATCCTTATGGTGAAATAATTTTTCAAATCGGTCCAGTAGTTTCGGAGCCTATTCGTTACATAAAAAAATACAAATCTTTCCTCTTTATAATATTACTAGCATCCCGCTCGGGACTTCGTTCCCGTGGGAATTTAGAAAAGTTATGTAGGTTATGTTATCAGGGATAATGTAGCATTCTAATGGTGAGAGAATTTTTGAAATTGGTCAAGTAGTTTCGGAGCCTATTCGTTACATACAAAAATACAAACATACAAAAATACAAATCTTTCCTCTTTATAATACAACACATCAACGCGGTCTAGGGATATTGCACGATTTTTCATACAAACGAGGTCTGTTTGAGAAGCTACAATAGCATACTCCAGATAGATGGAGTGCTATAATTTTAAGACGATCAAGTGCTAAACCTGAATTTTAAATTCTTGTCAATAAATTTTGTTTTACTTGAAATTGGTGAAAACGTGACGAAAATGAAAAAAAAATTCGCGTAAATTCGACTATTTTCATACAAAAAGCAGGCAAAAAGTGCATTTTCGTTTTCGTTTCCGTCACGTTTTCACAAATTTAAAGTAAAACAAAATTTATTAATTAGAATTGAAAATTTAGGTTTAGCACTTGCTTGTCTGAAAATTATAGCCCTATATGTATTTTGAGTATGCTATTATAGCTTCTCAAACAGACCTCTTTTGTATGAAAAATCGTGCTATATCCCTAGACCGCGTTGATGTGTGTATTATATAGATTTAGTTAATTGCCAAATGGTTCTTTAACTAAGCATTTGGTAATCTGCCTACTCCGTTATGAGATACAGGCGTGAGAGTTTATAAAAGAAAAATCCCAATTTCAATTAAAACGTAAAATGTTGAAGCAAACATGGAAACATAAAGCATCTGTTTAAACCAACGTGATGTCAATAAAAAAGTAAATAGACGTGTCTTCATAACAGCATTAAGTAATAATTATTATATTAATTATCTTACAGATCATTTAATTAAAGGTAATTCGATGAAGGAAGGAGGCGATGAAAATCAGCTCATTTATTGGGTGACTTAGAGAAAATTAAGGATATGAATCAGCGCACGAAAAGAGGTGGCTCCTCCTTATAAAACTTAACAACTTTCCCAAGGAACATAGGTCAAAATATGAAAAAAAAAAACAACGGGTTGCACTCCGGGAGTGCCGGCAGAAGTGAAAACTTGAACATATATTACTTCCTCGCGGTCTAAGAACTTTTCACTTCACCCTCCGTCTTACGAATTTTCGATCAGGGTCACGTGACCCTGACGCGAGTTTACAATTTTTACTTACCTATCCAAAAAGTGCACAACGCCACTAAAGAAGTTTTCACTTCAAAAATTCGCCTCTCCATACATCTTGTCCGATCAGGCTGATTTGCTTTCGAGTGGGGAATCGATGTTTCTAGAATTTCATATAAGTTCCTTGGGGAAAGTTAAAAAACGTAAAACGAATGTTTATTTTTATTTTATTAAAGTTAATGCCTGCTATCAATCGAAAACAGCCGGGAGCGAACCGAAGCACGGAAACGCTCGTGATAAAATGCCACAGTGGGCACCAATAAGGTAACATCGACCCATGTTTTTTGCTTAACTTCACTGATCTATTATGAGCTCCATTGGGCAACGAAAAGCTTATAAAAATCTGTGCGTATTTCATAATCCAGTTACTTATAATATCACCAATAGAATTAAGTTGTAAAATCCTATAAATCTTTTATAATAAAAAGATATCTGAATGCAATTTCAACAAACGCCACTAGATAGTGATTTACTAATAATGTTAATGATTGAATTGTTATCTAAAGATATGGAATTACATGTGTAAGACTCGTGCAATCGATTTTGTGTAAGTTAATAGATAATATCGACTGTAATAACTGATTGAGAATAAGCCTTCATTGAATAAATCGTATTGTACTTTTGTTGCACACCTGCATTTTCACCTGAAAACATTGGATCAGACATCAGCCAATACCATTTGTTTTTAACCCCCGACATAAAAAGGGGGTGTTATAAATTTGACATGTGTATCTATGTCTGTCTGGGACATTGTACGGACGGCCGCAACTCAGGTTTCTACACGCGGTTGTTGTGATAAGAGCGGTTTTGCAATAAAAATGGAGTAACCTGGTGCGCTGGCCTCTGTACCTCCTAAACCAGGGTTTCCCAACCAGTGAGGCGCGCCCCCCTTGGGGGGCGTCGAGCGGTTCAAGGGGGGCGCAGAGGTCCCTGATTTCTGCCTATAAAAAAAATTACTTTTTTATAGTTGATTATCTATTGAATAGATTCTATCCTATTGTCATATGAATAAAAATAAACACTCTCATTTTTATCACTTTATCATTGTTTGTTTAATTTTCTTATATAAACTCCCAATTTCAGCCCCTAGAGGGGGCGTAGGATTATTACAAAAAATTTGGCATATTGCCTTTTAAATAGAAAACTCAAGATTTGGCTTTCTTTTGCCTTCATTAAAATGAAGACTTTGAATGAAAGAAATTACTTAAGAAATGGCTGTGTGGCTGTATGGCTCCGACCTTTGCCTATCCGGATGGATGAAAAAAATTACTACTACTTAGCTCAACGTTAGGTGAGGCGCATAGGTTAAAACGTTGGGAACCCCTGTCCTAAACGGATAGACCGATTTCAGTGCGGTTTTTTGTTTGAAAGCTGACGTAAGGTGATTCTTAGCCGAGTTGAAGTTACTTAGGTATATTAAAAGTTATAAAATTTGTATCAAGTGAGACAATTTTTTTTAATTTTAGAGTTATATTTCTGTAGCGCTCGGAGCCCAGTGGCGCTCGCTGATCTCAACCGATCAGTAAGGTTAAGCAACGTACACAGAGGCAGGGAACCTGATGGGTGACCAAAATGGCAATTTATCACGAGCGTTTCCGTGCTTCGGAGGGCACGTTAAGCTGTCGGTCCCGGCTGTTGTCGATTGACTACAGTCGTTAAAACCAAGTCAGAGGCCGTTTGGCGGTTTGAAAACTCTGACACCAGGGTTAGCCAAGCCAGCCACACACTTGACTATACCCACACAATAAAAAGAAGAAGATTTCTGTATTTGCGAACTAAGCTTTATATTACTTTTTGTTTTGATATTATACATTAAAGGAAAACATTGTGATTAATGAAGTCGGAAATCCGAGAAAATTTAGTTTTTGCAGCCGGCCTAACCTAACCCACCCGCATTTTGGCTAGCATTTGAACTATGGCCTCAATCTCCCTTCACTACTTCCAAGGGAAGCCCGTGATCCTTTGGGAACGTATATAGACCGATAAATAACTGACTATGTCCGGCACTTCGTTCCCATGGGAATTTGCGAAAATAAGTGTATTTTGTTACTGCAAAGTTTCATGAAAACCCGTCCAGTCTTTTTTGCAAGAAGGAAAAATAAACATCCAACCATATATTCATCTATACCAGTGTTTTTCAATCTTTTTGAATTCGCGACCCCTTTGGATCATATAAAGTTCTGGCGACCCCTCAAGGTCCTAAGACCCTTTTAGGCTAAATCTATGTACTACTTCGGAGATTTTAAAAACATAAAGAAAGAGTTTGCCGCGGGGTAGACGGGAGGCATCATATTATACAGGCACAGCCTTTTCACTGAAATTGTCTTATTTTAGTTTTAGATTTACAAATTATTGTCTTTTTCTTTTACCTGCGACCCCCTGAGTTAGGCTTCACGACCCCCCTGGGGGTCGCGACCCACAGTTTAAAAAACACTGATCTATACTCTTAAACTTTCACATTTATATATGGAGTCTCTTTTCTTACAAATTCACCACAAAAACGAATAAACTTGATGCGCAAAACTACGTTAGTACTATTATTTATTCTGTGGCAAAACCTTAAAAACCGTAATGACTGTCAGAAGCTGCAGATCAAACGCTGTGTTTGTCACACTTTGAAAAGTGTGACATCAAAAAATGGGTTACGCAGAAAGAGATGGCGTTAAAGTAACCTATCTCTTACTATCTTGTAGGAACTCACATGTTTGCATCTCTTTCAAGAGTGCTGTGACGTCATAAGTACTCCGTCTATCTATAGTGTGTAGGTATGGTCTAATCTAAATTACCTATTTTTTAAGATTCCACTAACAATGGCAGTGGACTCATAATGGGCGTTTCCCCACTGGACGGCACGGCGGCCGGCGCCGGCAACGGTGAGAGTGACAGAGCTATACTAGGAAAAGAGACAGACTACCGATTTCTTGCTTCCTAGTATAGCTCTGTCACTCTCGCCGTCGCCGGTGCCGGCCAGTCGGGAAACGCCCAATGGGCGACGGCGACGGCGAGAGTGACAGAGCTATACTAGGAAGCAAGTATCTCTGTCACTCTACTACCTACCGACTACCGATTTCTTGCTTCCTAGTATAGCTCTGTCACTCTCGCCGTCGCCGTCGCCGGTGCCGGCCAGTCGGGAAACGCCCAATGGTGCCCACTTCATCTGGTCACCATATTCATTCAACCGCCTTTGAGGCACAATTCATTAGTGGAATAGACGAATAGACGACTGAATCGCAATTGAACCGCAGCTGGGGGGCTACCACCTAAGCGAATCTGATGCTGGGTAAACGAATGAAACGTAGTCGATTGCTTCTTTATAAGGAGACCTTGATTAACGATATGAACCAAACACAGCAATGTACATCATTCCATTCGTTCAATCACATTCAACCGCCTTTGAGGCACAATTCATTAGTGGAATAGACGAATAGACGCCCAGAAAGTAGAATTTTATATTTTATAGATTAGATAAGTTCTCTTACAATATTTTTTTTCTAACACAAAACTTGGAACACGAAACCTAGACGTACCAGTAGCTGTAGTTAGACATTACTATGTGTTGATTTAAATGAATCACTTATTTTGACTAGGGCTCGTTCAACAATTACTTGATCACCAGAAGGGGGGGGGGTCGGGTGCTTGTATATACATCTGGATTATTTGGGGGGGGGGAGGAGAGAATCCATGATTACGTCATCATTTTATAACTTGTTAGCTAAAGAAATTTTCTAAAAAACTAAAAAGATGTTGCACTCAAGCTAGAAATACTTTTAATTCTTTCACATAATAAACAGCAAACATTTTAAGCACGGACGAAGATTACGTAATCAAGGCGAGGGGGGGGGGGTTAAAAACAAAATATTACGCTGTGATCACATAGGGGAGGGGGGGTTAAAAAAACGGCCTAAAATGATCACGTAATTGTTGAACGATCCCCTATCATAAGAATTATTTAAATATTGAGCACGAGTTGTGATAACTAATTATGTGATATTAATAACGCAGTGCCACAATTTAGGAAACCAAGCTCTTTCTAAATTAAACCATATTACCTACTACGAGTACATTCTTCTTCTTATCATGTAGGTATAGTCAAGTGTGTGGCGAACTTGGCTAACCCTGGTGTTACAGTTTTCAAACCGCACTATGACCTCTGACGAGTTGGAGATTTATTTTTTATTTTATTATAAGATGGGTTAACTCTTGATCTCAATCTTGACCATAAAGGTCAAAGATGAGGTCGACGATGGAGCGAGTTAACCCAGAAAATGCCTATAAAGGCACTGGTACTCCCACGCACCGACGGAACACAGCAAGCTGTTTGGCGTCGGACTTCGGTAGGAGGGTGGTCGCGAACCAGACGGCCCTTTACAGAGCCTACCACACCGCATGAGACCATAGGACGACACCATGAGACCAGATGTATAAGTCATAATACCTTTGTCCTTTTGGGTAGGCAGAGACCACAGATTACCACGAAGTACGATCCAAAACATTTCGATTCCTCTAGAATTTTAGATCCATATTTCACGTCATACAAACTCGTCCGATTAGGGTGCTAATAACACGGCCTTTTCTATTCTTAAAGCAAAGTCCCACGACGCTAGCGAAAGCTTGGTGTAGGTCTTTGAGTGGCGTAAAAAGAACAAAAGCAGCGGTCAGAAAAATGGCGCTGCGTAACATTAGGCAGTGATAGCCCAGTTGGTAATGAGCCAGACTTGTAATCCGAAGGTCGCGGTTCAAATCCTGATGCCGGCCTGTACCACTAAATTCGTCTTTTCGGATTTATGTACGGATTTCTAATTATCACTTACTCAACGGTGAAGGAAAACATCGTGATGAAACCCGCCCGTCCAAGAAAATTCATTTTCGAAAGACGAGCGGTCCACCAACCCGCATTGGGCCAGCGTGGTGGACTTTGGCCTAAACCCCCTTCGTATGTTTCAAAGGGAGGCCCGTCAAAATTCTTTTTTGTTCAAAAGAGTATACTCCAGAGGTGGTCCCATATAAATTTTATCGAAAATAATTGAGCGCTTTTAAAAAAATCAACAAAAACAAAAAATACTACAAACCAGAACGTCATCTAAATAAATGAGTGACATTTTCGTTAGTGGTTATCTGCTAATAAGCATTGTAGTCTGCAAAACATACTAGTTATCTAAGAGTTATCTACTTCGTGCGAACTATTGTTGGGATTGAAGTCGGTGACTCATACGTTTTTAACTTGGAAAATTATTTGCAAATTAATTTCGATTGGCGGCTGTGGCACTGCCAGTCAAAGTAGCTGTCATCAAATATATGTTTTGATTTCGATTGTCATGCCACCGTCATTGATTAGCAATGATCGGAATAGGTAGTGCAATTTTCGGTCAATGACCCCAAACATTATATTAACATGGATACGCTTAGTGGGGAGTGGATATTCTTGGTGGGAACTTGAAAATTCGTTACGATCAAAAAATTTTATATGGGAAAACACGAAAAAAACTTATTTTTAAATGTTACTAGTATATACAGAAAAAAACAGGAAATAATTTAAAAAAAACTAAAGAAAGGATTGGTAAGTACCTACTTGCAAGATTTCTCTTTAAATTTCTGTATGTTCCATATTGTAAATACTGAAAACCATACTAGGAAATCAAGGATAAGGATTCATTTGTAAGATACAAGAATATTCTTAAAATAACATTGTCATAATTTTTAAAGTTTGGTTAGCCTAATTTTATCATAAAACAATGTTAGTTGAGTAAATTAATTTAAATTTATATATATATGCGATAATATTTGAAAACTTTCAAGTTACAAATATAACAATCCCCACCTAGTGGGTATTTAATGGCATATCAATGTTAAGATAATGTCATGAATTCACACTAAATTGCACTACCTATTCCGATCACTATTGATTAGAGGAACAGACGCTCGTGTCACTGTCTCGTATCTGTCTCTTTCTTGTATTTTCAAAACAACTTACTGATTCGAATAAGATAATAGAAGCACCCGTACGTACATGACCACGTCCTTTAGCAAAAGTGTACCGGCTAATGGCAAGAAAGAGAAAAGGAAAAAAAATAAACCGGCCAAGTGCGAGTCGGACTCTATAAAACCCATTATCTCTATAAAAGCGGTAAAAAAATTACGTTTGTTGTTTGGGAGCCCCCTTAAATATTTAATTTATTCTACTTTTTAGTATTTGTTGTTATAGCAGCAACCGAAATACATGATCTGTGAAAATTTCAACTGTCTAACTGTCATGGTTCATGAGATACAGCCTCGGACAGACTTATCTATAAAAACGAGCAAAAAAATCACGTTTTTTTATATGGGAGCCCCCTTAAATATTTTTTTTATTTTGGTTTTTAGTATGTGTTGTTATAGGGCCAATAGAAAAGCATCATCTGCGAAAATTTAAACTGTCTAACTAACACGGTTCATGAGATACAGCCTGGTGACAGACGGACGGACAACGAAGCCTTAGTAATAGGGTCCCGTTTTTCCCTTTGGGTACGGAACCCTAAAAAGAACAAATGCTAAACCCAAACAATAAGAGACACTTAATTTTCCTGTTCATAAGTTATCAATTGGCACACATTTTAGCCAATGTTTACATTTATTTATATACCAACATGTTTATTGTTTACTAAGGAATATGAACTTTATTTCGTGTTTATCACAGAAGAGACATAATGCAAGCTCCTAGTAGAGAAATAAAACAATCTATTTTTATAGTTCTTTATCTGGAAAGGTTAAAATAACAAGTACTATCTTTTTTCTGCGTCTGCGAAAGAGTTGTCTGGCTCTAAACTTCAAAATTACTGTTGGGCATGTAGCTATGTTACTCAGAGATACTGTACGAGTAGCTACGTTACTCAGCCTATGTTACTTAATACGCCGGGTCAGATAGGGTTGAGGGTCAAAAAAAAAAACCCAAAGCTGGTTTTTGGTATGTACGTTCCTACAGGTCCTAGAAGTAAGATCCTAGAGTTCCTCACATGGGGAGTGCCGGCGTCCCCCCCTCCCACCTCCCAAAAGGTCCCTTTTTCCAGTTATTGTTGTTTTATTCAAAATCTAAGCATGCTAGGCTCAAACTGTCAAAGAGTCAAATAATCTGTATTAAAATACCTATCGATCGATGTAACAATCATTTTCGTAGAGCCTTTATTAATTATACTGTGATTGATCAAAGTCCGAAAAAAAATTCAAAATGCGTTTTTTCCTCAAACTTTGCAATTTTCTCAAAAAACTGTGTGAGCTATGCCAAAGTTGTCTATGAACAAATTGTGCCTTATATATTAGTCTACAAAATGAGACACTATTTTTGAAAATCGCAATATTATTTAAAAAGTTACAGAATTTTTTATCTTACAAAATACAAGATTCCAAATTACATAGTAGTTAAATACAGTGGTACATGGGGTATTTAATACTAAAATGTCGAGTTATAATATTTTAGTTAGTAAGAACAGTAATTACCCAATGCGTCCATACAAAAACCACTGTTATAATGTTACTAGTTGCAATACTAAAATTTTAAAAAGAAAAAATATTTTTTTTTTGTTATTAATTTTATGATTTTCGTAAAAACTATTACAGGGACATCAAAAGTTTCAACAAATACATTAATTATGGATAGATTATGTACGTATCTTTAAAATAAGATTCTATTTACTTCAATCGCCAGAGAAATAGAAAAGTTACAGATGGTTTTTTTTTACGAATTTCTCACTAATGAGGTAGGTAGTAGTAAAAAAAAATTATTACATGGAATAAAAATATCATAATTACAAATGTAATCATATCATTATATTGTGTATTAAATTACCTATCCAACCGTATAAAAATCGTTATCATAGAGCCATTACTTTTGTCACAATACTTGGACAAAGTTTTAACAAAAAATGCAAAATGCGCTTTTTTCCTCAAAGTTTGCATATTTCTCTGAAAATTATGCGATCTATGGAGAAGTCGTCTATGAACACATTGTGCCCCATATACTTATCTACAAAATGAGACCCTATTTTTGAAAATCGCTCCATTATTAAAAGAGTTACATTATTTTTTATGTGACGAAAAATATGGCTCTAAAATACATAGTAGTTTATAACATTGATACATGATGTACCTAATACTAAAATGTCGAAAATTTTTACTTTAGTTAGTAATTACAGTAATTACCTAATATGTATATACAATAATCATTGTTATAAAGTCTCTAGGTTTAATACTTAAATTCTACAAAGTTTTTTTGTAATTTTTTTTTATATGAATTTCGTAATTTTCGGAAAAACTATTACAAGCACATAAAAAGTTTCAAATGATGTACATGTTTTGGAATGATTATGTACGTATCTTTAAAACAAGACCCTATTTACTTAAATCGCTAAAGAAATAGAAAAGTTACACATGATTTTTTACCCAAATGCTCAGTAATGAGATAGGCAGTAGTAAATAAAAATTATTATATGGAATAACAATAGCATAATTACTAATCATATAATGTCATTGTATTGTGTATTGAATTACTTATTCAACCGTGTAAGAATCATTATCATAGGGCCATCACTTTTATCGCAATACTTGAACAAAGTTTAAACAAAACAAAAAAACTTTTTGCAGGACTACTTGATTTAACTAAGATCATATTCGCGTTTACCAGTAAAAAACATAGTCTAAATACTTGCAAGTCTAAGAAAAAGCTTTACAGTAGTAAAAACGCGGGATAAAACTGTAAAACAACAAGTCAATGCAGAGAGGCTTTTAATCGTTAATGTCATCTTCACTTGGTACACACGAATGCCACACGAGGAACCGCGGCAACGTGCACACATGATGCTGCATTTCATACCAGCTCGCCTGCATTCACACCTATTTCCGCACTCATTCTTACAGCCACAAGTAATTAAATTTAATAGATGATCTGGGGCAGGTGGGAGCAATGCACTGACTGGTTCCAAACGTTCTCCCCGTTTTTTCCAACTCCAATCCTGTGGATCTGTGACTTTTGAATGTTAATTTTTTTTTATTTTTCGTTCAAAATAAACATCTCTGTTACTTTTCTATTTTTTTGGCGTTTGAAGCAAATAGGGTCTTATTTGAAGATACGTATGTAATAATTCCGTAAAAGTACCTAAATGTAAATGTGTTCTTTGAAACAATAATAGTTTCTGAGACAATAACGAAATTTATAAGAATGTATTATTCATATCTTTGTAGAGTTTTAGTGTTGAAAACCTGTGACTTTAAAAACAATGATTTTGGTATGGATACATTGGATAACTACTGTACCTACTAAAACATAAATATCCGATAATTTGGTATCAGGTACCCCGCCATGTATCGTTCTGTATGTATTTACGAATTTTGTATTTCACTTCATCAGATAAAATACTGTAACTTTTTAAATAATATTGAGATTTTCAAAAATAGGGTCTCATTTTGTAGAATAATATACAGGGAACAATGTGTTCATAGACAACTTTGGCATAGCTCACACAGTTTTTTGAGAAAATTGCAAACTTTGAGGAAAAAACGCATTTTGAATTTTTTTTTGGACTTTGAACACTTACAGTATAATAACTAAAGGCTCTACGGGAATGATTATTACATCAATCGATAGGTATTTTAATACAGATTATTTGACTCTTTGACAGTTTGAATCTAGCTTCTTTAGTTTTTGAATAAAACAACAATAACTGGAAAAAGGGACCTTTAGGGGGGTGGGAGGGGGGGACGCCGGCACTCCCCATGTGAGGAACTCTAGGGTCTTACTTCTAGGACCTGTAGGAACGTCCATACCAAAAATCAGCTTTGGGTTTTTTTTTTGAGGTCGCCCTAATAGCTCAACCTATCTGACTCGTGGTATAAAGATACTGTAGTACTGTAATGGTGAAAGAATTTTTCAAATCGGTCCAGTAGTTTCGGAGCCTATTCAATGCAAACAAACAAACAATCAAATCTTTTCTCATTATAATATTAGTATAGTCAAGGAAATAATAGTACAAACAAAGACATGGACAAATTCTGACACCATTCTACCCTAAGTGACTATATGCCACCGAATCTATGTCAGCATATTTTTTTTGCAGAAACATTCTCGACCGAATACGAGCCGTGTAGCTGTATAAAGCAGACCCAAGCCCAAAAGCTAAGAGCTCTGCGCGTTCCTAACAAGAAATATAAAATAAAAGGTTACGTACCAAGCACTGAATTAGGAACTAGCCACATAGCAACGTATTTTTAAACAAAAACAACAGATGAATAAAGAAACAAAGTCCTCACTTTATCTTCGCATCGTTAGACGTCACCGAATTGATTTTCGTCGTACTTACTTATCACGAGTTTTCACCTCTTGAGCGTTGAGCGTAAAACCGATTCATTTTCATTTCTGTCACGATTTGTCGATTATTTTGAAAGGCATCGCATTAAATTCACGCTTTTCAGATAGAATATAGGACTTCGTTTGTTTCATACTTTTCAAAGAAGTGAACTTGTTTCATGCATTTCAATCAAAGAAGGAATATGGAACTTCATTTGTTGAGACAGCCTTTGATCACCATACCACTTAGAATGTTAATATTCAAGAAATGTTTGAGCAAAAACGCCAATTATTTGTTTAAAGAATTCCAAAAGTTATTCCAAATTTTTTATAAACATCCAACAAATATTCAATTGTTAAGCCTACACGTCTTTAGGCACCGTTTCACAGATTGCAGCAGATCAAATTCAGCGATCATACTTGTACTCCACTCATGCGTATCGATTTACACTGTAATTGTTAAATGTTACGAAATCTTACGATTATTGGCTATTCACCATTGTTCTTTCAATCTCGGAGTTTTCTCGAAAACATTCCCACAGAATTGCAAAAACAGTAAATTGATCCCAGTTTATGAATTGAGAAACAGTAAACATAACATTCATGTCATGATCGTGAAAAATTTGTAAGCTATCGAAGGAAATGCGTTTTCTATTTACGGAACTAATTATGGATGTTTGGTAACAACTGTAAGAAGCATTTGTAAAATAAGTCAATTTATAATTTAGCATGTTTATTTTACGAAGAAACAAGGAAAACCGCACTGAGAATTGAACTCGGTACCTTGCTTACGAGTCCGACACCGACTGTCGAATGGATCATAGGGCGAAATATGAAAAAAAAATCGCCTATAAATACAACTTGTTTGATCAGCTGTTTAGCTTTTCTAAGTCAAATTTTTTATTTGAGAATTTAATAGTTGTTCAGTTTCATAGAGAGCATTAACCCCTAAGGTTTTGCTAATTAAAAGACACCCATATATAGTAAGAAAGGATAACTTAAAAGCTAAATAAATCAAATCAAGTACTTTCTAGAACGGACTAGAATTGCAATAACTACCAAAAACCATTTCAACATCTTCCTATTTCCTTGTCAGTAACAGTAACGTCGGTTTGCGACATTTTGCGAAATGACAATTGAAAAATGGAAACCTTGAACAGTTTTGGCAAGATTTCCAAGACAGGCATCGAATGACTGGGTCAAGCCCAGTGCGCCCCATGTTCGATTAGAAATCGAACACCGAGATTAAGCGATGCATGGGGAACGCGCACTTTTTAATCCCCGACAAAAAAAAGGTAGCTCCTAACGAATGGACCGACTTCGATACGTTTTTTTTTTGTTTAATAGCTGACACAATCATGATGGTTCTTGGTAATGTTTGATTAAAATTAATGAGTTATAATTATAATCGATGAATGTAGGGGATGATACAACATTTTTAATTTTAGAGTTCACCCTCTGGGTAGGTAACCGTTTTATAAATACTAGAGTTCTAATTATAAGTTGTAACTTTTTAAGCGAATCATCAATTAAAAGTTTCATTATATGCTGAGTTTCGGGTTACATAGGACTTTAGTAGAAAATATTCCGTGCCCCGTAGGGCACGTTAAATTATATTTGACTTGCTTTTCTCTGAGTGTTTTGACTGTTCTTAATCTTTAAGCCAAGTCGGAGCCTATACTTAAGGCTCTATGTTTGATTTAAGCGCGAATGTTCTTCACTTCTCTCAATAAAATAAATAATTCCTGCAATGATTTGGTCCCACTGTTAATACTGCAAATATGTGTACATGAATTCACAGATTGCACCTTCCAATAAACAATGCACTTTGCACCTAGTATCCACTGACTTAAGGCTGTAATTGGAGAGTCTGTTCTCTAGTGTTTATCTCGAGGAACCAGCTGCGTTAGCGATTTAACTCGCTCAGCTGTGAAATTAACATTTTATTGCGGTAAAGGGCTTACCACCGATTACGTATGATTGAACGATGCACATTGTAGTATAGATTCGCATTATGTTTATAATCACTTTGTGCAGAAGCAATGTATGAAAAATTTACGATCGTCAGCTCTTCATCCACAATAATTCATTATTTACGATTCTTACAGTACTTCTAGGAATAAATGGAAATTTCATTAGACCAAGGCTGTGCAAGCCGTAGACCCGCAAGCCAACAAGTCAGAAAATTCCTGTCAACTTGAAAGCACGTATCGGGCATTTAAGTCATCATTTTTTCGTTTTTCAGACTCAAATCTTTAAAAATTCTGCGCTTGTTTGGCTTGCATCATGAGCTATATTCATGCGTCATAAAGTTGTGGAAAAAGCTTCGTCAGATTAGGGTGAAGGAAAGAAAGTTAACCCCAGAATTTAATGTTTAATATATTTTATTATAAGCCCGAGCTTCAGCTACTACAATACAAAGTTGATATGCTCTCGAGTGTACCAATTATCAGGGCAGTTAAAATCAGTTGTCACTTGCACAACAGACCGTTGCACAATCTGTCAGCACGGGCGCAATCTCAGTTGTATCTGTCACTTCTATTGCTTGATTTTAAAGGTTGTTTTACATTGATTTTGAAGATAGATTAGATTGACAACTGAGTTGTAGCTTGATAAATCTAAAATTAAAAATTTGTTTAACCCCCGATTTTCATCGCTTATTACTATGATTTAGGACAAATACATTAACATAATTAATTACATTTGCGGTCTTCTGCTCTTCTGCCCCAACGGGCATAGGTTCTACGACAGATAGGACCAGCCCACTGCCACTTTAGCATGCGTAGGGCTCCCTGCAACAAGGTGGGGTGACGATGTTCGTAAGGTAGCGGGCAGTGGTTGGAGGAGAGCTGAAGACCGAGCTCAATGGCGTACCAGAAGAGAGGCCTAAGTCCAGCAGTGGACTGACACAGGCTGGTTATGATGATGATGAAATTATTAATTAAATACATGTGCAATGGGTCAAAAGAGAGTGCCATGTTGTGATCGGTTAAGAATAACACAACCCCATCTCTTTCCGTGGGTGTCGCAAGAGGCGACTAAAGGAAATACAAATGAGACCTATCTATTAATCCGTCTTAGGCAACGACACCTTAATTCGTTCCGAATCTGAGGCATCGTCCCATGGTCCCATGCGGTGTGAATGTGGTAGACTCTGTAGGTAAAAGGCCATCTGGTTCGCGACCACCCTCCTACTAAAGTCCGACCCAAAAAAACTTGCTGCGTTCCGTCGGTGCATAGGAGTACCGATGCCTTAATAGAAATTTTCTCATAGGCTCCATCGTCAACCTCATCTATGACCTTGGTGTGGATTGAAATCAATAGTTAACCCATCTCATAAAAAAAGAAGCCGGCTAAGCAACAAAACAAAAAGTGAACGACCCTTTACCCATCTGACGGGTTATCAATAGCTTATCAACACAACAATCACTGTCTGTGTTGAAGATCACCTTATCTCTACGTGAGGAGGTGATGTGTCGCCACGATCCATTGATAACAAGACAGCACTCAAACGACCAGAAGTTCGCACCAGTCAGAAATTAAACTCTTTTGAACGATCTATCAAACGTCCATTCGTCCATACACTCACGTTTATAGCCCCTGTTGGTGTAGGCAGAAAATAATGTGGTTCTGGAACCACTTGACGCAACATTTGACATTCACGAGGAAATCCTTTAAATTAATGCCTAGTTCTTGACCATGTACGCTCGAAACGCTCGGAACTTTTTTTTTGAACAACCGGTAATCAAAGAGAAACATGTGATTCTCTAGTCTAGGCGGATGTTGTCCTGTCACAGATTAGATAAAACATTACTAGTACATTGACATTTTTATTGAAAAACACTTATAGATCCGCCGCTGGGCATGCAATTGACATGCAATTTACATAAGAATGGAATTTTTAAATATTGTTTTTAAGCCCATATACGTCCCCACAGGGCTTTCAGGGGCAAAGGGCTTTCCTTCGAAACATGAAAGGGATTTAGGCCATAGTGCACCGCGCTGGCCTAATGTAGGTGTAGGTGGTAGACCGCGCGTCTTTCGAAAACGAATTCTCTTAGACGTGCGGGTTTTATAATGATGTTTTCCTTCGCCTCTGAAGCAAGTGATAATTAATGAAAAATCCATACATAAATCCAGAGTCTGGCTCATTACCAGCTGGACTATCACCACTTAAGAATGGAAAAAAAAGAGACTCCGGGTACTAAATGCCATGATATCAAAATGTGCAAAGAGCCAATCAAAATTTCAAGACTGACCAGCGCTTGAATTACTTGTCCCGTATAACAGCGCGTGCGCTATTATAAAATTAGGACACGTTTATAGCTTTGTTAATAGGTAGTAGAACTTTACGAAACTGTGTCAGAATGTGCCTCGGAGTTTAAAGACACACAAACAAAATCACGTATGGACGCGATGACTTATTGACTCTTACATTATGCCTGGAAAGAATATTTCTTACACTCCCAGTCCAGCGTAGAAATTATTTAATTCGTGATTATAAATGATTGATTTAAAACTTTTACTCAAAGCGTTCACGGGGAAAATTTGAGTGGGACTTTGCGTGCGGGCTACGCTATAAAGAAAGAAAAACGCACGCAAATAAATGCTAGTCTAGCGCCATTATCAAACAGTGCGCAGTTAACAATGAGTTCCCACGATCCAAGTCAATAAACTATAAACAGGGTGCGCCTGTTTGCGGAAACTGTTACTATTGATAAAGGTAACAAACTTTAGTGATTGTTTTGCGGTTGTTTTTTTTGTGATTTTTTTCCGGTTTTTTTATTCCTTATCGTAATCTAGTATTTGGAGAACATGAATAACCATGCAGGCCTATTACGACAAACAAAGACATGGCGGTCACGGCGGCCAAGGCGAAACCATCGGTCAGCGAGTGTACAGCACTTTAAGGCGACTACAGCACCCGATAAAGGCAGCGCACATAGGAATAGTGCCATCTCCTTCTCTCAACAGGACTGGGCCGGCAGTGCGAACAGTGTCGATACACGAAGTTCACGGACTATGAAAGCGTGCGTGCGTAAAAACATGTTCGAAAGTTAGAAAAATGAGATTTATGGAAAGGTAACACCGCTTAAATCGAAAAATGCATTAACTACTTATCGAGAGTGTTCAATCACAAACATTTTGATAGCAAATTCAAGTTCCTGTGTGCATTTTACTATCGTTTTTATAGCTTAAAAGATACACAATATTGGGTATTAGAGGTGACTGTGAGCTTTTTCTATCGAACCAAAAGTGCTGAATCATGTTTTCAGCAAACTACTTATCTAGTTTATGTCCTGAATATTACCGTAGTATTTTTTTTCTTCGATTTAATGCAGTGCGTCATGCTTATCAACGCATCATAAAATCGTAATTTAGGTGCTGTAGTCGCCTTGAGGGTACGGTACGGTACAACAATGCGTTCAGAGCTGCCACGTTTCTGCAATGCATTTTTATTTTACAAAATGTACTTCGATGTGTGCGCAGGAGCTGCATATGAGCTCGTTCCGCCTGCCCCCTTCTTCTATCGGACGTCTAGACGCAGATACCACTTTTATCTTTTCTAAATCCCGCGGATTCGCACTGAGCGCTTTTCATCATCTTTTATATTCCGCACTGCTAAGGAATGGAATTCCCTGTCTGCGTCTGTATTTCCGAGCTCATAATAACCTGAATTTTTGTCATTTAGCGCTTTGGACATTTTGCCCTTTTGTCATTTTGCACTTTTGCCATTCTACACCTAAACACAAAATTTTCCTTGACAGATAAATGTTATTCTTACTTGAATATACAGTAGGGAAGAACCTTAGGCTAAATAGTATGTAAATAAGTTAATAACCTACTGACATTGGAGAGTCAAATTTAAATTCAATAACAAAATGTTTGGCTTGGTTTAGTTCATTATTTTGGGTTGATTCAATGTATTATTAGTACTAATGAAGTACTGGGACTAAAAGAAAGACTTGGAATGCACTAGCTGCTAACTTTTCCTAGGCATACTGTAAGTCAGTAAGTGAGTTGCAGGGTTACTGTGGGCGAATATCATGTTTCATCTAATAATTTATTCAAAACTCCAGAATTTATGACAAACATGGCATGAAGTTGTTCTAGAATCACTGATGCTCTGCCTACCCTGACACTTTATTTTATTACAAAAAAAAACACACTTTGACAAAAGGATAAAAAATACAAATGCAGATTAATGTACAAAACGAGCTTATTCCCATGAACGTATATCTTCCAGCTTACCAGATCCAGCTAAAAGAGATGGTTTAGATTTCAAATAGATTTTCAACCGACTTCAAAAAAGGAGGAGGTTCTCAATTCGACTGTATTTTTTTTATTTATTTTTTTGTATATTTGTTACGCGATTACTCCGGCAATTATAAACCGATTTGAATAATTCTTTATTTGTTCGAAAGAGTATACTCCTGAAGAGGTCCCATATAAATTTTATCAAAAATGATTTAGCGCTTTAAAAAAAAAACAACAAAAACAAAAAATACTACAAACTAGAACATCATCTAAATAAATGAATGACATTTCTGCTTGTAGTTATCTGCTAATAAGCATTGTAGTCCACAAAAAATACTAGATATCTACTTTGTGCGAACTGTTAGGATTGAAGTCGGTGACTCATACGTTTTTAACGTGAAAAATTATATTTAATTTTATTGAAGTAGTTTTTATGATTTCAGACAAATTGTGAATATTGCAGAATACACAATACTAAGTACTGAAGTAAATACCTACTGAACTTGGTAATAGCCAGCCTTACCTTATCAAGTTATCATGCACACAGGCTCAATCGAGAGGCTAAGCGTAGAAAAAGCCTGATAAACATAACACAAGTACTGTACTTGTATGAAGTTGTCTGTATTGTATGGATTTTTATTAAATAATAATTTCTTTATTTCAGACATAAATAAAATAGAATATTACAATGTCCAGAAGTATAATTTTAGTGTTTTTTTTTAGTTTAGTTTAGTTTAATACTTTTACTTGCCTTTTAAAGGATCTCATTAGGATACTTAAATTTGTTTTACCACTTTGTTAAAATTATATTGTAAAGAGCGATGTGAACATCTGTAATAGTCATGTGTATAGAATCAAAACAAACTTGAATGATAACTTATTGTTAATGTCGTATACATATGGTGTAGGTGTTCCTATAAATAAATAAATAAATAAATGTCCATAGAGTGCTACGTCATCATCATCATCAGCCTGTGTCAGTCCACTGCTGGACATAGGACTCTCCTACGGCACGCCACTGAGCTCGGTCTTCAGCTCTCCTCTTCCAACCACTGCCCGCTACCTTACGAATATCGTCACCCCACCTAGTAACAGGGCGCCCTACGTAATCTATATATATAAAAATGGAACCCGATTTTCGTTGTCACGGCATCACGCGTGAACGGCTGGACCGATTTGGATGATTCTTTTTTTGTTGTGTTCCTTATTGTCAGGAGAAGGTTCTTATGAAAGAAAAAACTAAAAAAGTGCCATGGGAACGAAGTCCCGGACGGAAAGCTAGTTTAATACTAAGTAATTTAATATAATAATTACCTGCATAGCTAATATAAATATGTGACACAATTTTGTCGTTCTCCCTTCTCATTCATCGTACAGGTAGAACGACATTATATAATTACATGTAAAATTATCTACATTAGCCCAGCTGTGTATTTGATTTTTTAACCGACTTCAACAAAGGAGGAAGTTTCTCAATTCGAGCATATTTTTTATGTATGTCCACGGATAACTTCGTCGTTCATGAACCGATTTTGATTATTTTTTTTTTTGTTGGAAAGGGAGTATCTCAAGGTGGTCCCATGGTAAGGAAAGCAGGATCTGATGGTGGAATCCTGAAGAAATTGAGGGAAACTCTCGAAAAAATTGTCTTTTTGGGATTGAAGTAGGTGACTCTTACGTTTTTGACGTGGAAAATTATTTCCTTAATGGTTAGAATAGAGTTATATCCTTAACTCTACCTCTCAATAGAAGATCTCAGGATTCTATTCCCGGTCAGTGCAAACATTTGTTTAAGACAAGGTACGGACATCAAGTCTGTGGATGCACAAATAATTAAAATTTAAAAACATTCCTGTAAGAAGTAGAATGTTTGTTTGCCATTGGGCCCTGGTAATGATATGCCTGGGGTTCCACTTTCTGGGGCTTAACACTATCTATAATTTTATTTAAAGCAGGTAAGTATGAATTAAAGATGAGTAATAGTTGGGTTTTAAAAACTTTTTATTGTTTTTTTTAAGTTTGCTTTAAGTATTTACTACATAATTTAAAAGTTTTTAAATCAAGTACTTGAGCACAGAACAACTTCCTCTAATACAGAACAAAGGAAAAACTTTGTCTACAGAAAATAAATAATAAAAAAACAACAACAAAGAGAACAGGAAGGCAATCTACAAAGTGTCTTGGCATGTTGGAACTATAAGATGATAAGTGAGAACTAAAAATAGAAGTTGAGTGTGGGTGGATGATGTATGCACAAATATTTTGAGGAGTTTTTTTTTTGTTTTTTGAGTAGAACAAAAATAGAATTTGTCAATGTAGGTACATAAAAGTTTGATAATCTTACCTCCATCTTTAAAAGTAGCGCTTTCGTCAATCGGAATGATGAGAAGCGGCAGGATACCACTTAATCCAACGAGGATAGAAGCCAAGCACGAAAACAACCACGGATGTTCGTCTAATTCGTCCACAAAAGTTAATACATAGTCTGGGATGTATCCCGCCAAAACTGCACCGCCCGCGGTTTCCATTTTCTGATTTATTTGTTTTTATTTTCGAAATTCGAACCACTAGAGCTGGCTAGTAAGATTCCGGATCACAAACTTTTACAAGTTTTTCCGCACTAGCGACCGGCCCATAACTACGGAATTCCAACCGCTGTAAACACCCGAGGCTATGAAATACAAGGAACTAATTCAATAATCAGCACACACATGAGACGCTCGCATATTTCCGCGATAAATATTCAATCCGAAATGATGCTGCTGTGATGTGATCATTTGCGTTCGACCGACTAATGATAAGTGTTTTTATCTTTCACTTCATTTTATGTAAACTTATGTACTGTGCAGTGAGTTTAGTTCATTTTGTAATATTTTGAAAATTACTGTTCGTGATTTACGTAATAAAAACCACAGAAAAGCACTGTGCACACGAAGGAAACAAAACAATAAGTGACAGACAGGAGCGAACGAAACGATGTGAACTGAACATTGAACGAAGGCGACCGGTCGCAGATGAATGACAATATGAGAACTACGATGATAAAGGGGCTTGCACACTGGACAGTTTGAATTTTTTTATCATATGAAAAACAAATATATATTTGAAATATTCTTCCGTATATTGGAGTAGTTTAGGTTATAATAAATAAAATACATTTATTTATTAGCAAATTAAAATTCCAAAAGTCAAATTTTACAGCGGCCGCAAGACTAGTTTAGTCTTATTTTTTGGTACCCACCACGGCCACCACGTTAGGTTCATACACTAAATTAAGTATCCAGATTCACTTACAATTTGAGCACGAACATTAGCTGACAAAAACGGGAATATGTTAAGGGACCTGAGCACAGCTAACATGGATACGTGACACAATGTTGTCGTATGTATCTCGTTCCGCCCTCTCATCACGCCTAGCATCAGTATGGAACAGGCAAATCAATATCGATATGACAAAATTATCCATCTATGTAAGCCTGGCTAAGGAGCGCACTGCTCTCTAATTAAACTAGAGATTTAATTTAAACCTCCAACCGCGAATTCACAGAGTTTATTTATTTCAGTATTAAATACTGAAATAAATAAATTTTATTTAATTTAACAAATGTTTAATGTGAAATCAGCCTTAGAAATTGAATGAACGATTTTACTAAAATAATGTTGCCATAAAAAGCCACAGAATAATCTACCATTTTTATATTTTCCAACTGTGCAGTGCAAGCGGCGCCTCAATCCTCAAAATCAAAACGTTACAATTAAATCCCATGTTATACACAAAGGTTCACTGAAATACATAAATCGTTCTCAGATGCGAAAACAAAACAGAAGCCGCTCATCCTATTACCTATTTTTTTATCACGTTTCAATAAACTGCTGTAACGCTTTTGATAAAATTTCATTGAATAATTTACATGTCTCACTTTTGCGAAAAATCTAAATGTTTTCGTCATCTTTTTCGACCGCCCAGTTAAAAGTGATCAGCTTTATTGCAAAAACCTTTTTGTTCAATAAAATTTTACTGAAGCCTATTTACCTACTTGTGAATTAGTACAGGCTAGATGAGATATATTCGTTAAGTAGGTACCTACTTGCGTAGATCTATAGTTATATCTTAAAAAATTCAGTGTAAGAACCAGATTTTTATTTTCTTAAAAAAAAATGAAATTTTGCTCCCTATTCCCAAGCTACGGTGTCGTGTTAACAGTAAATAAATAAAACAATGTAGAGTGTACTATTAAACCGCTCCGACATCGCTATTGGGAGTGCAATATGAGTCTTCTTGGCAGCCACTGCGGCCCAGCGCCCAGTTCAAGCAAAATGTCGTACTTATTTTGGCTTGCCAATTTAAATATCTGACAGCCTATATGTACTGCTACGTCGGCTACGCACATACAAACACCTCGATTTGTATTAGTTACACATGAAACTCCAACGGACGGGCGACATGACGGAAGTATAGCGCTTATAAAGCGTCCGTATTACCGTGAATTTACAGTTTCCCTTCAACTACTTCAGTGAATATTTTGAAACTGTGTAACTATCGGCGATAGGTCTGATTTTAATAAGTGTTGGTGAACTGTACCTGTTGTGAGCATCACTAACTGACCATGGATTCCTGGGGCATCTTGAATGTGGATTCGGCTGCATTGGTCATGAGAGATGATACAAATGCGAGCTTTCGAAGGAAACAATTGGTAAATATTTGTTTATTTATTTAAAAAAATAAGTATTACATTATTGGGTATTATAAAATAAGAGATAAGCTTTACCGTACTTCTGTCGAAAATGTTACAAAGTTACCTATTAAAAAATAATTTTAGTAACAGGAATAAAACTTGATTTTCAGAGCTAATTAATCGTGAACCCTCGCGCGATTCATTACACCCGTGTGTGCAGGATTTGTATTGCACGGCGCGTAAACAAGTGCGGACGGTTTAAATAATAAATAGTAGTACCTATTTAATAGTGGCCTTTTAACATCTAAGAGAAAACGAAATAGAAACTGTTATTGAAGACTAAAATAGTTCTATAACTACTAAAGTACTGTACTGATCCCCACCTGCATTAAATAGAGGTGGATACTCTATATTTACGGCTGTGATGTCTAGAGTCCTACGTTGTGAATTACTTTTAGGATTCTCGCAGGTACAAGCAATTTAAAAGTGGGTTTCAGACTTAGAGAGGAATTAAAAGCAAAATCAAGATTAAAACAAAGTTTAATGTGTTTCACATAGTCCAATAAATTACATTTTGACATATTGAGACAAAAGGATTAATCTCTTGATTATTCCAATCGAAGCAGGATGAAAGCCGAAGGCTGGGACAACGAGTAGAATACCTAGACAGAGAGATTAATATAAACCCAGGGCATCATTTGGGAGTTCCCCGTTCTGGGGCCCCCAACCACGCCCCGGAACCTGTCGACGGCGCTCCAAATGACGAGATCCGTCGCCTTGGGGTGACCAACCCGGGGAGACTGTTCGAGTCGGGCATCTTATAGGATCTCCTAGAATCGTTATGTTCTCTGAGCGACAAATCCTCAACTAATATTAGGCCAAACATCGCGCTTCCCTATTTCTCCTGTGAGTGGATTAGACTCCGAACTATAAAGCCAAGTGTCAGAAAGGAAAACCGAATAGTCGCAATCTCTCCTCCCCGCGAAACCTAGGAGCCGTCGCCTGCAGCGCGTCCTTGTATTACCGCAGACTACAGACCCTACGACTGACTACCGAAGTAGTCAGCTGTGATCACGTATACGGGTAAGACAGTATTCCTTGGGGTGGTATTATAAAGCTACCCCCCTCAATTGGACTGAACAACCCCCGCACGCGGTGACCACGTGTCTGCTACTGACAAGCCCTCCCCTAGCGCCTCGGTGAATGAGATTGCGAAACCCCAAGGATAATTTAGCAAATGAGAAGACTGCTCAGATAGATGGTTCTGAGTAGGATGTATAGTCTGTAGAGGTACTTTGTTCAGTGGTTGTGAGGGGCATCTCCTGGTTTCCATAGGTCAACTGTAAAGCAAGAGGGAGCCTACGAAAGCAAACTAAAACCTGACGTTTGCCGCCGATGGTCATCCGTCTTTTGTCGCTACTCGTGTATTGTGCTACACTAATAACAGCGTCACAATTGCCCTTCGTGAGCCAGTAGAAGAATCTTAGAAGGAGAGATAGGTGCTATAATAATAATGTCGTTTCGGAAATTCAGGAAAACCTAGTCACTCAGGCCTCGCCGAACATCGCGAATCACGAAATAACGATCCTAGTAGACAGAGGGAGAAGGAAATAAAATAAAACCTCTAGGCGGATCCTAAACTAGCAGCAAGTCCGTAGTTCTTAAATCGTTTAATAAGAAAGAATAAAATAAAGGCATAACGTTTTGCCAAAGTCAAGTCATAAATAAATAAAAGAAAAAAAATTCAATTTAGAATCCGCCCGAAATTTATAGAACATCCCTATAACTTAATCCCTAAATAAATAAAATCCCTAGTGATCTTAAAGTAGGTTCTACTCACCAGAGTCCAAAATCAAGAACACAACTTCACTCTGTGTAGGTAGAAAATTTACTCCTAAAATCTGATTGAGAATCTCTTAAGTCAACTTTGGCCTGTTCCATATTCAAGTTCAAAATAAACTGACAACTTCAGTTTATTTCAGTTTGAATTAATCTATTCACTTTAATGTTAAAATATTGTATAACTATTTAAATTATTAAATTATTTTTTATCAAAATTATTAATAGATTATTAAATTAAATATATTAATAAAATGGGCCTCCCTCTTATAGATTTTGTTTTCACTGACACTTCAAAATTCATTTATATGTCACTCGTGATTTTCCAATTGTTAATGAAATTTAGGGTTTTAAGCAAAATTTAAATCTGCTGCTTTCACTGTCCTGTTAATAAAGCTAATAAAATTACACACTCAAAGGCCCACACTAAGGTTCTCCCCCGTATCGTGGGTTCCCCGGAACAAACACAAAGACAGACACAAATACCCATGACCCGAGAACAAACATCCGCTCCTCATACAAATGCTTGTCTCAACTGGGAATCGAACCCAAGACCCGCCGACCAAGATGTAACGCCACTACCATTCGACCAAGACGGCAGTTCTATTTAAGGGTTTTCTTTATACCGATGCCTTTCCTGCGCTTTTAAATATGAAACTAACCAACAACATTAAATAAAACTATCCACTTAGCTGTAAAACCGTCCCAGTAGTGTTTTGCTTTCAACTATATCTTGTCTTATGTTTGGTCCTTGTTAATTTGCTCCTGCAAACTTATAATTCCGTCAAATCGTCTGTCATTAGGAAGGTAACGCTGGAAAGTAAAGAACACGAGCAAGACTACCACCCTTATATATTCCCTTAATTCCCGAATCGGAAGTTGGACTTTCTAGCTAATTGCATTCTCTATCCTCGCAAGATCCCCGGATAGCGTCCTCAATTAAGGGACCCGGTAGAACCTTGCAAAAGATAACCAATACAATTATCAACTTGCTAAACCTAAAAAAAAAAAATCTACTTTCCCAATTACTTCAAATTATTTTTAAAACTCATCACGAATTTCCTCCAAAAAAACATTCCGCAATTTTTTCACTTTTTTTCTGACAATCCCCAAAAAAACCAACCCGCTTGTCATTCCTTTTTCTTTTACCTTTTTATCAATGACAAAGCGAGACTTTTAATTCTAAAAAGATTCGATACTCTTACATTAAAACTATTTCTTGTAATAAGTATAATTAGGCGTTTAAGGACGCATACAGCACAGTACTTATCATAATAATTTATGACGGTATCTTAGCGATGTCTCTTTGTAGTAGTAAGGGATTACATTATGAAAAGCTATTATGCCAAATTAGTTAAATTGAATTGGAATTTGCTGAAACAAAGGTAAATGTAAACAATGAGGTCGTGTTTGTATAGATACACATATATAAACAACCAAATTAAAGACGGGGCCATTAAAATACCTGCTCTCATCTAAGACATAAACTCAGAATGTGTGTAACTTGTAGGTTTTAAATAGTGTCTTTGTGGGATGAAAAGTTCTGTACTAATTAATATCAAATTAAAATCAAAAAAGGTATGTTCATGCTATGCTTGAGTTGGGTTTGGTGAACGACTAAGTGCAGACGGCCCTTGATTACCATTTACATAAGCTAAGAATGAACCAAACCCATGAATGAAACAATATTTTTACGAAAGTAGAGACCATTTGAGCTGCGTCAGACGTCGCACAGATGTTCACATTAAACATAATAATTGAAAGCATCGAAATGTGGCGTTATGACAACTGTCATAAACTCACAATTCATGCAAGCCATGAGGAAACTTTTAAAGCGAACCACAAATTAAATAATTTAATAAATATTACTTAACCGTTTTTTTAGTGCAGTACCTTATGTATAATGCATTGACAAAAACTATGTAAATTATATTATTTCATCTTTTATTTATGTATGTGGTCTGTTACTAAACAAACTTGAAGTCAGGTTTTTCAGATTCTCTAATATATAACGACCCCCTAATCAGAAATATCAACAGCTTAATATGCATTGTGCCTTTCTTAGTCCAATCACCTAGAGTTAGAAGCTTCCACACGGCCAAGTAGCCACCTCACCTGATATACAATAGCCAATTTTTTTAAGCCAAGGTTTTTCTAAAATACGAGAAAAAGTTACAATTATCATAGTAAAAACAGTATTGGATAAATTGACAGTTTAGCTTTCCGGGCAAGATTATGTTTTCTTAAGTTACCTAGCTAGGTTTCATTGTTGATTCTTTACGTAAAGTATAAAAATCGCTCGCACTTTGCTACAACCAATAGAACTTTAGTATTTTTAAAGCGCTTACCTGCGTGAGGGATCATCACAAATAATTTTTAGGGAAAGAAAAATATTCGGCGCGAAACTTTACTCTAGAACTTTACCGTTAGCAGCTGTAAGCTGTAATTCCAATACTTACTGCTTGTTTAATGAATGCGCGCTCAGCGATGTTTACTGAAAAAAAAAACATCTGTACGCGTCTGTATTAGTATTAATAATTATATTTCGGGAATTCAGAACTTGTTCAAGGCTGTCGTTGGGTCATATTCCTTTTTAAGACCGTGCGTGTGCCAAATGGTAAATTATGACTTTCAAGATGAAAAAAGATTTTTAGCTTTGTGACTTCTTATCAAGTTTAAGAATTTACTATAAAGCCTAGAAGTTTTCAAATACCTAATCACTAAAATATTAATTTTGACTTTTTTCGCTTAAAAGTGATTAATTTAAAATACATACCTTATGAATTATAATATGTATACCATACGTTACTGATTAATACCTGACGAGGTAATAACTTAACGACGGAAAGAGCCTTCAATATTCTATTAGGTTAGGTTTTGTTTGTGCCGGGAATGTATATTCTGTGGATATTTTGGATTATTCTTTGGATTTCACATATACCTATGCTTAATGTGTGAATTCTTTCCAGCGTTTCCGTAGCTTACTTCAAAAGGATTTTTTCCAAAATTTGTACCTGATTGGTTCGTGTCCAGTCGCCTGATATTGTGTTTATAAAGTGTTTAAATATAGCCGTATTAACCAAACATTAAAAACATTTATATCAAGCCAACAAGACCCGTTGAAGAAGTGTAAAAATATTAAAGAGCTAAATGCCCATACTCTGTCAATTTACGATCGATGTACGACCGATATTTGTCACTATCTGTCACTGTCATCTGTATAGTGCAAGAGAGAGATGTACTGACATCCGATGCTTCAAATTATCGGTCGTAGGCTTATAGAGTAGATGGCCTGTTTTTAGGGTTCCGTACCCAAAGGGAAAAACGGGAACTATTACTAAGGCTCTGCTGTCCGTCCGTCCGTCTGTCACCAGGCTGTATCTCATGAACCGTGATTGTTAGACAGTTGAAATTTTCACAGATTATTTATTTCTACTGGTCCTATAACAACAAATACTTAAAACTAGAATAAAATAAATATTTAAGGGGGCTCCCATACAAAAAACGTGATTTTTTACCGCTTTTATAGAGATAATGGTTTTTATAGAGTCCGACTCGCATTTGCCCGTTTTATTTTTCACTAATAACACAATTAAAACATAGCAAAGAGGAAAACGTAGGTAGGATCAGATACCTGTCCTATATATTGAAATCAGGATAATATTTGGTATTTACTCTTCAGGTTAGACAACGGTCTAGTTGATGGACCATAAAGACATAAAATGACTAAAGACTTAGGCATTAAAACAAATCAGAAACCTGAAGAAATTAAGAAATAATTTTACGTACATTTTCACCTAAACATCTGACTCATTAGCCGGTACGCAGCTGTTTCGTCTAGTTACATTAATCGGTCTGGATATTTATAGCTTCCTATCGATCAGCTGAAGGAATTAAGTAGGTAGGGCCTCCTTTACTCTGAAAAAGCGCATGACAAATAACGTCTCTCATCACTCATTATTCAAACTCGTTTATAAATAATATCATGACGGCGTTTCGTGAATGAAAATCCTACGTTAAACCAAACGAAGTAGATTTTAAGGAATTTACATCTCGAGCGCTATTGGCTATTGCTAATGAGTCACAATACTCACGATCTAGGAAATACCTCGATTCTTGCCAAAAAGATCACCCAAGCGAAGCGTCGCCGCGAGTTTTTATATTATTATTTTTGTTTTTATACAATAAATTATTATTTTTGTTTATATTTTGGTATTATAGGAAATAAGGGCAAGTCTTAAGTGGTTCATTACCAGTGCAATAGAAAGTATGCTTAAAGTAGACTCATTTATTACTACAAGCCGTTAGATATAATATAAATTAAATAGAAAAAATAACAGACGACCTACCAAGGGTAAAAGTTATTATTGGAAAGTTATATTCTCAAATATATCTCATTACAGAGTAACTTAGGTTGTGTGATGTTACTTAAGCATTGATCGCACTATTAATACCCAAAACAGCCATCGCGATAGTTAATTACAATTTACAAGTCAACGTATTCAAGTAAATTAATTTTCTATTTTTAGTGCGCTACGAAAGTTTCGTTTCAACTGAGACGCTAGTCTTTCAAATATTAAATTGAAATTGATTTGAATAATGTTTTTTTTTATTAAGACTTCAAACTTGCCGCGAAAATATCAAACATGTCTGTTTTTTGTAGACAATGAAGTTATTCTCATTAATATAAGTCACACTTTTACGTATTTAAAATCAATAATGCCTAAAAAAAACGTTCAATTTTGAAATTAAAAGTATTTTATCGATAAATTCTTTTAAAAAATCTCAACACGTTCGTCTGTTCCGCTCCCAGATGATTCCAAAATTAACCACAAGCGTTCCATATCCACGAGCTGCGATACTTTCGGCGCGTATGAAGGAAACGTATTACGGACGCGAGGAATATTAAAATCAGTATTTCGAATCGTGTTTTAGTGTTTACGTGGTGAAATATTGAGCAAAAACTATGGATATACCGACTGATGTGTGGGGACAGCTGGCTTTAGAAGCTAGTCAAGTTTATTTGACAGAGGATGGAAAAATCAGAAGTCCATTCGCCAACACGGTAATGTTACCAAAATAGTTGTGAACTCTATTTTGTAATCTTCAAAATTCTTATCATTATGATTGTGACGGTTTCTTTATTTAAACCTTTCCGATAAAGAGTTATGTTCTATAAAATAAGAGTTAGTTAAAAAGGAAAAAGTGAATTCGATTAACAATGACCAAAGATTTTCAATAGGCAAAGGAATGTAAACATTTTATATTCCTAGCTAATTTTATCACACTGTGTCGTAGCAGTATAGTTTAACTGTTAGAATAGAAACAACAAAATATCTACATAGTATACAATAGGTAAAGTAGGTACGTAAGTTTCCCGTGCTATTACCTTAAAGGAATAGAATTAAGCTTAAAAATTAAGTAATTATTAATTTAGATAGGTCCTTTTTTAAGCATGCAGTATCTACCCAAATACTTTAAAACTTAATGTAGCTAAGTATTTACCTGATCAAATGGGAATTCCAGATAGACAATAAAATGAATTAAAACAGGTTAGAAGTAGATTCTCCGACTATAGTAACAACAAGATTCATGGTGTCAACTCTATCGTACCAAACGTTGATTATAAACATTGTTTATTTTTGTTTCAGACAATAGAAAAACTACCAGACAAAGTTCTTCTGAACATATTTTCATATTTATCACATCGAGAAATATGCCGAATGGCTACGGTATGCAAAAGATGGAGATTGGTAGCTTACGATACAAAACTGTGGACCCATGTCAGTTTAAGACCTGAAATTTCAGGATTACATGTGGGTAAGTTTTATTTAATCATTTAAAAGTCTGACTTTCCGAACGTGTGCGGAAAATTAGCATTTAAGTATTAATATGTAACTTAACTATGATGTATATTTTAAAGTAGGTATTCTTTTGTGATAATTTTAATGATTTATTAGTCGAAAAGTGAAGAAATGCGGAACAATAAAGACAATAAAGCCGGTAATTACTTACCCACCTTGAGGTTTTTGTAAATATTTTTTAAGATTCTAATTGCAAAAAAATCTACCAAATTGGAGGATAGTTTCTATTGATGATAACCCTCAATATTTAAATTATTCGAAATTCGGTCCCGTGTTCGTGTTGCCATCTATGTTTTATTTGCGTAACTGAAATGATGCCGTCTGATTAATGTAGATGGCGCTAGGCGGCGGAATGTGATTGTTGCGCTAAATACAATAATAATTATTACTCTGTGATTTATTTAGAAGAAAATAATCTTTAATTTTACAGGTTCACTGGAATCGCTATTGGCACTCATCTCAATAAGATTTGGTCCATCGTTGCGCTACATCGAACTTCCTATCGAATTGATCACACACACAGTTCTTCACGAATTGGCGGCAAAATGCCCTAATTTGACTCACATGCTGCTGGATTTCAGTACCGGTAGGTATTAAAAAAGTTAGAGAGCTGACTTTGAATAAACGAGACATCAGGGATTTTTCCATGTTTAGTATAAAAGGTACCACAACTTTCGGGGTAGTAAATAAGAGCGATTTACAAAGCTCATCACAATTCTCAAAGTTGTACAGTCAACAGCATATCAGATTATCACAAATTGTCAAATTTCCCCAATGGACAGTAAACTCTAATGCTTGGAGATAAAATTGAAAATCGATTGAAGAAATTTGACAGTTTTGGATAGCATGATGTGCCGTTGTCCCTGTACCTACCTTACCATTTTACAGTCACATTAATTAATTACTAGAGGAACCCGGACTTCGTTCTACAAAAGTGATTTCAACTGGACACCAAACACAACAATGTACAACGAATCCACGTCAGTGCGGTGGTAGCTACCAGTGGGCCTCCGCGCGTTCCTAATGAAGTTTTAACTTGGATAAGTTCTGCATTTGAGAGACGTATATTTACATTTTCCCACATGTTTTCCCCTCTTTTCTTCAGCTATGCAACTGCACGATTTCTCGGAGATGCAGGCGTTCCCCACCAAGTTAAAGTACCTGTGCATCTGCCTGTCGGAAGTCATCTTCATGGAGGGCTTCATGAGGAAGATCTACAACTTTATCAACGGCCTGGAGATATTGCATCTTATTGGTGAGAGGTTGCTCAAATTGTCTTCCAGATGCCATTGTGCGGTTTGACAACTCTGACACCATGCTTAGTAAAGTTCAACACAGACTTGACTAAACCTACACGATAAAAAGAAGACTAGCTTCCAGCCCAGGACTTCGTTTAAGTGGGAATTTCGGAAATGAATTATACACATAAACCTTTCCCTTGCATCCTTCGTCTATTGGTGAAAATAATATGAAAATCTGTTTAGTAGTTTTTGAGTTTACCGCGTTCAGACAGATAGACAGAAGCGGCGGGGGACTTTGTTTTATAATATATAAATAGCTTTACTCACGTTATTAAAAATCGGCACTGGGCTGACAATTTCGATCTAATACGAGTGAGTGAAGCAGGTTATGCGCCGGCGCCGGCGGCGGCATTCGCGGCTCGTTGTGCGCGCGCTGACACCCTCGCAGGCGCGAGCCGAGGTAAGAGAGAGATAATTGCTCTTATGGTTGCTGCAGGCACTCCATACACACCACACTAACTACATTTTTTATCTTCAATATTTGACAGTTTATTGATAACCCGACAGTCCGGAGCACAGGTTTCTGAGCCGGCGGAGACAGCGACCATCCACTGTCTCTATTTAAATTTGGACGCCATTAGATTTTTATATTATAGCTTCCCGTATTTTTCGCGAAATGAAAAACTGTTAGCCCAATGCCGTTTTTAGTAACGTGAGTAAAACCGGCTTTTTTTACCAGCCCAGATACGTCCCCACCGAGGGGCACGGGCCGTTTGTATAAATTATGTGTAACACACACGAATCGTTTATTAGTAAAATAGTATGATATGATCAGACAAAAATTATCATCACACTGTCTTCGCAAGGTATTTCATTTCCCCGACGTAATTCCCCATTTCTCCAACAACTCAGGTACTTACGAGAAGGTAGAAGAAGAAGAGGAGGAGATCTACGAAGTCATAAACGTCCACAAGCTGAAGTCAGCCACCCCCAACCTCCGGGTCATCAACTTGTACGGAATCAATTTCGTCGATGACTCCCATATTGACGCGTTCAGCTCTAATTGTATCCAGGTCAGTGAGGTCAAAGCAACTGACAGATACAGGGAATTTGATGGGTTATCACGAGCGTTTCCATGCTTCGGAGGGCACGTTAAGCTGTCGGTCCCGGCTGTTGTCCATTGAACTACAGTCGTTAAAACCAAGTCAGAGGTCATTGTGCAGTTTGAAAACTCTGACACCAGGGTTAGCCAAGTTTGCCACAGACTTGACTATACTTACACGATAAGAAGAATAATAAGTATCTAAGTCAAACATTCAAAGGCCCATATAGTGAGTCCAGTGAAAAAAAACAAAAGGAGACGCAAGTATCTTCTCTGGCCCGAGAAAAGTCATCAGATTTTTTCACAAATGTTTGCCCCGATCGGGAATTGAATCCAGAAATGTGAATAAGATAAGGTAAACTTTATTACTTCTTTACCTATGTAAGTACGCTAAATGCAATACATATTATGTTTGCAATTTATAAGTAAGTACTTATGCATAGCATTTGAATAAGCTTTTACTGAAGCGATAATTCATCTAGTTTCTTCAAATATTCGTCCTCAATCACATCTCTGTCCATGAAAGATAATCTTTATTATGCACTTTTGCTCACAGCTGGAGTGTCTAGCAGTTAACTACTGCAACAAGGTGACAGGATCCACCATGAAGACGTTGTTCCAACGCTCCAGGAGACTCACCTGCCTGCTCATGAATGGATGCAGTAAGTACCAATTTACAAACTCATGTCCGAATTCCGAACCATGACTTCTCTACTTGGCCTTTTCAGTTATTTTTTCTATGTCAATGCTTTTTTTTAGAGCAGTTTAACTTATTCTTCCTATGTCGTTTTTTGGTGTCAATGACATTATTAAACATGTTTTTGGCCCCGTGTTTCGCGTTATTCAAGGCAGACACGCAGCGGAGATGCGCCTGATATTAAATACACGTTAAAATTACATGTCATCAAAAATTGGTGCACAGAATATAAAGCAATACTTAGCTATTTGCGATCCCAATATCTTGCGACCACTCAGCTGGTTATAAAACGATATTCTAGTTTTTAAATGGGAGGTTTTCTTTTTGGGTATTAAAAAAAAAAAGTACTTCCCCAGAGCTCTGTAGATGGCGCTGAACTGACTCCGTTACTAGGTGCCAAAGCCAAAAGGCTTGGAGAAAAACATTGGATCAAATATTCTGAGTTTGTTCTGGCTTTCCAAACATCCTAGTTTTCTCGCGCTTTGTTATAATTCAGTTTTGTTTCTTCGTTGTTTTCGTAAAATCGCTAAACTACGTATGGTAGACGTGATATTGATGTGATATGACTATAACGTTTCGTTTTATGATCTCAAAATTACGTTCAAGTGAATTAATCAAAAATAATTTAACGTTCCGTTCCTTGCAGTAACGTACATAGTTTAGCGCCATCTATCCAGCGACTGGAGAAAAATTTAAAAAAAAATAAAAAGAAAATCCCTCATTCTCTTTGGCTGATATTTTTTTTTTATTATGTGCATAGCATGATTATGTATCAGAAGCATAGACATAGAAATAAGTTAAATACCACTAGACTGGCTGTTGTCAAATCAAAAACGAGACCACTTGATTTTCGCCATTTTGGCGCTGTAGTGAGGCCAAAAGTCGATTAGTCGATGTATTCCCAGCGGGGTAGGCAGGCAATCAGCTCAAGTTGTACTTTGCCTTAGTGCTTAGTACCTACTTTGCCTTGGCAATCAGCTCAAGTTGTACTTTTAACAAGTGAGGACCAAAAGTCGATAAGTCGACTATTTATGTTCTCTAGCGGAATGTAGAGCTTAATTTTTTCTTTTTCCCCAAAAGTCCCCAAAAACCTAAGTATGAGATGATCTGTTTTTCTTACAGCAGAGCATCAATTTTGCGTAAACAATAAAACCATTTTCTCACATTAGCATGACTCAAACTAAAGAAATAAGCTTTATCTTTTGCATTAGTTTCAAAAACAATAATATTTAAAGCTGTGTTACTTTATAAAAAGTTAAAGTATGTAATTTTTCAAAACTGGTACTCTTTTTTTCAGTTTTGAAATATTATTCAATAGTTCATAAAGCCTACTACTATCCTTTAGCGGGGATCGTGACATGTTTCTAGTAACCCTTATGTATAACCTTTACCTTGAACATTTTCTTCAAATATTGTAGGAACACTACCAAATTTTAACAATTTCCTACTTCCTATGAAACAGTTAGGGTCAAAATGCTTCGAACATATTTCGTGGCTTTTCTTTGATGTCCAATTCTTCGAAACATTCATATTTTGAAGCCATTTTTTTAAACTTCGTCGGTTGGAAATCTGTTGTAAGAAATTTGGTTGGTTAGGTATTCTGTCTTACTGTTCTTATGAAGATTAGTAAACTCTTAAATATTTATCTAAAATCATTCAAGAGCGTGTCGAGCGACGCGCAAATTAATCAAACATTACTTGTTATCTTGAAAAGCTTAGGTACTAAGGTGTGATTACAGTTTTGTAGTATCAAGGGTCTCTTAGAAAATTGCGAGTAGACGGATATGGCGAAACTATAACTTTGTAGTCTACTACATAACCCTAAAAAAGTAATCATGGGTACTCAACAAAATAAAAACGGTTTTGTTTGCCATTGTACGTAACATTAAGTAATATTTTACACTAATATACCTATAACATGTTTCTATCGACATTGTTTTTATAGACTGTCTTTGGAAGCACTAGCGAAATAAAGCAGGCGAATCAAGCGAAATTGAAAATGCGAAAATTTTATCTTTTATAGTCATTTTAACATAACTATATATATACTTTGAAAAAGAGGAATGTCTTCCCGACAATTTCTAATCATTTAAAGTAGAATTAAGACGTTTTAAAACAACATTTTTCAATAAAACAGTTTGTAAAAAAACATACTTGTACATTGACCGATTATCTCCTTTTTTCTGTTTATATTTACAAACCAAGCATATTCTCATGGTCACAAAATTGAATATTAATAAAACTTTATACAAAAATTCACTTAGTCTTTAAAATTTTAACAAAATTTTAATATATTTCAATTTGTTTACAATTTACTGCGTCAAGTTCCGTTCAATTTGTCACTTTCAATGCGTCCTAAAGAGAAATGCTGTAATTTATAGAGGACTGCCAGTCCATACACTTTATGTCAGTGATCAGAAGCTATATTGTATTCCCGGCTGTGATTCCCGGTTTAAACTCTGTCACTCACACCCAGTTGAAGAAACGTCCACTATAGTGAATGCTACTTTAAAATCATACTGTCACTTATCGCCTTGTTGACGTAAACGTTTCTGCAACTGACACTTAATCATGTCATTGGGCTACAAACTTGAGTAGTCAAGCAAGCTAACTATGTATCTTCATCGATATAAGACGTCCACAGCTGGACATTAAGCCACCCCTAAGGATCTTAACATTGACCAGTCCTATTCCAACCGTATCCTACGTTACTCGGTCCATCTAAAAGCCTTTCTACGCTGTTTTTTCTGGAATGTACAATACACTCCGTCGCTACTTACGAATCCTCACATCCAACGACTGAAGACCTAATTTCTAAGCAGCATATTGTATTGCTCTCTCCAACAGGTCTCCAATCGGAGCACGTGATGGCAGTGGAATGGGAGAAGTCGTCAATTCAGGAGCTGGATGTGACAGCCACAGACCTTTCGACGGAGTGTCTCATCGACATGCTGACTCGCATCCCGAACCTTCGCTTCCTCAGCGCTGGACAGATTAATGGGTTCAACGATTCGGTGTTGAAAGCGTGGATGGAAGCTGGGACTGCTAGGTGAGGCAGAGTAGAGTAGGTTGATGGAAATATTTCGAATTTGTAGTTTAAGTAATACAAAACAATAGATGAGTGAAATTCGTAATGTTTTACAAAATATTACATTAAGAACAATTATGGTCCTAGAACGGGACCCTGTGAAAAGGCTATCGACTCTTAGGCCCCGTATTACCTACAGAAGGTACTTAACTGAAGTCTTGAATCATGTATGTACTTCCGCATTTTATTTTTATTTATTTTATTTATTTATTTATTAACCGGTCTAGCCCCGAAATTTTTTGTCAATACGCCCCGCGCGCGCGTTTAGGCGGCCACTTGACAGTTTTTTTTTCCTATTCCTTTGTTTGGCTACCGATTTTCATCCGGTTTTTTGTATTAGAATCTACAACAAGTGGTCCTTTAGAGAGAAACAAAAAATACTGCCGCGCGCTCACTTGAGAATTCGAACTATCGCATTAAAAAGTCAAGTAGAACGCCCAGGTGTTGATCCGTAAAAAAATTCAGATTAAAAAAACAAAAGGTTCCATAAAGAAAACAAATCGTACTATAGAATGATGGATGAATAGAGAACACACTTACAGTCTATGTTTATGTCGTTCCCGCATAAAAAAAACAATAGTACTCGATTACATTGTATGACAGCCGCTCTTTGTTTACATTGTTGACGCGGCCTTGAAACCCGATTTATTTACGACGCTTTTGGGCATTTGATTTAAACAAATTATACGTAATTAGTGAGAGAGTTTCATATAGAAACTATTAAAAGTGTTTGTTTTAAAATAAAACATTAGTGTGTTCACATTTCAATGATCCGTGCGGTAATTCGACACCAAGCAGCGCGTCATCCATTTGGATGACATGGGGCTTCACCGGTTAATTAAGGTACATCAACAATAAATACATAACACTATTATGGGTCTTATATCTAGGTATACATCTAATGCACTTATCAATTCACTTATATTCACTTATATACTCACTTATATTTCACTTATATTTTTGTCTCTTTCTCTCACTATCAAAATGATAAAAACGACTGCTACTTAAGTATAGATCAGAGTCTGAGTCGCATTCTATATCTAATTCGGACCTTAATGATCATACTATGTTATCGACGTCAAGCTTTCCAATCTTTCGTTCTAAGCCATTGAGAAATCTGTAAAGCCATCCAGACGTTCACGCCTGTAATCCCTAACGGGGTAGGCAGAGCAGCTGGTTCTAGCGGACTGGTTGATGCCCCGTTTGATACAAATTGTGAGGGTTATCAGATGGAACCAGTTGTATATTGGTGAGAGGTGACCGGCTTTTCGCACATTATACAGCAAAACCCTCGCATCCCACTTACAGATTTTACTGCATGCCGGAAGAGTAGGTGCTTAGCTGGCACATTCTAAGTTTTTCTTTCACTCCTAGTCCAACATGAAAGAATGGTTTAACTTCAAGTATAAAAACATCTCGTTGGTCACAGTCAAAAGCCTTGGAGAAATCTGTAAAGCCCATTTTGATCTTTTGCCGTGTGGTGATCGGTTCAGAATAACACCACGCCATCTCTTTCCGTGGGTGTCGTAAGAGGCGACTAAGGAAACACAAATGAGACCTGCCTCCTAGTAATCCATCCCAGGCAACGACACTTCATTTTTTTCTGAATCTGAGGTGCCGTCCTATGGTCTCATGCGGTGTGGTAGGCTCTGTAAAGGGCCGTCTGGTTCGCGACCACCCTCCTACCGAAGTCCGACGCCAAACAGCTTGCTGTGTTCCGTCGGTGCGTAGGAGTACCAGTGCCTTAATAGGCATTTTCTGGGTTAACTCGCTCCATCGTCGACCTCATCTATGGCCTTGGTCAAAGATTGAGGTCAAGAGTTAACCCTTCTTATAATTAAAAAAAAAACTTGAGTAGCAGCCTTTGTCATTTCGATAGTGAGAGAAAGAGACAATCAATACTCAAGTACAGATCAAGACTTGAGTCTCCTGTAAACTTACTACATAATCTTGGTTTCCAGAAACCTGGTAGCCCTAGACGTGGACTCGTCGGACAACCTGTCGGACGAGGCGCTGCACCGCTTCCTGTCGCGGCACGGCGGCCAGCTGTGGGGGCTCGTGCTCAGCGGGATGCCGCACATCACCGACCAGCTCTGGCAGAGCGTGCTGCAGCTGCTCACCAACGCCAAGTCAGTATCGACAGACTCAACAACCTAAAATGGCAACAAATAAAGTACGGACGGCCGTGTTGGAGTATGTATGGACACACAATTTAATTGTGACATGAGTGTAGAGCTTTATTTTCACTTGACAATGGCAACACTAGCTTTTTCATTCGCTCTCTCTCTTCAATTTCCGTCTATCGGCGCAGGACGTAATTTTGTCTATTTTACCGAAATATAATGTTAATAGTGACTGTATTAATTGTAATAACATTTAAGTTGTGGTGGATTCTTGAGGAATACATTTTACGGCTTATCCCGGCGTTTTTTCTTCGATCTGCACCTCTTCCTACTGTTGTGGTGGTATGAGCGACCACTGTTGACGACCACGAGGCCTACAACAACAGGTTATTTAGCCCAGCGAGATAATCTGCAATCATCAACCGCTCATAAAGCCGTCGCGACGAGGATTGGTGCGAACCGCACGCGGCCAACATGCCTGCGACAGATGGCCCGCCTATTTCGACGCAGATGCTGTTGGGCGGCGCAGGCGCCATGGAGAAGCTGGAAGGAGTGAGTAACTACCACAGCTGGAAGTTTGCCCTTAAAATGGTGTTAAATCTAGAAGGGCTATGGGATTTGATTGACAGGACAAGCGACGAGGGCTTGGATGCCGCGCGCGATCAGCGTGCGCTGGCTCGCCTTTGTCTCAGCATCAAGCCAGCATTATTCCAGTATGTAAGAGAAGCTAAGACTGCTCGTGAAGCTTGGAAAAAGCTTGCAGATGTCTTTGAAGACCGTGGATTGTACAGACGAGTACTTCTTCTTCGTCAGCTGCATCATATAGAATTTAGTAGTTGCAGTGGAATGTCTGACTACATAGAGAAAGTTATGTCTTTAGTACACCAGTTGTCTGACATCGGTAAAGTCATAGAAGATGCAGAAATAGCTGAGATTCTATTGAGTGGTCTGCCGCAGGATTATGACTCTTTAGTTTCAAACTTGGAAACGTTGTGTATTTCTTCGAATCTACAAAGTGAGCTAGTAAGAACAAGGCTGCTTCAAGAAGCTCAGAGAAAACAAGAAAGCACTACTTCGACTACAGCATTTGCTGCAAGGAAACAAATAGTTTGTGCTTATTGTGGTAAATCTGGCCATATCAAGCCAAGGTGCTTCAAGCTTAAGAGAGAGAAACAGCAACAAAAGAAGAAGAAAGAAGAAAAAGAGCCCATAACTGCATTTTTGGCTCACACTTCTACACAACTATTCATCGATAGTGGTTCCAGTAATCACATGTGCAATAATAAGAAACTATTATCTAATATTAAAGACACTAGTGTTCAAGTAATCTCTGTGGCAAATAATCAACAAATGATGAGTACATGTACTGGAGACATGCATGTTTTATTGAACAAACAGGTGAGAATTTTAAAAAATGTTATGTTTGTTGAAAACTTGTCCACAAATCTCTTATCAGTCTCTAAATTATGTCAAGATGGTTTTATTTTACAATTTAATAATGAGGGTTGTTTCATATTTGAAAATAATAGTGATAAAGTTTCTGGCAATTTTCTAGCAAAGGCTATTTGTATCAATGGTATTTACAAATTAAATGGATGTATTTTTGAGGATAATTCGCTCAATAGGATGCACTCTTTGATCCTGCATGATAGGCAGAATACACCGAGTGCTGCAGTTGCTGCCTCTGCCTCATCAAGTACTGATATTTGGCATCAACGGCTAGGCCACTTGAACTTGGCAGGTATGTCTAGGTTAAGATTGCATGAGTGTGGTGTTGTGTTTCAGGATGAAAATCTACATGACAAATGTGAAGCTTGTCTCAAGGGGAAGCTTACGGCCGAGCCTTTCCCTACTGCAAGTACCAGCAAGACGACACAACCACTGCAGCTCGTGCACAGTGACGTATGTGGCCCCATGCCGGAGGTCAGCTGGGGTGGAGCGAAATATCTCCTCACTTTTACGGATGATTACACCAGGAAGAGTTATGGATACCTATTGAAGAATAAAACTGAGGTAATTGATTGTTTTATTAAATTTAAAGCCTTAGTCGAAAAACAGCTAGGTTTGCCTATAAAATGCCTTAGAACTGATAATGGTGGTGAATATTGCAGTATAAATTTTAAAAATTACTTGCAAAAACAAGGTATAATCCACCAGACCACTGTCCCTTATTCTCCTGCTCAAAATGGTGTCGCTGAGAGACTTAATAGAACTCTTTTTGAAAAAGTACGTTGCATGTTGCAGCATTCTGGCCTTAGCAAACGTTTTTGGGGAGAAGCTGTGATGACAGCTTTATATTTAAAAAATAGATCTCCCACTGCGGCTTTGTCTGGGCAAATTCCTGAGGAAATTTGGTCAGGGTCAAAGGTTGATCTCAGCCATCTCAGGGTGTTTGGCTGCACTGCTTATTCGCTTATTCCTGAGCAAAAACGTACCAAACTTGACGCTAAGGGGAAGGAATTTATTTTTGTGGGATATAGTGACACAACAAAGGGTTTTCGGTTGGCTGATCCCTTTAACCCCACTAAGGTCATTATTTCACGTAATGTGGCATTTTTAGAAACGAAATTTTATAACCCTAATTTTAATTGTTCTGCGCAAACTATTGAAGAGTTTAATTTTTATAATTTTGACTTAGATATGCAACCAAACTGTGATAATATTTGTAATGTTCAAAATAATAATGAAATTATTAATAATAATAATCAACTGAATTTAAATGAAATTAATAATTTTAATAATAATGAATTAAATGCAAATATTGACAATAATAAATTAAATTTTAATAATGAAAATTCCCAATTTAATTTAGAAAATGATCACAGTTTTAATAGTGGTTCTTGTTCAATTTCAGAAGGAGAGTACTGCACAGGCAGCGAGGATGAGTCCAGCTCCGCTGAATCGTCTGCGGGAGTCGTCGACGCCGCTGAGCGTCTGAGTGCGACGCGCGAGACTTCGGCTCAAGATGTAGCGCCGACTGGTCCTGAGACTGTCGATACGCACATAGGTCGTCCTATTCGCTCAACACGTAATGTACAGCCTATAAGATTTTCTGATTATGATATGAGTCTATTAGTGCATGATAAAAGTAACTCTCTTGTCGATGAACCACTTACTTACGAGGAGGCGATGAACTCCGCATGCAGCAAGGAATGGCAGCACGCCATGCAATGTGAGTATGATGCTCTTGTCGCCAATAATGTATGGGAACTAGTAGATAGACCCAAAGATAGCAATGTTGTTAAATGTAAATGGGTATACAAAGTTAAGTACGATGCGTCGGGGAATTTTGATCGTTTTAAAGCACGTCTAGTTGCCAGAGGCTTTACGCAGAGGGAAGGCATAGATTATAACGATACTTTCTCGCCTGTAGTACGTCACTCAACAATGCGAATATTATTTTCCCTTGCTAATCAATATGATTTAAATATAGATCACTTAGATGTAGCTACAGCATTTTTAAATGGCGACTTAAATGAAATAATTTATATGGAGCAACCTGTAGGTTTTTGTGACAAATATCCTAACAAAGTTTGCTTGTTAAAGAAAAGCATTTATGGTTTGAAACAGGCCAGTAGAATGTGGAACTGTAAGATACATAACTTTTTATCTGAAAATAATTTTGTTCAGTCTAAATGTGAACCATGTGTTTATGTTAAATACACTGATAATGACTTGGTATTAATAGCGTTATATGTCGATGACTTTTATGTATTTTCTAGTCAGAATAGCAATAATAAAAACACATTGGTTTCTATTCTTGAAAGAAATTTTAATGTAAAGAATCTAGGTACTCTAAAAAGTTGCTTAGGCATGAATGTTTCAAGAGATAGAGTTAAAGGTATTTTAAAACTTGATCAAAGTTCATACATTCGTAAATTGCTTGTTCGTTTTGGCATGGAAAACTGTAAGCCTGTTTCCACTCCCATGGAGGTTAACTGTAAACTTAAGAAGTCTGAAGGTAATGACTATTTACAGGATGATGTTTATAACTATCGTCAGCTGCTTGGTTCGATGATGTATCTGTCAGTTTGCACTCGCCCAGATATATCATATGCTTGTAGCCAGCTTAGCCAATTCAATAACTGTTTCGATAGGACTCATTGGGTAGCCGCAAAACGCATTCTGCGCTATTTGGCAGGTACAATTCATTACTCTTTATGTTTTCATAAAAGTAGGGATTGGTGTTTGAGTGCCTATACTGACGCAGACTGGGCCAATGATATAACTGATCGAAAGTCATATACCGGTTTTGTGATAAAATTAGGTAATGATACAGTTAACTGGGAATCTCGAAAACAAAAATGTGTGGCATTATCCAGTACTGAAGCAGAATACTTAGCCATCAGTGATGTCTGTAAAGATATTTGTTTTATTCAAAATTTGCTTTCAGAAATTGTTCCTAATCATAATAAAAGTTTATCAAATTTAATATTTAATGATAATCAAAGTGCCCAAAAATTATTGTTAGTTAGAGAATATTGTCACAAACGTACAAAACATATTGACCTTCGTTATCATTACATTAAGGACCTTGTTAATAAGAAATTGGTTAATGTTAAGTACTTACCTACGGAAAATATGCTTGCTGATGTATTGACCAAACCTTTAGGTAGAATTAAACATGAAAGGTTTGTTAAAGCTATAAATGTAAATTAGTATTTTGCATGGTTTGAAATGTTAAAGACTGACTGTATTATATAAAATTGGTATAATATTATGTACATGTCATTCATATTCTTGCTAGATATGTAGAGACTGATAATGCTATAACGTAGAGCCCCCTCAATATAAGATGTAGAGTTTATTCAATGTAGAGTTTTTGGTTTAATTTTTTTTGACATTGAGTATTTCAATTGTGTGCCATAAGGGGAAGTGTTGGAGTATGTATGGACACACAATTTAATTGTGACATGAGTGTAGAGCTTTATTTTCACTTGACAATGGCAACACTAGCTTTTTCATTCGCTCTCTCTCTTCAATTTCCGTCTATCGGCGCAGGACGTAATTTTGTCTATTTTACCGAAATATAATGTTAATAGTGACTGTATTAATTGTAATAACATTTAAGTTGTGGTGGATTCTTGAGGAATACATTTTACGGCTTATCCCGGCGTTTTTTCTTCGATCTGCACCTCTTCCTACTGTTGTGGTGGTATGAGCGACCACTGTTGACGACCACGAGGCCTACAACAACAGGCCGCAACTTAGAAAGAACTCAGGTTACCACACGCGTGCACTCTGGGGGGCTACCACGTAAGCGAAGCTGATTGAACGAATGATGAACGAATGGAACAATGTAGGTACATTGCTGTGTTTAGTTCATGTCGTTTATCAAGGTCTCCTTATAAAGAAGCAATCGACAACGTTTATTCGTTCACCCAGCATCGCTTCGCTTCCCCTGTGCTGCTCTGTTAAGAACAGTTTTGCAATGAAAATGAAGTAACCCGATGCGCTGGCCTCTATACTTTATTTTTCGTTATCGCCTTGCGAGTAAGTCGTTTTGTTTCTATTTTTTTCTTCAAAAGAGCTCTCTACTTATTTACCGAAACGTTTTTTTTGTTCTCGAAAAACGTTAGGTACGACAATACAAGTCATTCTATATTTTGTCAAGCCGTGTGCAAGCTACGCCTTTGGGTAATGATGCTATATTATAAAAAACAAAATCCTCCGCCGCGTCTGTCTGTCTGAGCGAGCGCGATAAATTCTGAACGGATTTTCATACTCTTAAGGACGGACTGATTCAGTCTCCAAATTCCTTCGGGAACGATGTCCCGGGCGGAAAGCTAGTCGCGGATAAAGTATACTTTCTTTCATATCAGGCTGGACTAAAGTTATCTCTATTTTCTTCTTTCAGAATCCTCATAATGGGCACACAAGAAAGACTGGGTGTGAATATTCACGTTGATCAGGTAAACGAACACTTTAGATTCTAAAGTTTAGAAATGTACTTAAGTACAGATTAAATTAATGTCATGTCTTCAGCCAACAGAAAACTTAAAATGAGTAGCCATTGTGCACTTTCACGCTAATTTTGATACTGACAATAGTTATTGAATCTATGCTCAACAGCATATCACGCTGGATACTAAACCGCATGTGAGAGGAAATATCGCACATTAAATTCAGCTTTAAACTAGAACAAAGCCTCTCCATATAACTTGAGCGATTAGCCAGCTTTTATTATGAAAAGACGACATTTTTTGTAGAGAATTTCATAGGGTTCTTTGGAGAAAGTTGTTTGGTTTACGGGAAGTTTGTCACCCCTATAGTTTCTCTAACATAAGTCACCATCTAATAACACCGATCTACCTTCCAGTTGATGGACGGTATCGCCAACAACTGCCCGAACCTGGAGCGCCTGGAGCTGCGCTGGGACCCCGAGAACCTCCGCTTCAGTGACAAGAGCCAGAAAGCCATCGACATCCTGCGCGTCAAGTGCTTGAAGCTGAAATGCTTGGTGTTGAGGTAACTTATTCGCTGATTAATTTTGTCTTATTAACCTGCTGCGGATATGAATTTGATAGGGTTTAAGTTTAGGTCTTGGTCAGTGCTTTGATTTATTGAAGACCTTGAGCATACTATTAAGTACACAGTAAAATTGCCTTGAGGTAACAAAGTAAATTTTTTCATGCTTCTATTTTTGTCCAACTTTAGACAAATCCAGGATTTGGTAGACCAGGTAATTACAATAGAGAACTGCCGTCTGAACTTCGTGTCTCGGCTAACTTGGATAGAGTCTGGCCATCGAAAGCTGTCCACGAGAAACGGTGGCAGATTTAAAAAGTCGTCCTCTGAAAACTGTTTCCTACATATAAATCCACACTTCTATGCAAGTACTCCGTATTAACTCCGTTTATTCAGTGTATACGCAGTGTTTTTGAGAGAGAGAAAATTGAGAGAGAGAAAAGAGAGAGCACCAGACGGAAGGAGTTTAAGTCACTAATTGCACCACATTTAAATGTTGTTGAACACAGAGTCCTAAATCAAGTTACCCGATTTTATAATAAGTTGCTTGTAGAGTTGAAGGTCGAAAACAGTAAAAATGTATTTAAGAATAAATTGAATTTTTTTTTATTAAAGATTGATTTCGAACACAAATGTAGGTATTTGTTATCGAATAAATAAATACAATTTCAGAGGCCGAATTTTAAATCTGCCGCCGTTTGTCGTGGACAGCTTTCGTTGGCCAGACTCTACATAAAAAGGGACACTATAAAAATCATCTATTCCTCTTCAGTGACGGGCGTTACTACGAGATCGTGAAGGCCAACTTCGAGCGAGCGGATCGCACCACGGTGGTGCGAACTTCAACCAACTGCCGTGTCTCCAACTACTACCTTCTCTCCAATTATAAAGACCTTATTTTCAACTAGCTTCATTTCACTGAGATTTTTTTTACCAAGTCTGCAGACTTTTAGTGCTGCAATACAAAATGTTGGGATCACAACCCCAACATGTTCTTCATGTTTAAAGAAAACAAGGTCCACTAGAAACAAGGCCTTTCAAAAAGATGAGGTCCTTTTGAGAAGATTTAAGGCTGATTCTATCTTACACGGATGCGGTTTTCACCTACTTGCAGTTGCGCTATAATATTTTTTTTTAAAGTTTTTTGGAAGCCGTCCAAAATGCAGAGCGCTTTCTGATGCCGATTATACGCGCACAGACGGAATCCGCACCCGCAATAGGGTATAGAAACCGCCTGTGAATGAATTACAAGACAGTAGTCTCGCTCGCGTGAAGCCCCACTCCACCAATGATAACGTCGATTGAATCCTTTACAAAAAATTTACTCGAGTACAAATTACAATTAAAAAATAATAGGTCAATGCGAATGTTCTGAAATACATTAAATGACACACTGTTAAGAATAGTCCTGTAAAAAAAATTCAATCGAGATAAAGCACTTACAAAAAATTTGAGGTCACGGATTGTGTTGCAAGGTTACGTACAGCACATCAGAGAGTACAGTGGTAATACGAAACCAGTTAATAATACCAACAAGACAAAGGGCGATGTAAATGAGAATACGTATAGCTTAATGTGCTGTAAATATTTGAAAGTCGACCAGAAAGATAAAAAAAAATAAAAGATTGCTTGGGGACGCCATCCATTAAAGCTTCATGCAATATTTTTGTTCCTTTACTACAATACGAAGTAATTTTTTATTATCCTGGTTGGGTTTCAATAACTTTTTAAATTATATGTAAGCAAATAGTTTAAAAAGTATAATGTCTAGTAAGTAAACAGATCGATGTTAAAAAGTATGTTGGATGCGAAATGACAACTTTTAGGTTTTGTTCAATACCATTTTATTTTCAGTGACTAAGTGTTGAGAAGTATATGTTTAAGTTCAACTGTATTTTATATTACATTGTTTTTTGAACAAATTGTTGATACTGCCATTGTAAGTTTTTTTTAAATAAAATTGTTGACAAATTAAATTAAAAGTTAATAGATTTTCTTTTCTTTTTTCATCACAGTGTCAAAGCCCTTATATTTATGTATAAGTAGATATATTTATTTAAACATTTACTTCAAGCAAAGAACAAATAAGCGTTACTACTAAAATAATAGTTTATTTACACCTTTTATTATGAGAAAAATTACTATTTTTATAATTTTTTCATTAAATTAGCTTCAAACATTAAAAGCTATTTCTAAACATATTAATATTATTTACAAATAGCTTTATATTATTTATCTATAATACACTTCAAACACTTATGATTTTTTCTTAACACTTGCAATTTTGAGTTTTATTTAACAGAACGTTTATTGAAGAAATAAGACAACATACCATAAAAACTAAACTTAGTCTAAAAGGTCACACTGTAAATAAATCACAAGACAAAATTTAACTCGCAATCACAGGTATACCAATTAAAGTAAAAAAACAATAACTTACTATACAAAATAAAAAATACCACTCGGCGATTTGTAGTAGTTTTTTTAATCTAAGTTTAAATTAAAGTCGTCAAACAGTCACCTCACTCCCTCCCCCAGGTCCTGGTCTTCCTCCAGTAATAAGTTCTGGTTGTTGCTGTTTTCCTCGTTCCCAGCGTCTGAATTATTGTCTTTGTTGTCACTGTCTATTTTATACAATATGTCATGGCAGAGTGGACATCGATCTTGAACGTAGAGCCACTTGCGTAAGCAGACACCGTGGAAGTAATGGTTGCAGCGAGTGATCTTAGCTGAATGCATTTCCTGGTAACAAATAGCACACACGTCATCCAGTCTATCCAGCTGATCTGCTGAAGCTTCTCTCAAAGAGTTGATCTTGTTGACAGCAGTACGTCTTTTCATGAAGACTGACCACCCAGCGCGCGCTTCGCACCAGATGTTGAAATATGCATGAATGCACATCATGACCGCTCGAATTGCTCCTCCAGATTCGAACAACAAAATCCACGCTCCGTTGAAGAACAGGAATATCCCAAAACAAAACTCTATAGTGTTCCCAAATGCTCTGATGTAGTAGACGTAATCGTCCAGTTGCTCCCAGAAGGTGCTTCTGTAAGCGTCGATGAGGAAAAGGGAGTATATCATGAGACTCACGATGACTTTGACTATGACTTCTATGCTAAACGCACTCACGGCGAGCAGCCATGTTGAGATCGAGTGTTGAGACCATAAGTAGACGAGCAGTGATATCGGGAAAATAATGAGAAACGCGCACACTCCTAATGCTCGCACGTGTCTGTGGGTACTTGGATTGTGCGATGCGCTTAAGGACATCAGCATAGGGTTCACAATATTGTGCAAGAAGTGCAGCAGGGCGGTGAACAACAAGCAGAAGTTCCTGCACAGTCTAATGAATCTTTTCTCCGGGTTCAGAGACGTCAATCCGGTCTGCAGGGCTAGTATGTAGAACAGTATAGCGGATACAGTGCCGATACTCTTGTCTTCTTCCTCGTCTGTGAGTAGGATCCATTGGAAGAAGTTGCCGATGTAGTGACAGAAGAACGAGATCACTGACGTCATGCCCAGGACCGCTGTGATGGTCTCACATCCAGTTACTAGCAATGACTTGGCCATTGACGCAAGTGACTGCACAGCTAGTAAGGTGGAGACCTTCAACCCTTCATCAGCTTCGTCGTCGTAGTTGTCCATGAGGAGTAAAATCGCGTGTTCTGCGACACGCATCACCCAGAAGACCCTAAGAACGCAAGGGACGTTCAGTCGCATCCATTCTGTTTCGACTAGAGCTGATAGTCCGTAATTGCTGACGAAAAGCCTTCCATGTTGGTATCCTGCGTATATCACTTGGATGACAGTGTAAGCAGAAGACCAGAGCACGTATTTGACGAGGAACAAAGGTAGCAGGGAGGAGAAAACTGGAGAATGATGTAGGAGATTGAACGGGACGGGTAGCATAGCCATAAATGATGGTGCCATGAAGCTGATTGGCAGGAGCTTCTGAATCGTTTGGTTGCGAGGTCCTAGGTGAACATTTCTGAAGAGGACAGCCAGTAAGAACTGTATGGCGAAGTTTTGGATGACCAGAATGCCTGGTCCATCGAGATCGAGAAGGTTTTTCATGTTTAAGTTAAGCATGTCTTCGAGTATGCTGGTGGTGGATGTGGCCGACGTGAGGGCTTGGATCTGCTTGATGGCGGAGACGTTGGTCCAGTAGGAGACGAAGACGATCCCCACAGACATGAGGTACAGGTACACGATGATTAGGTGCTTCGTGTACAGCACGAATATACACAACGCTGACATACATCCTGGAAAGATAGAAAAAGATTCGTTATTTTACAACTAACAAATAGTTTTGTGCTAAGGAAAAACCAAAACAGCTGCCCCAGCATATGCAATGAGACTTTTACTCTCATGAGGTTTTTGTTTGCATTTTTGAAGTAAAAACTTCTTTAGCGGCGTCGTGCACTTTGAAGTATGGGTAAAAAATGTTAAACTCGCGTCAGAACACGTGACCCTGATCGAAAATTCGTAAGACGGAGGGAGAGTAGACCGCAAGGAAGTAATATATGATCAAGTTTTCACTTCTGCCGGCACTCCCGGAGTGCAACCCGTTGTTTTTATTTTGCTTTTTGAAGTTTGTTTAGTTATTATTTTTTTAAAGTTTATTTATTATGTACACAAAAAAAACAGCGAAGCTGCAACATTAGCTTGTATTTATAAAACGAGACGATTTGGACTTTGGATTTTAAAATTATAATTGTTTGTGAAGGCCGCAGTGTCGCAACGAAAACTGCAATCTAAATCAAATTTTGGAAATCGCTGACAAGGTCATTGGCCCGCCACACGAAACAGGAACTCATTAGAATTTTGTAGTATTTCGATTCATTTGATTAGTCTTACAGGCTAATTTCCACAACCGTAATCCACAATCTGTTAGACAAGCAAACATGGGAATAAATTGCTCAGCTCCAGGTTTATTCATACATTAATTAAGTCAATTAAAATTAGAAAATAAGGAAATTTATACTGGGAGAAAAGGAACCTCCTAGCTATATTCAAAATCCTGAACCAGTACCACTTAAAGAACACATTTATGAAAAAAAAAATTCATTTTTATATTTTTTCAATGGGAAAAGTTAATTTTTTGCCTAAACGTAGACAACCAGGCACGCGAGGTGTCTACGTTTATGAAAAAAAGATCCCCCCCCCAAAAAATCAAAAAAATAAAAAAAATAAAAAAAAAGTGTTCAGTAAGTGATACTGGTTCAGGATTTTCAATAAAGCTAGGAGGTTCTTTTTCAACCTGTATGATTGAGTTAAAAAGAGTGACCCTCGGAGTTTTTTGCCTATTCTTTTTCTGAGGAAGACTGCCTCTTAGCGAATAGACGCAAAGTTAAAAATGCTAATGTGATTCACTATTTCGACTTATTTTAAGTAACATTCTGAATGTTCAATGAAATAAAGCTTCGACTATGACTCTTAACTCTAAACTCTAAAAAAAAATAAAAAAATTAGTGTAACCCCCGACATACATCGCCTTTAACTCTTAAACGGCTTTTTAATAAAACATGTCTAAGAACCACCGCTAGAAAATTTGCTTTTAAATTTAAAAAAACCGCATCCAAATCGATTCACCCGTTAAAGAGCTACGGTGCTACAAATAGACACATATTTGTCCTATTTGTAGCACCGTAGCTCTACAAATAGGACAAATATGTGTCTGATTTTCAATTTGACCGCTACACACATAGCGGTCAAATTGAAACTCAGTGAAGCGGCTGAAAATCAGTGTTGCCAGCCTGATAATCAGTCTGGCATTATAGAGCGGGACCCATTCGTAAGAAAGTCTTCAAATAACGATTTTCGTGGGACTCACCTCCGCCATACGAAGTACTGGTATGTACTTATTTGGCATGTTTTCCTAAACTCAAAAAGTACGGTAGTCACTTTCTAAGGGTATGGAGGGGGTAGCTATGACGTATCAAAGATGGCGGCCGGTCCTATTTTATTAACGCTATATTTAGATAACTACTGGGCAGATTTACTTAAATAGGGTCTCAAATGAAAGACAATTTAATATACATTGTTTTATTCTATAGATGCATTAGTGTAAAGCTAGTAACAAAATAAATATTTTCAAAAAACGACATTTTGTAAAATTAAACTTTTTTTTACTGTGTGAAAAGAACAGAAACCATTATGGTTACAGTAATTTAGCTTATTATAAAAAATAGCTACACTTATCAGCATTCTAATGAATCTAAAAACGTTTACATCGAGCTGTAAACACGGAACTGCAGTCGTCTAAGTGAGCGTGGGTAGCGCCGAACTGACTACGGTACTTAGATTTGGGTACGAATAATCTTGAAAATAACGTGATAAAACGAGTAGAATCACAGCAAAATGAAAAAGTATTATGAACAGGCATATTTTTTTTTTAACAGGCATCATTTTTTTTGTCAAAAAATTTTCTTCATTAAATAATGATTAAAAAAATTCGTAAAAAAAACCAAAAAATTCGTTCGTAAAAATTTACGAACTATTTTCAAAAGTTCTCGTAACAAAAATAACGCTTCGTATCATATCGAAATAAAACTCTTCATACTTGCACGTACTTGCGTTATATTTCAAAACAAAGGACTCAATGGTACTGGTCTGTACTGATGGACATAAGAGTGTAAACGTACGCACTCGAGGCAGAGGCAGGTCGCTGACGTGCGAGAGTGTACAGCCGCCGTTATATTTTTTACATCGGCAACACTGAGGAATCCCTGCACCGTGCTGCGCCGTGAACTTTGGCACTTGTCGCTTCATTCATTTGAAATCATTTGGTCAGGCCTATGACACTGTTAGTACTAATAGCTGCGAAATGGCGCTGCTATCGCCTTTAAATCGCCATCTTGTGACGTCATGCTGTATGTCAAGATAACCTCAAACTTCCATGATGGCGTCTTGTCACTGAGCAAGTACAAGTACGGTATTATGTATGATTGCTCTCATGGTTCGCACAGGCGTTTACTGAAGTGCATTGCTAAATAAATGCAGTACTTATTATCAGTTTTCGTCGCAGAAATGACTAAAATGCATTTATATTTATTTTATTTTATGATTGTCATAAGCATCTTTTGCCATGTGTAACCCGTATTATTACCATTTAGCTTTGATTCCATATAAAATTTTGTTATTTATTTTGTAGGTACGTGAAAAAAATTATTTTCGAGTGTCAAAACTATCAACAACATTTGGTAACAATTTTATATCTAAAATAAATACATTTGTTTTGCAAATTATAATATAAGTTTTTTTATGACTACTTTATAATAAATTTAAACAGACAAATGTGAATTACACCTTATTTATTCTATGCCTAAAACTAACGGACTGATTTTTATGGAATGTGCTGCTCTAGATCAATAAATAAGCTACTTTTTATTCTGAAAAAACTAAACCTTATGTTCCAACAAATGGCGTAGTAAGTATTAGTAAATGAAAATATGAACAGTGCTTTCTGCAATTCTTTCTATCGATAAATAGCTAATTCGCTCAGTCGAGCTTTCAGTGAACCGGCTTATCTGCAAATCGTGCCATCGGCAAAAAAAATATATTTAGAACGTCTTTTCGGCGAATTGAGCGGTCGGCACAACAAGGTATCGGCTGAAGATTTTTTCTTTCAGCCGATGGTCGGCGAACAGTGATTTTTATATACAATTTTATCGTTCAAGAGTAATTCTATGAACCCTTGCGATCTCGAGTTGAGTGCTCGTGTATTTTATGTTGAGTTTGAAGTTGAGATTCTTGTCACAAATCCTCCTCTGTCGACGATTTTTTCATCTTAGGTTATTTTTGCAACCTGCTTTAACATGGAAACGCTTAAGTGTTGTGTTGGTGGTTGCACTGCAACAGGTGAAACGCTAAGGTTTTTTTGTTTCCCGAGAAACAGTTATCTAAGAAGTTTGTGGATATGTCTTTTCTCGCGCCAACACATCCTATACTCCTTGAACTCTCTGAAGAGCAATTGTTGAAACAATGCGTTTGTCAAAAACATTTTGACAAAACGCAATTCGATGAAGAAGGCAAGAGAATTCGCTTTTCTTACACATGTCTCTTCACTGAAAACGGAATTGCTCTGGGTGAACCACTGAGTAAATCTGTTACGTATTATTCTTAATTGGACACACTATACCTATTATTTTAATTTTCAAATTCAAACTTTCCATCACGTGGGTCAGCTACAAAGAGCAGAGAGAGTAATGTGTAACCGTGTAATGAACTAATGACACTGGGGTCACCAAAAAAGATAACAATTCAATAATTATAGTAGTCTTTCAAGTTGCCTGACAGCTCCCGCCAAAAAGGTCAGACGTTGATAGTCATTGAAAAATTTTATTTTTTCGTTTACTTTTCCATTGATTATCATTGCACCATTTTGAAAACATGAGAGTGTTAAAGGTGTCACCTGGGTGTCACTCAAAAAAGTTCTTATCCACAATTTTTTCACAAAATGGCTGTTTGCCATTTATTATAAAGTGAAGTGTTCTGCGCTACATGATATTGACGGAATTGTGGCAACACATATGGGTCTATATTTGAGAATCTATCTATTCACTTTTATTTACTAGTTCTGGAAATTGGTTAAGCCTTTAGCGAAGTACCTATTCAGTTGTACAACAACTCAACTATAAGTACCATAACCTTGCCTCTCGTGAACTGACTAGATGTCTTACCACTGCAATACAGATTTATTCCTAGTGCAGGGTGAGTCGGCTGACAGTCTGTTCCATGAAGAAACCCAATGGGCATATTTATTACACACTGTACTTTAAAACTGTACCTACTGCTTTTAAGTATTTAAGTAATGTTAGTTATTACTACCCAGCAGCATTTCAAAGATTTATTTGTTTGTTCTCGGGTCATGGGTGTTTGTATTTTTCTTTATGTGTGTTTTAAGGGACCCACGACACAAGGGAAAACCTTAGTGTGGGCCTTTGAGTGTGTAGCGTTTATTTATTTGTTTATTTATAATTATTTCCGAGAAGTAAAATGAGGATGATACCCCAGAAATGACTTTGGTGATTGGAAGGGCTGGTACGTATATTTATTATTTAATGAAACTATGTATCTAAAAAATCAATCAGGGTCAAAAACATTTGATTCGTGTAATGTAACTTTAACTAGCATTACATATTACATAATCTAGTTATCTGAAAAGGAGATGCTTTGCATTTTTATTTAGATTGCATTTGAATTTTTATCTATGTCTTTTTAAAGTGCAATCATCCTCCAAGAACAGACTAAAAATTAAACTTAGAGGGCACCAACCTAGTAGCTGTTACGTAGCAACAACATAAAGGCAACAGCTACTCAAGAGTCTGTTTCAACTCATGTATGATTTATTAAAATGGGTCAAATATTCAAATAAAAAAAGCTTTATTGATGCTTTTAAACTAGCAAAATTTAGGGCTCCTTATGAAGCTAAAGAACTTTTTTTTAAGGAACCCATATCAAACATCAACTATTTTTTTAGTTTTGAAAGGCGATAGCAGCGCCATTTCGCAGTTATTGGTACTAACAGTGTCATAGGCCTGACCAAATGATTTCAAATGAATGAAGCGACAAGTGCCAAAGTTCACGGCGCAGCACGGTGCAGGGATTCCTCAGTGTTGCCGATGTAAAAAATATAACGGCGGCTGTACACTCTCGCACGTCAGCGACCTGCCTCTGTCTCGAGTGCGTACGTTTACACTCTCATGTCCATCAGTACAGACCAGTACCATTGAGTCCTTTGTTTTGAAATATAACGCAAGTACGTGCAAGTATGAAGAGTTTTATTTCGATATGATACGAAGCGTTATTTTTGTACGAGAATTTTTAAAAATAGTTCGTAAAAATATTAAGAAAAATTTTTTGACAAAAAAAATGATGCCTGTTAAAAAAAATGATCCTTGTTCATAATACTTTTTCATTTTGCCGTTTTGTCACGTTATTTTCAAGATTATTCGTACGAAAATCTAAGTACCGTAGTCAGTTCGGCGCTACCCACGCTCACTTAGACGACTGCAGTTCTGTTGTTTATAGCTCGATTTAAACGATTTTAGGTTCATTAGAATGCTGATAAGTGTAGCAATTTGTTTATAATAAGCTAAATTACCGTAATCCTTACGTTTCTGTTCTTTTCACACAGTAAAAAAAGTTTAATTTTACAAAATGTCGTTTTTTGAAAATATTTATTTTGTTACTAGGTTTACACTCATGCATCTTTAGAATAAAACAATGTATATTAAATTATCTTTCATTTGAGACCCTATTTAAGTAAATCTGCACAGTAGTTATCTAAATATAGCGTAAATAAAATAGGCCTGGCCGCCATCTTTGTTACGTCATAGCTACCCCCTCCATACCCTCAGAAAGTGACTACCGCACTTTTTGTGTTCAGGAACATATGCCGAATAAGTACATACCAGTAGTTCGTATGGCGGAGGTAAGTCCCACGGAAATGAAGTCATTCTCCTTGGGTCCCGTTCTATTAGTCGCTGAGCCCAGGCCTTTTTCCTCACTGCGGCAGACATATGCAAGCTTAAACTTGTATAATAGGATAAGAATATTTTGAACTTTTTTTTTAATGCTGTTTTGAAGAAATAAACGTATTATTATTATTAAATTAATAACATCCCTTTTTTGCATAGAGATTAAAAAGGCATTTAAACGCAAACGAACGTGAATACTCATTATGTCACTTGTGAACTTGAAAAAATAAGTATTTTAATCGAAAATTTAAAATAAAACTTTATATTTAGCTTGTTAATATGCAAACATGTTTCGGAAGGTCGACAGCCGGTTTATTACACACAATTACTGGTAAAATTTGAATGAATTTAAACCTTATTACATAACGAGGCCCTTGACAGGTATCTAACGGTATTTGACCGTCCCAAATAAAAATTACTAAAACTTCCTTCCAACCGTGTGGTGATCGGTTAAGAATAACACCACTCCATCTCTTTCCGTGGGTGTCGTAGGAGGCGACTAAGGAAACACAAATGAGACCTGCCTCTTAGTAATCCATCCCGGCAACGACAGTTCATTTTTTTCTGAATCTGAGGTGTCGTCCTATGGTCTCATGCGGTGTGGTAGGCTCTGTAAAGGGTCGTCTGGTTCGCGACCACCCTCTTACCGAAGTCCGACGCCAAACAGCTTGCTGTGTTCCGTCGGTGCGTGGGAGTACCAGCGCCTTTATAGGCATTTTCTGGGTTAACTCGTTCCATCGTCGACCTCATCTTTGACCTTATGGTCAAGATTGAGGTCAAGAGTTAACCCATCTTATAATTTAAAAAAAATAAAAAAAAAATCCATCCATGCTGGATTGGGAGTGAAAGAAAAACTTAGAATGTGCCAGTAAGTGGTTCTAGAACCACTGATGCTCTGCCTAACCCTTTAGGGATTATAGGCGTGAGATTATGTATGTATTTATGTACTAAAACTTTTATTATCTTCCATTCTGGGGGGCTACCATAGACTGTGAAAGCGATACAAAATGCGTTATGATCTAGATCAAATTTGTCATACATCACTTTAGCACGGTGATTTTAACTAGAGGTGTAAAAAAGTTGTAAACAGAGAGAGCATATTACATCTTTCATCGATGTGACATCGACTGGCCAGACTGGAAGACAAAGAAAAAAGAAAGCATCACATGTCTCTGGAATCGTGGAAATTCGTCGAAAAAGTCGAGTCGTAGACGTAGGGAAGCGGATAACGTGATTCCGGTGGGTGGGCAGGACACTTGCCTAGGAGGACGACGGACGGTGCACCAAGGCTGTCACAGAATGGTAGCCAAGGGGAGCGACAAGGCCAGTGGGCAGACCACCAATACGATGGTCAGACGGTATCGTCAAATTGACGGGACCTCTATGGATGAGGTTAGCACAGGACCGTGACTATTGGCGCTACAGAGAAGAGGCCTATATCAAGCAGTGGGTTGATGATGATCACATGACAGTTCTTTCCAGTCATACTATAATGGTCAATGAGTGCTCACAAGGAGCATGTGGATGGAAAAGTCGAAAGCAGAAAGTTTGACTTATGAACTTTGTTTGGACTTGTTAGGAGATAAACATACTAAAGTCCTACCCTCCGAGGTGAGCCTGAGGGGGAAGGGCACAAAGAAGGTACCGTTTTTTGGTTTTTTGCTTACATCTCGAAAACGCACTGATTTAGTATGTAGTCCAAACAAAGTTCTTAGGTTTTTTTTTCCATCTTTATTTACTTAAGGACTTTTATACTATAAGTACATGTCAGTCCTATGATACCTTATAACATATAGGTTCACAGAATAGGGGTATATACATATAGCTCTCTTATTCTAAGTGTAATAATTCATAAAGTAGCTGTGCCTGTTTTGAACAAGGCTAAGAAAGGATAGAATTAACTAGGCCTACGTTATTACTATTACATAAGATATTAAGTTTTCTAAATATAACAGCTCTTTTCTGTTCATTTCGGATACATTCCATCAAAACGTGATAGATATCTTCAATCACCCCACATTCCTAAGTTAAACTTTCTGCTTTCGACTTTTCCATCCACGAATTATTTCTTGCCTAATATAGACGTGCTGCTGTTTGTACAGAGCGTGAAGAAAATGTAGAATGTAACGCTGAAACTAGGTTAATCATAAAATTAGGTAAGAAGAAAAAGAAAGAATGTGAAAGTTTCCAAATAGTCAGTCACTACTCAGGATTTTACGATCGAACTACATAGTAGTTTACTTAAAAAGGTCGTATGAGATCCAAAAACCAACTAGAAATATTCCATTTGCCATCATAACAAACAACAGTCGAAAACTATACATCAAACGCATACATTTACCAAGACATAGGCTAATATGCTTAGCGGTCTTATTGTTTACAATTCCATCATAATCTTTGACTATTAATAGAGATTTTAATTAGATTTAGCTAATATCTATTCAGCCTATAGTCTTTCTATTTTTAACACCCGATAAAGAAAGAGGGGTTTTATAAATTTGACTCTGTATTATGTATGCCTATGTGTCTGTGTATCTGTCTGTGGCATCGTAGCTCCTATACGAATGGACCGATTTCAATGCGTGTTATTTTGTTTGAAAGCTGACGGCATCGAGATGTTTCTTAGCTTTGTTTAATTAAAATAGGTTAAGTTATTTAAGAGTTATACAATCTGTTCCGTTTGATATCCCATAATAGCACAGGAAAAATAGCATATTTTGGAGGCAAAATATGTACATCAATGAAACTTTGTTTACAACTTTATCTTGGCACTAGAAATGAGGATCAGCCGAGTCCTACCAAAATTTTGGGGTCCAAACCCTCCACTGGGTTTTAAGAAATTCCCATACAAAAGAAGAATCGGTATTTTATACCCACTAACAAAGATTTCCAAGCATCAAACTATTGAAGCTGTAAGTTTAAAATTTTGCTTAGATGATCTTCAGATATTGTGGGAGCTTACCATTGTCACATTGTATTCATTGTATTCGAAATATTGAACATAAAAAATACTTATTTTGAGTTCCCATACAAACTTCATCAGCTTAAAGCGCATTTTGTATGGGAGATCAAAATATGTTTTTGTATTTTGACCTATGTTCCTTGGGGAAGTTGTTCAGTTTCATGGACTGATTTACCACCCGAATAGTTGCAAGAGAGATACCTAAAGCCCTGTATACTAACATTATGAAGAGGCAAAGTTTGTTTGTCGGAAGTAACCTCGGGAACTACTAAACCGATGAAAGAGAGAGAGAGAGATATGTGGTATTGGCGAAGAGATATGAGAGTCGCTTCTTTACATAAGTCACAATTATGTTCTAATACGATCTACACAGTATTCGAGGTTTTTTTTATTATGAGATGGGTTAACTCTTGACCCCAATCTTGACCGAGGTCATAGATGAGGTCGACGATGGAGCGAGTTAACCCAGAAAATGCCAATTAAGGCACTGGTACTCCCACATTAGTTCACCCGTGTGGTGATCGGTTGAGAATAACACCACCCCATCTCTTTCCGTGGGTGTCGTAGGAGGCGACTAAGGAAACATAAATGAGACCTGCCTCCTAGTAATCCATCCCAGGCAACGACATTTCATTTTTTTTTCTGAATCCGAGGTGTCGTCCTATTAGAACGGGACCCAAGGAGAATGACTTCATTTCCGTGGGACTTACTTCCGCCATACGAACTACTGGTATGTACTTATTCGGCATATGTTCCTGAACACAAAAAGTGCGGTAGTCACTTTCTGAGGGTATGGAGGGGGTAGCTATGACGTAACAAAGATGGCGGCCAAGCCTATTTTATTTACGCTATATTTAGATAACTACTGGGTAGATTTACTTAAATAGGGTCTCAAATGAAAGATAATTTAATATACATTGTTTTATTCTAAAGATGCATTAGTGTAAACCTAGTAACAAAATAAATATTTTCAAAAAACGACATTTTGTAAAATTAAACTTTTTTTACTGTGTGAAAAGAACAGAAACGTTAGGATTACGGTAATTTAGCTTATTATAAAAAAATTGCTACACTTATCAGCATTCCAATGAACCTAAAAACGTTTAAATCGAGCTATAAACAACAGAACTGCAGTCGTCTAAGTGAGCGTGGGTAGCGCCGAACTGACTACGGTACTTAGATTTTGGTACGAATAATCTTGAAAATAACGTGACAAAACGGCAAAATGAAAAAGTATTACGAACAAGCATCATTCAAAATGAAAAAGTATTATGAACAAGCATAATTTTTTTTTTAACAGGCATCATTTTTTTTTGTCAAAAAATTTTTCTTAATATTTTTACGAACTATTTTTAAAAATTCTCGTAACAAAAATAACGCTTCGTATCATATCTAAATAAAACTCTTCATACTTGCACGTACTTGCGTTATATTTCAAAACAAAGGACTCAATGGTACTGGTCTGTACTGATGGACATGAGAGTGTAAACGTACGCACTCGAGACAGAGGCAGGTCGCTGACGTGCGAGAGTGTACAGCCGCCGTTATATTTTTTACATCGGCAACACTGAGATTCATTCCGAGGAATCCCTGCACCGTGCTGCGCCGTGAACTTTGGCACTTGTCGCTTCATTCATTTGAAATCATTTGGTCAGGCCTATGACACTGTTAGTACCAATAACTGCGAAATGGCGCTGCTATCGCCTTTCAAAACTAAAAAAATAGTTGATGTTTGATATGGGTTCCTTTAAAAAAAGTTCTTTAGCTTCATGAGGAGCCCTAAATTTTGCTAGTTTAAAAGCATCAATAAAGCTTTTTTTTATTTGAATATTTGACCCATTTTAATAAATCATACATGAGTTGAAACAGACTCTTGAGTAGCTGTTGCCTTTATGTTGTTGTTACGTAACAGCTACTAGGTTGGTGCCCTCTAAGTTTAATTTTTTGTCTGTTCTTGGAGGATGATTGCACTTTAAAAAGACATAGATAAAAATTCAAATGCAATCTAAATAAAAATGCAAAGCATCTCCTTTTCAGATAACTAGATTATGTAATATGAAATGCTATGGTTAAAGTTACACTACACGAATCAAATGTTTTTGACCCTGATTGATTTTTTAGATACATAGTTTCATTAAATAATAAATATACGTACCAGCCCTTCCAATCACCAAAGTCATTTCTAGGGTATCATCCTCATTTTGCTCTCGAAAATAATTATAAATAAACAAATAAATAAACGCTACACACTCAAAGGCCCACACTAAGGTTTTCCCTTGTGTCGTGGGTCCCTTAAAACACACATAAAGAAAAATACAAACACCCATGACCCGAGAACAAACAAATAAATCTTTGACATGCTGCTGGGTAGTAATAACTAACATTACTTAAATACTTAAAAGCAGTAGGTACAGTTTTAAAAGTACAGTGTGTAATAAATATGCCTATTGGGTTTCTTCATGGGACAGACTGTCAGCCGACTCACCCTGCACTAGGAATAAATCTGTATTGCAGTGGTAAGACATCTAGTCAGTTCACGAGAGGCAAGGTTATGGTACTTATAGTTGAGTTGTTGTACAACTGAATAGGTACTTCGCTAAAGGCTTAACCAATTTCCAGAACTAGTAAATAAAAGTGAATAGATAGATTCTCCAATATAGACCCATATGTGTTGCCACAATTCCGTCAATATCATGTAGCGCAGAACACTTCACTTTATAATAAATGGCAATCAGCCATTTTGTGAAAAAATTGTGGATAAGAACTTTTTTGAGTGACACCCAGGTGACACCTTTAACACTCTCATGTTTTCAAAATGGTTCAATGATAATCAATGGAAAAGTAAACGAAAAAATAAAATTTTTCAATGACTATCAACGTCTGACCTTTTTGGCGGGAGCTGTCAGGCAACTTGAAAGACTACTATAATTATTGAATTGTTATCTTTTTTGGTGACCCCAGTGTCACTAGTTCATTACACGGTTACACATTACTCTCTCTGCTCTTTGTAGCTGACCCACGTGATGGAAAGTTTTGAATTTGAAAATTAAAATAATAGGTATAGTGTGTCCAACTAAGAATAATACGTAACAGATTTACACAGTGGTTCATCCAGAGCAATTCCGTTTTCAGTGAAGAGACATATGGAAGAAAAGCGAATTCTCTTGCCTTCTTCATCGAATTGCGTTTTGTCAAAATGTTTTTGACAAACGCATTGTTTCAACAATTGCTCTTCAGAGAGTTCAAGGAGTATAGGATGTGTTGGCGCGAGAAAAGACATATCCACAAACTTCTTAGATAACTGTTTCTCGGGAAACAAAAAACCTTAGCGTTTCACCTGTTGCACTTCAACCACCAACACAACACTTAAGCGTTTCCATGTTAAAGCAGGTTGCAAAAATAACCTAAGATGAAAAAAATGTCGACGGAGGAGGATTTGTGACAAGAATCTCAACTTCAAACTCAACATAAAATACACGAGCACTCAACTCGAGCTCGCAAGGGTTCATAGAATTACTCTTGAACGATAAAATTGTATATAAAAATCACTGTTCGCCTTGTTGTGCCGACAGCTCAATTCGCCGAAAGGACGTTCTAAATAAAAAATTTTTGCCGATGGCACGATTTGCAGATAAGCCGGTTCACTGAAAGCTCGACTGAGCGAATTAGCTATTTATCGATAGAAAGAATTGCAGAAAGCACTGTTCATATTTTCATTTACTAATACTTACTACGCCATTTGTTGGAACATAAGGTTTAGTTTTTTCAGAATAAAAAGTAGCTTATTTATTAATCTAGAGCAGCACATTCCATCAAAATCAGTCCGTTAGTTTTAGGCATAGAATAAATAAGGTGTAATTCACATTTGTTTGTTTAGATTTATTATAAAGTAGTCATAAAAAAAACTTATATTATAATTTGCAAAACAAATGTATTTATTTTAGATATAATAATTGTTACCAAATGTTGTTGATAGTTTTGACACTCGAAAATATTTTTTTTTCACGTACCTACAAAATAAATAACAAAAATTTATATGGAATCAAAGCTAAATGGTAATAATACGGGTTACACGTGGCAAAAGATGCTTATGACAATCATAAAATAAAATAAATATAAATGAATTTTAGTCATTTCCGCGACGAAAACTGATAATAAGTACTGCATTTATTTAGCAATGCACTTCACTAAACGCCTGTGCGAACCATGAGAGCAATCATACATAATACCGTACTTGTACTTGCTCAGTGACAAGACGCCATCATGGAAGTTTGAGGTTATCTTGACATACAGCATGACGTCACAAGATGGCGATTTAAAGGCGATAGCAGCGCCATTTCGCAGCTATTAGTACTAACAGTGTCATAGGCCCGACCAAATGATTTCAAATGAATGAAGCGACAAGTGCCAAAGTTCACGGCGCAGCACGGTGCAGGGATTCCTCGGAATGAATCTCAGTGTTGCCGATGTAAAAAATATAACGGCGGCTGTACACTCTCGCACGTGAGCGACCTGCCTCTACCTCGAGTGCGTACGTTTACACTCTTATGTCCATCAGTACAGACCAGTACCATTGAGTCCTTTGTTTTGAAATATAACGCAAGTACGTGCAAGTATGAAGAGTTTTATTTCGATATGATACGAAGCGTTATTTTTGTTACGAGAACTTTTGAAAATAGTTCGTACATTTTTACGAACGAATTTTTTCGTTTTTTTTACGAATTTTTTTAATCATTATTTAATGAAGAAAATTTTTTGTAAAAAAAATGATGCCTGTTAAAAAAAAATATGCCTGTTCATAATACTTTCTTATTTTGCTGTGATTCTACTCGTTTTATCACGTTATTTTCAAGATTATTCGTACCCAAATCTAAGTACCGTAGTCAGTTCGGCGCTACCCACGCTCACTTAGATGACTGCAGTTCCGTTGTTTACAGCTCGATATAAACGTTTTTAGATTCATTAGAATGCTGATAAGTGTAGCTATTTTTTATAATAAGCTAAATTACTGTAACCATAATGGTTTCTGTTCTTTTCACACAGTAAAAAAAAGTTTAATTTTACAAAATGTCGTTTTTTGAAAATATTTATTTTGTTACTAGCTTTACACTAATGCATCTATAGAATAAAACAATTTATATTAAATTATCTTTCATTTGAGACCCTATTTAAGTAAATCTGCCCAGTAGTTATCTAAATATAGCGTAAATAAAATAGGACCGGCCGCCATCTTTGATACGTCATAGCTACCCCCTCCATACCCTTAGAAAGTGACTACCGCACTTTTTGAGTTCAGGAAAACATGCCAAATAAGTACATACCAGTACTTCGTATGGCGGAGGTGAGTCCCACGAAAATCGTTATTTGAAGACTTTCTTACGAATGGGTCCCGCTCTATATGGTCTCATGCGGTGTGGTAGGCTCTGTAAGGGGCCGTCTGGTTCGCGACCACCCTCCTACCGAAGTCCGACGCCAAACAGCTTGCTGTGTTCCGTCGGTGCGTGGGAGTACCAGTGCCTTTATAGGCATTTTCTGGGTTAACTCGCTCCATCGTCGACCTCATCTTTGACCTTATGGTCAAGATTGAGGTCAAGAGTTAACCCATCTTATAATAAAAAATAAAAAAAAACGATGGAACACAGCAAGCGAAGGCGTCAAACTTCGGTGAGGTCTTTTAAACTCCGTCGTCTTTTCTAACATTTAACTAGGCACAACCGGTGAAATATCGTGGGAAATCACGGTTAGGTGTAATTAGTAACCGCTAAAAATAAACCTCATTAAATGATTAACTTTATCAACAAAACGTGAATCATAAGTGATCAGATCATCATTGTTGGAAACATCTAATGACTTTTTAATGTTCTTTCTTTTTGCTTACGTCACTATGGCACTACGAACGCCATCACCAGGCTTGATTTCCGGGTATGATGGACATGTTTGAATGAAATATCTTAGTATTGATTCGAAAATGAATAAGCTAGAATGTTTGACGATAAACGGGCAAATGAAGCTGTGTAGTGTGTGATGATATGTGGTACGAGAATGAAACGCAAATCTCGACTTGAAAATCTACACTAAATAAAGATGAAAGATTTGTTTGTTTGCATTGAATAGACTCCGAAACTACTAGACCGATTTGAAAAATTCTTTCACTATTAGAATGCTACATTATCCTTGAGTGACATAGGCTATAATTTTCCCAAATTCCCACGGCAACGTAGTCCCAGGCGGAAAGCTTATAAAGATTTCGGAGTTGTCTCTCAGAAAAGTAAAACAAGAGTTAAGTAACTTCGGTAGAAGAAAAAAGAAAAAGACGGCAAAGCATCCAAAATATGTGAACAGAAGACGCCCAAAAAGGGGAAAGTATACAATGAAGGGAACGGGAGAACAGCGAGCACAAAAAAGTCCACGCATCTAACAAAATTCCGTCCGGTCTGTTTAGAAAGATTTGATCGCGAGGTCCGTATAGAACGATAGGATGGTGGAGGTTCTTCTTCCTAGCTCTTTGTCCCGTATTCGGGTCACGCATGACTACGATTCAGGATCTGACAAATCAGGAAATCGATTGGAGTCTCAACTTCGGGACCCCGCTATAACTCTAAAATTGAAAAAAATACTGGGTGAAAAAGAACCTCCTAGCTTTATTCAAAATCATGAACCAGTATCACACAAAGAACACATTTATGAAAAATAAAATTTTTATTTTTATTTTTTCAATGGGAATAGTTCATTTTTTGCCTAAACGTAGACATTACTCCTTCACCAGGCATGCGAGGGGTGTGGGTAGCGCTCGGGGGGTGCGCCCGAGTGGTGTCTACGTTTAGGAAAAAAAAATCCCCCCCCCCCAAAAAAAAAGTGTTCAGTAAGTGATACTGGTTCAAGATTTTCAATAAAGCTAGGAGGTTCTTTTTCAAGCTGTATACAGGGGCTTTATGTATCTCTCTTTCAACCTTTCGGGTGGTTAATCAGTCTATGAAACTGAACAACTTCCCCAAGGAACATATACTTAGGTAAAAATACGAAAAACAAAATTTGATGTCCCATACAAAATGCGCTATATGCTGATGAAGTTAGTATGGGAACTCAAATTACCCTCGACATTCGATTGCTTACAACTTTTGGATGGCTGAACCAATTTCGATCAAATATAGCTTAGAACCATCTCGATTACGTCAGCTCTCAAACAAAACAAAAACCGCAGCGAAGTCCGTCCATTCGTTTACGAGCTACATTGCCACAGACAGACACACAGAAACACAGATACACACATTAAACAACACCCCTCTTTTTTATCAGGGGTGAATAAAACTTGACTGGACTGAACCAATGACACTAAATATTTTTAAAAATAAAACACATTATTTTTTTCATACAGAGCATACAACGTTAAACGATTTTTAAGACGATAAAACGCTGAGTTAGTCTAAACGCATCAATCGGAAGATGCTTATTATTGTTATTATTACCACGATAGCTACGGAGTTTTAATTTAACACGTTAACAGTCCCCATACAAGCGTTCCGAAACACGCTATATGTCATTATAAGATTTCAAATTTTTGGCCATTATTAGATGTCCACTTAATAATAATGATACGTTTATTTCTTCAAAACAGCACACATAAATTTAAAAAAAAAAGTTCAAATTTATATTCTTATACTATTACATAGTTTTATGCTTGTATATGCCTGCCGCAGTGAGGAAAAAAGGCCTGGGCTCAGCGATTAATGCCAGACTGATTATCAGGCTGGCAACACTGATTTTCAGCCCTCGCCCAAATTAGATGCGAGGTCTGTTCACTTAACGACTTAATATGACATGTTTTAGACTTTTTCTATTTATTAGACCCTTGGCCACAAGTCCACAATGAAATCACTTACTAATTTGAAAAGTCGGTGATTCTAGAGCCCATAGAGTGCCACAGGGCTAGTGTGCCTCATAGGACACACGAACTCGTCGGAACCGCTCCGCGTGTACCACATACGGTACACTGGAATGTTAACGTGTTAATACTTGTTTAGTGTGTTGTGTGGTGCATGTGCATTTTAGCACGTCCTTGCCAATAAATGTTAGCGACTCGAGAATGTTCCGTTATGTTTTGTGCATTGATAGCCAGCTTTTTTTTCAATCCACGTGTCACACTTTTTAGGGTTCCGTACCCAAAGGGTACGGATACTCCACCGACAAGAGCATAGCTCTTAAATTGAAGACAAGAAGACCCAAAGGGTAAAAACGGAACCTTATTACTAAGATTCCACTGTCCGTCCGTCCGTCTGTCTGTCACCAGGCTGTATCTCATGAACCGTGATAGACAGCTGAAATTTTCCCAGATAATGTATTTCTGAATGCCGATTTAACAATAAATACTAAAAAACAGAATAAAATAAATATTTAAGGGGGCTCCCATACAAAAAACGTGATTTTTTGCTCGTTTTTATAGATGCGGTCCCTAGGCTGTATCTCATGAACCGTGATAGTTAGACAGTTGAAATTTTCACAGATGATGTATTTCTGTTGCCGCTATAATAGCAAATACCTAAAAGCAGAATAAAATAAATATTTAAGGGGGCTCCCATACAACAAACGTGATTTTTTTTGCTCGTTTTTATAGATAATGGTACAGAACCCTTCGTGCGCGAGTCCGACTCGCACCTTGGCCGGTTTTTTTCAATCCACGCGTCACAGTTTTTAGAAATCTTTAAAGGTAGGTTTTTATGTGATACTCCGTTGTTAGGGCATAGGTAGTAAAGTCCGTTCTAATGCTTAATTATTCGGAAGTCTGAATCACTAAGTTCGGTTTCGTATAAAGTTACAACAAGATGACTTTTGAGGTCAAGTATTATCTGAACGTGGGAAGTGCTAGAAAAATAATTTTCCACGTTAAAAACGTATGAGTCACCGACTTCAATCCCAACAACAGTTCGCACAAAGTAGATATCTAGTTTTTTGCGGACTACAATGCCTATTAGCAAATAACTACAAACAGAAATGTCATTCATTTATTTAGATGATGTTCTAGTTTGTAGTATATTTTGTTTTTGTTGATTTTTTTTAAAAGCGCTGAATCATTTTCGATAAAATTTATATGGGACCTCTTCAGGAGTATACTCTTTCGAACAAATAAAGAATTTTGAAAATCGGACAACAGTTGCCGGAGTAATCGCGTAACAAATATACAAAAAAAAAAATACCGTCGAATTGAGAACCTCCTCCTTTTTTGAAGTCGGTTGAAAAGAACAAAAATATATCCTTGTCCTTTAGAGCGTGATGTCAATGTCATGCTAGGTAATGATCGCAAGGAAGAGAAACTGATTTTCTTCGCGCCATTTAGGGATTATTGAGCAGGGTGGCATGGCATATCCGGAGGAGTAAAGGAGTACAGAGGTAACAGCAGTCAAAGCTTTTTTTTTACTATCATAAGATGGGTTAACTCTTGACCTCAATCTTGACCATAAGGTCAAAGATGAGGTCGACGATGGAGCGAGTTAACCCAGAAAATGCCTATAAAAGCACTGGTACTCCCACGCACCGACGGAACACAGCAAGCTGTTTGGCGTCGGACTTCGGTAGGAGGGTGGTCGCGAACCAGACGGCCCTTTACAGAGCCTACCACACCGCATGAGACCATAGGACGACACCTCAGATTCAGAAAAAAATGAAGTGTCGTTGCCTGGGATGGATTACTAGGAGGCAGGTCTCATTTGTGTTTCCTTAGTCGCCTCTTACGACACCCACGGAAAGAGATGGGGTGGTGTTATTCTCAACCGATCACCACACGGTTAAAAACCTAGTAGAAGCAAGAGGAGGACGCCGAACCAGCCGTAACTTGTCAGACGAGCTCCAGAAAGGGAAGAGCGTACAACAGAGGGGCTTCGCGCGCTTTAGGGATAATTGCACAACGTGGCACATCTGGAGGAGTAAAGAAGTAGAGAGGTAACAAAAGGCAAAGCTAGCAGAAGGAAGAGGAAGACGCCGCACCAGCCGTAATTAGTTATAGACGAGCCCCAGAAAGGGAAAAGCATACAAAAGAAGGATAAAAAGATCTAGAGAGACTGATCTGAATTTGTAAGAATTTGTAGTGGCTCTCGCTGTTCTGAATGGGTCAGTGAGGTTACGCAACGTAAACAGGGGCAGGGAACCTGATAGGTTACCAAATTAGCAATTTGTAATGAGCATTTCCGTTCTTCGGAGGGCACGTTGTATTCCCGGCTGTTGTCGATTGACTACAGTCGAAAAATCAAGTCAGAGGCCATTTGGCAGTTTGAAAACTGACAACAGGATTACACCAGTTCGCCACACACTTGACTATACTTACACGATACAAGAAGAAGAAAGTGCGCGCCTGAAAGAGCCCCCGAGTAGCGCACGCATATTCCAAGATTCGGTCTGGTCTGGTCCTGGTTCGGGTGGTCGGTAGCAAGAATTGACAGATATCACATTCGAAGGCAGATAGCTCTTTCACTCCTAGTCTAGTGTAATTCTGTTTTCCACAATAGATAAAATATTGCATTTTTCCATAGCATTAAGTCGATTGACAGTTGTTAGTTGAACACGTCATACGCACAGAGAGCCACGTCAATGTTACAATCCTTGTACTGACTTCGTCACAGTTTCAAGGTGTTTAAGGACGAAATGTCAAGGATACGACATTCGATTTTTTACTGACGATCGTTGGAAGGGCAACAGGTAGGAGACACCTTATCAGGTTCTTAACTTGAATGATCGATTCCGATCAGTAAGCGCCACTGGGCTACAGTGCTTTTGCGCTAAGAAGTAGCAACAGGGACTGCCTACACGAGCCAGGGTTTGATTTCAAGTCCGGACAAGTTTAAAAAGCAAGTATTTGTCCTTGGGACTTTTTGGAAAAGAGAAACTGTATTAAAATTATTTGTAAAAAAAAGGTTGTAAAAAAATAACGGGTTGCACTCCGGGAGTGCCGGCAGAAGTGAAAACTTGAACATATATTACTTCCTTGCGCTTCACCCTCCGTCTTACGAATTTTCGATCAGGGTCCGTAAGTGCACAACGCCGCTAAAGAAGTTTTTACTTCACAATTTTTTTTTCTAAAAACAAGTTTTTTACCATATAGGATCAAAGTATTCGTCAATACAAATCAAACGAGCCCAAATTCGATGGGGTTTTGTAGTTTTACTGTGAAGTTCCTATAACCACCTTCCAGCTCCAGCATCAGATCAGCTCCATGTCATCATAATATTGCATTTTTTAAATTTATTTTTTATTTACTCACTCAAATTGTCACATCATTGTCACGTGATATACATTTGCATGCAAAATTTCAGCTCAATCGGAAAACTGGAAGTGGGTCAAGCTTGCAAGATTTCATTATAGACACCGGGTGGTGATTATGTGTGGTGATCGGTTGAGAATAACAGCACCCCATCTCTTTCCGTTGGTGTCGTAAGAGGCGACTAAGGAAACACAAATGAGACTTGCCTACTAGTAATCCATTCCAGGCAACGACACTTCATTTTTTTTTTAATCTGAGGTGTCCTATGGTCTCATGCGGTGTGGTAGGCTCTGTAAAGGGCCGTCTGGTTCGCGACTACCCTCCTACCGAAGTCCGACGCCAAACAGCTTGCTGTGTTCCGTCGGTGCGTGGGAGAACCAGTGCCTAGGCATTTTCTGGGTTAACTCGCTCCATCGTCGACCTCATCATTGACCTTATGGTCAAGATTGAGGTCAAGAGTTAACCCATCTTATAATAATTAAAAAAACCGGGACAGGTGAAACTAAATAAAAGCTTGTAATAATAAGTAAATGAGAACAAACAGATGAATAGGGTACGTATGATGAGCGGCTCTAGAAATACAATGAAGGTAGGTAGTGATATGATAAGTAAAATTTTTTTTATTGTCATTATAATAAAGTTTATCAAAATACAATGATGCAAAAATAATAAGTATCTTGACTTCATAAATCAATGTCTGTCCCATGTTTAAAATATTGTTGAGTCATTTAGTTCTTTACTTTTTTTGCTGGCTATTTTAGTCTGCACAACTTTATTTATTTTATTTATTTAACAATGTACAAATATACAATGGCCGCAGTGTCGGATTTATATGTAGGCCCCTTTTTTTGTCGCCCTATGTATGTACACTCAAGAGCACGTCAAGCTTGACACTTTGGACCGGCCCTGCATTGTATGGCGCGCAGTATAAATCAGAGCTCAACTTTAACTGGTAGTGTAAAGCGTGACCTGCTCTTGACTGTACCTTCCTAAAATAATCATTTTCTATTTGTAGTAAGGAAGGCACTAAAGTTATATAAACGAATGAATTAGTCACTAAGAGAGAGCGTAAAACAGAAACAAGAATTACAATATTTTACGGGACCTTTTTAATAGCGAAATCATCTTCAATGTCATTTTCGATAGGAGTGAGTATCTAAAGAGAAAACCAGAGAGCTTGTTTTACTTTTATTCTCTGTAATTGAGTGAGCGTTACAGAGAATTCTCACCGTGTGGTGATCGGTTGAGAATAACACCACCCCATCTCTTTCCGTGGGTGTCGTAGGAGGCTACTGAGGAAACAAATGAGACCTGCCTCCTAGTAATCCATCCCAGGCAACGACACTTCATTTTTATTCTGAATCTGAGGTCTCATGCGGTGTGGTAGGCTCTGTAAAAGTCCGTCTGGTTCCCAACCACCCTCCTACCGAAGTCCGACGCCAAACAGCTTGCTGTGTTCCGTCGGTGCGTGGGAGTACCAGTGCTTTTATGGGCATTTTCTGGGTTAACTCGCTCCATCGTAGACCTCATCATTGACCTTGGTCAAGATTGAGGTCAAGAGTTAACCCATCTTATGATTTTAAAAAAAGCGTCCTCTGAAATCTGCCGCCCCTAGGACGCTGCCGCCCCTAGGCCGCGGCGTATTGACAAATCCAGGACTGAATGGCGGACTTAATGCCTAAAGGCATTATCTACCAGTCAACCTTAGGGTAATTAGTACAGTATCATAGCAGGTATATACCTCCATGGAGGTCAGAGAATAAACGGAAATATACACATCAACGCGGTCTAGGGATATTGCACGATTTTTCATACAAAAGAGGTCTGTTTGAGAAGCTATAAAAGCATACTCGAGATACATGGAGGGCTATAATTTTCAGACGAGCAAGTGCTAAAATTGAATTTTCAATTCTAGTTACTAAGTTATGTTTTACTTGAAATTTGTGAAAACGTGATGCAAACGAAAACGAAAATGCACTTTTTGCCTGCTTTTTATATGAAAATGTTCGAATTTACTCAATTTTTTTTTTCATTTCCGTCACGTTTTCACAAATTTCGAGTAAAACAAAATTTATTGACCCCGAATTGAAAATTCAGGTCTAGCGCTTACTCGTCTGAAAATTATAGCCCTCCATGTATCTCCAGTATGCTATTATAGCTTCTCAAACAGAGGTCTGTTGCACGATTTTTTATACAAAAGAGGTCTTTTGTATAAAAAATCGTGCAATATCCCTAGACCGTGTTGTTGATGTGTGTATTATATATTCATAGTATAGATTAACTTATAGTGCATAAAAAAAACAAACCGCCTATTTCTCACATCAACACTAATTGCTTAGGTAAACATATTTTGCAGGTTGCTAGTGGACAGAAAAACATTGGATTTATAAGAATAAATCAAGTAGAGGTCAATGGCCCCATTTTTGCTAAGTAAACAATATGATTATTACATAGTGGCATTCTTAGAGTTGCTAAGTCCACAAAACTTAAAAAAAGTTGATTAAACCAATTTTAATAGATAGGTAATTTAAGAAAGTACAGGGTACAACAGCTCGACATCATAACTTAAGCACATCATGCTATTCAAAACTGTCAAATTTCTTCGATCGATTTTCAATTTTATCTCCAAGCAATAGAGTTAACTATCCATTGGGGAAATTTGACAGTTTGTGACAACCTGATGTGCTGTTGACTGCACTAACATTTACCACACAACCAGAGAAACCAGAGGAAGGCGTAAGAAAATACCATGCCAAAAGGCATTATATGGAATTTAATGCATTTTGTTATTGATCGATAACATAGTTTGCCACATATTTGATTATAGAAGCAGATTTTTTAAAAATATTTTGAAATTCCTTCACTGTCTTAAAGGGAGATGCCCATGCTCCTGTAGTGGGGAAATTATGAGGGCTAATGATGACAATAATTTTGCACTTTACCACAGCCACAAAAAACCCAAACACAGTTTAGCACCGGTTTATTAATTTAAAATTAGGAATTTGGGAAAATACTGTAGCCTATGTGTTATTTTTAAGTTTAAGCTTTTTTTACTGCAAAGTTCCAACAAAATTCATTGAGTAGTTTCTATGTGAAAGAAAAAATAATAATAGAGAAAATTGGAAAGAGATGGAGGAGGCATTCACCTGGATGGGATCTAAACTACAAAATGAAAATTAAACAAGGCTACAACTTTCTACAAACTTTGAAATTACTTCACACTTTAATTGTACAAGTGGTTTAGAAATAAATGCTTTTTTATTTATTTATTTATTTTTATTATGTGAAAGAGTAACAAACATCTTTCCATTCACTAGTAATATACATTCATCACTTGTCATTCTGTGGACCCCTTTCGGGCTTCTCCAAGTTATTCCACTCATCTCTATCTTTAGCAGCCTCCATCCATTGCTGGCCTGCTACTCGCGCTATCTTGTCTATGGTTTTGGTTTAATTTTTTAATTTATTAACTTTGCGTTTTTAATAATATTAATTGATTTAATTTAATTGCAATGTAAAAATGTTGTTAGATAATGCATGTGGAATGAATAAAGCTTTATTATACGGTTGTTATCGATGCTTTAAGGACTGGAGACAATAGACACAAACCACCGCTGGCTTAGGTAAATAAACATAGAATAATAAAACTGTATTTAAGTATATTTTAGTATCTTTATATTATGTATTTATTGTAAACTCAAATGGAGAGTATAAAATCTGTTGAAAATGTAAAATAAGTATTAAAAATATAAATTATAATAAGACAAGGGCACGGACATAACTTAAAAATTCTTAAACCAAAAACTGCAATCATTCTATTTGTTTAGGAGCTATAATGCCACAGATGGGCACACAGATACACAAGTCAAATTTATAACACCCCTCTTTTTTTTGGGGGTTGAAATGAAAACCTTGTGTAACAGCTTTCTAGGTCTAAGGGTGATGAATCATTGATTGAGTCACAACCTAGTATTTTTATACATTAAGCTTAAAAATCTAACTAAACTTTTGCCTTTTTTTTTTGTTTGAATGTAGGCTGTAAAGTGTTGCAATAAAATCATTTATTGAAATGGGCTACAGTTCATTTAAATAAACCTAGTTACACTGAATACATGCGGCAATAACATAGATTAAAAATGTTTTGCCTGAGTGTGCCTAATAAAACGCGACTCCGACTCTGATCTATACTAGAGTTGCAGTCATCTTTATCATTTTGATAGTGAGAGAAAGAGACAATCAATACTTAAGTATAGATCAAGACTTGAGTCTCCCTCTGTAATACGGGCCTAAGTGTGACTAAACATTTTCTGTAAACCCTATATCAATTAAATATGTGACTTGTGTAGCCACCTTCTTTAACTTTAACCTTAACTTTAACTTCTTTTATTTTTTTGGTTATTTCATAGATTTTATTTATTATTGGCTTAGAACAAATAACCGTGTATATCTATAGTTTTTTTTATTGGCAGTAAATCTTAAAAAAATAAAAAAATAAACAAATTTTATACAGTATGCTAGCATATAACAGCTGCCAGCTCAACTTAACTTATAAATTAATGGTAATCGGTCACAATCATTGAGTTGCCAAATCTGGCCAGGTATACTGTGAGAATCAATAGGGATAGGAAAGATTCTAGTACCCATTGTGGGCGGAAAACACATGTGGGGCGGAAGGCATGCGTGGGTGTCTTGTCTCCCAGGCAGCTCCCAGAATATATTATTGATTTTACCTCTAAAATAAAAATAGCCTATTATTAATCCATTCACCTGTTCAATATTTTACCTTTATTAATTTTTAAATGTAAGGACCCATATAACAGAAAGCAACTCAAGACTCTGGTCTATACTTAAGTAGCAGTCGTCTTTATCATTTTGATAGTGAGAGAAAGATACAACCAATACTTAAAGTATAGATCATGATTTGAGTCTCCTTCTGTAATACGGACCTAAATGTGATAAGTTTTATATTCAAAATTTTAAATATCTTTCTATTCAACCAAAAATGTTACTAATAGATACTTTCGTTGTAGTAAACTTTATCTTTTCAAAAGTGGAAGATTCATTTCCATTGCTAAACAGCATGTAAATTAGAATTAATTAATATTTTAATTATTCAACTGACGATTCAGTAATGAGTTGATTAAAAACTAAAAACAAAAGCTAATGGACAATGTAAAAAAATACACAATGTTTAAAGGCTTCCTAAACATCAAAAGTACTTTGAGAACTACTTTGAAAAGATACTTTGAGAAACTAGTTAGAAACTAGCCAACAGGTATTGAGACATAGTAGTATCTCTTAGACTCTTAGCAGAGCAAATATTGGGATTTCGAAACTATTGAGAAACAACATGGAAGAAACTTTAAGGTTATATTACTAGGATAACATAAATCATAAGGGATACGTACCTAGACAGCACAGAAGGAACTTCAGCAGTGTGAAGAAGAACGCATTGTAGAAATTAGCATCATAGTAGTTGGCATCTCCGTCAGTAACGTCGACGTGATCGACTGTTACGTTGCTCAAAACTGACACCTCCTCGCCGCTCGACACTGGCAGTCCAAGGCTGATCTTGAGGAACTCATCCACCACAAACAAGGGGGGCACGCGAAGCAACACTTCCACAAGAGCCAGAGCCTTCGACCTCAAAGACATTATTCATTTATGCAAACTCCACGGTACACAGCCAATTTTGTAACCACAGCCGAACGGTCGGCCGTCACCTCGGATGTTGGTCTCCTGTATTTTTATTATGATTTCTAAATCACGTAGTGTTAAATACGAAAATATGACTGAAATTTTTGCGATAATAAAAATTTGACAATTTGACACTACAAATTTTGGTGTTGTCATATTAGAAAACTAGAGAGTGGTGTTGCTATCATCGTAAACAATTTCATACCACAATCAATAACAAGGCTTGACGTCATAAAAATCATTATACTTTATTTTTTTAATCCCTTTCTGAAAAGGCAAAGTAATCTATGTCCATACAGCCTTCAATGAATTTCTTCTGAATAAACTCCTCCCATTTTCTGTAAATCAATCTAATTTTGTTTACGAAGAACTATTGCAAGTGCTTCTCTTGCTTGTCTGAACCAAACATGTTCCGGATACACACTATATCGCTTGAATTCTTTTATAATCAAAACCATAAGTAATTTACTTATTTTATCCCAACATTGTTCTAAGTTAGATTACATATTATACTAAACAATTCTTCAATCTTTCTTCAATGTAGAAAACAAAAAAAAAGGTTATATTATTTACATTTTAAACGATTCTTCCAAAAACGCCTTTTTGGTGTGGAGCTCCACAAATTTAAATCCAAAATGGTAGTTAAATTGTGTTTCTAAGTAACAATGAAGTCTACCATATAGTATTGTATGTGGATTGTGTGGGTATTTGATCAGGGTCAGTTTCCACAAAAGCGGAGCGGTAGCGAGAGCGGGTTGGAGCGGAATAATCGCTTTATTTAATAGAATAATAAGAAGTTTAGTTTTGTGTTTTATATATCGTGTGTGTAGTCACACACACACGACTAACACCACTCGATTCATTTCAGTCAAGGGAAAACCGATCCAGCCATTTTGATTAATACCAAAACTGTTAACACCAGTAGCCAGCTCCAGCTTCCAAGAGTGATGAATTAAATCGTCATCAGCCCATATACGTCCCCACCGAGGGGCACGGGCCTCCCTTCGAAACACGAAGGGGTTTTAGGCCATAGTCCACCACGCTGGCCCAATGCGGGTTGGTGGACCGCTCGTGTTTCGAAAATGAATTTTCTGGGACAGGCGGCATCACGATGTTTTCCTTCACCGTTAAGCAAGTGATAATTAGAAATCCGTACATAAATCCGAAAAGGCTAATTTATTGGTACAGGTCCGCACCAGGATTTGAACCCGATACCTTCCGATCACAAGTCTAGCTCATTACCAACTGGGCTATCACTGCCTCTAATGGAGGAAATACGGAAACAGGAAATATGAATTCAATATTTCCTCTTGAGTATTGCGTATTGAAACTGAGAAACTTTGAGGTCTCAAGTATGTCAGTAATGAGGTAGGCTGTCATGGTGAGAGTAATTAGGGGATCTACTTCAGCGATTTTTTATTTCAAACGATGCTTTGCGTAAAAATACTAAAGTTTCACTAACTAATTTTAAGTAAGGTTTCTTCGCGCGATTCTTGCACACCCGCGTGTGCAGGATTTGTATCGCACGCGTGACGGGGTAAAAATCTAGCTAGGTACAGGGACAACGGCACATTATGCTATACAAAACTGTCAAATTTCTTCAATCGATTTTCAATTTTATCGCTAAGCGTTAGGGTTTACTATCCATTGGGGAAATTTGACAGTTTGTGGTAGATAACCTGATGTGCTGTTGACTGTACTTCTACAAGCTGTTTCAAAAACACCAAAAAAAAAAAGAAATTCCAAATTTTAATTTTAAAAGTGAAATAGTCGCAACTCTAGTAATCAGTTGCACGGTTTGACGTCTTTCAAAATGAAAGTTTCATATATTTAATATGACATACTTGTCATATTTGTAATAGAGCTGCGCAATAAGCTGAATTTTAATGAGATTTTAATTTTTATTTTTTTTTGGTTTTTTTTGAAACACCTTGTAGGTATAAAGGGAATTCAGCTGATTGCTTGAGTTATTTGAGAGTTGAAATATTTTTTTTAATATTTCGACCTTTGCTACATAGGGTAAGATATTCAGTTTCGTGAGCTGATTCATATCTTGAAATGTCAACAACATAATTTAAAATCGTCCAATCTTCGTCCAACCCTATATCCTTCTAATATTATACTTAAATGTGAAATATTTTTGACTTGTAATTCATTCCTAAACCATTTGAAGACAAGGATTTGGTTAGGTTTTGTATCTATTGCCTCATGCAAAATTGGTATTCCGTGCGATTCCAAGTCTTGGCAAGAATGAGCTGTTTCTGTAGAACTTCTGTCAGGGATTATTGGATAGTCCACATGTTCAGATTCGGAGTCACTGACAGTCACTGTTGCGGATGAGTCTGAAATAGTAATGGTTTCAGAACTATCTTTTTGTTTGGCATTGTCTTTACGTTTGACATTTTTTAATTTGGTTACTCTGTCTTCAATTTCTTTCAAGTGGGCTTTTAGTAGGTCATCGAGTTCTTTATCTCCGTCAACATTTACTCTCATAGAAACGTCATCGTCAGAATCAATGGCATTCAATTTTATACGAGAGAGAGAGTCAGCATTAGTATTTTGTTTCCCTTTCTTGTAAACAATTTCAAAATCAAATTCTTGTAGTCTAAGTCACCAACGTGTTAGCTTGCTGTTAGGCTCTTTCAACGAGTACAGCCATGCAAGTGGTCTGTGGTCGGTATATATGTAAAATTTGTGTCCATATAGGTAGGGTCTAAAGTGTTTTGTGGCCCAAATGATGGCCAGGAGTTCACGTTCTATCGTACTATAACGAGACTCTGTATCAGTCAATGTACGGCTAGCATATGCCACGGGTTTGTCCTGTCCTACAGGTCCTTGCGAAAGGACAGCGCCTAAGGCAACTGTAGATGCGTCTGTAGTCAGTATGTAAGGTTTCGTGGGGTCTGGAAATTGTAAAAGAGGGGCAGTGGTAAGGAGCTCTTTACATTTCTCAAAGGCATCTATATATTTTTGATCTATTGTGATTTTATTTCGCTTTTTCAAGCATGCGGTGAGTGGTTGGGTTACTTTGGCAAAGTCCTTTATAAAACGCCTATAGTAGCCGACTAAGCCAAGGAAACTTTTGATTTCGGTGGTAGTTTTCGGAAGAGGGTAATTAAGCACTGCAGAAATTTTATCGTCGTTTGGTCTTAGTCCGTCTTTGGTAATGGTGTCACCCAGGTAAAGAAATTCCTTCCTGAGGAATTCTGACTTGTCAAGTTGAATTTTGAGGTTTGTCTGTCTTAGTCTGTCAAATATAGCTCGTAATTTTGTCAAATGTTCTTGCAAACTGGAGGAAAACACAATAATATCATCTAAATATACAAGGCAGTGTATTCCCTGTAAACCTCTCAGCACACTATCCATCGTTCGTTGGAAAGTGGCAGGGGCCGTTTTGAGGCCAAAGGGCATACGTAAAAACTCATAGTGCCCTGACTGAGTGCTGAATGCTGTCTTTTGTCTATCACTTTCATTAACTTCTATCTGATGATAGCCGCTTGCCAAATCGAGTGTGGTAAAGTAAGTGCTTCGTCCAAGTTTGTCAAATAAGTCTGTAATGTTGGGAAGGGGGTACTTGTCGTCTATGGTTATGTCGTTAAGTCGTCTGTAGTCAATCACCATTCTATATTTCACTTCACCTGAAGCGTCCATTTTCTTAGGTACCAGATGTACGGGTGAGCTCCAAGGTGAGTATGATTCCTGAATAACGTTATTTTTTAAAAGTTTCTCTACTTGATTTTTAATTTCTTCAGTTTGAACTAGGGGTTGTCTATAGGGCTTCGTATATATTGGGTCTTCGTGTGTGGTACGTATGAAGTGTTTGACTTGGTTAGTAAATGTGAGGGGTAATTGGTCGCAATAGAAAATATCCCTGTATTCGTTACAGAGTTTAGCTATACAGTCACGCTCCTCGGAACTCATGTGGTCAAGACTTAATTTAGATAAATTAGTTCTTAGTATGTCGTCGTGATGTCTGTATGTGTCATTGTTCATGTAATTAATATTGTTTTCACTCGGAATGTACTCTGTAACCTTGAAAGGGGAAACTATGGTTAAATCCATTTGAGTCTCTAGGGTATTTTGGATTACTGTAGTTGCTTATCCTTTAGTGCAACTAACGAGAGCATCAGGCATTCGAACGCCATCACAAAATTTTTTGTAATTTAAAATTGCTTGCCCTGAATACAAGTCGGTCGGTATTTTCACTCGCATTTCCGATCTCGGTGGTAATACTATTGTGTAGGCAATCGAATTAAGAATGATGGGTATGTCAGTGGTCTTTGTTCTAAGAACTTTATTTTTCAGATCAATTATCGCCTCTATTTGTTTTAACAAGTCATTCCCGATCAAGCCATCGTAGCGGGAGTCTACGTCGTAGAGAAAGAACTTATGATAGTCTGTACTTTTGAATGTTGGCATTAAAGGGATATACCGACTTCATTATGTTGAGAAGTGGCATGAGTACTTATTACTTCAAAATTTTCGCGGGCTATATAATTTGAAAAATATTCGTAAGCCTTTTGGGGACGCAAAAACGAACGTGTGCTTCCGGTATCTATAATTAATTTAGCGTTAATTTCGGGTAAGTAAATGTATGGCAATTTTAATTTTATATCACAATTCAATTCTATAGATTCTCTGTTCGAGTAGAGGCCTGTATGTAAAAATTTTGCGCTTGTTGTGTCTCGCTACTATCTGAGTCTGTAACCTGAGCTACCGTCTCGGCGGGCTTATCGGTCCCTGCGCCTTCCAAGGCTAGCATTGCGGCTTGTTGCTCGTATGAATCGCAATCGTAATTCATTGAGGGGTCGTTACTACACGACGCGTAATCGTAAGTATTGTAGGGGTCTTCCATATAAGACGCACACTCGTCGTACAATTCAGTTTCGTTTACGCGGAAACCTTGTGGTTTTTGGGGTGCCGTGCGCATTGATACGTCATTGGGGTAGTTTTGAAAATTTTGTTGAGGGGGTCTAAATCCTTGTTGCTGGCCAAACTGGTTCGGTCGCATGTGAGGCAAACGTTGCAGACCAACTGGCCTGTAACCTACCTGCGCTTGAGCTTGAGCCCATGGTGGTAACGATCTCTGCTGCTGTGGCTGACCAAACTGAGCTGGTTGCATTGGTCGGTAGAGCTGTTGGTTATTCGTCTGCGGGTTCCTAAATTGTCTACTTTGAGGAATTCCGAATTTAAAAGGATTGAAATTGTTCGACTGTTTACCATAGAGCTGTGAATTGTTCAGATGTGGCGTATGATTTTGGGTACCGAATTTAAATTGATTTTGATGTTGCATTTGTGGATTTAATTTAGGTGGATTGGTAGAGTTTGAACGGTTTTTATTTTGATATTGGTCATGGAAGTTTACTTCTTATAAGACGTATGTTAGTGCTTTTTCTAAGGTATCAGGTTGGTGAAGTCTGACAACCCTAACCATGTTTTCTGGCAGATTGTACAGAAAAACGTTAAGAGCAGTTTTGTTATAAATGATCACTTTACTGCTACGCAGCTGAGCGTCATCTATTAGGTTTATTTTAGCTATAAGATTTGATCTAACTGATTGGATTCTATTGCAAAAATTGAGGTATGACTCGCCTGTTCTAATTTTTAGGTTTTCTAACTCTATGGCGATACATTCCTCGCTGCGCGGATCGCCAAAGTGCTGTGTTAGGAGTTCCTTGAATGACGCCCACGCCACGACGTCTGGGCGCTCGCTTATCAGCGCTGCTGCTTTTTCTGTTAGCCTACTAGTAATTACTTGCATAACGTATGCATCTTGAATTGGGTCACCGCGGAATCTGTCTATGATGTATTCACATTTTCGTAAAAATAGACTGAGGGTTTCACCATCGCCTTTATAGAGTGGTATGATTTTCACGAATTCTGAAGATAATCCCTTCAGAGTTGAAGTTCAAGTTGGCCTCCGGCATTTTCGGTAACTTTTCTCGCTTTTACACACAAGTAGGTTTTCACACAAAATAAAAGGAGAATGGGCAAATTGGTACAACCCTCCAATAGCGATGAGTTATATGTCCCTGGACAGGTCTTTTCAATTGGAACAATAGTTACTATGACAGCTAAGTTGTAATAGTTGTCCGTTCGGAGTTATAGGTACCTAAAGTTAAACAAATAAAAAAAAATATTTTGCAATTATTATCGTTTATTGGGGAAAATAACAATAATGACGTTGTAGATTACAGTATTCCATAATTATTTACAGAAATATAAAGGGATTACATTGCTTAGATCAAAAAAAAAAACACCTTATTTACCTTACATACTAATATATTATACAAATATTTTTTTTTACATTTACAAAATAGAGTCAATTACATTTTGATTGTTCACAGTTCGTCCACGATAACATCATTTAGGAACACTGCCGGTGCAATAAAGCCTTCATGAATTGCATGTCCTAAATACCAAATAATTGATATAATATGCGCGCATGTACCCATGGTACGCCGTCCTGACAAGCATGTACAGTAGTGTTGAACAATGTTGTTGCTGCCTTCGATTTGGTTACTTTTTATCAAAATGTAACAATAATAAGTTCTTGCCCGGACGTGTCTAGATTGAATGCGCCCACGCAGAAGCCACACTTCTTCATTAATTCCATAATCTGGCAGGTCATCCAGTTGATTTTCTCTGTATGTCTCAATAAGGTATAAACCGTTATTAAGATGCTCCGCGCAGTATGATCTTGCCAGTTTTAGCTGGTATGTACCCAAAGCCAGTATCATTATCTGATTTAGGGTGAGCCTTGGGAAGTTTTCAATATTGTGGGCTTCCATCCGTTGAAAATCAACCCTTCGGCTATTCAGGCGCTTTCTCTCGACATATGTGTATAGAAGATTCGGTGAATCCAATGTTTCTCGTATATGACTCAGGAACTCTTCTGCATGTTCATTATCTGTTATCGGTACATGGAAGTGATTTATAATCGCTGCAGCAATTCTAAAGTTTTCGAACATATGCGGCAGTGCCCGATTAAAATATGATTGCCGTAACAGTTTATCATTACGTTTAAACCTGCCGTTCACAACTTCCACTACCCATCGGCACATTGTAATGGCTCGTGATTCGTTTGCCTGTTCCGTAGTGAGCTGGGATTCTCGACGGTCTTTTGTTGGTGGCACGTAATATTCATAACCCCAGGCTTCGATTGCATCCAAGCTGTCTCTGAACCCACGGTCCAAAATGAACACGTCATTTGGTTGAAGCAAATAATGTAAAGGGTGTTCTTCGTCATTCATGATATCCTGCATTATTTGCGCGTCAGTTTTTGTGGCAGCGTACGGCCCCAAAACATCAATAATATAACCATCTGACGATACAATCAAAAATGGCTTTAAAAGATTTCTAAACTTGTGGAGGCTATATGACAGCCGCTGGAATAAGAAGTTACTACTTTTATTGATGTAGACATATGTTCCATCACATATTAGAATTAGTTTGGTATTCTCTTCATTTCCAAAAAGGTTTTTTGGAATGACTAGGTTTCTGTCTAAAAGATTTCTTCTGTCAATGTGATCTAACCCCAAGTGAAGTATTACATATTCATTTGTAAGACATTCACGTGCAATGTTCAAATATCGTTCCAGTTTTCTCCTGGACATATTAAATAATGACGCAAGCCTTTCATCTGAATCTCCTGTACGAAGTTTTGTCAGGTATATACCTAATGCAGTTCTTGGATCTTTGCATCTTTCGCTGAGTGAAGGAGTTTGCTCCAAAATAGAATCGAATTGATCACCATCAAGTCCAACCCAGAAACGCATGTCTTCATTAGACATGGCACCTCTTACATTAAAATTGAACCTCGCTCCACGTGCAATGGTTGCTCGCAGTATGTCGCAAGCATCACTAAACTGGGCTCCAGTAAAATAATTAGTGGTATTGCAAAAATCTGGCAGCTCATCCCAGTTGTTTCCTTCGAGGTGTTCTCTACATACTCTTGCACCGTCGGGGATATACAACTTGTATTCGCACAACATGTGAACTTTTATAGCTTCTGGTATTCGGTGTCGTGTATCATTACCGCAGTTGGAAAAGATACAGTGCCCAGGAGTACTAGGTGCTCTTTTGTATTCAGGAGCGAAAACTTGGTGAACATTTTGTTCATCAGGATCATTGGCTTCTTCCACTTCCGGAACAACACCAGGTAGTCTAACGGCATTTTCAGCTCTCTGCCAACATCGATGACATACGCTTCGTGTGTTATCAAACACAATCTGGAAACAGTATAATTATTTCATTAAAATCGGATTATAATCAAAACCGTTTAAAGCAACATTGTTTAGAATACTATATTGGTTGCATTGATCGAAAACATTTTGGAGAATTATAGGGTTTTTACCGACTCGCTGCAGACGCGGTCATAAATCATTATCAGTGTTTCTATCTCGCTTCTACTTAGGGGTCTTATGGGCTGGCCTAGTTCCGCGTTGTTTTCATGTCGATAGTTAGTATCGATAGAAAATCATTTTTGCGAATATTGAGGTTAGTTAAAATTAAATGTAGAGTTATATTACTGAGACACTTATCTATTACTTTATGAAATGAATATACTAAGATATAACAATATATTTATAAATAAATAATGCAATATTTAAACAAAAAGTCAAAACATTAATGTATATTTTCGAACGTTACACAAATACAACATCGTTTCTTATGTTAATTAGACAACTATGATGGTTATTTAGTGGTCCTCATTACGTAGCAAGTAAGGGTATTTTGCTACCTGAGTCGATGACTCACACATATCGATACCGACGTTGCGCTGCTCCCAACCCTTTATCTGTTATGATTTATGACCGCGTCGGCAGCGAGTCAGTAAAAACCCTATAGTGTAACGTCAAAAAGTGTTTTGAACAATAATAGGTAGGTAACACGGCCACATCTGGCACAGTATAATGGCCAAAGTCTATTAAGATAGTAAAAGTAAACAAAAGTGTCGAGTTTAGGGTCTTGTCTCTGTTTAAGTGCAATAAAGTGTTTACATACATACAATACATACTTCTCAGAAACAAAATACACTACGCGCATTAAAACCAAAGTCTGTTTTTCTCATGTCTATTCATTCAGTTTATTTATCTGTACACAAGGTAGGTACTTAGGTACATAAGACGCACCGTCAAATGTATATATTTATATCTCTAGAAATATGATAAAATACTCACCTCCAATACTGCATGTTGTTGGATGTATGCAGCAAACTCTGGTTGCGCTCTCGGAAGATTATCCGTTAAGACGTGTTGTTGATACCTTCCGCGGTAGAGCCCTCGCCGACACATAACACAATTGCGAAAACCTTCCATTGGAGCACAATAGTCCGAGGTCCGATCAATAAGCAGTTCAATAATCCAGTGTGATAGCCAAGTTCAGAAAACAGATCAGAGCACAATGTCCATGTAAATAGCCGGGTCAACGTTATAAGCAGATATCAGTGTCCGAAAAGATTGCCAAGTCAAAGTCGTTAAGAAGTATTGCATAAACAAGAAACGTAACACTCGCGCACAGTACCAATGAACGACTGTTACTTGACTTACCTGAGCGTCCCAAGTTAGAATACGGACACACCCCCGCCGGGGAGCGGGGGCGAGGTGCGCCCGCGGCTCGCCTCATACCACGACGGTACCCAAAACGCACAAACAAAAGAGATGCAGCTATTAAAAGTCATAAACCATGCTATTATTCTTTGAACTGGCCAGGCGGTACACCTAAAAGTGATTGTGTATACTGAAAATAATACTTACAATAATAAAAACAATGTTGCAATAAAAACTCGCTCATTGTATCGTAACAAATAGCGGCTATTGTTCAACAAAAAGCAAATCAATGTACGAATTACGAGGCACACCAACCAAATATTTATTTCAAAATCCCTTTTTGGAAATGGAGAAAACATTAAACTAATTCTAATGTGTGATGGAACACATGCAGCGGCTTCTCGGGACCTTGACCAGCTCATCGGTGCATCTTGTGTGAGGCCTACCCACTCTGTGTCTTGTCAATGGCTATATTCACGCTTATCGAACTTGCCCTAAGTATAAAAAAAATATTTGTATAAAATATATGTAAGGTAAATAAGTGTTTTTTTTTGGACCTAAGCAATGTAATTCCTTTATATTTCTATAAATAATTATGAAATACTGTAATCTACAACGAAATTATTGTTATTTTCCCCAATAAACGTTAATAATTGCAAAATTTTTTTATTTTTTTTTTATCTTTAGGTACCTATAACTCTGAACGGACAACTATTACAACATAGCTGTCTTAGTAACTATTGTTCCAATTGAAAAGACCTGTCCAGGGACATATAGCTCATCGCTATTGGAGGGTTGTACCAAGGTCCATACATTTTTGCCCATTGTCCTTTACAATAAACAGAACAAAGTAAGCAGTATAAAAATTTTGAGGGAAATACTAAAGTTCTATTATTTACAATTTATATTCTAATTAAATTTTAAATCAGCTTAATTCAGTTCCTTTAATTATTTCTCATTACAAAATTTAATTACTTTAATTTCATTTATAATATTCTTGTACTTATACTTATATAAGGCTTAAGTAATTCAGATCACGTTTGAAATGAGAGAAGTTTGATCTCAAGTACACGTAAGGGATGGAACACAGGGGAAAGCGAAAAGTTTTACTCACCACCCTGCAACACCCATTCTGAATATGTCCGGCTTATATCCAGGTCCTCGACGTATTTCTTTTGGTTCGCAGGATCCGCTCCAGCTGTTGCGCGCTCGATTTTCCACGAATAGACGAGGTTTAGTCTATTTTCCGCGAAGTTTAAACGCGCTTGGCGGCCAATTTTAGGATTAGCGGATCCTACCGGCTGCGCCAGTCAAGTTGCGGGAGCACGGAACTATGTTTTTAAAAAGAATAAAAACTTCAATTTTAACTTATTTAATTAATTTAAACTAAGTGAGACATGCGTACAGAGTTGGATGCGCGACATGAATGACGTAAATGCTTACACCTATCACTATGGTGGCTGAAAAGCCATGCCACCCATGATGTGCTGACTTGCAGCATTTATGCTCTTACAGTTATGGTTCTTAAGGGTTGTGGTGACATAACTATGTACATTTATATTTTTGTTTCTTTTATTTTTAAGTTTATGTTTAGTTTGTATTTCTGGTGTCATTGTGTCTATTAATAAAGATTTATCTTATCTTATCTTATCTTATCTAAAATTAAAATTATAATTTAAGAAAATATCAAAATTCGTCAACGCTATAACAGCACTTTTCTAGCAGAAGAGTAAAGAGTAAAATCAGTTTATTCTTAAAAGTACTTATAATTTTAATATATATTTATATTTCTTCTGTGCGTGTGATGTCACTGAATGGACCGATTTTAATGAATTTTTTTGTGTGTGTTCAAGTGGATTCGAGGATGGTTTAGATTCACAAAAAAAAAGAAAATCCACGAAAAAACGAAGTCGCGGGCGGATAGCTAATTTATTTATACATTTTAAGTCATTGGGAAACTTATTGAATAGAGCTGCTGGTTAAATACATTGTTGAGATTGAATGGTTAATTCTTAAGTTTTTAACGGGGGCAATTATTATAATCTTTAGTTAAGTTAGTGAGGAATTACTGAAAGCTATGCTTCCTAAGCATTATACTTACATTACGTTTATCTAAAGTTTATCTATCTATCTATCTATTACATAAGAAAGGACAAAACTTATTTAATGATTATTTGTATGAAGGAACAGAGTAGGTTTATTTCATATCTACAGGTGACTTTTTAATAATTGGTCATACTTTTATGATAACATTGATAGAACAATGAACATAAATAATTTTCCACGTCAAAAACGTTGAAAGAGTCACCGACTTCAATCCCAAAAACAGTTAAAAGTAAATAATAGGGCTTTAAAATTATTTATATTGAATAATAACACACTAGTCGGAAAGACGATTTTTTCGAGAGTTTCCCTCAATTTCTTCAGGATTCCACCATCAGATCCTGGTTTCCTTACCATGGGACCACCCTTGGGATACTCCCTTTCCAACAAAAAAAGAATAATCAAAATCGGTTCATAAACGACGAAGTTATCCGCGGACATACATAAAAAAATATATACGGTCGAATTGAGAAACCTCCTCCTTTTTGAAGTCGGTTAAAAAGAAAATAAAATTGTTTTCATTACTCATACTCGGAAAGAAGTTCCGAATTAGCCTTAGGAGCGAGTTGAAATTGATACTTTTCAACCCTAGGGAGAATCATTTTCAACTAACAGCTGTCAAATTATTTAAAAAAAACATTTTCCAACTTTCTATACAGCCACTCAATTACAGCGCGATGTAAAATTGAAATAACTAAAAGTTAAGTATTCATAAAAAAAAAATTAAATGACTTTATTATAATTTACTTTTAACTATTTCATTAAAATAACATAGATTTGGGCAAAATATTTACCATTTTTCCAATGATGAAAATGAAAAAATATACAAGGTGTTTCAAAAAAACCCAAAAAAAATAATTCCAAAATTTAATTTTGAAAGTGAAATAGTCGCTAGTAATCAGTTGCACGGTTTGACATCTTTCAAAATGAAAATTTCATATAATTAATATGACACACTTGTCATATTTGTAATAGAGCTGCGCAATAAGCTAAATTTTAATTAATTTTGAATTATCTTTTTTTTTTGAAACAGCTTGTATAGGCCGGTCATAAAAAAATACAAAATAGGCGGGAAAGTGACAATCTGATCTTCATTTGTTTTTCCGAGTTGTAGTTTTGTTTATACTTCCGCATAGCAGAGAGTTCAGCTTATTCCTGTTTTTTGTCTTTTCTTTCCTTGTATTCGTAATGAAAAGCACAGTGTTTACCTCGGGTTAAAGACTGTAAAAAGGGGTAACAAAATTGTAAAAAGTTTAAAATAGTACATTGTTACTTTAGGGGTGAAAGTCGCCTTACTCGAAGCCCCGCAATGTACCGCAATGTCTCACTACGCTCGGTCGCCAAACCCCGTAAAGTATTTAACCGAGGTAAACACTGTGCTTTTCATTACGAATACAAGGAACTTTACTTTCACCCCTAAAGTAACAATTAATGTACTATTTTAAACTTTTTACAATTTTGTTACCCCTTTTTACAGTCTTAGGGGCTGAATTTATAGGAACGCGAAATAAAGGTCTCACGAATTGTGTTGAAGAGCACTATTACCACGTATTAAGAAAAATTGATGATATTTTCTCTTTCCGTATACAATTTTAACCCGTGTCGCACGCTTGTTTACGCGCCGTGCGTGTGCATAAATCGCGCGACCGCGAGGCTACCTATTAACATTCTTATGTTTTCCTAAAAAGTGTCATTATTACATCTAACGCTTTTTTTTTCTCCAAAAAAAAAACCATCTTAGTCACCGAATTTTGATATAGCGACACTTCACATTGTTTCTACTATTATTTGTCTAAAATCTGAGATACGATTCTATACAAGGTGTTTCAAAAAAACCCAAAAAAAAGAAATTTCAAAATTTAATTTTAAAAGTGAAACAGTCGCAACTCTAGTAACCAGTTGCACGGTTTGACATCTTTCAAAATGAAAATTTCATAAGTATAATTAATATGACATAGTTGTCATATTTGTAATAGAGCTGCGCAATAAGCTTTTTAATTAATTTTGAATTATCTTTTTTTGGGTTTTTCTGAAACACCTTGTATAGCGCCGGGTCTGCAACATTTCTTTTATTAATTAATTAATTTTATTTTTTCTCCGAAATAAAAACCGTGTTAGCCACCGAATTTTGAAATAGCGACACATCACATAGTTTCTACTATTATTTGTCTAACATCTGAGATAGGTACTATTTTTTAGCGCCGGGCCTGGGGTTTTTTCTATGGGGTTTGGCGGATACCCTTTATTTTGTATCCTCATGCTTGACATTATTGTGACGCTCGCTGATCTTAACAGATCAGTGAGGCTAAGCAACGTACACGAGGTAGGAAACCTGATGGGTGACCACAATAGGGATGTTGACAATTTTTTTAAAATGTTTATCTTAAAAAGGAACTGAATTCAAAACCCAAAATCGAAATAATTTTTGAAAACTATTTAGAAATAAAAAAGTTACAAGCTATTAAATTTCAATAGAGGGGGAAACTGTCAAACAACGAAAAAGAGATGCACTTACAGTCGTGTGACGTCACCGCCATTTGTTTGCGTAAGTGAAAACGGAAAGCTAGCTCTCCCCACAAAACGAGATAGCTAGTCCTTACGATGATATAAATGCCAATAACTTTTTCATTTATAAACCAATTTTAATGCTGTTTTCGGATATTAATATATTTCTAGCATATTTTTTTTGTTTCACATGCAATAATTCATAAAATCAAACACTGTCAACATCCCTATTTGGTATTTTATCACGAGCGTTTCCGTTCTTCGGAGGAGGTTAAGCTGTCAGTCATGGCTGTTGACGATGAGAGGCCATATGGTGGATTTAAAATTCTAACAACAGGGTTAGTCAAGTTCCCGTATTGAATACTTGATTTTACAGAGACCAGCGCATCAGGTTACTCCATTTTCATTGAAAAATCGCTCTTATCACAACAGCACGGAGTGCACGCGTGTGGTAACCTGAGTTGCGGCCATCCGCACTTACACGATAAAGAATAAAGGGAAGGATTGTATGAAACGATAAAAAACATAAAATACGGGTCTGTTAAATTTCTATGAACATACTGATAGCTGTGAAAACACCTTTTACTCATTTTACAGACATTTTAATTCGATATTTAACAATTACAATGCAAGATCGCATAATCTACGAAGTACGCGCGAGAACCATCTGTCAAAATTGTTGTGCCACACCGCAAGGATTGGTAGTGTTGTACCAATTATATCGTTGATCGATTTCCTCTTAACAATACCTAAGTATTGACCCTGTGATTAAAATGTCACCCTGTAGTATACCTAACTACGTAGAAACAAAATAAAGTTTCACAAAGCTCCGCCGTCGATTCGGAATCGATTTGACATTGCGGGGCTTCGAGTAAGGCTTCCCTGTAGTAAATTAAATTCCATCTCTCCGGAGCTCTATTGTATTGTGCTTTTGTTGAAAGCTCGCAAAAGCTTTCAAAGAAATGTTTCTTTTGACGTTTATGAAGCAAGACTTTCTTTTTGAATTTCTTGTTTGTACCTAGTTTTACTTTACAAAGCACTTTGCAGGATTGTGAAATAAGTGAGTACACAATCTGTCAATTCTGGATGTAAGGGATCTTAGCAAATATTTAAATGGTGAAATCTAACCATTACGATTATCGACTACAAGTTTCTTTTTCCCGGAAAAGTCAAGTTTAGAAGTTGTCGTTATTTATCTACTACTGCGCACCGCGCCGCGCCGCTGTCAGAATGCAATGCAGATTGCTCATCATCATCATGTCAGCCGCAAGTCGTCCACTGCTGGACATAGGCCTCCCCCAGGGATCTTAGTCTAGAAGAATAATCTGAAAAGCCTTCTCCTTTTAATGTTGAACGGCATTTAATGTAACAGTTTGACACCGGGTTTTTTTTTTGACTAATTCGACCCTGCTCTGCTCGATTTTGCCCGGTGACAGACCATTTCCTCCCCCTTCCCCCCCTTTTCATTGAAAATATGCCCCTCTCCACGGTTTTCTCCGTTTTGTAAAAAAATTTGATGTCAATCTGTTACATTCCATGCCATTCAAAGTCGTAAATTTCAAAAATTCTTTTAGTCTATCTCCACCTCGATCGATCCTCCGCCACCCGCATCTAGCGGCTTCCCGCAATCTTTACCAGATCGTCGGTCCATCTTGTTGGAGGCCTATGTAGATTGCTGGTTTTTGTATTTTACGCTGTTTATAGTCTGTTTTTTATTGCAAAATGAAGTGTATTCGAATAAATAATTTAATTTTAAAAAGAAAACTTAAAAACAATGGAAAATTTTCGTGAAGGAAATTGCACTGGAGAATCGTTAAGAATTCAGGGCTTCAATTTTTGCTAAGTGTAGCTTGCACCCTGTAGTTGCGAGTTATTCTAGACGAAAGGAGAATCATGAAAAACGAAAGTAGCGAGTTTATAACGGCCGGTTTGGTCGAGTGCTGCCTCTTGATCGACGGATCCCGGGTTCGATGCCCAGTCTTAGCAAACATTTTGTGTAAAACCAGATATTTGTTATTAGCAAGCAGTTGGTGCAACCCAAGGAATCCAGATCCACGATCTTTTGAGTGCGCTCGAGTGTACTATATAAATTGTAGTTATTAAGCGGCTACTGCGCCTAGACCGCGGTCTATCTTTAATTTATAACAAGATACTCACACGAAAAAAGTTCGAGACTGTTTGGTCCCTTTTTCATGCTAACTTCAGTTTAAACAATGAGTAGGTATAATATTTAGAGAAAATAGCTCTTAGTATGTAGTCATGCATCTAATTATTTATCTCTCAACATGAAATAATGCAACCCCTAAGCCCCGTGAGTCCTTCAAATCTACCGTTTACTCTATCATTTTGTCACTTCCACAGGCAATTACAGTTAAATCCAAAGATTACACATATTAAATGCTGATAGTAATCATTTAGCGGTTTGCCGCCAAAAAATGGCGGAGCAATCTGTCATGGCACGCGTCAGCCACGCGCCTCCCCCCGACATTAAGAGCATTTAGGGTTTCGTCGGCAAATGGTCCAAGATGGGTCTAATACGAGATATAGCTGATAGATGTAAATATTTTTAAAGGTAAATTACTACCTTTGCTATACTATAGACACCCCCGGAAAAACAACCGGGAAATAATTAAGTTTAAATTTTGTTAAATTATATTTAACAAAATTTAAACTTTAAACCACGCTGGCCTAATGCGGGTCCACCAACCCGCATTAGGCCAGCGTGGTGGACTATGGCCTAAATCCCCTTCGTGTTTCGAAGGGAGGCTCGTGCCCCTCGGTGGGGACGTGTATGGGCTGGTGAAAAAAAAATTATAGGTATGTAGGTATGTTAGTCTGTAAGGTAATTTATCTATGGCCCTAGTTGCCTGAAAATAAATGTTTTTTATTATTATTATTAGACTAACTACTGACTTAACTTTACTATACTAAGTAGATCAAAAATTAGTAAGTTTCCAAAAATGCCAGAGGCTTCGGATTGTATGCACTCCGGAGTCAGATCACTGTCATCATCACTTTCACTTGACATTTTTCTTGAAATTGAAACAGGAAAAACAACACAGCGAGCGATTTGCATTTTAGCGCCTTTTTTTCTCTTTTATTCGGTAATGGCCAGTTCGGCTTTCGAATATCTTTGTAGTGCAGGTTTCTATGATACCTAAGTTTTCATGCTAATTTTGACGTGTGGTCATGAATGAATGAAGGAATGAAAATATTTATTTCAGACCAACAAGTCCATATTTTATTAGTAACAAGAATCTTATAACTATGTTAGTAGAATTTAAAATTAGCATTGTTCAGCACATGTAGGGATGACCAATGCTTCGGTATTGGACATGGGTTGCAAGGAGGTCGTATAACTTTATATCGATTGCATTCCAAATTCAAATCTCATAATAGCCCGGCGGGTCATAATGAAATTCAGTACAATATTATGACCCGGCTTTACCGTGGGGGTCTAATGACTTACTTTAGGTTAGATTTGCATGACACATCATATGGCATTGACGAGCAGGTGTTATTATAAAATACATAATACTACTTAAGATACCCATTTAGTAAAATGGGTACCCATTTTTAAAGAAGATTGAACTTCCTACAGAACCACCAAATCATACTCGAACCCTGTATTTACCAAAGTTTTTTGCACGGGCACTCTCGCGATTAAAACTAGAATCAATCGGTAGCCCACAGATAACGTTCGAGCCCATAAAATATTGAATTACACAGAGATATGTGCTATTTACATTTCAGATTAAGTCGTATCGCTTTACAGTCTTATTTGCGATTTATTTTTGTTATCTTTGGTCTGTGCGAATGGTATGTCTTTGTTGTTTTTGCTAATGGGTACTTGGTCGATGTTAATGGGTCCATTTTTTATTATTATTATGAGAAGGGTTAACTCTTGACCTCAATCTAGGCCAAAGTCGACGATAGAGCACTGTACTCTCACGCACCGACGGAACAAGCTGTTATACCTACCCGGGCGCGGCGCCTTCGGTAGGAGGATAGTCTCGAACCAGCAGGCCGAGTACGATAGTGACAGCGCCGCGACAACACCGCGGTCCTATGTCAAAATGTCAACATTGACAACGCCATAGGGCGAGCAAGCCTTTGCGCGGGACCCTCTCGCAATCAAAGTGAAGTTTCAGCGTGAGCCGAGCGCGAGTTTGTCGTTATCGTGCTAGAGCTGCAGACAATAGAGCAAACCTCAACGCATATGACCGTTAATTAGTAAGTAAAGTTATCTTTATTTGCAGTAACAACCACCAAACCAAACTCTACATGTTTTTATTTAAAAATTAGGGCAAGTAGGCTCCTAGTTAGAGTCAAAAAAACATAAAATGTAAATCATGGATTTATATTTGCTTACTTACCGGATCCCCTCTGACGAAAACTCCTTTTTGTGATGCAAAAACAAATTAACAATGTTACCAGCCCTCCCCTACATTTCTACCACTCTACAAATAAAATAAACAAAAAATTTACCTGTTAAAATCATCAAACAATATCTTCATTGACCACTTGTCCGATCTCTTTCGCAAACACAGGTGTTAAAAGGGAGTTTAGAACTGCTTTTTGATTTCGTGTGTGGTAACCTTTAACTGGTCGCGTTAAGCTTCAGTTTTGCGCAAACCATTCGCAAAACGAATTTTGTTTTACAAACTTAATAATGCAGTCAAAATGGCAGCTTTTGTAAAAGAAATCAGTTTTTCAACAGCATTGTATATTTGTAAGCATAGGATATTGTTTTGCAATAGACAATACTATACGGTTAACTGAATTTTATTTGGCTACAGCTTACGGTTGATAAAAAATTGATGTTTCTTTTGCATAGCATGGAGATAGATTGAGGATAAAATTGAAATTGTTGTGTTGTTGTTGCAGTGATGCTGATTAGATATAATTATTGTGTGACATGGGAATTTTCGGTGAAAATTTTCTCACGCTGTATCAAAATAAAATCGAATTCCAATAAAAAACGACAACAAATGTGTCTACGCTTCTAGCTTCAAGAGAACGAGTCGGTCAGTCATCTTCTTCACCGTTCTATAGCAGTTTGATCCTTCGAGCCGGAAATTATGGTAGTTACAGAAGAGTTTAAGTATTTATCTGATACTTCTATTATACAATAATAAGATGTAGACGAAGAAAACCAGGCTACTACTACTCTACAAACAAGAATGATTAATGAAAACAACCTACCCAGTAAAGGAAGCTGCACACAAAAGAAAAACAAACAGTCGAGGAAGAGGACCAACATCATTGCAGCTTCAATCCTACCTGCATATATTACACATCAAGTATAGTGTTTATCCTCCCTACGTTGGCTCGATGCTAGTATTCTTGTCGACTCCCTCTCCTATCCACTCCACATCCTGCTGCAACAGCCCCATACAGTCACAGACCCCATCTCATGGTGCCCCGCCGACCACTGGCCGCTGCGGTATCTAGATCGCCTGTAGGAGATGATACGTATGTCAAATTACTCGATCCTTTACGTTCATAAAACGTAGCATGAATGGAGGGGTTTGTGCATTCGTGCCACGACGTGCAGACCGGAATAGATGCTGTTGTTGAGCCTCTGCGGCAGAACTGCTGGGCGAGCGTGGCCATTTTGACGGATACTTCTAATAGACAATAATAAGTTTCACTTGAGGCCAGCCCGTAAGCAAAGTTTTGCTTATGTTGGGTTGTGGGACATGTGGGAGTGCCTCGCTCATTCCCGACTAAAGTCTACATATATAAAACAAAGTCGTGTTAGTTACACCACTTATAACTCAAGATCGGCTGGACTGACTTTGATCAAATTTGGTATGGAGGTAGTTGATATTGATACCCTGGATTAACACATAGGCTACATAATTTTCCGAAATTCCTACGGGAACGAAGTCCCGGGCGTAAAGCTAGTTAATAAATAAAAAGATACTAAGGCCCGTATTACAGAAGGAGACTCAAATCTTGATGTATACTTAAGTAATGATTGTCTCTTTCTCTCACTATCTTACAAAGGCGACTGCTACTAACCGATTCCCACTCACCGATGAGGTATATGTACAGGGCCAACAGCACATCATGCTATCCAAAACTGCCATATTTCTTCAATCGATTTTCAATTTTATCTCCAAGCATTAGAGTTTACTATCCATTGGTGAAATTTGACAGTTTGTGGTAACCTGATGTGACTGTACCGACATGTTTAATTGTTTACTTAATGTACTTTCTTCGTTAATTGTTTTTTTGTCTTGTGTTGTATGTTACATGTACCGCGTCATGAATAAATGTATTTCTCTCTCTCTACTCAAGTATTTTTTTTTATTTTTTATTATAAGATGGGTTAACTCTTGACCCCAATCTTGACTAAGGTCATAGATGAGGTCAACGATGGAGCGAGTTAACCCAGAAAATGCCAACTAAGGCACTGATACTCCCACGCACTGACGGAACACAGCAAGCTGTTTGGCGTCGGACTCAGATCTGAGTCTGAGTCGCGTTCTCTAATAAGGACCTAAGTCTGCGAGCATACGTAACGTGTAAGCATTGTGCGCGAGTTAGCCCTGCGATGTGATATGAGTCGAATAGAATCAAAGGCGGGTATCTGACTTAAGGGTGATTATGATTATTGGCAAATGTCAAAAGAAGGTATTATTCCATACAAATTTTAACTTACGAATAATGTATTGTAAACAATATTTCTTTTAGTTAATTAAGTAGGACACAATAATATACAATATGCAATAATGTTTTATTTTAGACAACAGTTTTTTTTAAGTTAAATTTTACAGATTGCCGGATTTGAAACTGATTTCATACTTTGAAGTGGTTTTTCTATAAGAAATAGCAGACTTTGATACGAACTGTGAATAATGGTAGAAAGTATTCAAAATTCTCAGCGTTGCTACATTCAAAGCTCATTTTTACTTTAAATGTTAGGTACCCGCCTTTGATTCTATTCGACTCATATCTGGGGATAGGAAATTCTGTACAAGGCAACTTCCACTAATGAATAAGTTACCTAGATAAAATAACAAATTATACCGTTAACAAGTGCTTTTTGCTCTCGACACTACACATTTTACATCACATTTAAAGAGATAGGCCTTTTTATAATTCGAAAACGGCACGGCAAAATTGTGTTACCATGGCCTCCTATGTAAAGTAAGTAATATTACTACAGGGTACCTACCACGATCGTTTAAAAGCATTTCTGTTTAGGATCCAACTTTGAACTGCTTTGCAATTGGAATGTTTTTTTAATATGGTACCATGATGGCGCTGCTTTTTAACTGCTCGATTGTCTAAGGTCCATTTTAAATGTCTACATAAATTGTTGCTGGTCTGCCTTTGAATCGCAACAGCGCCAAAATTGAATCTCTTATAAGCCATCATGGTACGAATAAGCGTTGCAGACTTGTTTAGGTCCTAAATTGGATCGCGCTAAGCGATCATGGTAAGCCTCCTGGTCTACAAAGATCTTTTGGCCCGCGGTTACCATGGTGACGCCTTTATTTCCAATACAAGTTCTATACTAGCTACAACTGTCACCCGTCGGCCACAAGATCTTTGTAGACCTATAGAAGCTGAGAACATTCAAATTTTGAAGTGCCGTGCCGTGCCGTTCGAATTATAAAAAGGCCCAATGGGTTGTTTCGACAAGTCTAATAAAAAAACAAACAATCAGTTCCAGAGACGTTTATTAAAGTTAAAGCTATTTAAATATGATTCCATCCCTTGTTTACTTAGTCTCATTCATTTATTCATAAACAATAAATGGATATTCCTTACCAAGACGGAAATCGAGATTAAGTTATTTAAAAAAGCATTACATTTAATGGTAAAAAATAAATACTTTAAGCAAGTAATAACGAACTGGCTTAAAAAACCTAAATTTCAAAATTCGAACGGCGGTTCCATCCGGCTCCGGTTACGCCGGACGTCACCCGACACTTCCGTTTCCGAGCGATCGACTTTCATCCAACATTCATCGGACAGGTGAGTCGACTCGAATCGATCGATTCGATGGTAAAAGGGATGGAATTTTGTTAATTAATATGGAATAAAGGGTTTATGATAATAAGTAATTGTAGACGTGTCCTGGTAAGGTGCTCTTTAAAAGAAGCTTTGTCAGTAGAGCATTTATTTTGACAACAAAGTAGAATTACTTAAATTACAATTTAACATGATAATTTATCAAATTTTGAGCGGAGAGCCAAAATTAGTTACTTAATAGGTAGGTAGTAGGTACTTAAATTGGAGAGTACGTCAGAGCCTCGTAACCCACAGTGATTTGCAGCTATTATTTCATAGTTAAGTCTTATAATATGTGTCACTTAAAAACGTCAAATAAGTAAATTTTTTTAACTCTATGCCATGCCTGTTCGCTAAGATGCAGACTTCCCCCGAAAACAACCGGCAAGAAACTGTAAGGGTTGCATTTTTCAAAACAATTACAACCTTATTTTCTATTTCCAACTGATTTAAATCTGAAATAACTTTAGAGTTGATATTCCTATGGTTGCTTGTCTAAATATATTTAATGTTTTTTTTTTAAATATATTTTTTTTAATTAACATAAACAATTCAATAAATGTTAATAAAAAACAGTTTTAGCTACTTATAGATAAATAGTGACTATTGTATGACTCTTTTTTTGAAGTTTTAACGTTGAAAATGTATTTTTTTTGTAGGTAGCTTCGGCATTGGCCCGATTTTTAACAAAGGGCGACATCGCCCTGATGTCGTCGATTTTCATACTATATGGCTGATTGGGGTGCCAAAAGTCACGTTTCGACAAGGGCTACAAGATGCAAAAAAGAGTCACTTTTTTATGATGGTTTAATTCTTGACCTCAATCTTGACAATAAAGGTCAAAGATGAGGTCGACGATGGAGCGAGTTAACCCAGAAAATGCCTATAAAGGCACTGGTACTCTCACACACCGACGGAACACAGCAAGCTGTTTGGCGTCGGACTTCGGTAGGAGGGTGGTCGCTAACCAGACGGCCCTTTAGCCTACCACACCGCATGAGACCATAGGACGACACCTCAGATTTAGAAAAAATGAAGTGTCGTTGCCTGGAATGGATTACTAGGAGGCAGGTCTCATTTGTGTTTCCTTAGTCGCCTCTTACGACACCCACGGGAAGAGATGGGGTGGTGTTATCCTCAACCGATCACCACACGGCAAAACATCTCAACGAAGTCGAAGGCTACAAAATGCATAAAATCAAAAGTATCAAGCTTAATGTGTTATAGATTGTACACAAGACGGCACATCAGTCTGCGCATGCTGACATTGACGTCATCCTTATTACGTTAGACATAGCGCGCGCTTTCGTTGTGTGTAACCTGATGTGATAAGTTTGTACAATAAGCGTGTGCATTACTTAACACTAATTATTCAAAACTTTCCCATAAGGATCCACGCAAAAAATCCATTCTACGTGTGGGGCCCGACCACCGGCAGACATTCCGCAGCCATCGAAGCAGGCATCGCTGTTCAATGACTTTGGCCAGTTTCGCGCGTAAACAGGTGACGCGCGTTCACACGGTCAATGGCGGGAAATGAGGAGGTGACAGTGTTTTTTTTCTGGACGGCCAAAAAGTTTTGGCTTCTGGAGGAATTTGATTTTTGACTTTTGGAGATCAGATTTTTACGTTTGACTTTGGGCAGGTATTGCAAGGAAATATTGTGTCAGCTGCGAACTGCTCCTCTCAGGAATACTAAAGTACAGTCAAAGGGAGTCTAGGAGTTTTTGCTGTTTTGTAATTGACATGACTTAATTATCATATCATGCATGAGCATTTGGGTAAGTAATTCGTTTTATTTTATCTCAAACAGTTACATCACCCAATAATGCTCTGCCCCAATAGGGTACATTGCTGATAAACAAGATAACTAATTCTCACGACAATCTAAACAGTCCAACAGTTAACTGAGGACCTACCAGTTTAGTGCGCACATCAACTACCTATGTAATGTACCACCCTACTTCGGGATACCACCCTTACCGTTACCTTGAGATTCCTCGAATCCGTACTGAGCATGAGCGTTTCTCTACATCTTTTATATTGCGTCTGAATTGCTGAGCCGAGTCTCCTTAAAGTTCGAGTGAATAGGCATCTTCTGGGTGACCTTACTTCATCGCCTGTAGGTAAGCTAGATTGGTCAAGAGTGAAACTATTATTCAGAAAAAAATCTGCTTATAGTAATTCAAGATCACCCAATATAAGAATAGATAGTCAAAGTCAAAAACAGCTTTATTTCAGAGAACATTTAGAATCTAAATCTTAAATATATAAAAGGAGAAACTGACTGACTGACTGACATATCAACGCACAGCCTAAACGGCTAAACGTAGGCACTTGAAATTTGGAAGGGACGTAGCTTAGGTACTGTAGAGGTGCACTAAGAAAGGAATTCCCGAAATTCCCACGGGAACGGGAATTAGCGGGAAAATCCTTTTGTATGAAAAATCTAAACCGCTTAAGTTAGACGCTTTAAAATTTGGCATGCAGGTACCTTAGTAAACTTAAAGCTTAGTTGCAACAGGATATTGCAAAATTCCCACGGGAACGGGAGTTAGCGGGAAAAAACTTTTGTATGTAAAAATCTAAATCACGTAAGATAAATGTTTTCAATCTGTGTACTCTGTACAAAAAAAAATAACACGCAAACGAAGTTGCGGGCATCAGCTAGTGTTACTTAAAATAAGTCAAAATAGTGATTTACATTAGAATTTTTAACTTTGCGCCTATTCGCAAAGAATAGGCAAGAAATTCCAAGGGTAGCTCTTTTTAACTCAATCATATTTTCCTTATTATAACTGGCTTCATATCTGAATAACTCTGGAACTGAGCAATTTATTCCCTTGGTTGCTTGTCTAACAGATTCGAGTATCCTAAGTGAATGAACCAGCCATACTGTTTCCGATATTCCTGGCTACCTGGGTGGCCTATTGGACGCTAATCGATAGTGAAATACGCACACTATCCGATGAGGTTCATTCACTCGGTCAAAATAACTGCCGCTTTTTTATGGTGCACTTTGAAGGGTTAACATTTTTATTTCTCACAATAATAAGTGGGTTATAATAATGTTATCTTTTCAAGTTTTCAAAAAAACTCTTTCTGCTATGGGTTTAAAAAATACTGCTAAAAAGACTAATGCCTTCCTTACTAAAATTATAAATGTGAAAGTAACTTTGTCTGTAGGTCTGTTACGCTTTTGCGCCTGAACTACCGAGTCGATTTTGATGGAATCTGATCTAAGAGATAAACTAGAGGTTGGGACAGGACATAGGCTACCTTTTATTGCGAAAAAAAAGGCTTAAAGGGGCTGAAATAGAGGATGGAACTTTGTATGGGAAGTTGGTCATTGTCAAATATAAAACAATGGAATTTGTATGCAGACACTTTTGTTGTAGCGTTCTGAAATTTCGACCTGTGTGGGGCTGAATAAGTATCCTAAAAAAAATATAAAGCTGCCTAAAGTGACTATTCCACGCGTTGTAATAAAACCTATTATTTCTTTAAGTTTTCCAACTTTCATGGGCTCCAGGAAAAAATATTTTTTCTGTGGGTTAACCAAATAAGGAAGAATTATCAGCATTAACAATCCTGTGTGATCTCGAAGGGCCAAAAACTATAGGAAGTTGTATTGAAACGATGCTTCGTTATTGTTTCACTCGATAAAAGGAAAACAAGTAAGAAAGTATTTGCTTCAACAAATCTGTTAGTGCATCAGCTTTTAAGAAAAGTCCTTTCATGAAGTAAGTCCCTCAGTCTAATTTAAAAGGATAACTGATCGTTCAATTGAACAAAGTCAATGTAAGTACTCGGAGCTAACGTGTCTATCGAGGTATTTAGGTTATTTTTTAATTCCTTTGAGGTTAGTTTTTTATTCTATTGTAACAAACACAATAGCAAATAGATCTATCTGTAGAGTTGTTCTGATGGTTTTCATATGTTAAAATAAAACCACCACTTATTCAACCACGACTGAATAGCAAGGGATGCATTAATTAATTACTTATAAAAATAGTATCACATCTCACTAAACGCTTCTCACCACAAAAACAATCGCTCCCGCTCGCCACCGCCATGTTAACCCGATACGCAGTGACAGTAACTTTCCCGAGCCCGCGTTCAATATGTTGTTTTTTTTCAGACGAGGGGATGGTTACAAACAGCCAATTACGAGGGCGGGTGGACTGCACTTAGCACATGATAGTTTAGCTGTTTAGTCACCATCGGCACCCTGGAACGCGTTGTCCTCTTTCGAAAATGGGAATTAAAAGTGAATTATATCTTTTAAATTTCGCGCCGCGGTTGCCAGCGCGCATGCTTTGATCGAAATGTTTAACTTAATTAGTAAAGGGACGTGTTTTGTGGAGCTGTGATTTTGTGTTAATTTATTTAACAATTTGTGGTAAACTTTTGGATTTTCTGCTTGATTTGGTTTTGTTCAGGTTGGTATTGAGTTTTTTTTGTTTGGTTTGAGTTTTTTTAATGTTAAGGGATGGTTTTGTTTATTATTGGAGCGAGAGTAATTCAATTAGGAATGTCAACTGATAGACTACGTCGTTTTTTGTAGATACGTACAACACAATGTTGTTCAGGTTCTAAATAACTTATTCCTTTATTAACTGAAGAGCTACTTCTGATTCTGTCTACTAAGACTCCATAAAAGTATTCGGTGTTTTGTATTGCAGGAGGCACTTTGTCTTGTCTTGTTTAAAAATGCTAAGATAAATAGATAGAACGAAAGGTCCTGAATTTTCACAAACATTTTCATTTTGACTGAACATTTTTTTTTTCGTATTTTGGCCTTTTATTGGGGGAAGTTCTCCAGTTTCATGGACTGATTAACCACCCGAGAGGTTGAAAGAGGTTTACCTAAAGCCCTGTAAATAGATAAGCATCTTAGCCAAACCAGATTCTGGGAAGGGCCAAGATGCTATTCACCATGCCGATATTGGGGCTATGTATGCCAAGCTGCCCCCTTATTACTTCACTCCGAACACACGCCATTGTAACATGATGTAAGTCTTTAAATCCATCACACAAACTGCAATTTGGAGATGTAACTTTACGCATTATATAGCCAAAACTATTCAATGGAATGTGACCGGAGGGGAGACGAAGAACAGCTACTAAATACTGGCGATCCAATTTCGGGTTTAACCACGGGAATCTTGGAACCAAAGTATTAACTTTTATTAGACTTCTGCTACAACTTGTTCCATCCGATTTACCCTCATAAGTTGTCTCAAACGTGGCATCTAGTAGTTCGCTAGAACCATTGATGATGTGTCTACACTGTTAGGGATTATAGACGTGAGCGTAAGTAAGTAGTACTAAGAATAAGCATGTCATCCACATACACGCGGTCTAGGGATATTGCACGATTTTTCATACAAAAGAGGTCTGTTTGAGAAGCTATAATAGCATACTAGAGATACATGGAGGGCTATAATTTTCAGACAAGCAAGTGCTAAACCTGAATTTTCAATTCTAGTTAGTAAAATTAGTTTTACTTGAAATTTGTGAAAACGTGACGGAAACGAAAACGAAAATTCACTTTTTGCCTGCTTTTTGTATGAAAATGGTCAAATATACGGAATTTTTTTTTTCGTTTTCGTCACGTTTTCACAAATTTTCAAAATTGGTTTTTTATTATTATTATTATAAGATGGGTTAACTCTTGACCTCAATCTTGACCATAAGGTCAAAGATGAGGTCGACGATGGAGCGAGTTAACCCAGAAAATGCCTATAAAGGCACTGGTACTCCCACGCACCGACGGAACACAGCAAGCTGTTTGGCGTCGGCTTCGGTAGGAGGGTGGTCGCGAACCAGACGGCCCTTTACAGAGCCTACCACACCGCATGAGACCAGAGGACGACACCTCAGATTCAGAACAAAATGAAGTGTCGTTGCCTGGGATGGATCACTAGGAGGCAGGTCTCATTTGTGTTTCCTTAGTCGAGTCTGCCTTAGTCTCGGTTATGCCGTTTAAAAGTTATAAGCAATAAATGTCAGTGGTTATACAAGTTTTTTGTTCCGTTTGGAATAAAATACCTACCATGGGAAAGAGATTGGGCTGTCTTTAGTTGTTTCGATTGGAATAAATTCTACTTTCGAGGTCCAAAGATCAACTAGTTAATTAGCTCAGTGGGTCCGTTCGTTTGGAAGCAGTGCCTTTTATCCCTACTAATATTATAAATGCGAAAGTAACTCTGTCTGTCTGTCTGTCTGTCTGTTACCTTTTCACGCCTAAACCGCTGAACCGATTTTGATGAATTTTGGTACAGAGATAGATTAGAGCCTGGGAAAGGACATAGGCTACATTTTATCCCACAGTTGGGCACGATATAACCTGTAGTCCACGCGGGCGGAGCCGCGGGCGGAAAGCTAGTGTTAAATAACTCTTAAACTATAAATGTGGTACAACCCCTGACATTATTGCTTACTTTCTTTCCGCCCGGGACTTCGTTTCCTGGGGAATTCGGGAAAATTATGTAGCCTATGTTCATTGGGGATAATGTAGGATTCTAATAGTGAAAGAATTTTTCAAATTGGTCCAGTAGTTTCGGAGCCTATTCAACGCAAACAAACAAACAATCAAATCTTTCCTCTTTATAATATTTGTATATATAACTTTTAAACTTCTAAATCGATTTAGATCAAATAAAACTTTCAAACAAATCATTTTCCACGTTAAAAACGTATGAGTCACCGTTCGCACAAAGTAGATACTTATCTAGTATTTTTTGCGGACTACAATGCCTATTAGCAGATAACTACAAACAGAAATGTCATTCATTTATTTAGATGATGTTCTAGTTTGTAGTATTCTTTGTTTTTGTTGATTTTTTTTAAAAGCGCTGAATTTTTTTCGATAAAATTTATATGAGACCTATTCAGGAGTATAAAATATAAGAATTTTGGAAATCGGCCAACGGTTGGCGGAGTTATCGCGTAACAAACATACAAATAAAACATACAGACGAATTGAGAACCTCCTCCTTTTTTGAAGTCGGTTGGAAAAACGCCATCTACATAAATCGTCATTTGTTTAGGAACTAGGATGCCATAGACAGGCACATAGATACACACGTCAAACTTATAATACCCCTTTTTTTGTTGAGGGTTAAAAATTGGCAACAAATCTAATTGTAGATTCGTAGTACTCGTAGCTCGTAGCCAATGGCAGATTCGGCAACGATCAGTTAGGTTAAGCTACATACACGTGGCAGTGCACCGTAAGTAAAAACAAATCAAAGCGTCGGCTTTCGTTGAATAAGGTTTTAGATAAAGACCTGTATTACAGAAGGAGACTCAAATCTTGATCTATTCTTAAGTATTGATTGTCTCTTTCTCTCACTATCAAAATGGCAAAGATGACTGCTACTTAAGTATACAAGGTGTTTCAAAAAAAACCAAAAAACAGAAATTCCAAAATTTAATTTTAAAAGTGAAATAGTCGCAACTCTAGTAATCAGTTGCACGGTTTGACATTTACAAAATGAAAGTTTCATATAATTAATATGACATACTTGTTATATTTGTTATAGAGCTGCGCAATAAGCTAAATTTTAATTAATTTTGAATTATCTTTTTTTTGGGTTTTTTTGAAACACCTTGTATAGGGTGTAAAAGACAACTTAGCAAAAACTGAAACCCACTATTAAACCATTACTATTTAAGTATTTGCTAATCTGTCCTTTACACCTGTAGATTAGAGTCGTCGCTACCGTACTTAGTTTGCGAAAGGATGATTTCCCCAAGGAACCCATAAATTAAGCGACTGAAGTTTTTTGAAATGAAAACTTCTTTAGCGGCTTTTGTGCACTTTTTGGATGGGTAAAAAATGTTAAACTCGCGTCAGGGTCACGTGACCCTGATCGAAAATTCGTAAGACGGAGGGTGAAGTGAAAACTTCTTATAGACCGCAAGGAAGTAATATATGTTCAAGTTTAACTTCTGCCGGCACTCCCGGAGTGCAACCCGTTTTTTTCCTACATTCTTTGTAGGTACTAACGCAATCAGCTGACCGCTCAAATTATATGGAGAGGCGAACGTTTCGGCATGTCCACCTATGTTCCATGGGGAAAGTTGTTCAGTTAAGTAGTCTATCTATCAGGACACCTTTAATTTTCGATACTTATTTAAAAAGAAAAAGAATAATTTTCCACGTCAAAAACGTAAAGAGTCACCGACTTCAATCCCAAAAAGACAATTTTTTCGAGAGTTTCCCTCAATTTCTTCGGGATTCCACCATCAGATCCTGGTTTCCTTACCATGGGACCATCCTTGGGATACTCCCTTTCCAAGAAAAAAAGAATAATGACGGCCGGTTTGGTCGAGTGGTAGTGACGCTGCCTCTTGATCGGCGGGTCCTGGGTTCGATCCCCAGTCGGGGCAAACATTTGTGTGAAAAGCAGATGTTTGTTCTCTCGGGTCATGGGTGTTTGTGTTTGTCTTTATGTGTGTTCCGAGGGACCCACGACACAAGGGAAAACCTTAATGTGGGCCTTTGAGTGTGTAGCGTTTATTTTTTTTTAAATCAAAATCGGTTCATAAACGACGAAGCTATCCGCGGACATACATTAAAAAAATATATACGGTCGAATTGAGAAACCTCCTCCTTTTTTGAAGTCGGTTAAAAATAAATTAATTCACCAGTAAAACAGACGTCAAACTACCGGATTCCAACTGATTGTTGCCGAAAGCGCCATTGGCTACAAGCTACGTACGCTACGAATCTACAATTACATTAATTATTTACATCAATTACATTAATTATTATGTTATTACACATTTATTATGTGTGAAAGTGTGTTCGTTTGTTCTTCCTTCATGTCGGAACGGAGCAACTTATGGATGTGATTTTTTTGCGCAAAGATATAGTTGCAGTGCCGTAAAGTGACATGAGCTAAAGGATTTTAGACGTAAATGGTATAATATAAAGCAATAAATTAGAATAACTATCGTAAGAATACTCACACTATATTATAAAATAAAACGGGCAAGTGTGAGTCGGACTCGCGCACGAAGGGTTCCGTACCATTACCTATAAAACCGACTAAGTGCGAGTCGGACTCTATAAAAAGAATTATCTCTATAAAAACGGCGAAAAAATCACGTTTGTTGTATCGGAGCCCCCTTAAATATTTAATTTATTCTACTTTTTAGTATTTGTTGTTTTAGCAGCAACCAAAATACATCATCTGTGAAAATTTCAACTGTCTAACTATCACGCTTCATGAGATACAGCCTCGGACAGACTTTCTATAAAAACGAACAAAAACATCACGTTTTTTGTATGTGAGCCCCCTTAAATATTTATTTTATTATAGGTTTTAGTATTTGTTGTTACAAGGCACGTAGGAATACATCATCTGCCAAAATTTTAACTCTCTAACTATCACGGTTTATGAGATACAGCCTGGTGACTGACGGACAGACGGACGGACGGACGGACGGACAGCGGAGCCTTAGTAATAGGGTCCCATTTTTCCCTTTGGGAACGGAACCCTAACAAAGTCTCCCGCTGTTTTGTCTGTCTGTCTAAACATGATAAATACTCAAAAACTACAGAACGGATTTTCATACAGTTTTCCCCAATGGACGAAGTGATTCAAGAGTAAGGTTAGTGTATTACTTCATTCCTGAAATTCCGACGGAACGAAGTCCCGAGTGGGAAGCTAGTAAATTATAAAACTTCTTTCTCATGACGACACACCGGCCGGTTTGGCCGAGTGGTAGTGACGCTGCCTCTTGATCGGCGGGTCCTGGGTTCGATCTCCCGTCGGGGCAAACATTTGTGTAAAAAGCAGATGTTTGTTCTCGGGTCATGGGTGTTTGTGTTTGTCTTTATGTGTGTTCCGAGGGACCCATGGCACAAGGGAAAACCTTAGTGTGGGCCTTTGAGTGTGTAGCGTTTATTTTTTTATTTATTTACTCTCATTGACACATAACTGAAAGATGGATTGTGTATGACGTATCTTTCATGCATGCATGCACATGAATGTTGGCCTGTTTTTAACCCCCCCGAAAAAAAGAGGGTTGTTTTAAGATACACTCGTTAAACTTAAAACACCCCTCTTTTACAAGTTTTACTGTATGTTTATGCATCTGTGTTTCTATCTGTGGCATCGTAGCTCCAAAATGGATGGACCGATTTTGATGCAGTTTTGTTTGAAATGTTCTTAGCTATATAATTCAATCAAAATAGGTTCAGCAGCTATAAATATCGGGGGTTGAATTTTTTTATCCTCGAGTTGTATATGAGCAGTTTGTAAGACGACGCTCATTGTAAACATAATAATTCCAAGTATTTTTCTTTTGCTATAAAAATAACTGTGCCACTTAGGTAAGTAATCAGGTGTACAGCTAAGAAGAAAAACTCTACCTCTGAACGTTATAAAACAGTTCATTGAACACGTCATCCGATTATCTACCCTAGCGCACCACAAATAGAAATCAAATCTGACATAACCTCAAAAACATTTCAGCAATGGCGCGGAACAAGCGACGGAAATAGCGCGGGAAACAGAGCACGCCCCTGCGCGTCGACGATGCGCGTAGGCAAGGGGCGTGGCCATGGAGTGCTATGTGCCCAACAACCCACAGTTCGGGCTCGAGTGTTGCCAGCTCTGCTGCGATCCCTTGCAGTGCAGCTGCCTGGACTCGCAGCTCAGGGAGTTCCCGGAGGACGAGTGTTGCCAGGTTAGATCTTTTTCAAAAAATGGGGTGGTTTTTAATCAGCGAAACTTTAGGGGATGATCCTGTCCATGAAACTGAACAACTTTCCCTAAGGACATAAAATTTTCTAAAAAACGATAGTGAATTATCTGCTTACCTTTATGAAATTGTTTAAAAAAATAGACTTAAGGCAAATCAGCTGATAACAAAAAAAAAAGTATAATGTAGAGCAAACATTTTATTTTATATTTCGACCTAATGTTCCTTTGTAAGAGTTATTCAGTTTTGCGGGCTTGTTCACATTCTTTTATATGTATTTACAGTAACCTAATATGTAAATCAGGCTATGTTCATTTTTGCATATCTAAAAGATATTAATTAGAAAATCTGTAACAACAGCCCTTTGTTTTTGTTTAATTATTCTCTTGAATATTTTTGAATACACATGGAATAAAAAACAACGTCATAAACATAACAAAAAACGTCATAAATAATTTTGATAGCGACGCAGTTTCGGACCACTTAGCGATGCCGAAAATTACTCACCCTCATAATAACAAAAACATATCTCATTACGGATAACTTAATCCCTATACTCGTATATCCTTTAAATATTTTTTAAATAAATAGATACTTGAGCATCTTAGCCAAATCAGACTGTAGAAGGGCCAAATGCTGTTCACCGTGCCGTGCCGTGCCGATATGATATTGGGGGTAACAAATGCCAAGCTGCGCCGTCCGCTTCACTCCGACCACACTCTATTGTAACATGATGTACTATCACCTTCAACTCTACGACACAAACTGAAATTTGGAGAAGCTACTTTACGTATCATCTAATAAAAACTACTCAAAGGAATGTGGCCGGAGCGGAGACGAACAACTGCTACTAAAACTTGGCGATCCAACTCATACGGGAAAAACCACGGGAACCTTGGAAGACTAAGTTGAATAGTCTTATACTAATAGGTCTTTACCTATGAAATTGCCGTTTTTCATACAATATTTTTGGAAAACTGAATTTTCCATACTAACGTTTTTGGATTTTTCTCGGGAATGCGAAATCCTAATTTAGCAAAATTTGTAGGAAGGTTTGGACAACATTAAGTTAATTTTCATCATACTTACTTTATTGAAAGTTGTAACTGTAACAACGGTACGGCAAAAATAAGCAATGAAACGGGCAACGGATGAAACGAGCTATATTTGAGCTCCTTTTTCAGCAAATAAATCTAAAGTAAATACATATGTATTAATTTGACTCAATATCTCCGTTATATGGCCAAGGTTTTAAATAAAAAACAATTTCAGTAATAGCTGTTCAATCAAATAAATTATGAATAAAATAAAGCTTGTTAAAAAATCGGCAATTTCGTAGGTAAAGACCTATTATATTTTGTAAGCAACCTGTGGTCGAAATTTTCCAAAAAAGAAACCTTTGTGCAAAATTTCAGTTTTTTGGTCCAACGGTTCGGGCTGGACGTTGATGAATGAGTGAATTTACTTGAAGATTGTTCTATTTATGACTTTGTTTAGCTGTCCCTCACTTTCTGTATCCGGTCTTTTTTAGATCGCCGTATTTTTTTTGCTCACGGATAGATTTACTTTTACACGCTAATGAAATCGCGGGTGTAAAGCTAGTTATAAATGTATAATATATAACCCATTCCAACAATCCAACGATCCTACGATTACAAACCAAAAATGCTATAAAAACAAACCATTTTCATTCCATAGATAACCATTTAATATTAACGGCAATAATAAGTTTGTTAGAACAATTTGTTTTTGCGGCCCGTTCAATGCAAATCAGTGCAAAATCGTAACGCAGAACAAGTTTCGTATCCGCAAAATAATCTTATATTCATTGGACATTTGGTTTGGAATGGTGTTACAGAGCGCCGCAGATAAGGTTACCACATGCGAGCACTCTGTGCTAGAACAATCTTTCTTTAAAAATGGATACCTGAAGGGTGGTGAGGTACCTCTTTCCTGCCCTTCCCTAAAAATACTCTGGCACAAATACAACAATTTTAAACACGATCTTATTTGCTTTCTCGTTGTCCGAGCTGGTGAGTCTTCGTACGGGACCGAGAGAAGTGGAAGGATGCGGGGGAGGCGTTTGCCCAGCAGTGGGACAACACGGGCTAACTATAAAAAATGTTAAGTCGGCGAATATAAGGTCCTAATTTATTAGTCACTTACCTTCTAAGGCGTTATTGTATAGGTTGATAGTATTCCAAAAAACAACATAAAAATTAATTATCTGAAAATTAAATTTTGTAAAAAAAAAATCCATTTAAAGATAAAGGAATGGTTCTCTTTCGATTATAGCCGTCCACTCCCCGCTCGCCCGCTCTACTACTGCCATTATTATTTACGTTTGAATGGATGGGTTTATTCAACATAGTAATGAAAAAATATCATAACAAAATTTTTCAAGACCTTTTAAATTTAAAATTATGCTTTTGTTTTTTGACTCAAATGATATATTTTGACCTACACAATAACGTGTTAAAAGGAAAGTGACTAATAAATTAGGACCTTATATAATCACTAAAATCCGCAATTCTTTCCACAGCAAGAAAACGAAAACTGTTGCCCAGAAAATGGCGAAGATCTAAACGCTTTAAGCGAGACCATTGGTCCCTGCGAGGCGAACCTAGGCAGCGATGTGAACGCAGGAGACACAGGCTGGTCCGAAGACATGGGGTCTTTCTCCCTTCCACCGTTAGAGCTGGATCCTCTACCCTCGCTGTTTCCCTTCTCACCATGCTCTGGATACAAGTGAGTTTTATTTTTTATTTTTTAATCGACTCCAAAAAAGGAGGAGATTCTATGTTCGACAGTATGTATTGTTTTTTTTATGTAAGTTCACCGATTTCTCCGCAAATTATGGACTGATTTTCAAAATTTTGTTTTTGTTCGAAAGAGACTCCAGAGATGGCCCCATATACATTTTATCGAAAATTATTCAGCGCTTTTAAAACAATAAATACTACAAACCAGAACATCATCTAAATAAATGAGTGACATTTTCGTTTGTGGTACAAATGTGCGAATTGTTGTTGGGATTGAAGTCAGTGACTCATACGTTTTTTAACGTGGAAAATTATTTTATAACGAATGGGTTCACTCTTAATCACAATCTAGCTTAGGGGCGAAGATGTGGTCGTGGATGTAGCAAGCTCAGCCAGATGCCTATTCACTCGAACTTATTAAAGAGACTCCGGTTGTGTGAACCCGGAAACACAGACTCAGGCAGAGAGTTACATTCCTTAGCGGTGCGCAATATATAAAAGGGAAGAGAAGCGCTTAGTTTGGTTCCGAGGAATCTCGACAAGGTAAGGATGGTACCCTGCAGTGCGTCTGGACGTCCGGTAGAGGAAAGAGTTTTTTTTTATTAGCCCTTTTACACCGAGAGGTACGGGCCTCCCTTCGTAACAATGAAAGGCGGTGAAAGGGGTTTAGGCCATAGTCCACTATGCTGGCCCAATGCGGGTTCCGCTATGAAAACGTTCCTCTTTGAAAATGAAAAACATTTGATTTGCCAAATAAGTTTATCAATAAATATTTTAAACGTTTTTAATGAACATCACTTATGTGTGAGTGCCTGCGGGTTAGTTGTGTATATATGTAACTGTGTGCTTTAGTATAAAGAGCCATTAAACATTACATTACTCAAACACAAAAAAAGGATTATTGTATTAAGTATGCAGAGTTTTGCAAATTTTTCCTCCTCGTTATCAAAAAAAATAAGCAAAGCTCTCCTTCCGATACTAACGTAAACGAAACAAACGCAAACGGAACTATAGGATCAATTTAGTATGTCTGTCTGTAACAGCTTTGCTTCGAATCTAATAGACCAACTAAGTTGAAAGGTACACTTATAAATTCGGAATTTGGGCACTTAGAGGGAAAATTTTAAAAAAAGGAAAATTAAAACGCCACAACGTCTGTGAGTTGCTCTTTGTGGTCGAAGTTGCGTTAACAATGAGTTGTTTATTTGTCTGCCTTTGAATTTTCCGCGGGGGGCATGAGCCCTGGCTCGCCCTCCCCTAAATTTGGAGCTGATTATGGAACCTTGAATTTTAGTTTGGTCCTTTGACAGTCAGTCTAAAAAAGTTTACTTTCTAACACCAGTTATTTAAAAACGCAAACTACATATTACGATATCACACTACCGATTAGACTTAGTGAGGTTAAGCAACGTTCACAGAGGCAGGGAACCTGATGGGTGACCAAAGTGGCAATTTGTCACGAGCGTTTTCGTGCTTCGAAGGGCACGTTTAGCTGTCGGTCCCGGCTGTTATTTATTGACTATAGTCGTTAAAACCAAGTCAGAAGCAATTGTGCGGTTTGAAAACTCTGACACCATGGTTAGCCAAGTTCGCCACACACTTGACTATACCTACACGATAAGAAGAAGAACGATATAACACTAGCAAGTCGAATGCAAATAAGGTATCAGAACTTAGCCTTTCTTTAGGTGGCGCCCAGTGCACTTAGAATTTTCAGGTGACATCAAACGAATAAATTTAATAGTATATTAATTTTTGAATGTACGGGACAAATGTCCCGTAAAATTCAAAATTGTTTATATTGAGTTTCCTGCATTACAAGCAGCTGGTTTCATTTGTGATAATAGTTCATACCTATAGCTATACTTTTAGGAAGTTTCACTTGCTACTACGCCAAAATAGAGTCAGAAAATAAATAAAACGAAAATCACAAAATTAGCATTTCTGTGTTACTGGCATATTCAAACGCGTTCACTACTAGCTTGAAATATAACTTTAGATTATGCCTTTAATACCGCAAAAGGAAATAAAATTCGCTGCTTTGATAGATAGATAGAAATTCTTTATTGCACACAGTCACAAAAAAAAAGTTTTACAAACTTAACTAAACAAAAGTGCGCAAAGGCCTTATCGCTAAGAGCAATCTCTTCCAGGCAACCCTTGTTTTAGGGACAACTTTACGAAGTCGAGAGTAGTGCAGAGTAATATTTATAGAAAATAATAGACTAATGGAATATAATAACTATGTATATAGGTTATAATATATAAATAGACAATGTGTACATAAATAAATAAATAACTACATATACCACATTATATATACATATTCTTTGGTTTCTGCGCTAGAATTTTTTCATATTTTTCAAAATTCGGGACATGAATCTTTGAACGCGTAGGTAATTTCCGAAAACTATTCAAGTGAGAATCGTGGGAGTTTTACTCTTACACTTGTAACGTTAACTTCAGTATATTTCTGAAATAAAACAAACATGTCCGATTTTTGGCAATAATAAATAAATATTGCGTGCAGTGAGGCCGAATTTTAATGAAACGATGTATAATAATAATAAATAATAACCGCAACACGCTACAATAAACAAACAATAAATGAATTAATAATTTAGTTATTTTAAATAAATAAACGCCTCAACCAAGGTTTTTCCCTTGTAACGTGGGTCCCTTGGAACATACATACAGAAAGACACAAACACCCATAATCCGAGAAAAAAATCTGCTTTTTACATAAACATTTGCCACGACCGGGAATAGTAGCGATCAAGAGGTAGCGAGCACTACTACCACTCGACCAAACCGTCCGTTGAAAATAACACTAGCAAGAAATCAAAATTCTCATTCTATAAGAATGGCATTAAAAAAAGTTATGATAATAGTACCATTGGAATGTTAAAAAGGTTGCTTAACTCCTGAGAAGTATATATAGAACTGAGACGCCGCGCCGCCGCCGTGAGAAAAATCAATGCTTCAGCGCTGAGTAGACAGGTACTTAAGTAAATATACGTAGCTACGAGAAACGTACATCTGCACTAATATTATGCAGAGGAAAGATTTGATTGTTTGTTTGTTTGCATTGAATAAGCTCTGAAACTACTGGACCGATTTGAAAAATTCTTTTTAATACGGTTGCTCAAAAAGTGGCGTATTGCAGGGACGTATAGCGTTCGGGATGTGGGCTATTACATACTCGAGCTTTTTCTTTGCCTTTCCCGAACTCGTGCGTTTTCTTTCCCAACTGTCAAAATAATGTCTAAAAGAAAATTAAACAACCACGAAGTTTTTACTAAAAAATATTCATAGAAGTTTTTATGATTCATGCAAATATTTCTAAAAAAAAGCTACTAATTTGTTTCAATATCAGATTTAAAAGTAATTTTAATTAAAAAATACTTTTAAATCTGATATTGAAATAAATATTAGTATCGGCCAAATTAAATTTATAAATATAAAAAGTTGGCTGTATGACGTGCACTGCCATGGTCTCTGCTTATATTCTTTTACGGTTGGCGCCATTGTCCAAAAATTTTCTTTGCGAGTTTAGTTGTTTGTTTCACAAAACGAGTAATTACGACGAAAATTTATTTGAATTAACACCACCGGAACTCAGTATAATTGCACAAAATGCTTCGGAGAACATATAAATGTTTTTAGTTGAGTTTATTGTGTTTTTATTATATAATTAAATTTCTGAATTTTTTCGCACCTGTATTAAAAATAGTAGTTCAATACAACGTCTGGGACTGTTATTTCAATTCGTTCCGACTGTCACAAAACACTCAACATCTGTCGGAACTCGTTGTAATAACAGAAATCCCACACTGGGTATTGAAAAATACTATTTACCATTAGAAACATAGGCTAAGTACATAATTTTCCCGAATTCTTACAGGAACGTAATCCCGGGTGGAATGCTAATATGATATGGCGTAGGATAAAGAATAAATGTATAGTGTTAAGTGAATTTTACTACTCTAGGTCCCTAACTGTCCGTGGTGTAAATTTCGAGAAGTTTCTTTGGCGATACGATACAATATTTAAAACTGGCGCCCAGTTTGGGACTTGAGCCATTTAATATTCATTTCAAACCAACTGTCCTATAAATACAAGGCTATTCTGCGGACACGAAACTTAGTTCTGCATACATTTTTACATTGATTTACATTAAACGGACCGCAAAAACAAGTTGGGTTTACGAATTTATTATTTCAGTTAATATGATTAGTTTTCTATTGAAAGTAGATGGTAAGCAAGTTTTTTCAATAGCATTGTTGGTTTGTAATCGTAGGACAGATGATTTGGAATGAATAATGACCGCTTAAAAACTGTCACTAGTTAATTGACTTTTAATTGATTAATGTTTATATCGTCTTAGTTTTAAAAAACACAAAACACTTAAAGACTCACACTAGGGATTTCCCCCTAGTATCGTGGGTCTTATGGGACCTTTTGGGATATAATATCACATGTACAAAGACGTACTCGTACAACAACCAATCTGCTTTTACAAAAATTTTATTCTTTTGACTTAAAAAGGAAACTACGATACTTTTTGAGAAACTCCTTGGAAATCTCTATTTGCTGAATAAAACTTCAAAAAGCAATTCGAATATGGAACCTCTTTATAAATTTCATATTTCTTTTAGCAGGAACAACGCGGGAGATTGCCGGGAGAGGGGCGGGGGGGAGGCGGCGGACGTCCTCCTCTCACTAAAGCACGCTGTCGTCCATGGAGATTGCTCCACTGAATCTGTACATCCACAGGTATGTTCATCTCCTTCCCACTCGTTCAAAAAACACACTCTTTTGAAAAGAGACGCATATACTTTTGTGAATAAGTTGATTCTGTTATCCAGATTACGTTATCCCGTTCTGTCGTTGCTATGATGTAATTTAGCTATCCCTTTCGCACAAAAGGGGTGTTGTAGAGTTTGAGAATAGAATTTCGAGGAAATGAGAGGGCGTTCAGCAGAAATAATTGTAATTAATATTTAGCGTATCGAGATTAATTTGGCTTCCTTTTGTGCGAGAAAGCCTTAGATGTTCCCTTGGTTACCTTTGTCAGGAGTTTTAAAGATTTTGTAATAAAAATATGTTAGTGAAGTAACTTTTGCTGTTTTTACCGCGGTTTTAGGTTTTAATTTCGAGCCTGTACGCTAAGCTTGTCTGCTTATTTTCCCCTTCAAAAATATTGTTCTATTAGAGAATAAAACCACCCCATTTTTTCCCGTGGGTGTTGTATAGTACGAGTAGTAGTTTATTAAAGGAACAAGTCAGATGGCAATTGGCAACGATTATTTTTCTACCATAGTGATCGACAATCTACCTTAAATCCTAAGTCTATAAGTTGCCAAAGTTAAAAAAATTATAATAATAAGATAATAAGGGTAACATCAGGTAAGTAGGTACCACTTAATAAAATTGGATGTCATCCTCTTAAGGAACATGGTTTAAATTTAACTTAAAAGTTAAAATTGGTACCTACCTACTTCAGCGAAATCTTTTCAAAACTTCAAGTTGCTAAAAAAATTATTGAGATGGACCTAAAGAATGACCTGAAGGTAACAAAATGATTTAAAATACTTCTGAAAATATTCGGCTTTACGAATCACACAAAAAAGTTGCATTTAATGGGGCATTTTTATGGGGCATTAATTCGTGTTTACTGCTAAAACAAGTTAGTTTCACAAAGTATATACCTAATTGCAGTTTATATATAGTAGATTGTTAATCGAGGGTGGAAAGAATCAATACCCGAGGTTTCATTTCGAATACGAGGAAGATAAAACTAGTTGTTCATCTAAACTATTTATTGATAATAAATAATAATATTCGTAGTACCTATTTTTTTGAATTCTGTATTTGTTGTGTGTATTTGTATTTGTTTTTTTTTTAATAATACCTATCCCGCCAATCCCGCCAATTTATGTCGACTTTTTAAATTTTAAAAATGGAACCGACCGCGTAATTGTTGCGGCTTATTCCGCTCAAAGAAGTTTGCGCTAAGTTCACACTGGCTGTTTAGAAACTCACATGGCCGCAGAATTTTTTTTTATTAGTTTTTTTTGACATAAAACTCTTCACAGCTGACAGCAGTTCTATTTTTAAAGTTCATTCCGGCCCTTAGGTGGGAAGTAATTTGTATGAGTTTTTCCCTCCCTATGGAGGGAAGCAGCATTTTCCACCCAATAATCAGATCAAAATAACACTACTTTCCGAGTATGAGAAATGAAAAATTGTTCTCAATTATATGAAAAGAAGAGGTTAAGTTTTATTTGACAGCATAGGACAGTTGGTTTTAAATGGATCATATGTTGTTGATGAAACTTGGTCATTCAGGCGTCTGAATGTATATTCGAACTTTTAAAATGAGTTGTGCTATGCAAGTCAAATTGTGCCATATGGTGATAACACCACCCCATTTCTTTCCGTGGGTGTCGTAAGAGGCGATTAAGGAAACACATATGAGACCTGCCTCCTATTAATCCACCCCAGGCAACGACACCTCAATTTGTTCTGAATCTGATGTGTCGTCCTATGGTCTCATGCGGTGTGGTAGGCTCTTTGAAGGGCCGTCTGGTTCGCGAACACCCTCCTACCAAAGTCCGACGCCGAACAGCTTGCTGTGTTCCGTCGGTGCGTAGGAGTACTAGTACTGTATAGGCATTTTCTGGGTTAACTCGCTCCATCGTCGACCTCATCTATGACCTTGGGCAAGATTGAGGTTGCGGACCTCCCACCCATTCCTGCATACTACAATAGTCAATAGGGTAATTGTCATTGAGAACGAAAACGTTCAGTCGCGTTTCAACGACAATGGAACTGAACATCTAGTGAAATGGAACTGCTAGTGACCATTTTATCCGTTCAGGTGGCAAAATTGAGAAATGTTTTTAAATTAAAACTAGCTTTCCGCCCGCGGCTCGGAAATATTGACGGACGGAAATATTTGAAAAAATATATATTTTTTAAAAATAAAAAGTATCCTATAAACCTCACGGAGCCCGAGACCTTTCCAACGAATGCAAAACAGTGGAAATCGGTTCGTGCGTTCTGGAGTTATAGCGTCAGGAAGGAAAACCTGACTTATTTTTATATAGTAGACTAGCTTTCCGCCCGCGGCTCCACCCGCGTCCAAATTTTTTTTAAAATAAAAAGTATCCTATAAACCTCACGGAGCCCAAGACCTTTCCAACGAATGCAAAACCGTGGAAATCGGTTCGTGCGTTCTGGAGTTATAGCGTCAGGAAGGAAAACCCGACTTATTTTTATATAGTAGACTAGCTTTCCGCCCGCGGCTCCGCCCGCGTCCAAATTTTTTTTAAAATTAAAAGTATCCTATAAACCTCACGGAGCCCAAGGCCTTTTCAACGAATGCAAAACCGTGGAAATCGGTTCGTGCGTTCTGGAGTTATAGCGTCAGGAAGGAAAACCCGACTTATTTTTATATAGTAGACTAGCTTTCAGCCCGCGGCTCCACCCGCGTCCAAATTTTTTTAAAAATAAAAAGTATCATATAAACCTCAAGGAGCCCGAGACCTTTCCAACGAATGCAAAACCGTGGAAATCGGTTCGTGCGTTCTGGAGTTATAGCGTCAGGAAGGAAAACCCGACTTATTTTTATATAGTAGATTATGAGATGGGTTAACTCTGGAACTCAATCTTGACCAAGGTCATAGGCAGTGGCGTAGCTACCGGGGCGCTAGACGGAGCAGTGCCCCGGGCCCACAAGCTCAGGGGGCCCCTCGGACTCTGACTTACAAACTATACTGGGTGAAAAAAAACCTCCTAGCTATATTCAAAATCCTGAACCAGTAACACTCAAAGAACACATTTATTAAAAAAAAAATATATTTTGTAATATTTTTTCCATAGAAATAATTCATTTTTTGCCTAAACATAGACATTACTCCTACACCAGGCACGCGAGGGGTGGGGGTGTAAGTGATACTGGTTCAGGATTTTCAATAAAGCTAGGAGGTTCTTTTTCAACCTGTATATTGAACTAGTGAAAATTTCTCCCAAATTCGGAATATAAATAAACCAGATTTCAGGAACGTTACTTTGATAATGGCAACTTATTTTATTATGAAGTCGACTGTATTACGACGAATCTGGAGTACGACATATCTGGATTAAGACAAATCTGGAGTGCGTCGAATTCGGAACACGACGAATACGGAACCAACGATTTTAAATAGTTTTTTATATTTTTTTTATTAAAAACTAGCTTTCCGCCCGGGACTTCGTTCCCGTGGCACTTTTTTATTTTTTTCTTTCATAAGAACCTTCTCCTGACAATAAGGAACACAACAAAAAAATAATCATCCAAATCGGTCCAGCCGTTCACGCGTGATGTCGTGACAACGAAAATCGGGTTCCATTTTTATATATATAGAAGATGGGTTCGCTCTTGACCACAATCTAGTTCAGGGCAAAGATGCGGTCGAGGATTTAGCGAGCTCACCCAGAAGAAGCCTATTCACTCGTACTTTAAAGATATTTGGGTTGTATGAACTAGTTGAAAAAAAAATCGTTATTTCACTTTAAACAATTTAAAAGTAAGCGAGTCGCTAGTGTCTCCATTTAGGCTTTTTGCCTGTGTTTGGAGCCACCGCTCTTCGTGAGACCACGTATTCTATTCTATTCTTAACTTTAATTTTAAATCTAAAGGTACTTATCACAAATTAACACAAAATAAAAATATATATCATAATGTTAGTAAAAGTTGATAGTGAGTGAAAGTGTGTGTGAATGTGTGTGTGTGTTACGAGTGTTTATTAATGTAAGTATCTGATATATTCATATATTATCTGAGGTGGAAGAGCTGCTGAAAGGCCAGCCCTACGACTGTGTGTTGGGATCAGAGTAGAGTTGGAGCCCTAGTTAATTTTTTGTCCTAGGGCCTTCGGTTACCTAGCTACGCCACTGGTCATAGGTAGATGAGGTCGACGATGATGCGAGAAAGATGCGAGTATAGTAAGTATACATTTGATGACAGCTGCTTTGACTAGAAGCGTCACCGCCAGCTAAGTCCCCAATATCAAATCAAATCAAATCAAATCATTTATTTGCTGAATATGAGTACAAAGATGGGCCTATTTTAAAATGTGGTTCTGTCATATTCGGCCACTGCCTGGCATGCAAATATTTATAAATAATAATGGGTCTAAATAATTAAAAATTAGTGAACAATTAAAAATTATAAGTACAGTAAAATTAAATGTCAAATCACAAAAAAAAGCATAAAAATAAAATAAAATATCAAAACAAAATTAACAATTAACATGTCAAAAGAAATAAATTAATGGAAAATAAAACAAGTTACCAAATAAAATAATAATTTAAAATGTCAATCAATTAAATGTCAAAGCAATGTAAAATGTCAAATAATTAAAATATTAAAAGTTGTCACAAATAAACTCATCAATTTTGTAGTACGCCTTATCTATAAGAAGTGCGAATACACGTGATTACATCAATAGGTTTCAATCGTAGTTGAAAGGGTGAGAAAACGAGGTCTTACACGTTGGATACAGGGTTATTTGGAAAGTTTTCTTCTACAACTTCATACTATATTATAAAAGTAGCTTTCCGCCCGGGACTTCCTTCCCGTGGGAAATCGGGAAAATTATGTAGCCTATGTCCATCGGGGATAATGTAGGATTCTAATGGTGAAAGAATTTTTCAAATCGGTCCAGTAGTTTCGGAGCCGATTCAATGCAAACAAACAAACAAACATTCAACAAATCTTTATAATATATTTTTTTTATTTTTTATTATAAGATGGGTTAACTCTTGACCTCAATCTTGACCATAAAGGTCAAAGATGAGGTCGACGAGCGAGTTAAACCAGAAAATGCATATAAAGTCAAAGTAGGTACTCCGCCGCGTCTGTCTGTCGCTGCTGTCAGTTTATTTGAATGCGATAAACCTTGATAAACTCAAAAACTACTGAACGGATTTTCATATAGCTTTCACCGATGGACGGAGTGATTCAAGGGGAATTAAGGTTAATACAAAACATTAATAATTAACCCAAAGTTTCCACGGGAACGGGGTCCCGGGCAAGAAGATAGTTTAACATAATTCAATGCATTACCGAAACTAAAGAGCATTAGAATATGGTTGGTATACGTAAAGTTACTCAAAAGAAAAGTGGAAAAGTCAAAATGTGACGACTAGTGATGAAACGTGTGGCAATCAATAGAGAAAATTAGGCTCTGTAAAGGGCCGTCTGGTTGGCGAACACCCTCCTACCGAAGTCCAACTCCAAACAGCTTGCTATTTTCCTTCGGTGCGTGGGAGTATACCAGTGCCTTAACCCTAGAGCGCTCGCGCTATGAGCATTTTGCCGCCCGCGACAAGGAAACTGTGTTATTTTGTAAACGATGCATTTGTCAAGATCAAGTTTCTCAGTAGCTGCCCCTGTACACTTTACCTCCCTATTTTTGAAATAAAAAAAAAATGAAAAAAATTGTCTAATATTTCCCAAAACATGTTTTTTTTAATCAAACGAAGTATAAATCTTTCATAAATGTTATTTTTCTATTAGTTGACGTTCTTTTCTACCCTTTTGAGATGATTTAAAATATAAATTAACGATTATTCGCTTAAAATAATAATGGGCGGCAAAATGCTGCCTAAGCGACCACTCACGTTTTAAAAAAGGCTCTAGGGTTAACTGGCATTTTCTGGGTTAACTCGCTCCATCGTCGGCCTCATCTATGACCTTGTTCAAGATTGGGGTCAAGAGTTAACCCATCTCATAATAAAAAAAAAATTACCTAGTAGCCAATTTGCTTTAAACTAAAATAAGAAGGTAACATGAATACTATAACTGTTACTGTGGTTAATACATATCGTAGGAAATGTATGTAGTGTAGTATCCTAGCCTTACTATGTATGGATGTTTGTTACTCTTTCACGCCCAAACGGCTGGACCAATTTTGATAAAATTTGGTATGGAGGTAACTGATATCCTGGATTAACACATAGGCTACATAATTTTTCCAAATTCCTACGGATATGAAGTCCCGGGCCAAATACTGTAAACAGATAACGAAGATTAGTTTCAGCAGTTATTCTTACTATGAACACTACAGTATAGCTGGTCTCTTCTCCACCGTGAGTGCCGTGATGGTTATATACATACATTCATACGCGCACGCCTATAATCCCTGACAGGGTAGGCAGAGCATCAGTAAATCTAGCAAATCACTTGATGCCACGTTTGATACAAATTGTAAGGGTTATCTGTAATAAAACAAGTTGTATAATGGTTCCTTCCACGCCGCCCATGTCTTTCCGTGGGTGTCGTAAGAGGTGATTAAGGAAACACAAATGAGACCTGCCTCCTAGTAATCCATCCCAGGCAACGACACTTCATTTTTTTCGAATCTGAGGTGTCGTCCTATGGTCTCATGCGGTGTGGTAGGCTCTGTAAAGGGCCGTCTGGTTCGCGACCACCCTCCTACCGAAGTCCGACGCCAAACAGCTTGCTGTGTTCCGTCGGTGCGTGGGAGTACCAGTGCCTTTATAGGCATTTTCTGGGTTAACTCGCTCCATCGTCGACCTCATTTTTGACCTTTATGGTCAAGATTGAGATCAAGAGTTAACCCATCTTATAATTTAAAAAAAATAAAAATAAGAAAGAAAAACTTAGAATATACTGTAAAAGTCAGTAAGTGGAATGTTAGGGTCTTGCTGTATCATGGGCGAAAGGCTGACCATCTCTCACCATTACACGACATGTTCCATCTAATAACCATTTGTGTCAAACGTGGCATTAAGTGGTTTTCTAGAACCACTGATGCTTGGTAGGCAGATCTGCCTACCCCGTTAGGTATTACAGGCGTGAGCGTATGTATGTATGTATAGCTTTCCGCCCGCGGCTTCGCCCGCGTGAACTTCGGGAACCGCTTGAAGTTTTTTCCCGCTAACTCCCGTTCCCGTGGGAATTTTGCAATATCCTGTTGTAACTAAGCTTTAAGTTTACTAAGGTACCTGCATGCCAAATTTCAAGAGTCTAACTTAAGCGCTTTAGATTTTTCATACAAAAGGATTTTCACGCTAATTCCCGTTCCCGTGGGAATTTCGGGAATTCCTTTCTTAGTGCACCTCTACGGTATCTAAGCTAAGTCCTTTCCAAATTTCAAGTGCCTACGTTGAGCCGTTTAGGCTGTGCGTTGATATGTCAGTCAGTCAGTCAGTTTCTCCTTTTATATATTTAGAAGAAGATGTATAATGGTGAGAGGTGATCAGCCTTTCGTCCATTACACAGCAAAACCCTCGCATCCCACTTACGATGGTGATATCTTATATTATTAATTGTAAACAGATGATGGTCAACAGCGGCGGCGGGTATCCCTACTATGAACACTACAGTGGGGCTCCTCTCTTCCCCACTATGAGTGTGAACGTCTCAATGAACATGACCATGCACGGATGTCCGCCAGACCAGCTCTGTTCACAGGTGAGTTTGACACTAAGGTCTATATTACAGAACGTGACTCAGACTCTTATCAATACTCAATGATTTATATTGATTTTGCCAATGTATTTTCATGACGTTTTCAAGAAGCACTTCGTATGTTCTATGAAATAAAATATTTATGACTTTGACTTTGAGCAGCAGTTGTCTTTGTCATTTTGATAGTGAGAGAAAGAGACGATCAATACGTAAATTTTGTAAAGCGGGTTTTAGAAATGATGACACAATCTTCGGGTCAGATAAGGACGTGAATGATCGGTAGGGATACTACAAAATAGTAAGTAAAACCTTTATATGCTGTCTTACTTATTACTAGAGAACCGGGACTACGTTCCCGTGGGAATTTCTTAAAACCTTTCCTTATTCCTTGCTCTAGGTCCAACGGTTTGACCTGGGCGTTGATAAATCAGTGACTTTCAAATTTGTATATTAAGACTATGCCACCAATTTTAAAGAATACTTTTCGAATAACTTCAAGTGTATCTTATGCGATAGAAAATACTACTAAACATAGTTCCCATTTCAAAACGCCGTGGATTGTTAAAACAAGACCTATTTTAAAAATCCGTATCCTTTCCAGGTACAATGGAACCAAAACGCCTCAACGCCATCAGTGAATGTCGTCTACCCTCAAACACAAAACGTCATCAGCCCTACCTCCTACCCATCAGCCACCTACTCTTTCACAGCTGACTTCCGTACCCCGAACCAATCAGACCCTTTAATAACAGCAACTTCAACCTTCAAACCTATACAGATACAAAACCCTCAAAAACAGAACCCTAATTACCTTTTCCAACAAAAGAACACGTTCCCTCAGAAAGGTCTAGGACAGCTGAAAAGGTCTCCGTCAAGGATCTACTTGCAGGATAGCCAGAAGGATCAGAATGTTGGGAACGGATATATTCTCAATCATCAGGGACAGATGCATGCGCAAGAGTATGGTTATGCGAGTTGTGGAGCGACGGGGAAAGTGCCGGTAAGTGTTATAAAGATTCGTCTAAACAATTTTACGGGTAGTTTATAAATGGCATTATACTAACACGTTTAGACGAATATTTCGCAATTTTAGAGAAAATTTTATGAATTTATTCTTTACTTGGTCATTTGTATAAACGGATTAATAGTACCTAGCATGCTTGCAAAAATTATTTAATTCCCTGTTTCGTCCTTTAAACAGTGTAAATAACAAATTGTAAACGATATCTATCGAAAAACCAAATCTTATTTTAAATAGTATAATGTTATTACAATAAAACGTATTTAAATACGAAATATGAGAAACAAAAGGGGAGAACGGTAACTTCAAGTTTTACTACCAACTTGTAAGTATTGTGTAGTTTTACGACTAAGTGGCACCCAGCGTGGGGCCGTGTTACTCGACTGTACAGCACCAGATAAAGGCAGCACACATAGGAATAGTGCCATCTCCGTCTCTCAACAGGCCTGGGCCGGCAGTGCGAACAGTGTCGATACATGAAGTTTACGGACTATGAAAGCGTGCGTGCGTAAAAACATGTTCGAAAGTTAGAAAAATGAAATTTATGGAAAGGTGACAGCTTAAATCGAAAAATGCGTTAACTACTTATCGAGAGTGTTCAATCACGAAAATTTTGATAGCAAATTCAAGTTCCTGTATGCATTTTACTATGGTCTTTACAGCTTAAAAGATACCAATATTGAGTTTTTAGAGGTGACTTTGTGAGCTTTTTCTATCGAACCAAAAGTGCTGAATCATGTTTTCAGAAAATTACTTATCTAGTTTATGTCCTGAATATTATCGTAGTATTTTTTTCTTCGATTCATTGATGCAGTGCGTCATTCTTATCTACGCATCATAAAATCGTAATTTAGGTGCTGTAGTCGCCTTAAGGAACGCAGTGCAAACTTATTTTTGTTTAAAAATTGTTCTCTAATCAGGTTAGTATTTCTAACTAAATGTTTATTTTGTGAAACTATTTACTTTAGATTTAGAAAAATCCTTGCTTCCCAGGTTGGCGCTCTAAGTGGATGTTCAGAAGACGACGAACAGAAGCCAAACCTCTGTCGTATATGCGGGAAGACGTACGCCAGACCCAGTACCTTGAAGACCCACCTTCGAACCCATTCTGGAGAGCGGCCGTATCGCTGTGGGGACTGCAATAAGAGTTTCTCGCAGGCTGCCAACCTCACGGCACATGTTAGAACGCACACGGGGCAGAAGCCTTTTAGGTTAGTAACCAGGTTATTTTTAACATGTCTACTACTCGTAATAGTAAGCATTCTATTATCTATGCTTTGTCAATCGGTGGCGTGCCCAAAATATTTTGTCGCATGCCATTGGTTCGCCATTTTTTTTTTTTTAATTTGGGTTATCAAACGGTTGTACAGTGTTATTATTCTAGACTAAGAGCTAAATATGTTAAATTATTGTACAGCCAGCACCGACAACCACAGATTACTAAATAAATTTAGAATAGCTCAGCAGTTTTCTACGTCTTACCTATTTAACGCTTACAAAGAGAATTTACAATGGATATGGTGCAATTAAAGTTATCTTAAATAAAAAATAAGTTTACTTAATTTTAAACTAGAAAAGGAGTAAAAACGGAAAAAAAAGTTGCTTACTCTAGTGTAACGCCCATTTGCAGAAACTTTCATCAAAGTTAAAGCCCAGTCAAATGTAAGCCTGTTCGTGTTAACAAGACAAAAAGTGACAATATGACATCAAAAGCAGAATCGAATCCAATGGAAGCCTCTGCAGCTAGACGCTATTCATTTTTTTTTCTATTTCTTGTAACGCCGAGAACAATAGTTTTCTAAACTTATACATGCTAACTGACATAATGTCGATATCGTTGAAGTAAGTATTAAAAGACTGCATAATACGGTACATTGGTGAACGTTTACCTGCATTTGTTCGACAAAGTTTAGTGAAGAATAACCTATGATCTTTGCGAACATGGTATTTACGTGGTACATTGAAACTTAATAAATTGTTAAGAGGAATACAGTCGTATTTATTTACAACTAGCTGACCCGGCCAACTTCGTAACGCCTTTTTTCCATATTTTCTCACCTTTTAAACCTTCCCTGGACTTCCACGAATATTTCAAGACTAAAATTAGCCAAATCGGCCCAGCCGTTCTCGAGTTTTAATCAGACTAACGAACAACAATTCATTTTTATTTATATAGAAGATAGATAAGATAAGATTACATACGTCACATAAGAAAAATGACTGTAGTTGAAGACGTCTATTACTAAGACTTAATAGATTAAATTTTTCGCCATCCCTGCCAATGGCCGGTTTGGTCTAGTGGTAGTGACGCTGCCTCTTGATCGGCGGGTCCTGGGTTCGATCCCCAGTCGGGGCAAACATTTGTGTGAAAAGCAGATGTTTGTTCTCGGGTCATGGGTGTTTGTGTTTGTCTTTATGTGTGTTCCGAGGGACCCACGACACAAGGGAAAACCTTAGTGTGGGCCTTTGAGTGTGTAGCGTTTTTTTTTTTAATGGTGGGAGGGATGGCGAACCAATGGCACTTAGGTTCTCAACCTTATTTTTCCCGCCATCCACTTTCAGATTTTTTATTTTTTATTTACCATCGTATTCCTCGTAGCTAAGTTGCGCTCGCCTGATCTCAACCTGTTATAGACACACCAAAGTGACAATTTGTCACGAGCGTTTCCGTGCTTCGAAGGGCACGTTAAGTTGTTGGTTTAATTAATTGTGTGCTGCAGAGACAAAAAGGGTCCCAGCTCAGCATATTATCAAATGGCTACAGTTGTTAAACTATGGGCGGTTTGAAAACTCTGGCACAAGTGTTAGTCAAGTTCACCACTTGATCATATTTACAAAATGTCGTAATGAATAAGGGAAAAGGAGGGGAAGAGAGGGCAGGGTACACCGCTAGCAGGCGAGGGTGACGATTTTGGGGCATTTCACACATCCCCCAAGCCGTAGACAGAGAAAAGGTATAGACTGCTGGTTATCTTCTTTTTCGGTCGCACAGATAAGGACAAACTTATATCAATTGCACGTGAAAAAAAGAGACAATGCTGGGCATTTTTTGTCCCTTAGCGCGTGCCGGTTTTTTCAAGGCCAGCACTTTACTTTGCTGTAACCCGTACGAATTAACTGTGCACCTCGCGCTGTGTTAACAGTACAGCGCGAGGTGCACAGTTAATTCGTACGGGTTATACCACATTAAAGCGCAGTACTACGGCCGACTACGGCAGTACTAACATTTTCTGTCCCTTTCGGTTGCACGCTCGGCCGCAGTCTATACCTTTTCTCTGTCTACGCCCCAAGCTGGACATCTTTTTTGTAAACCTACGACCGACATAAGCTCGATGCTTATTGTCAAATCTGATACTTACTGTCAAATCACTGTCACCTGTATAGTGTAGCGCAGGAGAGAAATGTATTGACATGACATCTGATGCACCGTAGGATCTATCGTAGACTTACAGAATAAATTCCCAGCATAGCTATCATCGACGCTTAACATAACATTGTCGCATGTATGCGATTGTAATCTTATAAACAACTTGTCGTATATATGCGTATATCTCCTCTCGGTATAGCGTAGCGTCAGTATGAAACAGGCGAATGACTACGACATGAAAAATTATATCAGGTGTCAATGTTAGGCGCTGTTTAAATAAATAAATAAACGCTACACACTCAAAGGCCCACATTAAGGTTTTCCCTTGTGTCGTGGGTCCTCGGAACGCAAGTAAAGACCAACACAAACACCCATGACCCGAGAACAAACATTTGCTTTTTACACAAATATTTGCCCCGACTGGGAATCAAACCCAGTACCCGTTGATCAAGAGGCAGCGCTACTACCACTATTCCACTATCCCAAAGATCAAAACTACTAATTACGGAAAAAAAATGTTTACTTTTGAAGAAGCTCAACTGTTTAACAAACTACCGTCAAATAGTAGTAGCTCGGACAAGGAACTTAAGACTAGTTTAGCAAACTACTTAAAACAACATCTTGTTTGAGTGATGGTTCGATTCTCACCTTTTTATGTACTTACTTAGTTTTTATCTGAATTTAAAATATTTTAATTGTTTTTAAGTTACGGTGCGAACAAAATTAATTGTTTTTTATAAGTTTTTTGTCTCGGTCAAAGCAACGCAAAATGAATCTTAATAGCTATGGAGATATCACTGTGTTTGCAGGTGTCCGATCTGCGACCGTCGGTTCAGCCAGAGCTCCAGCGTCACGACGCACATGAGAACACACTCGGGCGAGCGACCCTACCAGTAAGTTACACTTAGGTACATAATCTAAATATATAAAAGGAGAAACTGACTGACTGACTGACTGACTGACTGAACGCACAGCCTAAACGGCTAAACGTAGGCACTTGAAATTTGGAAGGGACGTAGCTTAGGTACCGTAGAGGTGCACTAAGAAAGGAATTCCCGAAATTCCCACGGGAACGGGAATTAGCGGGAAAATCCTTTTGTATGAAAAATCTAAACCGCTTAAGTAAGACGCTTGAAATTTGGCATGCAGGTACCTTAGTAAACTTAAAGCTTAGTTGCAACAGGATATTGCAAAATTCCCACGGGAACGGGAGTTAGCAGGAAAAAACTTTTGTATGTAAAAATCTAAATCTTAAACTAAATCAATATTTAATAAAGTGTAATCTGTTGAAAAGAAAAAATTAACACGCAAACGAAGTTGCGGGCATCAGCTAGTACCTTATAATGCTCATTGGCGTCTCTAGGGTTATTTTTCAGGGGGGCATGGGCCCATTAATCAGTATTAGTTCTGAATTTCTGTGGAGTAACATCATCATAGCGTATAGCGTAATATGGGAGGGGATGAATGGTCATCCCCTCCCATATTACGCTATACGCTATGATGATGTTACTCCACAGAAATTCAGAACTAATACTGATTAATGCGCAGCTTTATTTCAAATTTCTTATGACTTGACTTGTTTAGTTTAAGGCGACTACAGCACCTAAATTACGATTTTATGATGCGTAGATAAGCATGACGCACTGCATTAAATCGAAGAAAAAAATACTACGGTAATATTCAGGACATAAACTAGACAAGTAGTTTGCTGAAAACATGATTCGGCACTTTTGGTTCGATAGAAAAAGCTCACAAAGTCACCTCTAATACCCAATATTGTGTATCTTTTAAGCTGTAAAAACGATAGTAAAATGCACACAGGAACTTGAATTTGCTATCAAAATGTTTGTGATTGAACACTCTGGATAAGTAGTTAACGCATTTTTCGATTGAAGCTGTTACCTTTCCATAAATCTCATTTTTCTAACTTTCAAACATGTTTTTACGCACGCACGCTTTCATAGTCCGTAAACTTCGTGTATCGACACTGTTCGCACTGCCGGCCCAGGCCTGTTGAGAGACGGAGATGGCACTATTTCTGTGTGCGCTGCCTTTATCGGGTGCTGTAGTCGCCTTAACACGTTGGCTGCCATGAGCAGCAACGACCAGCCGGTGATATTACAAGTGAGATAAGGGCGATGTGAAGGTCAAAACGTAAAGCCTGATGTGCTGCCATGTGTACCTTAAGATTATAAATGCTACTCCACAGAAATCCAAAATTAATAAAAAAAAAATGTCAAGTATGGCATATGTTAATTATATGAAACTTTTATTTTGGAAGATGTCAAACCGTAAAACTGGTTACTAGAACTCCCGTTTTTCTTCATTTTCTTTTTACTGGGTTTTTTGAAACACCTTTATATTACATTCGATGATTTATAAACCGCCATACAAAAGACATCAACGCGCGCTACATTTTTAGAGATACTAATTAGGTATATAAAGGTGTTTTCATAACGTTTTTATTTTATAAGACATCCCTATTTTGGTAGGCAGAGATCATTTACTTTTAACCAATTTCAGAAAAGGAAGAGGTTCTCAATTCGACTGTAAGTTTTTTTTTGTATGTTTGTTAAGCGATAACTCCGCTAACTGTCAGCTGATTTTAAAAATTCTAAAAATAGTATCTTCCGAGGTAGTCCCGTATAAATTTTATTGAAATTGATTCAGTACTTTTTTTAAATCAACAAACACATAAAACACAAATATATTTAGATGACGTTATGGTTCGAGGTAATCTGCTGATATGCATTGTTGGGATTGAAGTCGGTAGATTTTTCCTTTTTTTTGATTAGCCATAGTGTTCCTCTGCAGGGCAAAGGTCTACCCTCGTTTCCTCCAGGCATCACTGTGCTGTGCAGTGTTTGCCCACTCTTTTTAACCGCCGACGCAAAAAGAGAGGGTTGTTATAAGTTTAACGTGTCTGTCTATGGTATCGTAGCTCCTAAAAGGATGAACCGATTTTCGTTTAGTTTTTTTGGGTCATAGGTAATTTTATCTCGGGTGTTCATTTTATCCCGAGTGTTTTTAGCTATGTTTCATGAAAATCTGTTCAGCAGTTTAAAAGTTATACTCTGACACCAGGGCTAGCCAAATTCGCCACACACTTGACTATACCTACACGATAAGAAGAAGAAGAAGAAAGTTATAAACAATCGAATGTCAGAGGTGATTCATAATTTTTAATTTTAGTGTTATTCTTATGTTATTAACGTGGAAAATTATATTCTGTGTGAACAGATGCAGATCCTGTAAGAAAGCCTTCTCGGACAGTTCTACGCTGACGAAACACCTTCGGATCCACTCTGGAGAGAAGCCCTATCAATGCAAGCTGTGCTTACTCAGGTCTGTATAATTATTAACACACTAGCTTTCCGTCCAGGTCTTCATTCCCGTAGGAATTTGGAAAACTGATGTAGCCCATGTGTTAATTAAGGATGTCAGCTATCACAGTCGTCTCCACAAGGTCAAACTCTTTTATGGGTCAATGTACGTTTCTATAATAAAATTCCCATGTGCATTCAAAATGTACCTTTGGACAAATTTAAGACAGTAATTAAACAAAAAATTTGCAAAAAGGACTATTACAAAATTTCTGATTATATATCAGACAGGCATCATGGGAATGAACTGCTCAGCTCTAGAGTTATTTCAGATTTAGTTAAAATTATTAAATAAGAAAATTTGTAATGCGATTTAAAAGAGCAGCCTCAGAGTTTCTTGCCTGTTCTTCACTGAGGAAGACGAATAGGCGAATACCTTTGCGAATAGGCGTAGAGTCAGTAGGGTCAAAAGAACGAATGCGTATGTATGTATTTAAATCCTTTAATGTATGTTTGTAACGTATTTCATTGTAATTTATACTTGTTTTAAGTGGCATCCTGAACGTCTTATAAGATAAAGATTTTTTATATTCTATTCTATTCCATACCAAATTTTATCGAAATTGGTCTAGCCGTTTGAGCTTGAAAGAGTAACAAACATTTATAATATTAACTTTCGCATTTATAATATTAGTAGCACGTGCTCTAACTTTTGCGCAAAAGATTTGGTCATAGGTATATTGTGTAAAAGTTCGCTTATTTTTTGTAGTTAGATATCGGCCTGCGACTTAGTTCAATTGTACCTTGTACCTGTCAAAGCTTATTAATAATTTTATTTTATTTTTAAACCGTGTTCTTCTTATCAGCCTATATACCTACGCCCCCACCGAGGGGCATGGCCCTCCATTCGAAACACGAAGGGGATTTAGCCCATAGTCCACCACGCTGGCCCAATGCGGGTTGGTGGACCACTCGTCTTTCGAAAACCAATTTTCTTAGACGTGCGGGTTCCATCACGATATTTTCCTTCACCGCTGAAAATTTTGCTTCACAAATGATAATTAATTAGAAATCTAAATATATAAAAGGAGAAACTGACTGACTGACTGACATATCAACGCACAGCCTAAACGGCTAAACGTAGGCACTTGAAATTTGGAAGGGACGTAGCTTAGGTACCGTAGAGGTGCACTAAGAAAGGAATTCCTGAAATTCCCACGGAAACGGGAATTAGCGGGAAAATCCTTTTGTATGAAAAATCTAAACCGCTTAAGTTAGACGCTTGAATTTGGAACCTTAGTAAACTTAAAGCTTAGTTGCAACAGGATATTGCAAAATTCCCACGGGAACGGGAGTTAGCGGGAAAAAACTTTTGTATGTAAAAATCTAAATCTTAAACTAAATCAATGGACCGTCAATAAAGTGTAATCTGTTCAAAAGAAAAAATTAACACGCAAACGAAGTTGCGGGTACGAAATCCGAAAAGACCCGCAGCAGGATTGAACCCACAACTTTACCATCACCGCTTTAAACCTTACTTATCTTTATTTCAGTCTTCTTCTTCTTATCGTGTGTATAATCAACTGTGTGGCGAACTTGGCCAAGCCTCATGTCAAAGTTTTCAAACCGCACAATGGCCTCTGACTTGGTTTTAACGACTGTAGTCAATCAACAACAGCCGGGACCGACAGCTTAACATGCCCTCCGAAGCACGGAAACGCTCGTGATAAATTGCCACTTTGGTCACCCATCATGTTAACTGTCCTAAGTAGGTTGCTTAACCTCACTGATTGGTAATTATCTGGCTCGTAGCTTCATTTTATTTCAGTTATCGTAAGGTATAATCGATCGATCTATCTGTTTCCTGTACTCCTAAGGTAGCCTGGAAGAGTTTGCTGCCAGCAATAAGGCCGCCTTTTTGTATCACAATGCTTATCTTTGTGTTTCCTGGACTTGTATTTTCTGTCTGCAAATAAAGAGTTATATATTGTAATGTATAATCTCGTTGTCTCCACAGGTTCTCCCAGTCCGGCAACCTGAACCGCCACATGCGTGTGCACGGCAACATGTCCGGCGGGATGCTTGGCTGACACTTGCAGAAGTGCGGGCTACCCGCAATTTTCATGTAGACCAGTGGTTCTTAACCTTCTAGTAAGGGGGGACCATTTTATAAAATATCTGTTTTACTACGGACCTTAACGGGTGGTTGTTTTACAGTTAATGCAGTGTTGTTCCAACAGTGTTTAAATTTTTTCCGATTTTTTTATTTCTCTTTACTTAGGTACTTACTTCTGAATCCTTTGTTCATTGCTAGCCAAAGCCAAACACTTGAAGGCTCCGGCATCCAGTCGATTTCAGTGATTATGTCGATTCGTCACATTTCATATTTTTGGGATGGCTTCGCGGACCACTTCAGGTGCTTCCAGGGACCACCAGTGGTCCGCGGAACACCGTTTAAGAACCACTGATATAGTCTCATTGAGATATAAGTACCTTATACTAGAGTGGCCGCCGCGAATCGCTAATTTGTAGCACACGTTCTGGTCCATAAACCGATGGACCAGAAGTCCTTCAGTCTGCGCCGGACGCTTGCCGCGACGTGACACGTACAGTAATTATATTCAATCCTAAACATGCCTTCGTGTGTACTGAGATAGTGTTCAAACCACTCGAGGCAATTAAACTATAACTCTAGGGCGATAATCTATGAGTAATGAGACTCCCAACGCGCGGCGCGCGCTTACATATTTTGTTCGCAATGTCATCTACTCAATACATTAGTTAATATTACCTCAATGTATGGTCTACAGCAGGCCGAGTACGATAGTGACAGCACCGCGTCAACCACGCGGTCCTATGTCAAAATGTCAACATTGACAACGCCATAGGGCGAGCAGCCTTTACGCGGGACTCTCGCGCAATCAAAGTGATGTTTCAGTGTGAGCCGAGCGCGAGTTTGTCGTTATCGTGCTAGAGCTGCAGGGCCGCGATTCTGTAACTTCAGTTTTGTGTCGATGGAATGGTCGCCATTTTGTCCGTTCAGGTGGCGAAATTGAGAACTAAGTATTCAAATTTGACGGCCGGTTTGGTCGTGTGGTAGTGACGCTGCCTCTTGATCGACGGGTCCTGGGTTCGATCCCCAGTCGGGGCAAATATTTGTGTAAAAAGCAGATGTTTGTTCTCGGGTTATGGATGTTTGTGTCTGTCTTTATGTGTGTTCCGAGGGACCCACGGCACAAGGGAAAATCTTTGAATGGGCCTTTGAGTGTGTGGCGTTTTTTTATTTATTTTAAATTTATTACATCTAATGACGGCTGCTTTGACTGGTGGCGCCACCGCCAACTGAATTTTCAGTTGCAGGTAGTTTGCAACTTTACGTTCGGTTTGCGGTGGCGCTGCTAGTCGGGGTGGTTGTCAGCAAGTTTATGAAAATTAAATTGTTCTTAATTTAGCCACCTGAACAGATAAAATAACCTCCATTCTATCGACATACAACTGAAGTTACAAAATCGGGTCTCAGTTTGGCTGACTCTCGCTGTGCGGACTGCCCAGGCAATGTTTAGTGGGAAAATAATACGATGTACAGACAGCAGCACGTCAAGTTACCCATTTGCACTACGAAAGCCGTCGCTGTTCCCAGCGTAATAACACGTTATGTACACACGGTCTGATGTGCTACCGTGTGTACATAAAGAATCCATAAAAGCATCACCATTTTAGTTGTAAACCGTACTTATCACAAAAGCACAGAGTGCATACTTGTGATAATTTGATGTGTTTATGTATGTGTATGTATGTAAATCCTTAACTGTAAAAAAATAAAATGTAGACACTGATTAGGTACAAAGAGATATTGCGGATTTATCTCACATGAGGATCTCTTCCAGTCATCTACTAGCCCTAGGGATCCTTCCCTTACTCCGTGGGAGGTTGCATAAATTGCAGTGAAATTACATCACACAGAGAGAGAATTAACGGTTGGAATAAGTCCTCTAAACTGAGCGACATTCATTAGTTTTAAATGTATTGAAACGAGTTCTTACTATGATTTTTTTTTAAATGAGTATCCAATATTTTGGCGCTGTTGCAGGATATAATCAGGGATGAACAACAGCACCGAAATATTGGATATTCATTACTATTCATTACTATTATATTTTGGATATATACATCGTCGACCTCATCTTTGACCATAAAGGTCAAAGATGAGGTCGACGATGGAGCGAGTTAACCCAGAAAATGCCTGACGGAACACAGCAAGCTGTTTGGCGTTAAAACAAAAATCATGGTAAATTTCACTGTAAATTTCATCAAAAATAGTTTTTGTGTGAAATAATAACAAAGGGTTAAGAATATATTAAGTATTTTCCCTGTAAATGGTTTAATATTCAGTTGATATGCTAAATTTCAAAAGTTGCAATTATGTATTTAATTACCTACCTATGCTTGTATTTGATCATTATCATTACCTATCGTATTGGATACATTCGTTTCGTAATATACTAAGTATGATCTCTTTGATGTATTTAACTGCTACTTAATTATCTACCTTAATTATTACGGAAAAATATAAGTATGTAGAAAGAGTAAATATTTTGTAAATAAACAATGTTGTAGTAAAATCCTCTGTAAATAATTTAAATGTTTCATGATCATTGTATTACGCTGTTCTAGTCAAACAAGCTTGCAGTTTTATGTTAATTAAGTTATAATTATAAGAATACGATAATCAAATCACACAGCAGTATTAAATATAGCAAAGCTACTAGTGTATGTTTGTTAAAAACTTTGAATCTATTGTAATAAAGTATGGAAATAATGGTATTTTTTATTTTGCATACACGCATAAGCTCACGCCTTGCCTTTGGTATCTTTTATTTTAACTCATAACTGGAGAAGGCCGGGGACTAAATTTACGAGGGAATTTCGTGAAAATCTTTCTTGCCTACGTTATAAAATGAATATTTGTGCCCAATTGCAGCTTTCTATATCCAAGGGTTTGGGCTGGGCATTGATAGATTTTAAACGGTTTAATTCGGTTTTATAAAAAAAAAAAACGCTACACACTCAAAGGCCCACACTAAGGTTTTCCCTCGTGTCGTGGGTCCCTTGGAACACACATAAAGACAAACACAAACACCCATGACCCGAGAACAAACATCTGCTTTTTACACAAATGTTTGCCTCGACTGGGGATCGAACCCAGGACCCGCCGATACCACTCGACCAAACCGGCCGATTACTAGCTTTTCGCCCGGGACTTCGTTCCCGTCAATTTTCCAATGTTTTTAATAGTTATTCTGCTATTCGGGACGGAGAAAAATACAACAAATCAAAAATCATGGAAATCGGTCCAGCCGATCTTGAGTTATAAGTGGTGTAACTAACACGACTTTGTTTTATATATTTAGATGTGTAAGATGAACGAATTATTTATAAGTATCTTACACTAACTTCCATGGACTAACTTCAATTACTACGTTAAAAGTCCAACTGCATGCAAAACCATCTACACTGGGCGTCAAAAATAAGTAGTACAGTTTTAAAATTGCGATTTCTCCCAAACTATAAAACTTAGACCTTTGAAACAAAAAAGGTTAAAAAGAAAATTTAATCTTATTCAATAAAAACTTCATGCATTATAAGAACTTATAATGCTTGACTTTAAAAAAAACGAATAAATAAAAACACTTTTTTTAAACTGTTGAAAGGTGTTGTCTTACTTAGGATTTTTGTGTTTGACACATTCGCTGCTGATAAAGCAATTGTAATTGAAAAGCATAGGTATCTTCAGAGAGTAAATTTGACTAATCATGCCTCTTTCACCAGAAGAATGTGCAAGAATCTTAGCTTTTCTCGAAGTGGGCATCAGTATGCGTCGTACTGCAAGGAGGGTGGGTGTAACTTTAAGAACGGTTCAGCGAGTAAAGCAAAGGTACGAAGACACTGGAAACCATCTAAGGAGACGAGGTAATGGCAGACCCAGGTGCACAAGTACCCGAGAAGATCGCTTTATTGTTTCCACTGTGTTAAGAAATCGACACCTTAATGCAGTTGAGGTTCAGCAACAGCTTCTTCGGACCCGAACAGACTACATCAGTGAGAGTACAGTGAGAAGAAGACTTGCTGAAGCTAACCTGAAGCCTCTAAGACCAGCAAATGGCCCCAAACTTGAGACAGAGCATCGCGTAGCAAGACTACGCTACGCCCGTCAACACGTACAATGGGGCGAAGAAGAATGGGCTAGAGTTTTATTCACAGATGAGTCTCGATTCTCTTTATACACTTCAGATGGACGGCGGAGAGTCTACAGACGACCCGGTGAGCGATACATTCAAGCTTGTATCTCGGAAAGAGTCCAATATGGCGGGGGCTCTGTACACGTATGGGCTGGTATCTCTTCAGAGAGTCGCACAGAGCTTGTGGTAATAGAAAATGGGACTTTGACTGGTGAAAGATATGCCTCGGAGATCCTCAACGAGTATGCAGGGCCATATTTAATAAATATGGGTGATGGAGCCATCCTAATGCATGATAACGCCCGGCCACACACTGCTCACCACGTACAAGAGTACATTCAGGAGGTTGGCATCAACTTGATGGCTTGGCCATCGAGAAGCCCAGATCTCAACCCGATTGAACACGCCTGGGATGAGCTTGGGAGGCTAGTCAGAAGGCGCAGTCCACCTCCTGCCACACTCAGGGCTCTAAAACATGCGCTGATAGAAGAATGGGAAAATATTCCCCAACACCGCCTCCGAAACTTAGTGTTCAGCATGCCAAACCGGATCCAAGCTGTAATTAGAGCCCGAGGCGGCAACACAAGTTATTAAATTGTGAAAAAGTTCCAAAACGTGAAAATTAAGTGGTTGGCATATCGTTAAAAATTGATACTTTTTAGTATTTATCTTAATTTTAAGTTTGAAACTTTATTCATGCCAAATAAAATATAACTTTAATAAACTTCGTTAAGTTTACTATAAACTGCTTTTTATTTCATAAGTGTAACTACTATAGTTTATGAGTAATTGCAATTTGAAAAGTGTACTACTTATTTTTGACGCCCAGTGTACTTAATTGAATTTAAAAATTCCCGCTTTTCCATCGCTTTTCTCAGTAGTGTTGCCATATTCTCTTCAGAATTCTACCAAAAATGAAATATGCTTACAAATATGTTAGACAGAGCTAGCTAATAAAGGAAAGCAAGGGAGATGACAGCTGACATTTTCTCACACTTAGAAGACAAAACTTGTAAATAAAACGAGACGCATTTAAAAGAAAAAAAGATAAGGTTCTTTCTGCTACCTTAATTGTGTTCGGTGCTATTTCGTTTTTTCGTTAAACTCCTTTCCTTTTTTACTCATTTATTAAAGATATTACTTAATCAGAAACAGTTTTCTGATAAACAAATAAAAGTTTCAGTTCCAGATTTTAAGAAGGAGTTTGGGACATAGACTTCAAAGATTTAGGTACTTTTATTCGTTTTTTTTATATTGTCGATTTCGCTCTAAAAGTGTGACGCTAAAAGACCTAACAGTTTGACACATCATAATTTCTCCGCAATATTTCCATCTCGGAACTGCAAAATTCGATAATTATCGCCTAAAACGGGTTAACCGGTGCACTAAACTTTGTTCATTGTTAATACAGTTATTTATATTGCCACCGTTTTGTTAAACAATAGCTTTCCTTCGCGTCCAACATCCCAAAATAGTCGCCGAAAGTTGTTGCACGGAACAACTGCATAGTTTGCTGACAAAATCAGTGAATTACCCCAAAAAATGACTGAAAGTTCATCGGACGAGTCGAGCTCTAAGAGAAAGGACTTCATCTGTGGCGTTGTTGAAGGTAAATTTGAAGTTTTTTTGGAAAACTACTTGTTTGAAGATGATTTTGTTATGTAGCTAGTTTTATATCTGTATATTACGTCTGGGTTTGGAGTGAATGACCTATGTGAATATGGTTTATTGCAGGCTTCTACGGTCGCCCATGGACTACGGAACAGAGGAAAGATTTGTTTCAAAAGTAAGTGTTATTGAATATCGTAGAAAATACGAAAAATTCTCTTATCTCAACAATAGTTGACAAATTCTTTTGTTTGTATACAATAGTTGGAGGTTATAAATCGTTATTCTAATTGGGTTGGATTAGATTTTTGTTTTGATAGTAACAGATCGGTCAGAGGGTCATGTCAGCAGATCCCCTAACATGACCCAGTGACTGATTGTTCTTACTTTGATTCAACAGCCTAACACCACTATCTAAATTGCTAAATATATATTTTTTTGTAATTCCAACTGCAATCAGTCATCTGACGTCCATTATTTTCTAGGAAGAAGTCTTTTCGAACTTGAACCGTTGAGATCTCACACTGAATTGAGTAACTATTACGAAATACATACTTAAATTCCCAGAATGCAAAATAACAAAGCAATACTAAATCCACAGACTAAAGAAATGGGGTATGGACATGTACGTGTATGCCCCAAAAGACGACTACAAACACCGGGCGTACTGGAGAGAACTTTACACTGTCGAGGAAGCGGAACATCTTACGTCGCTAATATCTGCTGCCAAAGATCAGGGGATTGAGTTCTGTTACGCTCTGTCGCCAGGGTTGGATATTACGTACAGCAGCCAGAAGGAAATCACTACGCTCAAACGGAAGCTGGAGCAGGTGAGTGATTTTAACTTTTTTTTTTAGATAACATGAAGGATCACTAGTAGTCCTGTTAAAGAGTAAATGAGAATGACTGCTTGCCATAAAGAGATTTGTGCTATGACTAAAATTAGAGGCTTGAGTCGCTTTCTTCTTTTTTTTTATTATAAGATGGGCTAACTCTTTATGTATGTTCACTGATTTCTCCACCAATTACGAACCGATTTTCAAAATTCTTTTTTGTTCGAAAGAGTACACTCCAGAGGTGGTTTTCAGAAAGAGAGAGAAAAAAAAAAACATTAACATACATAAAATGATAACAGAATTCGAAATCGAAAAGTAAAAAACTTATAGCTTATTAAATATCTCTTTCTTACAAAACGAGATTTTGTATTGAATTTATATGGCTGTACTCAACTGTGACGTCATCGTTTCAAAGTCAAAGTCAAGTCAAAAAATATTTATTTTATAGAACATACAAAGTGCTGCTTGAAAATGTCATCAATCAACGCTTTTTAAAAAATTAACAAAAACAAAAAATACTACAAACCTGAAACATCATCTAAATAAATGAGTGACATTTTCGTTTGTGGTTATCTGCTAATAGGCATGTAGTCTGCAAAAAATACTAGTTATGCAAACTGTTGTTTGGATTGAAGTTTTTAATGTGGGAAATTATTAAATATACCTATTTTCATTTAAGCTTGAGACAACCCTTAACTCTTATCTTGTCCCATGCTCATTTTTTCAGGTATCCCAATTTGGCTGTACTTGTTTTGCGCTGTTATTTGATGATATCGAACCGGAGATGAGTGAATCGGACAAGCAGATATTCCAGAGTTTTGCCCATGCGCAAGTGAGTTTATTATGTATACTTAATAGTAGATTGTTAACCAAGGGCTGTATGACATCAATTGCATACGAGGTTTTTGGCGCCCGAGCGCAGCGAGGGCGCTAATTAGCCCGAGTATGCAATTGATGCTTACACCCGAGATAAACACTCTGCTTTACATATCGATTGTGAGGTAAGTAAAAAAACAAGAAAGCAGGTTTCTATGAACATTTATTAAAGAGAAATGTGTATTTAATTAAAATTTCGCGCCTAGCTAGTCGACTGCCTTTTTTACTCTTCACGATTTTATGGCACGCAAGCGCGTCAAATCGTACTGGCCAGTTTGATTTTTAAATCGATTTCAACTAACATACGATGTGACTACGAAACAAATAGTTCGATATTAAAAATAAAGTCTTCATAAATTCTTATATAAATTGTCTTGATTCCGATTCGAGTAAATAATCGATACCGAGAAAAAAAGAAAACTTTTTAAAAATATTCTTCTTGCAGTATTGAGTATGACAGTTCTTTTTTCAAATTCCAAAACCTATGCTGTAATGTTATTACATGGTAGGTTTTGAAACCTATGCTGTAATGATATCCATACACCCCGGCATTCAGGGAAGTAAGTGAGTACTTACAGAGCAAGAGATATGTAAACAATATTACACTGCATTTCATTTGGGAAAGTAGCTTAGTATTATTGCAGTTCTCTAAATATTCCTTTGTAAAAAAAGACAATGGTAAAAAAACCCAGGTCCAGCTCAAACTAAATGTTTCTTGGATAATAAAAAAAAAGTATTAAACAGTAATTAAATATTACATATCGAAATCTTTTTCTAAGTATGAGAAATTGGGTGAAATGGTCCCAAATGAGTGGACTGATCACCCGCCTGTGCCTGACGGGCGTCCCCTCCATAGATAGAAGTATGAGAAATTGCAAAAGTGCCATAATATCATTACAATTGCTGTTTGATAGAACATAACATGAGAGGTATAAAGTAATTTCAGAAAGAGAGAGAAAAACTAAGAGCAAACAAATACTTAAATAATTTTATTAAACATACATAAAATGATAACAGAATTCGAAATCGAAAAGTAAAAAACTTATAGCCTATCAAATATTTTTATCTATCCCTTTCTTACAAAACGAAATTTTGTATTAAAATTATATGGCTTTACTCAACTGTGACGTCGTCATTTCAAAGTCAAAGTCAAGTCAAAAAATATTTATTTCATAGAACATACAAAGCGTAGACAGAGAAAAGGTATAGACTGCTGGATATCTTCTTTTTCGGTTGCACAGATAAGGACAAAATTACATCAATTGCATGTGAAAAAAAAAGACAATGCTGGGCATTTTTTGTCCCTTAGCGCGTGCCGGTTTTTTCAAGGCCAGCACTTTACTTTGCTGTAACCCGTACGAATTAACTGTGCACCTCGCGCTGTGTTAACAGTACAGCGCGAGGTGCACAGTTAATTCGTTCGGGTTATAGCACATTAAAGCGCAGTACTACGGCCGGCCGACTACGGTAGTACTAATATTTTCTGTCCCTTTCGGTGGCACGCTCGGCCGCAGTCTATACCTTTTCTCTGTTTACAATACAAAGTGCTGCTTGAAAACGTCATAAAAATATATTAGCAAAATCAATAGTGAATTACATTAGCATTTTTGACTTTGCGCCTATTCGCAAAGGTGCAGTCTTCCTCAGGAGAAGAATAGGCAAGAACTCCGAGGGTCGCTCTTTTTAAGTCAATCATATACATTTTTTTACTTCTATTTAATTGACTTAATATCTGAATGACCGGAGCTGAGCAATTTATTCCCATGGTTGCTTGTCTAACAGATAATCAGAAATTTTATGAGGGCTATTATATTTTTGTTTAATTTTTGTTTTAAATTTTTCTAAAGATGATACTCAAGCTTTAGTATCTCCCTCTCTGTCTAATTGAGAGATTTAATTAAACCTTCACATCTTTCTTACTTTTTAAGATATTAAACAACTATTTCCATCAGGCTATTTATAAGATAAAGAAGCTTCAATTCAAAAAGCCATCTACCCCATTAATATCTGGTAGTAAAACTAATTCTGTCATTCCATACAGGTGTCAATAACCAATGAGATCCACCAACATCTGGGCAGCGGTCGGTTCCTGCTGTGTCCCACCCAATACTGCTCAACGCGAGCCGTGCCAACTGTCAATAGTTCCGAATACCTCAACACACTTGGCACCAAGCTGTCACAGCAGATTGACATCATGTGGACTGGTTAGTATTATATTAAAACTAGCTTTCCGCCCGGGACTTCGTTCCCGTGGCACTTTTTTAGTTTTTTCTTTCATAAGAACCTTCTCCTGACACTAAGGAACACAACAAAAAAAGAATCATCCAAATCGGTCCAGCCGTTCTCGAGTTTTGCGCTTACCAACAGATTTAGTGATTCATTTTTATATATAAGAAGATAACCCATCTTGTTCATTACATGAAATATTTTCTTACCTTTACATAGGAATTTAATAAAATACATTTTCTTCAGTAAAAATTATGAAAATTATTTTTTTTGTCAAAATACTCTCAATCTGCAATAAAAAATATTGTTTTACTAAAAAGCATCATCACTGGAGCTTTTTTTTATTAAATTGAAAAAGTTTAATCTTGCCGAAGTATGAAAGGTGGAATTTTGTTTTTAAATATGTATATTATAGAGGTTTCAGAATTGCTTAAACATATTTCTTATAAAACTAAATTAATTTCACTATTTCTTCATTTTCTGTTTGCGTCTTGGCAAAGGCCGCCTCCAATCTTCTCCATTCATGCCTATTTTTGGCCACCCTTCTTCCAGCTGTTTCTACAATTCTGAATGAAGGCTATAAAAAAAAATTAATTTTTATAAGGAAAGGTATTCAGTTTTACAGGAAGCTTTATCTTTTCAATTTCCTCTAATATAAATTCTCTCAATATGTAAGGACCGCTGATTTACAGGATATATTTGATTTTTAGGTCCAAAAGTGATATCGAAGACCCTGACCACGGAATGCATTGAAGAGATCACCCAGGTATTGCGCAGGCCTCCAGTTATTTGGGACAACCTGCACGCTAATGATTATGACCAGAAGAGGATCTTCTTGGGTAAGCTAATTGTCACAAGTTTTTAATGTATAAAAAACGGGATCATACCACGATTTTCATTATGAGTATCCAACATTTCAGCGCTGTTGCAAGTTGCCCAGTAAAATAACAATTCCGCTTAACTTTAAACCTGTACAAAATTACGATAGGTTTAGTTTTCTTAGGCTTTTTTAGGTTCGGTTAGGTTAGGTTATATAAATATTATAAAAAAGTCCATCAATGTGAAAAAAATTTAGGAAGTTCTCAAAGTACTGAGCGATTATAATCTTATTAACTAAAATTATAATATAACAGGTTTGACAAGGGGCTAAGCAGATTTATTACAATTATTCACACCCCCTCCCCCTTGTCAGCAAAAGTAAGCAAACCTGTTACCCCCCTCTCCCATGCTTACGTAAACATTGGTATATGCATTTTTCTTTTGACATGTCAAATCTTCAATCGTATCGTAACGAAACTAGACAAGTGAATAGCGCGCTGTAATTCCCCTACTCGGTTCTAATCGAGTATCTAAACTTATCCATTTTTGTGGGAATCCCCAAAAAAGGGTTCCGTTTTTAAGCTTAGACAATGTGTGGGTTGCCATTTGAGTGAAAAAATTAATAACAGCTGCTCATGAAATCACCAACTAGACCCCCCAACCCCAACTAATCTATACTAATATTATAAAGAGGAAAGATTTAATTGTTTGTTTGCATTGAATAGGCTCCGAAACTACGGGACCGATTTGAAAAATTCTTTCACCATTAGAATCCTACATTATCCGTGATGAACATAGGGTATATGATTTTCCCAAATTCCCACGGGAACGAAGTCCCGGGCGGAAAGCTAGTTAAATATAAGTAAAGTAAAGACCGCCCCACCCCCCTATAGTGCTTACGTAATACTTGAAGTTTTATTTCAGGTCCCTACTGCGGCCGGTCCCCAGAGCTAATCCCGTTGCTGCGCGGCGTGTTGACCAACCCGAACTGCGAGTACAACGCCAACATGATACCGATATGGACGCTCGCGCACTGGGCACGGTGCAGCCTCGACGCACCCACGCATAGTGAGATTTTAACTATAGGCAACTGTAGTTACGAGTAACTGTAGTCACAAATAACTTGTTCCAACTATTGTTGTTACTAGTTACTGTAGTTAACAGTAACTGGTGGCCTCAGTAACTGTAGTTACCAGTAACTGTAGTCACCAGTAACTATTGTTCCAATTACTGTTGTTACCAATAACTGTAGGTAACAGTAACTGGTGTCCTCAGTAACTGTAGTTACCAGTAACTGTTACCAGAACTTGTCAGTAACTGTAGATACCAGTAATTGTTGATTGGCGAGGTAACTTTAGTTACCAATAACCGTAGTTCCCAGTAAGCGTTGAGTGGCTGTGTCCTTTAATTGAATGTAACTGTAACTACTTTTTGACGCGCGAGTACAACGCCAACATGATACCGATATGGACGCTCGCGCACTGGGCACGGTGCAGCCTCGACGAACCCACACATAGTAAATTTTTTTATGATAGAAAACTAGCGGTAACTGTAGTTACCAGTGACTGTTACCTGTAACTGTGGTTACTAGAAACTTTAGTTACCAGAAACTTGAGTGGCTGTCCTCTAATTGAATGTAACTATAACTAATTTCTGACCAGTAATTGTTGAGTGGAGAGGTGACTTCAGTTACCGATAACTGTGTCCTTTAACTGAATGTAACTGTAGTTGCCAGTATCTATTGAGTGAACGTAGCAGTAACTTCGATTAGAGGTAACTTTGGTTACTTCTTGGCGTGTGAGTATTACGTTACTATTTTTTATTATAAGATGGGTTAACTCTTGACCTCAATCTTGACCATAAGGTCAAAGATGAGGTCGACGATGGAGCGAGTTAACCCAGAAAATGCCTATAAAGGCACTGGTACTCCCACGCACCGACGGAACATAGCTAGCTGTTTGGCGTCGGACTTCGGTAGGAGGGTAGTCGCGAACCAGACGGCCCTTTACAGAGCCTACCACACCGCATTAGACCATAGGACGACACCTCAGATTCAGAAAAAAATGAAGTGTCGTTGCCTGGGATGGATTACTAGGAGGCAGGTCTCATTTGTGTTTCCTTAGTCGCCTCTTACGACACCCACGGAAAGAGATGGGGTGGTGTTATTCTCAACCGATCACCACAAGGTTAAAATTATAAGTAGATTGTGATAAGGGTTTAATGATTGAGAAATTTCGCCACTTGACTTGAAGGCACGATAGCTCAGTTGGTTAGAGCACCAGGACATCTAATCCTGAGGTCGTGGGTTCAAGTCCCATTCGCGCCGAACATTTTTCTTTCCCTAAATTTATTTAATAAATACTAAGTCGAATTATTGTTCCAGTGGAAGCAGTATCGTGGGACATTAAGTTAGAAAGAGAAAGCGAATCAGGCGTGTGTGAAGACGAGATGGCCTTACCTTTGGAGAAGAATGTTTATCACCACAGACAAGCACTCAGGTAAAGTATAAAGACTTTTCACTAGAATAACGGAAGATCATTCGATACGCCTTCAATGGGGGTGACATTTTTTGTTGATATCTTACTAACAGCCCCGGAGATATGAATTTTTCGAACCGGGGCAAAAACGTTAAAGTGGCGCCCAGGGTTCGAAAGGATAATTATCATAATAATTATCACGATAATTATCGCGATAATAACAAATGGATAATTATGATTGATAAGAACAAGCAACAAAGCCAATGGAAATAGAATCCTCATCGGATGAAGATATTCCTTTGGCTTCTTTGGTCAATCTAAGTTAATTTATTTACGACTAGCTTTTCAACCCTACCCGGGACTTCGTTCGGATGCTAGTAATATTAGTATAAAATTAAGATATTAAAAGGATGTCTAATCTGACGAAAACTTATTTCAACTTAATATACCTTTGATTCATGTTGATTACTTACTTGATTTGTGTTCGATATTAAATAAAAAAATAAAAACTTATTTGTTTTTAATTATCAAGAATTATTATATTAATTATCGATAATTATCAAGGAGCGTAATTATCTTGATAATTTCGAACCCTGGTGGCGCCCCCTCCCTTCAGTGTTTGAGAAAAACCGTTCTAAGTAGCATTTTTGTGACCATTTGAAAAAATAATACGACTGGATTCCTCTGGCAGAAACATCACGCACACTACGCACGCATTCAAATTTACTTGATCTGTTAAGATGCGTTTATAAATCACTTACACCCGTATTCTAAGAAGTTAACTCGAAACTTCCTCCACTCAACCTCAGCTAAGGAAATCCTCGAAACGACCTCGAATTTGGTATTCTTAGTTGTCACCTCAAGATTCCTTGAACGTGGCATACAGCTACTCGACGATAGATGGCACTAGCTAGCATAAATCTTAATTCGATATTAACCTTTAACGATTTATTATCATAAAGATAATCCACGAAATCTTCAAAATAATTCATTTTTCATATGAAAAAGTAGCATATAACAAGCTCAACCATTAAGAAAATCTTAAGATAGGTCGCGAGGTACCTTAACTTTGACAATTGATTACTCAAATCATCCTCGACTCCAGTGAGGAAAATTGTAAAGTCGAGGACGGAAGTGTCAAATAAAAACGTCAAAATCCTTGACAGAGGTTGAGTGGAGGTAGAGGAAATCTCGAGTTAACTTCTAAGAATATGGGTGTTAGTTGTCACCTCAAGATTCCTTGAACGTGGCATACAGCTACTCGACGATAGATGGCACTAGCTAGCATAAATCTTTATTCGATATTAACCTTTAACGATTTATTATCATAAAGATAATCCACGAAATCTTCAAAATAATTCATTTTTCATATGAAAAAGTAGCATACAACACGTTCAAGCATCGAATAAAGCGTTAAGAAAATCTGGTACCTTAACTTTGACAGTTGATTACTCAAATCATCCTCGACTCCACTGAGGAAAATTGTAAAGTCGAGGACGGAAGTGTCAAATAAAACCGTCAAAATCCTTGACAGAGGTTGAGTGGAGTCGAGGAAATCTCGAGTTAACTTCTAAGAATATGGGTGTAAGTAGCATTTTTGTGACCATTTGAGAAAATAATACGACTGGATTCCTCTGGCAGAAACATCACGCACACTATGCACGCGTTCAAATTTACTTCATCTGTTAAGATGCGTTTATAAATCACTCAGTATGTGTTCAAAAACTAACTGTGAAATACAAAAGTTTGTTTTTCAACCATATTATATTAATATTCGATTACTTGATAAAAACCTATGAGATTGTAGGAAAAGAGGCTTCACTTGTTCGATATTTCGAATTCTTGTCTCAAGGACTTGGCGCCCCCAGCAAGTGCCCCGGTTGCCCCCCCTTAGATCCGGGGCTGCCTACTAATATTATAAATGCGAAAGTTTGTGAGGATCTATGGATGTTTGTTACTCTTTCACGCTCAAACGGCTGGACCAATTTTGATAAAATTTGATATGCAGGTAGCTGACACCCCGGATTAATACATAGGCTACATAATTTTCCCAAATGAGATTTTTTTTTACCTTCCCATATACGTCCCCACCTCAGGGCACGGGCCTCCCTTCGAAACACGAAGGGGATTCAGTCCATAGTCCACCACGCTGGCACAATGCGGGTTGGTGGACCGCTCGTCTTTAGAAAATGAATTTCCTTGGACGGGCGGGTTTCATCACGATGTTTTTCATTCACCGTTGAGCAAGTGATAATTAGAAATCCGTACATAAATCCGAAAAGCATTAGCATTTTTAACTATTCGCCTATTCGCAAAGGTGCAGTCTTCCTCGGGAGAAGGATAGGTAAGAAACTCCGAGGGTTGCTATTTTTAACTCAATCATATACATTTCCTTATTTCAAGTTCTGTCCTAGACAAGCAATCACCGAGTGGCTGCCCGAGTTCTCGATACCGAAGACAGCTCAAGGTCCCGTCATCAAGCCGCAGCCACCTGTTACAGGTAAGCATTATCTATCTATACGCTCACGCCCATAATACCTTCCGGGGTAGGCATAACGTTATGTGGTTCAAAAACCACTTGAGAATACTTAGATGGAAAGTGGGTATACAAGGTGTTTCAAAAAAACCCAAAATTTTTTTTTCTTAAAAATTAATTAAAATTTATCTTATTGTACAGCTCTATTACAAATATGACAAGTATGTCATATTAATTATATAAAACTTTCATTTTGTAGATGTCAAACCGTGCAACTGATTACTAGAGTTGCGACTATTTCACTTTTAAAATTAAATTTTGGAATTTCTTTTTTTTGGGTTTTTTTGAAACACCTTGTAGTGGTGATTGATTGTTGTCAGCCTTTAGTCCACGGTACAGCAAACGCGTTGTTCTTTTGACAGCCGGTTTGGTCGAGTGGTGGTGGCTCTGCTTCTTTCTCGATGGGTCTAAGTTCGATTCCCATTCGAGGCAAATATTTGTGTAATACACTGATCTAAGGGGCTCAACTGAAAACCAGCGTTGTGGCCTTTGCTGCAACACATGCTGAGGTGAGTCCTGTTTGTCATCGCACTACATCACAACTCCATCCATTTTAATTTATATATTTTATTTTTATTTTTTATTTTACATTTTATTTTTTTTATTCTGTGTTGTTATTCCTTATGTAAAGTTGTTGTTGTGTTGTAGTGTGTATGTCAAATAAACGTTTCGAATCTTGAATCTTAAAAAGATTGTTCGCTTTCGGATTATGGGTGTTCGTGCCTGTCTTTGTATATGTTTCAAGGGACCCAAGACAAGAGAAAACTTTAGTGTGGGCCCTTGAGTGTGTAGCGCCTATTTGTAGCGCCTACTTACTGGTTTCTCCCAGTCAATGTGGAAGTGTATTGTAATTATTGAAATGTAATAATGCTTTATTTTAAAAGAACCTGCACTATTAGTGAACGCGAGATTTCGAAGCTCCCTTCAAGCCCCGCGCATACCCGCGTATTTATTTATTTTTCTTTAAAGAACCACTCGAGTAATACGGAGCACTAAAATAAATTGTGAAAATAGAATCCATACACTCACATCTAAATTCTGACGGGGTAGACAGAGCGTCATATGGTTCACAAGACGCGACATTTTACGGTTCTGAGAGTTATCATTATTAGATGAACTATGAGTATTTTTGATAGGTTTCGCCCACGATACAGCTAAACCCTCACGACTCACTTACTGGCATCTACAGTATCCCTGAAAGAGTTGGCAGCTGGTATATTCTAAGTTTTTCTTTCACTTCCAGTTTCACTTCCAATAATTCGGCCAAAAACGAAACTACAGAGATTTATTTTGGTCCTTCGAGCCGGATTATTCATAAGCCAGAAATCCAATCCTATAACAGCGGAATCAGCTCTGTACGATGTGACGACCTTGTGTACAATTGAGCATAAAGGTAGATTAAATAAATAAAATAGTGTTGTGTTGTTATTGGTTAGTTTAATAGAAGTTGTACGTACGTAGAATTCTGCCGGCGAAAATCTGTAGCGGCCTATAAAAAAAGGCCAGACTTCAAGGTGGCCTGTGAGGGGTCTATTTTGCTTCAGCTGTCGTAGGGAATATTAAGGGGGGAACGCGGGCTGGCAAGAAAATGCGAATCCATAGGCGCTGTTTATAAACAAACCGCGTGGCGCGACGGCGCGGCGATCAAAGCAACGTAAAATGAATCTTAATTTCTACGGAACAAAGGTTTTTTTGCCGAAAACAGAAGCATAAATAGACATCCGTCAACTGAAGACGGAGCGACGGACGAAAGCAAACCTTTGCTCCGTGGCTTTTAAGAGGGAAGAATAGCTTCGCGATTCTAGCGAAATAAGAATTTAGGAAATCATTTGCTATCGCTCGCGCGCTCAAGCCGAGGGCATCGCGTGCGATAGAGACCGTTGCAGCTCGCGATTGACAATAGGTACTTTTCTTGGTGAAATTTGCAGTTCGGGAGAAAACGTTTTCCACTAACTAAATCTTAACAGATCACTTTGATTTTGGCGTTGATTGGTTCTGCATAATATATTCTAGGTTTATAGGTTTATCTTCTAAAATTAAAATAGTACATTGCTTTTTGTACAACAGACGGCTTAATTCGACAAAATTTTAATACAAAAATAACGTCATTTGAGGTACCTATAAGTTTTCATCTATAGCGAATTTTGAAAAATGGAAAAACTATAAATCTAGTGGTTCATTGTGTTAATAATATACTAAAAAGTCACTCAGATTTAGAGGTGGAAAAATGTTTTTGTATGGACGAGCACGTACTATTCTTCCCTCTTAAGATTCATTTTACGTTGTTTAAAGTTAAAAATAGCTTTCATAGAACATACAGAATGTTGCTTAAACACGTAACAATAGTGAATTACATTAGCATTTTTAACTTTGCGCCTAATCGCAGAGGTACTGGAGAATAATAGTCAAGAAACTCGGAAGGTCGCTCTTTTTAACCTTTTCACCGCCAAAGTCTGATATATCAGACGTTTAAGTTTCGTGCCCTCGCCGCCAAAGTCTGATATATCAGACAAATAAAATTACCAATTTAACTGCACTTTTTCTAATTATTAATGTCGTGGCGTGTGATGAACGTTTTTGACGAAAACTCTTGGCGCTAAAAAGGTTAAGTCAATCATATAAAATATAAATGACCGCCGAGCCACGTCACCTGTGTATAAACAGCTCCTTAGGGTGTCGCGGGTAGGCGGGAAAAGGTGACGCTTTCATACAATTGTATTACCGGCAGTTCCCGTCCGTCCACTGTCTGTTATTCTAAATTAATATTATAAAGAGGAAAGCTTTGCTTGTTTGTTTGCATTAAATAGGCTCCGAAACTACTGGACCGATTTGAAAAATTATTTCACTATTGGAATGCTACATTATCCCCGAGTAACATAGGCTACATAATTTTCCCGAATTCCTACGGGAACGAAGTTCCGGGCGGAAAGGTAGTAATAAAATAAAATTTACTTTAAAATAACATTTATTTTGTTCCAGCAATCCCCCCCGTCCCAATAATCCCTATTCTCCCCTCAGTAAACACATGCATGTCATTAGTAACCTCCACCCTCAACACGTCGACGACGTCGACGGCGGATATGACGTCAGCCATCCCCACCGTCAACACCAGCCAGTTGCAGGCGCTAGCGGATGTATGTTGTCATATTCCCAGGCCTATTATATCTACTGGGGTATGTATGTATTTCTGCCCGTAGATGGAGTTTGGTTAGGCCCGTGTTAACAATTTTCTAAAGTATTTAAAAAAACAACTGGTTGCACTCCTTGTACACTTCCTTGCGGTCTACTTTCCCTCCGTCTTACGAATTTTCGATCAGGGCCCATATTTTTGAAACGATAGAATTCCAATTCGCATACGAATTGACAAGATTCGCATGAGAATCTCATGCAAATTTTGGCAATTCGTATGCGAATTGGAATTCTATTGTTTCAAAAATAAGACCCCTGGTCACGTGTCTTGACGCGAGCTTACAATTTTTTACCCATCCCAAAAAGTGCACAACGCCACTAAAGAAGTTTTCGCTTCAAAAATATATTGTTTGAGATTCTCGAGGTTATTTTATTTAGTTTTACCGCTTTTGAGGGTAGACCGCTTTGTTTGCAGTTCTTCAGTTCATCCGTGATCAATTGATCATGATGCTAGCGTCGAAATATATCATTTAAAACAAAAATCGTGGTAAGAACGAATTATAATATTTTGAAAACCGGTATTTTTTTAACTATCTATCTATATATGCCATGTTTGACATTTATTCTGAGGGTTATAAGATGGAATATGAGTATAGTGGTGATACGTTGTGCGCTATTCATTCCATCGCGTTCCATTATCTGGCTACTTTGTTCTTCTTCTTATCGTGTAGGAATAGTCAAGTGTATGGTGAACTTGGGTAACCCTGGTGTCAGAGTTTTCAAACCGCCAAATGGCCTCTGACTTGGTTTAAGTTAATCTTTTTCCGAGGTTGCACAGAAAGTGCAGAAATAGATAAACAAAACTTATAAGTAATTAAATTGTTAATACGGGCCAAAGACTTCATTTTATATTATTGGATCAAGGGCGGATCCAGGGGGAATTATATAAATTGTATTTATTATAATAACTTGTGTATTTGTATTTCGGAGTAAATATTTAATTTATTATATCTAGTTATACCGCAATCCTTCCTAGAACCGCCCCAGTTTTATGGTGACTTAAGGCGACTACAGCACCTAAATTACGATTTTATGATGCGTAGATAAGCAAGACGCACTGCATTAAATCGAAGAAAAAAATACTACGGTAATATTCAGGACATAAACTAGATAAGTAGTTTGCTGAAAACATGATTCAGCACTTTTGGTTCGATAGAAAAAGCTCACAAAGTCACCTCTAAATACCAATATTGTGTATCTTTTAAGCTGCAAAAACGATAGTAAAATGCACACAGGAACTTGAATTTGCTATCAAAATGTTCGTGATTAAACACTCTCGATAAGTAGTTAACGCATTTTCCGATTTAAGCTGTTACCTTTCCATAAATCTCATTTTTCTGACTTTCGAACATGTTTTTACGCACGCACGCTTTCATAGTCCGTAAACTTCGTGTATCGACACTGTTCGCACTGCCGGCCCAGGCCTGTTGAGAGACGGAGATGGCACTAGTCCTATGTGTGCTGCCTTTATCGGGTGCTGTAGTCGCCTTAAGATAGTGTTAACTTTCCCTATTTAATATAAATATTTTAATATAAGTTCTCGATTCCTCCGACCATATACATACATCCAAATCGTATGCAACAAAATATCGTCTACGTTTTGTCATTTTTTGTTACTTTCAAGGCTATTTATTATGTTGATCAGATTTATATATAAATCAAATTCACATAAAATATACGCTGGGTTAATGCCAAGCATTATCTAAAGACGACTTCAAAAAAAGAATGTGTGGTGATCGGTTGAGAATAACACCACCCCATATCTTTCCGTGTGTGTCGTAAGAGGCTACTAAGGAAACACAAATGAGACCTGCCTCCTAGTAATCCATCTCAGGCAACGACACTTCATGTTTTTCTGAATCTGAGGTGTCGTCCTATGGTCTCATGCGGTGTGGTAGGCTTAAAGGGCCGTCTGGTTCGCGACCACCCTCCTACCGAAGTCCGACGCCAAACAGCTTGCTGTGCTCCGTCGGTACGTGGGAGTACCACTTTATAGGCATTTTCTGGGTTAACTCGCTCCATCGTCGACCTCATCTTTGACCTTATGGTCAAGATTGAGGTCAAGAGTTAACCCATCTTATGATGAAAAAAAAACTATGTGAACAGCCCCATTTGTATTCACATTGAAAGACTTTTTTATAATAATAGGTCTTTACCTATAAAATTGCCGTTTTTCATACAATATTTTGGGAAAACTGAATTTTCCATACTAACGTTTTTGGATTTTTCTCGGAAATGCGAAATCCAAATTTAGCAAAATTTTGTGGGAAGGTTTAGACAACATTAAGTTAATTTTCATCATACTTACTTTATTGAAAGTTGTAACTGTAACAACGGTACAGCAAAAATAAGCAATGAAACGGGCAACGGATGAAACGAGCTATATTTGAGCTTCTTTTTTAGAAAATAGATCTAAAGTAAATATGTATTAAAAATCAATTTTAGTAATAGTTGTTCAATCAAATAAATTATGAATAAAATAAAGCTTCAGAAAAAATCGGCAATTTCATAGGTAAAGACCTATTATTAATGCAACCTAACTTATCCTAATAGCATGCAGGCGGCCCTAAAAATTTCGTAAATTGATAATAGGGATGTTGACAGTGTTTGATTTTATGAATTATTGTATGTGAAACAAAAAATAATGCTAGAAATATATTAATATCCGAAAACAGCATTAAAATTGGTTTATAAATGAACAAGTTATTAGCATTTATATTAACTTAAGAACTTGCTATCTCGTTTTGTGGGGAGAGCTAGCTATCTTGTTTTTACCTACGCAAACAAATGGCGGTGACGTCACGTGCCAGTAAGTGCATCTCTTTATCGTTGTTTGACAGTTTCCCCCAGTATTGAAATTTAATAGCTTGTAACTTTTTTATTTCTCAATAGTTTTCAAAAATTATTTCGGTTTTGGGTTTTGGATTCAGTTCCTTTTTAAGATAAACAATTTAAAAAAAATTGTCAATATCCCTATTTATTTTTTTTAAATTAAAAATGGGTTCGCTCTTGACCACAATCTAGCTTAGGGCAAAGATGAAAGATTTACTAGGCAAATTAGAATATCGCGGGAGATTATTGTTTCATCAGTGAAATTGTAATATCACGGTTCCTACAATTTTCCGGTGACATATACAATTTCTTTCCATTACAGATAACCCCAATCGAGACTTTCAACCCAGTATCCAACCCCGTGATGAACTCCCTAGTATCCCCTACAAAAGTTATCTTAAACGAATCTATACCTAACCCTATCATTCCTATAGCCAGCTCAAACATGTCACTGCCCTCCGAAATCCCTATTTCAACCCTCCCTGTCCCTATATTAGGGTTGAAGAACTTAGAAGAAAATGGGGGAAAAGATGGAGATACAACCATGGATAAGAGTGAACTGAATGAGAGTGTCCTAGAAAGTGCAAGTTTTATAGAAGAAATGAAGAAGGAGAAAGAAGATGAGATTATCGTGGATGATGTGGAGACTCCTACGCAGCAGCAGAATGGGGATATGAGTGTTGGTGGTAAGTATATTAATGAAATGAAACGAGGTTGTTTAAAAAAAAAGAAAATGTCTAGCAATTTCTGCAAAAAATGGTGTGAGTGGAAACAATTAAACGCTAAGCCAACTGAATCGTTTATTTGAGAAACCCCATAAGTCACTTTTTCAACGAGGTTGATTTTTTAATGTTACAAGTTGAATAATTGAATTATACATGTAATCATTTTAACCGATACTGACATTACTATTTTATAGGATTTTTGAATAATAAATATGCTCAGTTTTTTCAAAAAATGATTTTTTATATTTTTAAAACCATCCGACGATTCTGACTTATGGGGTTTCTCAAATAAACGATTCAACTGTTATTTGTGTAAATTGCTAATTATTTCATTGCTGAGCATAGATTTCCAACACATACATACATACGCTTATGCCTATAAATCCTTATTGGGGTAGGCAGAGCATCAGTCGTTTTAAAACCACTTAATGCCGCTATTGACAAATTCTGAGGGTTATAAAATGCAACATGATGGTAAGAGGTACAATACAGCAATCCTCGCGTCCACAGACTTCTACAGTATGATTTTTATTTCACATTATCAATTCCAGTGCCTTAATGGAATTTTCTCGGTTAACTCGTTCCATCGTCGACCTTATCTATGACCTTGAGGTTGAGGTCAAGAGTTAACCCATCTAATTATAATAAATAAATGAATATGTCTAAAGCAATGTCAAAGTATAATGTGATCGTCAAAATTCAAATAATTAATATAATAAGTATAATAATAACATTCAATCTACATTAAGTAGATGTTTTCAGTCAATAATAATTATGTCAAAGATTAATACAAAAAGGGACCATCCATAAATTACGTCACACGTTAAGGGGAGGGGAGGGGGTCGACAAAGTGTGACATTGTGTGACAAGGGGGTGGGAAGGGTCATAGGTTTCGTGACTTCACATTTTAAAATGTGTTATGAATATCAAAACGTGTTAACTAAGTATTAACGACAAACTTAACCTCCTCAGTCCCAAGCACTCTTTTTATTTACGTTTTTACTTTGGTTGAGGCAATGAGTTTTGAGTTCCCAAAAAAAAAAAAAGTACTCTATTAAGTACTGCTTTTATTAGAAAATTACAAAAAATTGAAAATATGCAAAAAATGTGACGTCACGCTAGGGAGGGGGGAGTCTTACAAATGTGACCAGCTGTGACAAGGAGGGGGAGGAGGTCAAAAAATAATGAAATTCGTGTGTCGTAATTTATGGATGGCCCCTAATGTCAAACAAATTAAAGAAGTAAAATATAACAAAATAAAACTATCAAATGTCAAAATTAAAGAAATAAAATATAACAAAATAAATGCCTGGGAAGAGTAGGCATCTGGTAAATTCTAAGTTTTTCTTTCTCTCACAGTCCAGCGTGAAAATACACATAACACAGTACATTTTATTTTAAGTATAGAAAATAGCTCATTTCAAAGTTATTTAAAGAGTTGTAATGTGTTTGTTCACCAGATACCCCGCAAACTCTAAGCCCCCGGCCTGAAGCAGGAATCGAACCTCTAGATGTGGACCCACCTTCCGCGCCTAGTGGTGATACCGACATCGTCATGAACGACGGCATGAGCGAGGTAAGAACGAGAGAAAGAACGAGGTAAGAACGGGAAAATCATGTACCCTATGTCCATCCCGGATAATGTAGGATTCTAATGGTGAAAGAGTTTTTAAAATCGGTCTAGCAGTTTCGGAGCCTATTCGATGCAAACAAACAAACAAACAATCACATCTTTCCTCTTTATAATATGTATATGTTACAGTTAAAACTAGTTAGTAGTTAGAACGCGTTTTTCCTAGTTAGAACTAGTTTTTACTTGGTGCCTTTGTTAAAACTAGAAATAATCAGTTAAAACTAGAATTTACCACTGACATATTTGATTTTCAGATGAAACTAGTTGTCACATCGAGCTATAGTTAAAACTAGCTATAGTTAAAACCCCCGCGGAGATTATATCGGGGCAGAAACTGTAGGTTAGGTTTGTTAGTAGCTTAGCCTAACTAATCCGTTAAGGGTCGGTTAGGTTAGGTTAGAACTGCGAACAGCAGGCCCGGACCTCTCGTTGGCGACTGTCGTGCGAACTATGGTCGAGAACGAGACGTCATGGAACAGTGTCCTCTCCTTCTGTGAAGACATAATTTTCCAGAAGGAGGCGGCGGAGAGAGAAAGAGAGGCGGCCGCTAGTGCTCCCGCTATCCGCCGCAGAAGGCCGGCGGATAGCGGGAGCACTAGCGGCCGGCGAAGTGCCAGAAAAGACTTTGGTTGCGTTAAACGGTAAGCACAACAACTACATAACCCACAACATAACTTCAAGCCAATCAGAATAAGGTATGATGAACTCTAACTTCGGTAATAAGGTATGATGAAACTTAACAGTTTTAACTGACTCGCTTCGGGAAAACGCGTTTTGTCTTGCAGAAACTAGTTTTAACTGATATTTGATTCAGACATTAGTCAATTCTAGATTTAACAAAGGCACCAAGTAAAAACTAGTTCTAACTAGGAAAAACGCGTTCTAACTACTAACTAGTTTTAACTGTAACATATAGATATAGACTATTTTTTTCGTAAATTTTCCAATGTTTTTAATAGTTATTCTGTTATTCGGGATGGAGACAAATACAAAAAATCTAAAACCATGAAAATCGTTCCAGCCGTTTTCGAGTTATACCCGACTTTGTTTTATATACTTATATATAGATTTTCTATATATCTACACTAATAATATAAAGAGGAAAGATTTGATTGTTTGCATTGAATAGGCTCCAAAACTACTGAACCGATTTGAAAAAGTCTTTCACTATTAGAATGCCACATTATCCCTGAGTAACATAGGCTACATTTTTTTTCCGAAATCCCACGGGAACAAAGTCCCGGGCGAAATGCAAGTTTTATATATTTAGATTTCTAATTATCACTTGCTTAGCAGTGAAGGAAAACATCGTGATGAAACCCGCCCGTGCAAGAAAATTCATTTTCGAAAGACGAGCGGTCCACCAACCCGCATTGTGCCAGCGTGGTGCACTATGGACTAAATCCTCTTCGTGTTTCGAAGGGAGACCCGTGCCTCTCGGTGGGGACGTATATGGGCTGGTAAAATATATATATATATATATATATATTTAGATAGATAACTATTAATGTTTTGTTACAGAATGGTTCGATGCAAGTGGAACCAAGCAATAGTCCCCTCAGCACGGATATGATGGTGGAAGCCACCGACTCTACCGATGTTCCGGATGAGTAAGTATATACTTTTTTGAAGTGAATGTCTACTGCTAATTTTCTGTTTGTTTTAATGTTACGAGAAAGGTTAACTCTTGACTTCAATCTTGACCAAAATCATTGATAAGGTCGACGATGGAGTGGGCTAGAAAATACCTATAAAGGCGCTGATACTCTCCGGCGGAACACAGCAAGCTGTTTGGTCTCGGACTTCAGTAAGATGGACGCATTGATAGGAGGCAGGTCTTATTAATTTGTGTTTCCTTAGTCGTCTCTGACAACGCCCACGGAAAAAGATGGGGCGGTGTTATTCTCAACCAATATAAGTGTGACGTTTTATGAGCAAATTCTCTTTACTTTTGGACAGACCCGTGCCCAGCAGTATAACTTTTATGGGTTAGGTAACCCCTTATCGTGTAGGTGTAGTTTTTGCCGTGTGGTGATCGGTTCAGAATAACACCACCCCATCTCTTTCCGTGGGTGTCGTAAGAGGTGACTAAGGAAACACAAATGAGACCTGCCTCCTAGTAATCCATCCCAGGCAACGACACTTCATTTTTTTCTGAATCTGAGGTGTCGTGCTATGGTCTCATGCGGTGTGGTAGGCTCTGTAAAGGGCCGTCTGGTTCGCGACCACCCTCTTACCGAAGTCCAACGCCAAACAGCTTGCTGTGTTCCATCGGTGCGTGGGAGTACCAGTGCCTTATAGGCATTTTCTGGGTTAACTCGCTCCATCGTCGACCTCATCTATGACCTTGGTCAAGATTGAGGTCAAGAGTTAACCCATCTTATAATTATAATAATAGTCAAGTGTGTGGCGAACTTGGCTAACCCTGTTGTCAGAGTTTTCAAACCGCACAATGGCCAAAACTTGGTTAAACGACTATAGTCAATCGATAACAGCCGTGACCGACAACTCGACGTGCCCTCCAAACCACGGAAACGCTCTTGATAAATTGCCATTTTTGGTCACCCACCAGGTTCCCTATCCCTGCGTACGTTGCTTAACCTTACTGACCGTTACGAGCCCTTTAAGCTTATAAAGAGAAAAAGATAGGGTTAATAAAGATGAAAAAAAGATTAGATACATTCTTATATTCTTAAGCAAAAACTCGTCTGATTAAGCCACTTTTCCTTAGGCCAGTGGAAGACCCAACGGTAGATCCTAACGCCCTAACAGAGGATGACTTACTGCTACTGTGCGATCTCTTCTACCTGCCCTTCGAGCACGGATCCCGGGGCTTAAGACTACTACATGACTTCAATTGGTTATTGACCCACGCCGCTAGCATGTTGTCTCGCTCTGGGAATAAACCTGAGGTGACTTATTTTTATTATTTTTACTTAAAAACTCTTTATTAAAAAAACCAAAAAAAAACTTAAAAACTCTGTTACTAGTTAGTTGGCTTATGAATTGACTAGCTTTCCGCCCGGGACTTCGTTACTGTGGGAATTTGGGATAACTATGTAACCTATATAAGGTCTCAATTTATTAGTCACTTTCCTTTTAACACGTTATTGTGTAGGTCAAAATATATCATTTGAGTCAAAAAACAAAAGCATAATATTAAATTTAAAAGGTCTTGAAAAATGTTGTTATGATATTTTTTCATTACTATGTTGAATAAACCCATCCATTCAAACGTAAATAATAATGGCAGTAGTAGAGCGGGCGAGCGGGGAGGGGGAGTGGACGGCTATAATCGAAAGAGAACCATTCCTTTATCTTTAAATTGAATTTTTTTTTTTACAAAATTTAATTTTCAGATAATTAATTTTTATGTTGTTTTTTGGAATACTATCAACCTATACAATAACGCCTTAGAAGGTAAGTGACTAATAAATTAGGACCTTATATGTTAATTCGGGGTGTCAGCTACCTCCATACCAAATTTTTTCAAAATTGGTCCAACCGTTGGAGCGTGAAAGAGTAACAAATATCCATACAAACTTTCGCGTTTATGATATTAGTAAGGATAAGGATTTTTTTTATCAGCCCATATCCCCACCGAGGGGCATGGACCTCCCTTCAAAACACGAAGGGGATTTAGGCCATAGTCCACCACGCTGGCCCGATGCGGGTTGGTGGACTAGTATCTTATTGCTATTATGCAATTTCTTTCATCAATAGGGGATGAGTTTGAAAAATATTTTGGCCATTTCAACTATTTATTTATTTAAAAAATTATTGCACAGATGAAAATTAAACAGATTAGTAGAAGAAAAGATAGACGACACAATAGGTATAGCTTATTTCTATTTAGAAATTTCTTTCAGCAAACCCAAGGATAGGAAATGTGAAACATAAACTAGCAGATAGTCGTGATCTTTAAAGCCTATAAGTAGGTTAACCTTTTTACCGCCAAAGTCTGGTATATCAGACAATTTATTTTTATTTTTTATATCGTTTACCAAGCGATCGCCATACGCCACAACATTAAAATTTTATTTTTAATTTTTTGATGTCGTGGCGTGTGGTGGGCGTTTTTGACGAAAACTCTTGGCACTAAAAGGGTTAATAATCAAGATATTTTAAAATATACTTAAAAAATAAAAGTAATAAAGAAGCGAATTGGTTTGTTTTTCTTTCACATCGAAACGGAACAACAGATCGACGTAATTTTAACATTTAAAAAAATTATTAAGATTTAAATTTATTCATTAGAAAAGGATGTTAATTGCTTTAAGAACGCACCCATTGTTAGCAATTTTTTTTTGCCGTCCATTCAATTAATTTGCCACGGGTCTTAGATGGTATAGTTATTATGTCACTGGATATAGTATGTATGTATGTATGGATTTCTTCCAGTCAACCTAGTAAGAGTATTTAATAGAACATAGTACTACTCGACGCAATGACAAATTAATTTATTTTTGATATAGGTTACTTTTCCACGCAAAAAAGTAGCCTAGGTCATTCTAAACCAATGGTTTTGAATCTGTGGGTCTGGACTCCCTGGGGGGTCACGAAACCCTACTCAGGGGGGTCGCGGAAGAAAACGACAATTATTTGTGTATCTAACTGCCGTACTCAGAGACGTCAATTGAAGTTAAGTACTGTTAAACTCTGATGTTGTCTCTTTCACTTTTGTCGATATAAACAAGGACAGCATGACATTTAATTACTTCTTAACTTTAATTGACGTCTCTGAGTACGGCAGTTGCACTACAAGAAGACAATTTCAGTGAAATTGCCTCCCGTCGTCTGCGTCTACCTTAGAAAAACTTTTTATATTACGTTTTGAAATATCCAACGTAGGTTGAATATTTAGCCTAAGGGAGTCTTAGTGGGTCGTCAGAATTTTTCAACTTCCAAAGGGGTCACGTATTCAAAAAGATTTAATAAAACACCAGTCTAAACAAATCCTAAATTCGTTTTGTACAGACAAGCGAGTGGCGCCGCCGCCGCTCTCGCTTCTCGTGGTGGATATCCCGCAGCCGTCGGCTGGCGCGCCGACTGGCCGCCGCCCGCAACGGGGAGCTGTACGCCGAGCTGCACCCCTACGTGTGGGAGCTATGCGCTGTATTAGCGCTGTTGCACTCGTTCATACGCTGGCTAGGTAACTATATCCTGCACTAGATAGGTAACTATATCCTACACTAGATAGGTAACTATATCCTACACTAGATAGGTAACTATATCCTGCACTAGATAGGTAACTATATCCTACACTAGATAGGTAACTATATCCTGCACTAGATAGGTAACTATATCCTGCACTAGATAGGTAACTATATCCTACACTAGATAGGTAACTATATCCTACACTAGATAGGTAACTATATCCTGCACTAGATAGGTAACTATATCCTACACTACATAGGTAACTATATCCTGCACTAGATAGGTAACTATATCCTACACTACATAGGTAACTATATCCTACACTAGATAGGTAACTATATCCTACTCTAGATAGGTAACTATATCCTGCACTAGATAGGTAACTATATCCTGCACTAGATAGGTAACTATATCCTACACTAGATAGGTAACTATATCCTACACTAGATAGGTAACTATATCCTGCACTAGATAGGTAACTATATCCTACACTAGATAGGTAACTATATCCTACACTAGATAGGTAACTATATCCTGCACTAGATAGGTAACTATATCCTACACTAGATAGGTAACTATATCCTACACTAGATAGGTAACTATATCCTGCACTAGATAGGTAACTATATCCTACACTAGATAGGTAACTATATCCTACACTAGATAGGTAACTATATCCTGCACTAGATAGGTAACTATATCCTACACTAGATAGGTAACTATATCCTACACTAGATAGGTAACTATATCCTACACTAGATAGGTAACTATATCCTACACTAGATAGGTAACTATATCCTGCACTAGATAGGTAACTATATCCTGCACTAGATAGGTAACTATATCCTACACTAGATAGGTAACTATATCCTGCACTAGATAGGTAACTATATCCTACACTAGATAGGTAACTATATCCTACACTAGATAGGTAACTATATCCTGCACTAGATAGGTAACTATATCCTACACTAGATAGGTAACTATATCCTACACTAGATAGGTAACTATATCCTACACTAGATAGGTAACTATATCCTACACTAGATAGGTAACTATATCCTGCACTAGATAGGTAACTATATCCTACACTAGATAGGTAACTATATCCTACACTAGATAGGTAACTATATCCTGCACTAGATAGGTAACTATATCCTACACTAGATAGGTAACTATATCCTACACTAGATAGGTAACTATATCCTACACTAGAGAGCACGCAACGGAGAGCTATACGCAATACTACACCCCTACGTGTGGGAGTTATGCGCTGTACTGGCGCTGTTGCACTCGTTCATACGCTGGCTAGCTAACTATATCCTAGATGAAAAATTTAATCCTTCCACTGGATAGGTAACTATATCTTACACTATATAAGAAACTATATCTTTTACTAGATAGGTAACTACATCGTGCACTAGATAGGTAACTATATCCTATACTAGACAGGTGTTATATGCTGGCTAGGTAACACTATAGCCTGCAGCTGTATTGACACAGAGAAATCTTGGGTTTTCAACACAATGGACGAAAAAGTTCTTGTTTCTCTCTTCGGTGAAACTCCTTGGTTTTTAAAGTCTTCAAATAAAAACCACTAAGGTGAAAACTGAGTAAAAACTATATCATAATGTATCCCAAACAATACTGAATAATACACACACCGGCACATTTAGCGGAACAACTTCTGTTTTTCATACAATCGACTTAGCTTGGGAGTTCTAAAAATATCCGTTTTACGTGCATAACTGCACTGTTCTTTATGCAAATATATTTTTTTAAATGGTCATCTCTTTTATTTACAAAAACTGACAGAAAGCCTAGAATCTCTCATGTAGTCAATAGAAAAAAAAGACAATTTAAACTTTTCATATGAAGTTGTATGAAAAGGTTTCTGCAATGTTATCTTTTGGCCTTGCGGCACATTCTTGAAAACTTTTTGTATGTTTTATATTTGATTTTAACAGACAAACATTTTGGACTAAACTAAGCGTAAAATTTTAATAAAAGCATCAAATAAAAATATCCATTTATAAACTCTAAAGTTGACTTAATTGTATGAAAAACATAAGTTGTTCTGCTAAATTTGCCGGTGTGTGTATTATATATAGTTTAAGTATTTTTTTATTAATAAATCGTATTGTTTCAGAGCTAGGAAAGTTCCCAGCTAATATAACGGCGAATTCACAAGGAAGCTATACATGTAAGTTTCATTTAATTGCAGGTTATTAAAAACTTCAACTTATTATCTTTAAAGCTAGCGAAGGCACGATAGCTCAGTTGATTAGAGCACCAGGTGTAATGGTCGTGGGTTCAAGTCCCATTCGCGCCGAACATTTTTATTTTCCATAAAAAAAAGTATATTTGTGAATACTCAAGCTTACTTTTTTTTTATTATAAGATGGGTTAACTCTTGATCTCAATCTTGACCGTAAAGGTCAAAGATAAGATCGACGATGGAGCGAGTTAACCCAGAAAATGCCTATAAAGGCACTGGTACTCCCACGCACCGACGGAACACAGCAAGCTGTTTGGCGTCGGACTTCGGTAGGAGGGTGGTCGCGAACCAGACGGCTCTTTACAGAGCCTACCACACCGCATGAGACCATAGAACGACACCTCAGATTCAGAAAAAAATGAAGTGTCGTGACCTGGGATGGATTACTAGGAGGCAGGTCTCATTTGTGTTTCCTTAGTCGCCTCTTACGACACCCACGGAAAGAGATGGGGTGGTGTTATTCTCAACCAATCACAACACGGTTGAAAACTTTTTTAAAACGGCTTACGTTTTAAAAAATTCAATATTTAGTATTACTTTTTGCGTAGGGTTCTCAAAAGGCTGGCGAGAAGCGTTTGAAAGCGGCGCACAAGAGCCCTGGGTGTTCAGAGGCGGCCTTACGGCTGACCTGCGGCGACTTCTGCCAATCGAATGCAGTAGTGACGTGCTGAGGCCACAGGCCACTCCCGAAGGCCTGCCCTTCAACATACGACCCTTTACACATAGTGATGAAGAAGCGGTGAGGAAATACTTCTAAGTAGTACAGCTTATTATCAACTAGCTTTTCGCCCGGGACTTCGTTCCCGTAGGAATTTTATCGTAAATTTTCCAATGTTTTTAATAGTTATTTTGCTATAAGAACAACACATCAAAAACCATGAAAATCAGTCCAGCCGTCCAGTTACCTATAAGCTTATAAGAGTTCGAACAAACCTGACTTGGTTTTATACAGGTTGAAAAAGAACCTCCTAGCTTTATTGAAAATCCTAAACCAGTATCACTTACAGAACACTTTTTTTATTTTTTTTTATCGGTGGGAATTTTTTTTTCCTAAACGAAGACACCACTCGGGCGCACCCCCCTCGCGCTACCCGCACCCCTCGCGTGCCTGGTGTAGGAGTCATGTCTACGTTTAGGCAAAAAATAAACTATTCCCATTGAAATAATATTTAATAGTAGATTTTACAACAAGTGCACAAAACGAGTGTTACTATCCTCGACGTTACTATCAGCCCTCGCCTTTAAGTCTCGGATAAAAATGGTTTTGTGGACGAGTTATAAACTCTGCTTTTCACTTCGATTGCGAGGAAAAAATAAAATAACATATAATAACAAATTTTATCTTTAAACTTCTGATTATTTTGGCTGTATGGAGTTTTCTATGCCTTACTATAGACCCATTTATGAGTAGATCACTTTGTGCACTAGAGCACAAAATGCGATTTTATGCAGCCTATAGTAGATCGTTTTGTGCTCTAGAACACAAAAATCGATTTTGTGCAGCCTACGATTTTGTGCAGCTTATAGTAGATCGTTTTGTGCTCTAGAACACAAAAATCGATTTTGTGCAGCCTACGATTTTGTGCAGCTTATAGTAGATCGTTTTGTGCTCTAGAACACAAAAATCGATTTTGTGCAGCCTACGATTTTGTGCAGCTTATAGTAGATCGTTTTGTGCTCTAGAACACAAAAATCGATTTTGTGCAGCCTACGATTTTGTGCAGCCTATAGTAGATCGTTTTGTGCTCTAGAACACAAAAATAGATTTTGTGCAGCCTACGATTTTGTGCAGCCTATAGTAGATCGTTTTGTGCTCTAGAACACAAAAATCGATTTTGTGCAGCCTATAAGCTGCACAAACAAACACTTTCCGAGAATGAGTAGTGAAAATATTATTTTTTTTCAAAAATGTGTTCTGAAAGTGATACTGGTTCAGGATTTTGAATATAGCTAGGAGGTTTTTTATCACCCTGTATATTAAGATGGCGATAGTTTTTGAAGTGAAAACTTCTTTAGCATCGTTGTGATTTGAAACGAAAAAGCGACAGTAAAAAGAGTCAGACACATGAATTAATAAGATTTAACGTGGGAGAAAATGAGATACTTTTGTGAAGGTTTCACTTCTACTACGTTTGAATTGCACACATTTTTTTTAAAATAGATTATCTTTATTTACAGGTGTGTACTATTTGCCACAAAACATGTCGGGACGGGTCGGACTGTAGTGATTTGTTCCCTAGCGACCTACAGACGTTACCTGCTGACAGGTAATACATTTTTTTCACAAATAATATTTTTATAGTTACATATTTTCCTTTGGGCCGCTATGGAAACCGAGTTTGGTAACCAGTTACCTATGAAGAATTTTTTTATTTCCTCGTAACCAGTTACAAACAACGATTTTACCATCTGCTTTCGTAACTTTTTCGTAACCAGTTACCTGTGAAGAGTAGTCTTTGTAGGAATTACTTATGTCGATCTCTCGTCATGTTCTACGGAACGGACACTGTTGATTTAGATGCTTGGACTTCAATAAAGCGAAAAATAAAGACGACATAAATTTTGTGTGCTACATAGTACCTACTGGTCTATTTGAATTATCTGCCAAGCGAAATAAGTTTGATAGGCCACCTATACCGCCATTCGCACCGACATACAATTAACTTTTGCTTTACTGAAGTCGGTTTAATTTTTTTAAAGTTTATTTTTAAATTTAAAATTGCCCCAAATTGGATGCGAGTGAAGACGCGGGCAAAACTAGTAAGAAATAAAAAATCTGCTGAAGAAGTTACTACTTTAAAAACTTCTCCTAAGTCCTCGTTGGTAACTGGAATTTCTCCTCTTTCCTCGTGGCGGCCGAAAAGCATATTTTCAAAAATAATTAATTAATTTTGAATTTAATTTTGATATTTTTTGTCAGTTTCTAATAATAATATACAAGGCATTATTTAATAAAACTTACCAAAATTGGCAGCGTGAAACTTATCCAATGTTCCCACAGACTAGTCCAGCCGTTCCTCACTCTAACTCCTGAGCTATGTATGGTGATAGAGGATGATGAAGAGTACACAGCGCTAGAAGGGAACGGACACGAGGCCGACGGGGACGGGGAAAGCGGGGACACTGCAACGGGGAGCGGTGAGAATAACAATATATAATTATTATTTATGCGTAACTCCTGAGCTATGTATGGTGATAAAGGATGATGAAGAGTACACAGCACTAGAGGGGAACGGACACGAGGCCGACGGGGACGGGGATAGCGGGGACACCGCAACGGGGAGCGGTGAGAATAACAATATATAATTATTATTTATGCGTAACTCCTGAGCTATGTATGGTGATAGAGGATGATGAAGAGTACACAACACTAGAGGGGAACGGGGACGCAGTGGACACCGCAACGGGGAGCGGTGAGAATAAAAATATATAATTATTATTTATGCGTAACTATTGAGCTATGTATGGTGATAGAGGATGATGAAGAGTACACAGCGCTAGAGGGGAACGGGCACGAGGCCGACGGGGACGGGGATAGCGGGGACACCGCAACGGGGAGCGGTGAGAATAACAATATATAATTATTATTTATATGTAACTCTTGAGCTATGTATGGTGATAAAGGATGATGAAGAGTACACAGCACTAGAGGGGAACGGACACGAGGCCGACGGGGACGGGGAAAGCGGGGACACTGCAACGGGGAGCGGTGAGAATAACAATATATAATTATTATTTACGTGTAACTCCTGAGCTATGTATGGTGATAAAGGATGATGAAGAGTACACAGCACTAGAGGGGAACGGACACGAGGCCGACGGGGACGGGGATAGCGGGGACACCGCAACGGGGAGCGGTGAGAAATGTGAGAATAACAATATATAATTATTATTTACGCGTAACTATTGAGCTATGTATGGTGATAGAGGATGATGAAGAATACACAGCACTAGAGGGGAACGGGGACGCAGGGGACACCGCAATACGTAATAGGGAATATTTATGTAATCAAATATGGATAATTTTTTAAAAATAATCTTTAGCACTTCACAATTATGTCTATTTGAATTTTTTATACCAGCCCATAAACGTCCCCACCTCAGGGCACGGGCCTCCCTTCGAAACACGAAGGGGATTTAGTGCATAGTGCACCACGCGCACACAATGCGGGTTGGTGGAGCGCTCGTCTTTCGAAAATGAATAATTAGAAATAATTCAATTTTTCAATTAGAAATTGTTCATTTTCGTTGAGCTAGTGATAATTAGAAATCTGTACATAAATCCGAAAAGACGAATTTAATAATACAGGCCCGCACCAGGATTTGAACCCGCAACTTACGATTACAAGTCTGGCTCATTACTAACTGGGCTATCTCTTTTGAATATTTTTGATTATACTTAATTTATTTTCGAGTCAGAAAACTCCTGAAAATTCAAATATCTGAAACGCGTTGCTATTGGTTGAGTGAATATGACGTCAAAGTTCATGACAACAAAATGACTTAAATGAAGTAATATTTGTATATTGGTTTTTAGACCTTTCTATAGATGGAGAATGTTGTTCCATGACTAATTAGTTCAAACTACTTGAAATATACACATCAACACGGTCTAGGGATATTGCACGATTTTTCATACAAAAGAGGTCTGTTTGAGAAGCATACTCGAGATACATGGAGCACTATAATTTTCAGACGAGCAAGCGCTAAACCTGAATTTTCAATTTTAATCAATAAATTTTGTTTTACTTGAAATTTGTGAAAATGTGACGAAAATGAAAAAAAAATTGCGTAAATTCGACCATTTTCATATAAAAAGCAGGCAAAAAGTGCATTTTCATTACCGACTGCATCCATGATCTCAACTGATCAGTGAGGTAAAACAACGTACAAGGAGGCAGGGAACCTGATAGGTGACCGAAGTGGCAATTTATCACGAGCGTTTCCGTGCATAGGAGGGCATGTTAAGTTGTCGGTCCCGACTGTTGTCGATTGACTACAGTCGTTTAAACCAAGTCAGAGGCCATTGTGCGGTTTGAAAAACTTTGACACCAGGGTTAGTCAAGTTCGCCGAACACTTGACTATACCTACACGATAAGCAGTGGCGTGCATAGACATTTTAGGCAGGGTAGGCAGTGAACTTGTCTAGTTTTAATTGACCGCTCAAACTCGTTTCTATGCGACTTTTGCTAAACGAGAAAACTTTCAACGTATCTTTGAGATGTTTTTTAGAAAGCTCATGCTTTTTAATCGCTGTATTAAGGTTATTAAAATCAAAATAACCCTGCGCCGTTAAACATTTTTTATAACAGTTTGAAAACAAAATGCACGGAAAACAAAATACTTAAGCGGTTAGTATGCACACAACCCGTGAGCCAATTATGAATAGGTATTGTATATTTTAGTATTAAAATATCTTACTGCGGTACCTTTTTTTGCGTCAAATCCATGCATCGGCCTTTTGCGTTAAGTAATGTTTACTTTTCCTTGAAAAGGTAAACAAGAAAAATCACGCAGTTTCGGCAAACAAACATCATCACCACACTTTTCACAACTTATTGCGCTCATTTTGTTCTAAACAAATGTCTTACAAACACTATAAACTGATAAAACAATAATTTGCAAAAGTTTTCGTACCTACGTAGTTGCAAAACAAAAACAAATCAATATGGCTGAATGCATCCAATAAGAAAAAAATCCGCAAAATTAAAAATCTATAACAGCTCTTTCAAACTTACCGAATATTGACACTTCTCAATTTGGTAGCATCGCTTTATAGGCAGAGCTTTTTTCTCCATACAATCAGTTCGTAAATTTTTGGTGGGGTAGACGAAACAGCCAATCAGAAGCCCCCATTACAACACAAAACATCGACAAAAAAGGCATTTCAAACGAGTGCTTTTAACGAATAATCAATCCGCGCTCCTACGAGGGCTCTTACTAGTTCAGTATTAGAAGTTTAGATGGCGCTGTTTTGAAAAGTTAAAGGTCGGTAAAGAAATGTAGATGACGTCATTTCGGAAAACGTTTATTCGTTTCACAAAGATCTGTGATCGTTGGTGTAAATTATAATATTTATTTTTGTATTTTTTTGCCTTGAAAACCCTAGGGTAGGCACTGCTTTTCTGCTTGTATGGAATGCACGCCACTGACGATAAGAAGAATAAGACTTAATCCATACTTATCTGTATCAGGTAAAAAACCAGAAATAATCGGCTACGCATGCGCGGCACTGAATAGTAAAGAGTTCTACAAGCACCAAGAGGTGGCCTGGATACCGGCCATGTGTGAGAAGTACCCTCTGCATCTCACCGAAAGAGACGACCTCAGTCAAGCTGCTAAGGTATTTATAGTAAACTAGTGTGGTGATTGGTTGAGAATAACATCACCCCATCTCTTTCCGTGGGTGTCGTAAGAGGCGACTAAGGAAACACAAATGAGACCTGCCTCCTAGTAATCCATCCCAGGCAACGACACTTCATTTTTTTCTGAATCTGAGGTGTCGTCCTATGGTCTCATGCGGTGTGGTAGGCTCTGTAAAGGGCCGTCTGGTTCGCGACCACCCTCCTACCGAAGTCCGACGCCAAACAGCCTGCTGTGTTCCGTCGGTGCGTGGGAGTACCAGTGCCTATATAGGTATTTTCTGGGTTAACTCGCTCCATCGTCGACTTCATCTTTGACCTTATGGTCAAGATTGAGGTCAAGAGGTAACCCATCTTATAATAAATAAATAAAAAGCTGTCCGCCCGCTACTTCGTTCTCGTGGGATTTTTTTTAGATATAAACCTGGTCGTGACAATAAGGTACACTACAAAAAATGGATCATTCAAATCGGTCAAGCCGTTCTCAAGTTGTAGCGTGACCAGGAAAAATAGGGATTTGTTTTTATATATACAGGGCTTTAGGTAAATCTCTTTCAACCTCTCGTGTGGTTAATAACATAAGGAACATAGGTCAAAATACGAAATAAAAAATTTGAGTTCCCATACAAACTTGATCAGCATATAGCGCATTTTGTAAGGGAGATCAAAATTTTTTTTTCGTATTTTGACCTTTGTTCCTTAGGGAAAGTTGTTCAGTTTCATGGACTGATTTAGCACCCGAAAGGTTGAAAAAGATTTACTTAAAGACCTGTATAGATAGAGAAATATTTATTTCCGGATATAATATTACACTAGGCTTTAAAAACTTAGCAAAGAAAAAAAAAGGTATGTAGTAAATTACGGTTAGCTTACTTATCTATATCTATATCTATACTTATTATAAAGAGGAAAGATTTGATTGTTTGTTTGTTTGTTTGCATCGAATAGGCTCCGAAACTACTGGACCGATTTGAAAAATTATTTCATCATTAGAATCCTACAATATCCGGGATGGACATAAGGTACATGATTTTCCCGAATTCCCTTAAGAACGAAGTCCCGCGCGGGAAGCTAGTCATACATAAACAAGAAAACAGTTCAATGTTATTCGCGAACATTGTTTCTTTGATTTGAGCACGGATTTCCGTAAAGCAACTAAAAACAATTTTTTTAATACAATGCGACTCTAGCTTTGTTTTTTTAAAATGTTTTTTATTATTTTTTATAAGACGATATTGGATTAGTTACCAAACTATAAACCAAAGAACACTCCACTGAGTAAGGTTTTTTTTATTTTTTCAAGTAGCTTGCCTATGTGTTTTTTATAGGATGTACATCGGAGAGTGTGCTCAGAGGCTACATGAGCTCATTCCGCCTGCCCCTTTCTTCCATCGGACGTCCAGACGCACTGCGGGGTACCACCCTTATCTTGTCGAGATCCCTCGGATACGTACTGAGCGCTATTCTTCATCTTTTATATTGCGCACTGCCAGGGAGTGGAATTCCCTGCCGGCGTCTGTATTTCCGAGTTCATACAACCCAAATATCTTTAAAGTGCGAGTGAATAGGCTTCTTCTGGGTGAGCTCGCTACATCCTCGACCACATCTTTGCCCTAAGCTAGATTGTGGTCAAGAGCGAACCCATTTTTAATAATAATAAAAAAATCTAGAATTAGGTCGAAGTTTTAGAGGTGTCCCTTGTTGTCTATGTTAGCCTCATTAGGAGACTTTTTTTTATAGGCGAACCTACAGCATAACATATATATTTCATTATATAAAATCTATGAACTAGGTAACAATTTTATATGCATGCCCATTATAGGTAAGCTCAACTCATCATTGACCAGTAACAGTATTTATGCCGAAAATAATAATGTAGTAATTTACAATTAAGGAAATGAAAAAAAAAACCAAGTAAAAATAAAGGCAAAAGTATTTTTTTACCATTGCCCCTCGAAAAAGGGTCCGTTATTCTTCAAAAACAGTGAAAAAAACGCTGTTTATTTCACTGAGTGAATAAAACATTTTGATTTGGAACATGCACGAATATACGGATTTTAGTAAGAAAACAAAAGAAAATGTGCAAGGAGATTGCGTACTCTCGCTATAAAAACGTACTAAAACTTGGCTGTATGTAATAACTGACTGTATGGAATATGGCTAGGTTAAAAATTTTAAATTTAGAATAAGGAATTCAGCCAATTTTCTGTGAAATTTTCATGCAAGTAAAAGTTTCTGTCAAAAGTTTTTGTCTCAAAATCATAAAATGAGTTCGACATCCAGTGATGAAAGTGCTTTAATTAAACATTTCGCGTTTAATTAAAGCAGCAGCTATTGTTGATAATTTACTGTCACAAAGTAATTATTTTCTTTTGCTCGTAGTCAATAGTAAAAAGTAGAGTACCTAACACGTGAAAAAAAATTCATCTCGGCTCTTGTATCCCTCGAAAAGAATTCACCTTTTTTTCACTTGTTGAGTAATCTACTATTAAAAATAACTTACAAAATTCTAGGGGTTGTAATGTGATCACGTTTCCCAGGACTGCATCCGCCACTTCCACCAGTTCAGTTCGTTGGAGCGTGCGCCGGCCTGCGTGACGCGCGCGCACCCCGCCTTATTAACGTGCTGCGTGCTGCCCGCGTGCCGCGACCCGCTCGCTCCGGCCAGGCTGCTTACGTGCTTACTGGCTGCGTTGCGGGCTAACGGTAAGTAAATAATGTTATAAGTATATAAAATTGGAGGTCCTGATTCACTGACTCATCAACGCCCAGCCCAAATTCTTAGACTTAGAAAGCTGAAATTGGGCAAAAAGGTGTCTTTTATGAAGAAGGCGAGCACTAAGAAAGGAGTTTTCGAAATTCAATCCCTGAGGTGAAATGGGGGTTCAAAGTTTGTACGGAGGAAACAATTTTTTTAGACAATATGACACGAAACTTCGTCAAGATATACTTTGAAGCAAATAAACGGACACACGTTTCGCGATTTTTCGAAAATCATCTTCTAAAGGGTCAAAAATGAAATGGAATACTAAAAGAGTTCTTTGCGCGAGCGAAGCCGCTGGAAAAAGCTAGTTAACGATAAATCTGTGTTAAGTAATACGTGCGGCGAAGGAAAATATCGTGACGCGTACGCACCTCGCTTTAGTAACGTGTTGCGTACTGCCCGCGTGTGGCGACCCTTTAGCACCAGCTAGACTGCTTACGTGCTTACTGGCTGCGTTGAGAGCTAACGGTAAGACTAAGCCTAAAATTAAAATTCAATTCAAATTCAAAAATTATTTCATAGAACATACAAAATGTTGCTTGAAAACTTTTGAATTTTGTTTTAACCCCTGACTAATGTTTAAAAGTGGCTGTATGGTCATTAATTTCTTTGACCATGCAGCCAGTTTTAAACATTAAAATTCCCGAAAGAAAGCAAAGAAAAATATCAATATTAAATAAATTATTGATTTTTTAGATGAGAGAACGAGAAATACTGTCTCTCTTGTTACTATATCATCGTTAAGGCGCAATAGAAAATATACTTTATCCTGTTTGGAATACAGTTGATTTTCCGAAATCCAACTAACAATATTTTCATAGTTATAGGTCCTGTGTTAACTATCCTAGGTACATTTGAATAATTAAATACAATGTATTAAATACAGTGACGGCTGGTTTGGTCGAGTGGGTTCGATTCCCAGTCGGAGCAAACATTTGTATAAAAAGCAGATGTTTTTCTCGGGTCATGGGTGTTCGTGTTTGTCTTTATGTATGTTCTAAGGGACCCACGGCACAAGGCAAAACCTTAGTGTGGTCCTTTAACCTAGACTAGATCGCAGATCCGCGTTGCATTATACTGGTATTTGCCTCTTTCCTTGCTAACCGCCGTAGACAAAGGGTTTTTTTTTGTGTAGCGTTTTTTTTATCTTTAATGAACTATTTCTTTTAACCAGGCGCAAACGGAGTGCACGCGTGTATAAACGCGACGGACTCATACCTACAACAGTTCTACAACAAGCTGGGCTTCGTGGAGATATGTCGCGCGGGCGACGCCACAGGACAGCGCGTGTATCTAGCGCGAGCCTTCTAGCGCCCGCTCATACTGCCCGCCCGGTCTGTATATACGTCTGTATAGATATAAATGTATGTATATAGGTCTATATACTTGTGGAGATATGTCGCGCGGGCGACGCCACAGGACAGCGCGTGTATCTAGCGCGAGCCTTCTAGCGCCCGCTCATACTGCCCGCCCGGTCTGTATATACGTCTGTATAGATATAAATGTATGTATATAGGTCTATATACTTCGTGGAGATATGTCGCGCGGGCGACGCCACAGGACAGCGCGTGTATCTAGCGCGAGCCTTCTAGCGCCCGCTCATACTGCCCGCCCGGTCTGTATATACGTCTGTATAGATATAAATGTATGTATATAGGTCTATATACTTGTGGAGATATGTCGCGCGGGCGACGCCACAGGACAGCGCGTGTATCTAGCGCGAGCCTTCTAGCGCCCGCTCATACTGCCCGCCCGGTCTGTATATACGTCTGTATAGATATAAATGTATGTATATAGGTCTATATACTTGTGGAGATATGTCGCGCGGGCGACGCCACAGGACAGCGCGTGTATCTAGCGCGAGCCTTCTAGCGCCCGCTCATACTGCCCGCCCGGTCTGTATATACGTCTGTATAGATATAAATGTATGTATATAGGTCTATATACTTCGTGGAGATATGTCGCGCGGGCGACGCCACAGGACAGCGCGTGTATCTAGCGCGAGCCTTCTAGCGCCCGCTCATACTGCCCGCCCGGTCTGTATATACGTCTGTATAGATATAAATGTATGTATATAGGTCTATATACTTGTGGAGATATGTCGCGCGGGCGACGCCACAGGACAGCGCGTGTATCTAGCGCGAGCCTTCTAGCGCCCGCTCATACTGCCCACCCGGTCTGTATATACGTCTGTATAGATATAAATGTATGTATATAGGTCTATATACTTGTGGAGATATGTCGCGCGGGCGACGCCACAGGACAGCGCGTGTATCTAGCGCGAGCCTTCTACATTTACATATTTAATATATTTATCTACATATAAGCCATAAATATTTACTATTTACATTTTAAAAAATACTTCATGTCAATAAATTATAGGTATATAAGTCCCCTGCTGCTTCTCTCTGAACGCGATGAACTCAAAAATTACTAAACAGATTTTCATACAGTTTCCTTCAATCGAGTGATTCAAGAGGAAGATTTATGTGTATAATTCATTCCCGAAATTCTCACGGGAACGAATATTATAAAATAGTCCGTCGCGCACGTCTATCTGTCTTGTCTGAACGCGATAAACTCAAAAACTACTGAACGGATTTTAATTAGATTTTACCGATGGACAGAGTGATTTATTGGGAAGGTTTATGTGTATGTAATAAATTCCCACGGGAACGAAGTCTCGGACGGGACGCTAGTAAATCTCTTTCAATTTCGAGTTTATAGGCATCATCTAGGTGAGCTTGCTACATCCTCGACCACATCTTCGCCTCTAGGCTAAATTGTGGTCAAGAGCGAACCCATTTTTTAGGAAACAAAAATATGTTTATTTATTTATTTCCATATTATCTATAGAGTGGTGTACCGCGGTATTTTCGTCCGCGGCGGGCGCAGGCGCGGGCGCGGCCGGCGCGGCTCGGCCGCTTCCTCGCATTAGACTATATTATATTAAATAATATACTATATCGATATAATATACATCTCTTATATCGGGATAATAAAAAAACTGAAGTGGAAAAAATATGTATCTATTAACATGAACAACTCTTTCTATGGGACCAATGCTGAGAAAGACAGACTTTTTCTAATTTCTTTGTCATTATCATCCCGTTACTAAAACATCATTTTTCAAAATGATTTCATGATTAGTTCATTCTAGTTTTGGTGTGTGTTGTTTGTTTACATTTTTGTTTAATTTCACTTTTCAACAGGGTGAAATAACTGCAAAAAATATGCTGACGCATAAAAAAATAAATTTAAAAAATGGTGTTACATACAAAAGTTTAATATCTTTCCGCCCAAAATGTATGGAACAAACGCTTTTTATCTATTTCGGAGTTGGTCGCATAACAAAAGGGTAAAATGCTCTTTAAATCTTATTTGTCTGGCGCATGTTTTTTAAACTAATCCACTATCATATTTTTAAAAAGCAATATAAAACAAAAACCAAAACAAGACTATAATTATTGATAACAAAATCATGAAAGTATATTTCAAAAATGTTATGCTTTTGTAAAGAGATACCTAGTAAAGAAAAAATAAATGTCAAAGAATGTGAAAAATACTGAGAAACACCCAAAAGTTGTTCATGTTGTTGGGTAAAATTACCACCGCACCTGTGTTAAACTCGGATCTACAGATAAGTCTAACAATATATCGTAAGTAATAACTAATAATTAACAGACAATTTAGACAAAACTTACCAAGATATATTCCATATGAAATGGGCTGACTATAGAAATTGTAAACGATTAAATTTTGGTATTTGGTAAACACATGTAAACATAGGTTGGAATGTATTTTAAGATAAGAGCAGCGCCATCTAGTGGTTCCAATAGATAGACCATGGAATAGCGTCTGACTGAAACAATAGAACCAAACTGGCTCACTGTTTGTTCGTGTTCATTCTTAATTCATAAGGTTTACTCTGCTCTGTTAAAATGCGTACTTAGATTTCGATATCATGACATGAGAGGCACTCCATGACTAGTTGACTACGCCAAGCAAATAATTTTTATTTTAAATGTAGCAATAGAAGTTTGCATGCTTTTTGTATTCTATTGAATTGTTAAAAGGACACTAAAACCCAAATTCAAACTTTGGTGGCTTCTTCACAAATGTTTTGAAAGATATTTCTTTCATAAGGCTTCTGCAAGTTGTTTAGTTTCACTGGGATAATCACCGCCTAAAATTCTATCGACTGAATTAACACCGATTGCAATGTCAACATTAATTTTACAGAATATTCTCCCGTCAGTAACATATTGTACAGAATATTCTCCCTTCAATAACTAATTGTACGAAATATTCTTCCGTTAATAACAAATTTACAGAATAGTCTCCTGTCAATCAAATAATTGTACGGAATATTCTTTCGTTAATAATAACAAATTTTACAGAATATGCTTTTCAATAACTATTGTACAGAATGTTCTCCTGTCAATAACTAATTGTACAGAATATTCTCCTGTCAATAAACAATTGTACATAATATTCTCCTGCTTAAATCTATTTTAAAATACATAAGTTGATATTTTTCTGTAAGAACTAATTAAATATGGTGTTCATATACTTTTATTTATATACATAATGGCAGCTACTCCATATCAAAATATATAATTAATACAATATACAATTAATACTTATTTATGTATTTATAATGTTTTATACTTCTATGTATAAATGTCAGTTTTTTATGTTAAAAATAATGGCAAAATATAATGTTAATTCTTAAAAAATTGCATGTATAATATTCTTTAAAAGATTTTCATTTCTAAATACCTAGGCTTATTTTATAACTTCACAATAAAATAACTGAAATTAAGTAAGAAAAAAAATCAAGTATTGAAATAAAAAACCTACATTCAAGTAGAATAAACTTTCAGATCTTGGCTCAAATTACTAGAATCCAAGCCAAAAACTAACAAAAAATCGACTGTATAAAATATAAATGGATAAACGGCTAGTCGAAAATTGTGAAGACTGAGATTTGCTTTGGATTGTGATAAATAGTAGGTACTATAAAGTAAATGATGCTCAAATTCCTATTCAAACACATGGTTCATATTTGGTCATGGGTATTTGTATTTGTGTATGTTCCAAGAGACCCACGACATAAGAGAAAACCTGGTGGGCCTTTGAGTGTGTAGCGTCTTAATATTTGAATTAAATTATTTTATTTTTGAATAATGACGTCCAAGCCTTTACTTGACATTGATTACTGGTTGTTATACGTCAGAGCCACGTCCGTTGATCAGCAGGATGTACCGCTAGCAGGTGTAGATGACAATTTTGAAGCATTAAGATGTTGTACCCCACACACCCTTTGATTAACGAACCTCTCAGATACTATGATTCATGTGATTTGACACGAAAGCGAGTATCATTCACTTTTGATATCGATTGTACAGTTAGATATTCTTGACTTGACGGTTTGTGCACAAAATTTAATATTTAATTAGCACGAACGTATTAAACTGGCATCTTGTTTTCTAAATCGACGGTCGAGATGGCTAATAACGACATAGCCGCGTAACATAAAGTCATGTCGTTCTGCCTTCGAACTGACGCTTTGCAATAGAACGAGATACCAATGACAAAATTATGTCACGCGTCTATGTTAGCAGTGCATCTCTCTTGCGCACATGGACTACTATACCTCAAGAGAATTAACGATCGCCAGATTAGAGATCAATTACTGACAAATATCTTCACTTATAACGCCACCACAGGACAGTTTTAGAACTAACGAAACAAAATCATTTAACTGGTTAGTTTCGAATATTTTATCTAGGTGGCGTTGTTTGTCAAGGAAATGGTAACCTATCGAAAAAATCCACAACATGCGACATCTATTTTTATGGAACTACGGAATGATTTAAGATGTAATAAAGCATAGATAAAGCGATTGTTAGTCTTCTTAAACGCCTTATAAACTATCCATTATGCTGGTCTATCCGCCAGTGACGGAGCTATACTAAGAAAAGACAGACTATTAATCTCCCATTTCCTAGTACAATAATGATAATAATAAAATCATTTACTATCAGGCATCTAAGACCCATAGATAAATACCTTACAGAGAAACAGACGTATAGCTCTATCTCTCTCTCTGATGGTCCGGCAAGATGGATTATGAATTTTAGTCAGTGGTTGTGCTATATGGATGAGAGTCTATATTTAAGTAGCAGTCGTCTTTGTCATTCTGATAGTGAGTGAAAGAGACAATCAATACTTAGTATAGATCAAGATACGTTAGTCTAAAACTAAAGTCGAATCGACCGGTTAAGAACAGCGCAAGCGAGTGTCTTGTATATATTAGTATTATGATATAACGTGGCAACGTAGTCTAGCAGTGATTTCTTGTCATTTAGACAATGGGGGCAAATACACACATACTATCAAATAGAAAGAGATACACAAATAGCACAACAGAGCAGCGTTTTATGCATTTTTTCTGAATGGTTCCTTGTAACCTCCTAAGACCGTTTTTAGTTTTCGGTAAGAGCAATCTAGAGATCTTGTGATGTAATCTCAATGGTTCTCCTTTGATTTCCTTTGATTTTGTTATTTAAGCCAATAATGAAAATATGAATTTCACGGATTTAATGGCTGTGAATATTTTTAGATTTTGCATGCTACATAATGTCAATTTTTTTTATTTAAAACAATTTAAATGAATTAATAAGAAATGCTCATTTTACATTTTTAACCATTTTAAAATGTGTTCATCTTGTGCATGTCATTTTTTTTCCTTTCACTGAATTTACTATTTATGGAATTGTATTCAAATCAATTAATCAAAGTAATTTATTTGCCAGAAACGCGATAGTAGGTACAGCTGCTCATAGAATGAAAATGTGTATTTGCCGGTAAAACGCGCATATTTGTGTTTAGTAAATGGTACAACTTCTGGGGTAGTCAACAGAGCGATTTAATTCAAAATTTTAAAGACTCCACAGACCTGTCACATTTTCCTCTTTCAATATTGAACGTTATGTTCCAAATAATAAGAAATATCTGCTTGAAGACCATGTAGCCACATGTAGTGTATTTAAAAATGATAAATCTAGTAATCTTATAAGAGTAGTGTCTATTAATGGGGAATCACAAGATGTATTATGTTTTTTTTTCTTTATGATCTTAAATGGCAATATGAATAACTGTATTTTTTTGTGATAACTACAGTCAGTGTAAAAATAAGCTCTTTATAAAAAACCAAGTAATAAAACCTACTGTTACTTACTTAAATCACATTTTTATTTTTATTTAAAAGTAATGAAGTTTTAACATAAAAATAGCAAATCTGTAAATTACGTGAACAGCATAAAAATCTCAGAAGAGCTTTGTACACACGACAACACGACAGACTACACATACACATGTTAACTTTGATGTCACCCTTATTTCCACGTATAGGTAATATTTGCGGTCGTGTGTACATATCTTATGAAATGATTCAGAAGTATTTTTACACTGACTGTACAATTAATGGCTGGTTAAAAAAGGTATTTTATTTGGCTATACATTTAAAATTAAATTTAAAAATCGTATAACTTTTGAAACTAAAAAAATTACAAGGCAATTAAATTCCAATTAATCTTATCTAAATATAAAAGCTTTTTTTATAAAATTCGGATATATTCAGATAGAAAAGTTTAATAGAACAGATTCTTAGTTTTTTTTTTTTAAATAGCTATTAAAACACATTGCACAAAAATGCATTTAGCGTATTTTTATTTTTAGTCGATCATTTCTCGTTGTCATTAAGTTCTTTTTTGAATGAATTAGGTTCGTGTGAAATATATTTCTTTCGGCTATGGGACTTTAATAGTTAAAAAGAATGCTTTCAAAATTTGCATTATATTTAACCAAGTTTGGCCAAGTAACTGAGATCCAATTTTAAGTGTAAAATATATTTTTTAAATGCTTTGTTAACCATGAATTTCATTTTCCTTGAGTGAAGTTGTTCAGTTGTTGAATTTAGCCTATATATTTTAAATATGCGAAATTCCGTAAAAAAATTACAAAAGTATTATTACTTCTGGCAAGACCGTATATTTTTGTTTTTCGTAACATTCATTTAAGGTTAGCGGGAACTCTGCGTTGGTGGTTGCTGTTTCGATTGAATTATTGTTTTCTACATGAAAAATTTGCTTGATGTGTACACTTATTTCGAAACGTATAGCCACAAAACAGATAGGTACAGAAGTCAATCATGTGTATGTAGTTCACTTTTCATACCGTGGCTCGGTGCCGCACACGCGCTTCTCGAGCGGGGCACTCGCGCTCGCACTGGTCTAGACTGCAGGGCAATCGCGCTAAAAAAAGTGAATTGAATCGCAATTGAAACGCAGCTGGGAAGCTACCACCTAAGCGAAGCTGATGTTGATTGAACGAATGGAATGATGTACATTGCTGTGTTTGGTTCATGTCGTTAATCAAGGTCTCCTTATGTAGAAGCAATCGATTACGTTTCATTCGTTTACCCAGCATCAGCTTCGCTTAGGTGGTAGCCCCCCAGCTGTGTTTCAATTGCGATTCAATCCACTTTTTTTTAGCGCGATTGCCCCGCTGGTCCCCGATATCGTGTCCGTGAGCAGTGTATGTATGCGTTACTCGAGCGCACTTTGTTTGTTGATTGATTTCTGTACCTATCTGTTTTGTGGTATAGCCACTTTCCGCCTTCCAATCTGACGCAGAATATAGTATATCGGTGGCTGGGTAACATTGCACTGAGGGCGGCGTTCACCGTCGAATGCTAAGCTAACCATTACTTTGCGGAAATTGCTAAGTATTTACCTACCAACACACTAAAACTTTCTGTCTTTATTTATTAATTACACAAAAGAAATAGGCTGACGGTTAGATAGTCGGTGGTGTCGGATAGTCGGTCGGTTAGATAGTTGGATAGTAGTTTGATAAATACATTCAACGAAATCGATGCCCAGTTTACACGTAATATTCCTTTTGTAAAGTCGGAGTATATGACTTTAGTTAGCGAAACTTTTAGGACGTGTATTTCTCATAAAACTGAACAACTTTATCCTAGGAACTTCGCTGATTCATATCCTTAAATTTTCCTAGTTTATGAAGTCAGTCAGTCTATTACATTTTTACACATTTGTTGTAATGTGTATAAATGTCGTATGAACTGTATTTTTTTCAAAACTGCTAGAATAAGTGAATTGTATAATACAAATTATAATCATATTGTACTAGCGTCTTTATTTATTCACTGCTTTTAGTTCATTACTGTTCTTAATAATAGTACTGTTAGCTTCAAAAGTAGCTTGCTAAAGTATCCATATAACAGCTAATAGTAAATTCGGACCAAATTGTTGTACTTAGGGGTCGCCCATTAATCACGTAAGGTTTTTTAACACCCTCCCCCCAACCCTAAAGCACGTCTAAGTTTTACTACTTTTCGGTATATCTTTAATACAGGGTATAATCTCAATTAATAAATTTTTATTATTTAATGTAAAAACATATATTAAATACCGTAATAAAAAGTCCAGGCTGACATTAGACATCGCGTAGGTATTCAACGAGAAATGAAATACACGTGATATCTGACTATACCCCTTTTGATATGTCGTCATGTTTTTCAATCTACCCCCTTTCCGGTCTGACGTGATTAATTGACGATCCCTTAAAAAAATATTTTTATTTAAAACAATTTCATGTTTATATTTTGTATTCCCTAACTAAAATTCCGTTAAGAATAAACGCTGTAACAAGAAAGAAGCAATAAATAAAGTAAGATTTAAAATGTATCAATAATATGTTTTATTTTAATAAATAAATATTCCATTAACAATTGAAGTATCAAGCAGTTCCGATATTCGTTGTCGACAGCTCGTGGAGTTTTTGTTTGATCTCTGATATCTGTAAATTTATAAAATTGATGGTTAGTACCATGAAGCGCCGGGTTTCAGTCGCCAGATGTGTAGGTATAGCTTGATTTAACTAAACAGAAAAACGATTGCAACACCACATTTATTACGTTTTCAGCAGCTCGAGTACGATCGTGATAGCGCGTGTAATGCGCCGCGGTCCTATGTCAAAAAGTCAACATTGACAAGGCTAGAGGGCGAGCAAGCCTTTCCGCGGTGCCCTCGCGCAATCAAAGTGAAGTTTCAGCGGCGGTCGAGTGACGTGCCGCGCGAGTTTGTCGCCATCGTCCTCGAGTTGCTGATCAGATCATCCGATTACATTTTCTGATTGGATCATGGTTACACATACAGTTACATGAATGTGCATTCGTAATCCGATCGCTAACATGTTAGTGTTTGAAAAAAAAAACATACTCGTAAAATAAGTACATACCTATATGCAAATGAAACCTATTGGAAATCAGCCCAGAAAATGAGACTTGCCAATAGGGGCAATACTTTATTAATATTTAATTTTGCTTTAAAAAAATACTTATAACCCAACCACTATTAACTTCTAACTTGTGAACCTGTTTTTGTATGTGATTGCAATCTAGCTCTAACTTTCACGTGGTTTTATTGTAACCACCTACATGGATACCTACAGGGTGAAATTGAAAACATTGTACCTATGGAACAACAGATTTTTATTTTTTAGTAGGAAAGTTGGTCCCATAGAAAAAGTTGTTCGTAATCATGGGTAGATGCATGCATCCCTCAAAGTTTGTCGAATGTTTTCAATTTCACCCTGTAGAAAACAGAGAAGTGGAAATAGGCCTTCGATCCTAAACAAATCAAATACCTTGTGTATCTCGTTCAACAAGAACTTCTGCTCGGTCCTAGGCGTCATAGTATCCCTGTTCAAATCAATAGCTTCCAAATTTTCGAACAGTTGTTTAATTTTCATGGCCAAGTGCACATCGTTTTGACGCTTCCGTGGCACCGTAGGCTTACATCTTCGCATTATATGCTTCCTATATTTGTCTGGTAGATCCTTCTCAATATCCTCACGAGTTAAGAAGGTCATATATTCTGGGCTCGTGTCGTATGGAAAGTTTTTAGCCTCCATCTTAAACGAAGGATTAGTGAAACACTGACGGTAGCGGTATCCTTTACGCCAGTTCCTTAGCATTTCTATGTTTCTGGAAGTTTCGATTGAAGCATGTTAGATTATTACGTAATGGTAATATTTTATTACGTAATGGTAATATTTTAATACGTAATGGTAATATTTTATTACGTAGGTAATGGTAATATTTTTATATTCTTGGACAACTCACGCTGCGCTATCTATGTCTAAACAAGCAAGGCTTGTTAGACCCATAATTTATGGGTGCTGCCAGATGGATAACTGATATAATAACTAAAGCGACTTTAAATTAATCGTTAAACCAACAAACCAAGTGAGAGGCCATTTGGCGGTTTGAAAACGGACAACAAGTTCGCCACCTACTTGATTTTATCTACAAGCATAAAAAATTACTTGCCTTTTATGCTGCAAAATCTTTTCCTGAGTATCTAGCAGTTGCTTTTTCTTGGCAAGAGCGATATCTCTTAAATATGTCTGCTTTATTTTCTCTTCCCTAGTCTTAGGACTCTCCGAACGGAGCGGTTTAACATATTTAGAGCTCTGACTGTGCGGCGGTAAAGGCTTGTAACGACTTTTGCCCAGTCTTGTACACTTACTGATCTTTTTATAATATTCCTCTTCACCATCTTTTGCGTCGAAAATTACACGTAGCTTATTTAGTTCTTCGTCCAATAATACAGAATTGTAACTTAAGCTTTCAGAGTCTAACTCAATCGCTTTTGCGTCTTCACTTGCTGTTTCAGACGAGAACTTTGACTCTTCTAAGTACTTTTCTTTGAGGTATTTTAATATTTTCGCTGTTCCAGCATGAATAACATTGAGCGGGGGATATTCTAAAGGATTCCCGTTTATTTGAAGGACCTTAAGTTTAACGGTACCAATTTCGTTAGGTAAATATTTTAAACAGTTGTTCTGTAGAAGCAAATGCGTCAGACTGTTATGATGCTTGATGCTTTCCGGTATTTCTGTTAGGCTGTTATCACGAAGATCCAAATACATAAGAAACTTCAAATCGGTAAAGAAGTCTGTTGGAAGGGAAGTTAGGTTGTTGTTTTGCAGGTAAAGTACCTGTAATGAAAAATGTTTTTCAAGGTTCCTGAGCAAACTGCAGCCTAAGGCCGTGTCCCCAGTAGGCAAACTGTTAGCGGCCGACTAGAGGCAAACTGCGTACCAGTACGCTCTGTATGGACACTCTATTTAAAATAAGTAACAGTCGGCCGCTATAGTTTGCCTACTGGGGACACGACCTTAGTAGGTAAGTATCGTAATTAAGTAATCGTGATAGCCAGTTGAACGAAAACCATAGACGTGGATTGCCACTGAATGGGTAGGTAGATACTGCGTGGACAACGCTGCCGAGGCAAACACACGAAAGTCGTGGGACGACGACGCGAATTATTTTATATATGTAGTTTAAACTGTCATGTGCAAACTTTGTGTCGTAAGTTACGAGCGTGACCCTGGACCGTCCTTGACGATTAAGACGTGCACATTTTTCAGCTTCCTGCAAAGACTGGTTGGTTTTGGCACGGAACCGAAATAAGTGGAAGGACGAGGGGAAGCCATTTCCCAGCAGTGGGATAGGTTAGAAAAAAAGAAATGCTGCTTTCATGTTTAAGCAGTAAGTACGTAATATGCATTAAGTGGGTAAGATAGGTAATAAAGAAAAAAAATACAGGGCTTTAGGTATCTCTTTCAACCTCTCGGGTGGTTAATCTGTCCATGAAACTGAACAACTTCTCCAAGGAACATAGATCAAAATACAAAAAAAATGTAATCTTCCGTACAAAATGTGCTAAGTACCTATATGCTGATGAAGTTTATATGGGAACTTTTTTTTTCGTATTTTGACCTAATATTCATATGTTCCTTGGGAAAATTGTTCAGTTTCATGGACTGATTAACCACCCGAGAGGTTGAAAGAGAGATATCTAAAGCCCTGTTTATCAAAAGCTGGTTATCGATCGACTATAAATAAACATGAAAGTTTCTTGGAATAGTCAGTTCCTGTAACGATGAGTAGGTTTCTCTCGTGCATTGCTTGAAGCTCGCGCGCGTCTGACATGATGAAGTTTCTTCTCTGGTTGAGAATAAGTAATTCGAATCTGAGTAACAAATCAAGTTTGACACATTTATATTTTCTATCGTTTTTCGTAGATTGAAAACGTGAAATCCTGCTCTAATTATTTAGCGTAATTCGCTTGAATTAGGTACATAAAATGTATAAAAGTGAAAAAAAAAAACTTACAACCAATGAAAAGTTATTCAATTGCGGCAAAGTATCAAGATCTTGATTTGATAAATCCAATGTCGTTTCATAATTTAGAGATTCCTCGTAAACGTTTTGCGAACCCGATTCTGTAGTTTCAGACATTTTCACATTGAGAGAAGCAATTTCTCCAAACGAATGTATATTTTACAAGTTTGATCAATAAATTAAAATCAGAAAAATCTATTTGAATATGGCGCACATGACATGGCGCGTAGCGACAAGCCATAGACTTGACTTTTATTTTTTTTCTTATACGGATTGTTAGTGCTTCTAGATATCTATTCATTTCTCGAACATCATGGAAGCGTGAGCCGACTCACCCAATAAGGAAATTATTCATGAGAAATAATGATTTACAATAAAAAAGTGGCTGAAATTCTATTTAAATCTGCCATTTTGATGAACAAAAATATAAACACCATGTCTTTTATTTATTTTAAAGTTTAATTTATAAAATACCTGTTGAGTCAGTGACCTAACTCATAAAACGCATGGCAATATTCGTAAGCACGTCACTAGCTCAGTTGCAAGATGGCGAACGTGCGCGATAGTGACACATCTTTGTGGCTCCACAATAAACTCGGAATATCAAACGATTCTTGGACAACTGGCTCAATTTGCACGCAATTGAATGCTGAAGTTCTGAGGAATATCAAGGATTGTTTTCCAGATTTACAAACACAAGTGAAATTGAAATTACTGCTAAGTTTCTTTCATATCCCGCGCAGAAGTGTTGAAGAGGTAACTTTTCTCTTCGTGTTCTATGGTTTTGCGTAACTGTATCGTGTTCTGCATCTCTTTTCTTATTGCTGATTTCCCGTAAGTTAGATAAAGATGTAAGTCTGGAGGTATAGGTTTTATTTGTTGTCATCTAAATTCAATTTTCTTAAATGAATTTGTTGTAAATATTCGTGAAACCATTGTAATCTGTTCTTTTTCCGGATGATTTAATTAATGTTTGACTTTCGCAACGAGTTTTGTGGGTATTGTTTGAAAATTGCAAAGATGTTTTCCAAAACCTAATGTTGTTAATTTCGCTCTGTAATTGGTTGTAGCGATAATAACCGTGCAGTGTTTCCTTAGCTATTACAATTAAACTTTAATTCTCGATAAGAAATGTGTACTTTTGCTATTACATGTGTCCGAAACTCGATTATGTTTGATAGAATGTAGGTAACCTATATTCGGAATTTGAACATGTTTGACTGCAAGTATGGTATTTTGTGTCTTGATTTTATAGGAGATTAGGTGTACCAGAGAACTATAAAGCGACCAGATCGAAGTAAATAACTAATTTCAAAAATAAATATGTTATTACTATCCTCTGTTTACACATCCTATTCTTTAGTCGGTGGAGTAGTCACCATACTTACCAATCACTCTTTATAATTTATAAATTAAAATACTTTCTTTTACAGCAGATTCTTATCCTCTAAATGTCTGATTTCAGTGGAAAAATGAGCTCGAAGAGATTATCGAAGTCGCCGGCGTGGATTCGGACCTGTGGGTCGCGATGTTGGCAGAGGTCCTTAAAACATTCCCTTCAACGGGGACCCTTAACACGGAGATAGCAGAGTTTGATGAGACCCGGCCTGTATTCAGTGATATGATTGCAGAGTTGCGACGAGCTTTAGCCAAACATTCGGACCTCGGACTGTTGCCATTAGAGTGCCTATATCTTAATAAGAATGCCTTAGTTTCAGTTGTAAGTAATCCTTTTATTCAGCTATTTTTTATTTAGTTTAGTTCTGTGTAAGGAATATGGAATATAAAGATATTTCTTTCAATTTTAGGCCCATATTACAGAAGGAGACTCAAGTCCTGATCTATTCTTATTCTTAAGGACTCATTCATTCTTTCTCTGACTATTGAAATGAAAAAGACGACTGCTACTTAAGTATAGATCAGAGTCTGAGTTGCATTCTGTAATATGGTCCTCAGAAATTCAGAATCTGATCAATGCATGGCTATTTTGCAGCTGGGCAAGAGGCTGCCAGCTGCAAATTAGCAAAATAAGTGAGACTAGGGTCATTCCATGTAACGGGTGTTACAGGTCGTACACCTTTAAGAGATAATTAAGCATTGATCTTGAAGGAAAACATGTATTTTTTATTATTGTGACACCTACCTTTTAGATTATATTTTCATAAAAACTTAACCGAAATGTAATACATAAATTTAAAGTTTGGAAAAGTCAAGCCAAAGTGGGTGTAACGGGTGTTACCTAATTTTGCTTGTAGTTTATAGATAGGTTTGCATAAATGCAAAATTCTGCGAACTAAGCCAAATTAATATAATTTTGGCTACGTTTTAGGATAACTGTTGAAAAGGATCGTCTGTCACGCCATTTACTAGGAAGTTTCAAACTATATATTTTTTTTAATGTCAATTTTAGCGTGTAACGGGTGTTACAAGCATTGGTAACGGGTGTTACGAGAACGAAATCAAAGCAATATTTATGGGAAATTACTTTATTTTAAACATTAGAGAATTTTTTTTATTCATGTAATAGTTAAACTATGTACCTACTTACATACTAGTATAATACTTGGTTGTGTTACTTTTCTAAAATATCAATTGCATGAATAAAATTATAAAAGGTGCGATCACCTTTAGTTTTAAGTATTGGGTCCGGTAATATGGACACAATGTTTTCCAAAGAGACATGTGAAACGTCATCTTCGTTAGTAATAAAAACCTTTGCGTCATTACCGACCATTTTTAGGTACATTACTTGAACTTCGTGTTCCATGGCCGAACTTTGGCAAATTGCGGCATATCTATATTCTTTCCGAGATTTCCCTTCAGCTACCAATTTAATTAAAATGAAAACACCGGGACAAATATTCCTTTCCAAAATTTTTGATTGTTCGGAAATATTTTCATCTTCGGAATCTGTGAAAACATCGCTGAAACGTAATTTTTTCGTGACAGTTTTAACCAACACAGGAGTAGATCTTGCTGAACCAAGAAGATTCTGGTCGTTCTCAGCCTTTTCAGGTATAGGTCGTAATCTCAATGCAGAAAGAGGTAGCAAGTCTTCGTCAGACGTCTCCGAATCAGAGTAAGGCTCCATCATGGGTCGGTCCTGGTTGTTCTCTGCCTTTTCAGGTGCAGGTCGTGATATCAATGCAGCAAGAGGTAGCGAGTCTTCGTCAGACGTCTCCGAATCAGAGTTAGGCTCAGCTATGGTTTCTTTAATTTTGATCAAAGATGTAGCCGAGTTGGATGTGCGTGCTACTGCAATGTGAATGTCATCCACTGTTTGGAAGTGGTGTAGGCATTGTATTTGCCGAATGGGAAGGATATGAGTCCAAGTATTATCCAAAAAAGATTTTTCTTCTTCTATTTCTGATTTGGACACGTATGTTACGTGTATGCCCTTCACTTCAGATTTAACATAGAAGAAGAAGTCTTCAGCAGAATTCAAGACGACTTTCCTGGATTTGACACCTGTCCAAGCTACACGCTTAATAGTGCCTCCTAGTCCATCCACAGCACCTTTACCGTGTGACGCAGCGAAAAATGCCCATTTGAGGTTGTCCAATTCGGCATGCTTCTTTATAATCTCAAGAATTGTCAGAATATATCGATTTTTGAATTGAGCAGCGCAGTTGTCGCTAAAAATCGTCACACTCGAAATAGAATCATTGATATCCCGCAAATATTCAAAAATCCTGTTAAGGAAGGACCAGACTGCATATTTTGTATGCGCTGTATCATCGCTCACTATGACGACTGATTTAAGTTCTTGGTTGGGTAACCAGATGCAACAAGTGAACAAAGTGACTTGTTCATGGCTCCAATGAGCGCTCTGGATTTCATCCTGGCTGATCAACGCATAGTTTTCAGCGAAATCTATTTGGACTACTGCTTCATTTTCCTGCAAAGACTTTTTTGAGCTTTCAAAATATTCAGACTGTACTTTTTTTACAAAACAATGCAGCTTGAATTTTGTCATGTTTTCTTTTAGTTTAAGGACAGCATCTTTGCATGACATGGTTTTAGTGATCTGTTTTGGACGATTGTTTTGCATAGTCCACTCTTTCCAATTTATAGATTTGTCCATGTTGGGATTTCCTTCAAAATTTTCCCAAATATCTTTTGGACAGTTTGGACACATGTTTGTCATACATAATTCATGCCACTCAAGACTGCAAACCGTTGCATTAATTAGGTCCTTGTGTGTTTTGGGAAATTCTAAAAGACATTTATGCACACTTTCAGTAATGTTAATGAAATTAGAATGCGGTGCGCAAACGCAAACAACGTGCTCTGTTAATGCAACTGGAATCACTTCTCGTGGTCGCAACTTATAGAAAATAGATTTTCCTACCTTGACTTGAGGGTGCGTGTTCTTAAATAGTTCGTAGGCTTCTCGGATCGTGACAATCATAGTTCTTTTTTGCTTTTTAATGCGTTTACCGGTAATAGGATCTTTCACAGATTTAAAATCTTTTCTTCCCGGCGCTTGTCTACTAATGTCATCTTTGCAGTAAAATTTTCTGACAGCATTTTCGGTTTCGTTATTTGATTGTTTTTCTCTTGAAAATCTTTCTCTCGAAATATCTACATCACTGCCTAATACTTCCATAGCCAATTTTTTCACTACAGCAAGTTTCTTCATTGGCGATTCCGGTAAGTTTTTCTTTAATTTTTGAACCGCTTTTCCAAACGTCTGAATGCATTTATAACTCCCTATGGGCGATGCAGGAGCGTCGTTGTTTAGGTTCTTTACTTTTAATTTATCTCGGAACAGTTTTACTCTATTTCTTGTCTTTTCGCGTGATACCTCTTTTAGTTTTGGATTTAATTCGTGTTTATTCTTCATTTCTTCTCTTCTCTTCCGATCTCTTTCTCTCTCCTTTGCTAGATGTTCAGCGTGCTTTTCAGAATTATTTTTCATATTTTCCCGATATTTTTTCATGCGTTGGTTAGTAGGCGCCATTTTGTATGTACCTTTAGACCAAAACCATAGCTTAACACAGACAAGCAGTGCAAAAAAAACATTTTCATGCAATCCCAACAACCACCGAATTTAAATTTCAGAATATTAATATGAAACCCTCAAATCCAACCCCATAAAAGAGAAACTATCTTATTTAATAAAACACGGAAGCCCAGATAACTTTCTATAATATATGTAACACCCGTTACAGTAACGGGTGTTACAGATATGTTTTCGCTAAAATATCTTCACTTATAAAGATTAGCAGCAAACAAGAGGTTAAAATTGTTAGTTTGCAATCACAACCTTACTTTCCTATAGTTATATTATAATCATCACTATAGATAAGGAGCAATGCAAACTTATTAGTCAAATTGTACGATACTCCAAATGTAAACCCTGCGTAAAAAAAAAGTGACAAGAAGCCCTTGCAAGCTTTGACAACGACAAAGCTTGCAAGGGCTTCTTTTGTGTGTGCAATTATCAATTTGAAAAACTAGGCTTTCAAATTTTTTAAGAGCCATTTTACAATGTTCAGATAAGATTTATAGTATAAATTACTAGCTTTGCGCCCGCGAATTCATTTCTGTGGGTATTTTTTTGTAGGATTTTCAATTTTTTTTATGTGTAAACTTTGTCGTGAGATTTAGCAAGACTATTGAACAGCAATTTGTTTTTATAGTATAAGAAACGAAAACTGTCATTTTAGGTTTAGGTCTTTTTCATACATAAAACAAGAAACAGTGACCTTTTTTTCAATTAGAACTCCCTGGCCATTAAATTTTGTATGTATGTTTGTTTGTATGTCAAGTTTTAAATATGACAAATGTTTTTTTTTTTCTAGCGAAATTACCTTATTTCTAAGAATTATGATAGAGTATTAGTTAATTATTTGGCATCTGACAATTAATATCCCTGCCTATAAGCTGAATAATGCTGAATATTATCGATTTTTTAGTATTTTATTCCACTTTGGGTAACTTTCGAGAAACTGCTACAATCACCACTCTATGCAGACAATTATTTATTTATTTATTAAGTGAAAATAGAAAATACCTAGTTCACAATGAATGGAGACAGAATTAGAGATATTTTAAAACAAAAGTTAAAACAAAAGTGGCTATACTCATACACGAGTAGAGTCAATTTCGAGGTAATAACACTTTTTTTATCTAATTTTTTAAAAAAGGTACCTAGGCGTTTTAACCAGTCGCGCTTGTTTACGCGCCGTGCGATACAAATACTGCACACACGGGTGTGCATAAATCGCGTGAGGGCTTATTTCTGGAATTTTTACCGACTTCAAAAAAGGAGAAGGTACTATGTTCGACTGTATGTATTTTTTTAATATATATTTCTCCGCCAATTATGGACCGATTTTCAAAATTCTTTTTTTGTTCGAAAGAGTTTACTCCAGAGGTGGTCCCATATAAATTTTATCGAAAATGATTCAGCGCTTTAAAAAAATAAATAAAAAAAAATACTACAAACCAGAACATCATCTAAATAAATGAGTGACATTTGCGAACTGTTGTTGGGATTGAAGTCGGTGACTCATACGTTTATATAACGTGGAAAATTATTATACCTGCTCTAGTCTTCCTATCCCAGTAGATTTTTATGTGCATCTTTTATTGGCAAGAGTACACATGTGTATCTACATACACATACTTAACAATATGTAGTACACCCAAAGAAGCCATTAATAAAAGAAAACGAAGTACATAGAAATAATTTAAATACATTTTAGAGGGGTAGCATCAAACACTACCATAATTTTTGGGTCTTTCATGGTTCCACGAAACATGTAAATACCTCATTCTACCTTGAAAGCAAAATAAATATCTCGTGCTACCAATTTCATTAAGAAGCTGTCTAATAGGGATGTTGACTATTTTTTTTATTGTTTATCTTAAAAAGGAACTGAATCCAAAACCCAAAACTGAAATATTTTTTAAAACTATTGAGAAATAAAAAAGTTACAAGCTATTCAATTTCAATAGAAACTGTTAAACAACGAAAAAGAGATGCACTTACTGGCACGTGACGTCACGTCACTGCCATTTGTTTGTGTAGGTAAAAACGAGATAGCTAGGTCTCCCCACAAAACGAGATAGCTAGTCCTTACGATAATATTAAAATCAAATCAAATCATTTATTTGCTGAATATGAGTGCAAAGATGGGCTTATTTTAAAATGTGGTTCTGTCATATTCGGCCACTGCCTGGCATGCAAATATTTCTAAACAATAATGGGTCTAAATAATTAAAAATTAGTGAACAGTTAAAAATTATAAGTACAGTAAAATTAAATGTCAAACCACAAAAAAAGCTTAAAAATAAAATAAAATGTCAAAACAAAATTAATAAATAACATGTCAAAAGAAAGAAATTAATGGAAAATAAAACAAGTTACCAAATAAAATAATAAATGCTAATAACTTGTTCATTTATTAACCAATTTTAATGCTGTTTTCGATATTAATATATTTCTAGCATTATTTTTTGTTTCACATACAATAATTCATAAAATCAAACACTGTCAACATCCGTATCCTTAGCCGAAGTAAAACATGTAATAAAAATGTCATGGCCTTAGAATGAAGCTTTGCAGAAAATATTTCAACATTAAATTATCCTTAACTTTCAGGTGGGCCAACAAGCCAACCCAGTTAAACATTTTACGTTAAAACGAAAGCCGAAGTCAGTAGCGCTTCGAAGCGAGCTATTGGCTAAAGCGTCGGAGGTGGCAGCCAATCAGAAGAAGGCTCAAGCCCCAACAGTGCCTGTGAGAAGCCGAGGCATGCCTAGGAAAATGACTGATACTAGTAAGTATGAACTGTGATTTGCCTCGTTTTAGATGAGATGACTCTTGACTTCAATCTTGACCAAGGTCATAGATGAGGTCGACAATGGAGCGAGTCAACCCAGAAAATGGCGATTAAGGCACTGGTACTCCCACGCACTGACAGAACACAGCGAGCTGTTTGACGTCAGATTTCGGTAGAATATTCTAAAATACCAAAAAGAGATAGCGTGACGATTTGGATGCTTGCCTACTATTCCAGATGGCCGGAACTTGCACAAGATCGCAAGAAATGGAAGGATGCGGGGGAGGCCTTTGCCCAGCTGTGGGATCTTGTAGGCTAGATTAAAAAAAAAAACGAAAATAAATAATATTTTAAATCTGAGGTGCCGTCCCATGCGGTGTGGTATGCTCTGTGTACGGCCGTCTGGTTCGCGACCACCCTCCTAGCGAACTCCGACGCCAAACAGCTCGCTGTGTTCTGTCAGTGCGTGGGAGTACCAGTGCCTTAATCGCCATTTTCTAGGTTTACTCGCTCCATTGTCGACCTCATCTATGACCTTGGTCAAGATTGAGGTCAAGAGTCATCTCATAATAATAATAATAAAAAAAGGGAACCTAAGTGTTGGCCTTTTCAGTGTGTAGCGTTTGCGCTCTGCCGGGCTATGATGATCGCAACGACATATTATCTCACGCGTTATCTCGTGGTCACGTGACGCTTTCTCGTAATCTCATTGGTCGAAACAGTCACGTGACCACGAGATAACGCGTGAGATAATATGTCGTTGCGATCATCATAGCCCGGCAGAATTAAATATGTCACTGGAGAGTGAGTGACAAACTGCCGTACTCAGAGACGTCAATTAAAGTTAAGAAGGAATTAAATGTCATACTATCATTGTTTATATCAACAAGAGTGAAAGAGACAACATCAGAGTTTAACAGTACTTAACTTTAATTAACGTCTCTGAGTACGGCAGAAAGGTTGCTTTGTGCACGAAATCAATTTGTTGTTTTATGTTTGTCGTTGGTTTTTAGTATCTCGAATTGACCACTGTGTGTGGCCCACTCTAAATGGGATTTCGTGTCCCCAACCCCTATACTTTTACATAAGTATTGTTTGTCTCTTTCTCTCCCTATCATAATGACAAGACTTCTACTTAAGTATAGATCAGTCTGAGTCGCGTTTTGTAATACGGAACTTACAATGTTACTCAAAATAAGTGAAAGTTAGTGAATTACATTAGCATTTTTAACTTTTTACCTAATTAACTTGAGACTATTGACGTCACCTTCAATGTACGGTGTGCAAAATGATAAAATATCAAAAAATATATACAAAGAAGTAGCATCTTTATTACATATACGTATCTCAACTTTCTTTCGATATTTTATCATTCCGCACACCTTACACCGAAAATGACTTCATCGGCCCAGCAGCTCTAGCACGATAACGACAAACTCGCGCTGAGCTCACGCTGAAACTTCACTTTGATTGCGCGAGGGTCCCGCGCAAAGGCTTGCTCGCCCTATGGCGTTGTTAATGTTTGACATTTTGACATGGACCGCGGTGTTGTCGCGGCGCTGTCGCTATCGTACTCGGCCTGCAGGTCTCAAGTTAACACGTACGGGTTGTAAATATGTATTAATTTCCCCAGCGCCCCTAAAAGGCCTGCCGTCCCTGCGGGCGGCGGGCGCCCCGCCGCGGCCCGCGCAGCCCCCCGCGCGGCCGCCGCCCGCGCCGGCATCAAGCTGCTCGACATCACGGAGCAGCCCGCCACGCACGCGCAGATCAAGAAACGGAGGAAGCTCGGTGAGTATTCAAACTGAAGCGAAGTCTGTTACAGCCTTGAAGTCTACAAGTCTATTACAGCGGCTTAAAAAGTCTTTAGAGCGACTTAAAAAGTCTATTAAAAACGTCTTATAAAGTCAATAACTGCATAAAAGCTCGGTAAGTGTACATCCCTGAGATGAAGTATATTATAGCCCCAACGTAAAGCCAGGTCTCAGTCTTAAAGTAGTCTTACAGCAACAAATTAAAGTTTTCCAGGCCCAAAATAAAGTCTAAAGAATCAAAGATTTCGTTACAAGCAACATTGAAGATAAAACGAAGACACGTCGTCGGTCGGGAGAAGAAATAATCCAGGACAATTAGCTCTATTCCCGGCCATTTATATATCACACACCAAGTATAGAATCTATCCTCCTTACGTTGGCTCGATGCTGGTATTCTTGTCCACTCACCTTTCCTATCCACTCCACATCCTGCTATGGAGCGGATAGGAAAGGTGATACAGTCACAGACTCTATCTTATGGTGCCCCGTCGACCATTGACCGCGGCGATAGACAGATCGACTGTACTAGTCGGTACGAATGTCGGATCACTCAATTCATTACATTACTGAAATGTAGCATGAATAGTGGGATTTGTGCATTCGTGCCACAGTGGCCAGACCGAGGTGGTT